>CAWUFW010006066.1:442500-1042500 GCA_963921515.1 Calotriton arnoldi
GACCCGGGGTCCGGCAGGGCCCCTGGACCCAGCCGGGGCTCCCGGAGCAAAGGGGCAGCCTCCCCAGGCCCGCATGACCCCGTCCCGGTCACCCTGCCACGCGGCAGGACCGAGGACGGAGCCCAGGGTGGGGAGGCCGCCCTCCCCAGGGCCCCTGGGAGCCCCTGAACCCAGCTGAGCAGGGGGAGGCTCCCCGGGCCCGCGGGACCCCGTCCTGGGCATCCTGCCACACGGCTGGCCCGGGGACGGAACCCAGGCTGGGGCAGCATCCTGGCCCGTCCAGCTGACGGCTGAGAACCGCTAGGCCGAGAGGGGTTCCGGAGTACCCTGTCCCTAGTAATCCGGAGGAAGGCTACCCCCCCTTTCTGGTAACCCGTGCGCACCGCGAGACTGAGGGGACCCTAGGCGCAGACGCTCCCGACCTCTTGGAGCCCTGGCTGGGATCGGGGAGACAAATGAGCCCTCATCGGGACTTCCAGGCCGGCCCGGCCATCTGGTCGCCCCATTGGAAAGCATTGCGTGCGACCAGATGGCCGAGGGGATAGGTGCGACCAGATGGCCGGGACCGAAAGGACGCCCATCTGCCCGCCCCCGAGCCTTCGCGGTAGGGCTCCCGCCTGCCCTTGCAGGGCTCGGGGGCTCCGCTTCCCGGGGGCTCGGGGACCCCGGCCGGGCCTTAGGCACGGGGAAGTCCGCTGGAGCTTTCGGGCCCGGACGCCCGGGGGAGGACTGCCCAGGACCCGTGGAGCCCGTCCTGGGCACTTTGCCATGCCGCGGGCCGGAGGAGGGAGCCCCGGACGCTGGGGAGGTGTTGTCCGGGCCCAGCCCATCTGGTCCCCGGCTGAGAACCGCCAGCCCGGGAGGGGTGTCCCGGCATACCCTGCCCCTAGTAATCCGGAGGAAGGCTACCCCACTTTCTGGTAACCCGTGCGCACCGAGTCACAGAGGGGACCCAAGGCGCGAACGCGCCCGACCTCCTGGAGCCCTGGCTGGGATCGGGGAGGCAAATGAGCCCTCATCGGGACTTCCAGGCTGGCCCGGCCATCTGGTCGCCCCATTGAAAAGCATTGCGTGCGACCAGATGGCCGAGGGGAAAGGTGCGACCAAATGGCCGGGACCGAAAGGACTCCCATCTGCCCACCCTGAGCCTTCGCGGTAGGGCTCCCGCCTGCCCACGCAGGGCTCGGGGGCTCCGCTTCCCAGGGGCTCGGAGACCCCGGCTGGGCCTCAGGCACGGGGAGGACCACCGGAGCTGCCCGGGACCCATGGAGCCCGTCCCGGGCACTTTGCCACGCCGCGGGCCGGAGGAGGGAGCCCCGGACGCCTGGGAGGTGTTGCCTGGGCATAGCCCATCTGGTCCCCGGCAGAGAACTGCCCGCCAGGGAGGGGTGTTCTGGCATACCCTGCCCTTAGTAATCCGGAGGAAAGCCACCCCTCTTTCTGGGCACTCGTGCGCACCGAGTGACGGAGGGGACCCAGGGCGCAGACCTCCTGGAGCCCTGGCTGGGATCGGGGAGGCGAATGGGCCCCCATCGGGACTTCCAGGGCGGCCCGGCCATCTGGTCGCCCCATTGGAAAGCATTGCGTGCGACCAGATGGCTGAGGGGAAAGGTGCGACCAGATGGCCGGGACCGAAAGGACTCCCATCTGCCTGCCCCGAGCCGAGCCTTCCCTGTAGGGCTCCCGCCTGCTCTAGCAGGGCTCGGGGGCTCGGAGACCCCGGCTGGGCCTCAGGCACGGGGAGGCCCGCAGGAGCTCTCAGGGCCCGCACGCCGGGGGGAGGACTGCCCGGGACCCATGGAGCCCATCCCGGGCACTTTGCCATGCCGCGGGCCTCCGGAGAAGAGAGCCCCGGACGCCTGGGAGGTGTTGACCAGGCATAGCCCATCTGGTCCCCGGCAAAGAACCGCCAGCCCGGGAGGGGTGTCCCGGCATACCCTGCCCCTACTAATCCGGAGGAAAGCTACCGCTCTTTCTGGGAACCCGTGCGCACCGCGAGACTCAGGGGACCCTGGGCGCGAACGTGCCCGACCTCCCGGAGCCCTGGCTGGGATCGGGGAGGCAAATGAGCCCTCATCGGGACTTCCAGGGCAGCCCGGCCATCTGGTTTCCCCATTGGAAAGCATTGCGTGCGACCAGATGGCCAAGGGGAAAGGTGCAACCAGATGCCCGGGACCGAAATAACGCCAATCTGCCTGCCCCGGGCCTTCGTGGGAGGGCTCCCGCCTGCCCTTGCAGGGCTCGGGTGCTGCAGGGCTCGGGGGCTGCAGGGCTCGGTGGCTGCAGGGCTCGGAGACTGCAGGGCTCGGGGGCTGCAGGGCTCCGGGGCTGCAGGGCTCCAGGGCTGCAGGGCTCGGGGGGGGTGCTCGGAGACCCCACGCTGGGCCTCAGGCATGGGGAGGCCCGCAGGCGCTCCTGGGGCCCAGACGCCCGGGGGAGGACTGCCCGGAACCCATGGAGCCCGTACCGGGCACTTTGCCACGCCGTGGGCCGGAGGAGAGAGCCCCCGGACGGAGGGGAGGTATCATCCGGGCCCAGCCCATCTGGTCCCCGGCTGAGAACCTCCAGCCCGGGAGGGGTGTCCCGGCATACCCTGCCCCTAGTAATCCGGAGGAAGGCTACCCCTCTTTCTGGGAACCCGTGCGCACCGAGAGACTCGGAGGACCCTAGGCCCGGACGTGCCCGACCTCCTGGAGCCCTGGCTGGGATCGGGGAGGCGAATGAGCCCCCATCGGGACTTCCAGGGCGACCCGGCCATCTGGTCGCCCCATTGGAAAGCATTGCGTGCGACTAGATGGCCGAGGGGATTGGTGCGACCAGATGGCCAGGACCGAAAGGACTCCCATCTGCCTGCCCCGATCCGAGCCATAGCTGTAGGGCTCCCGCCTGCCCTTGCAGGTCTCCGGGGCTCTGCACCAGGGACCCTTGTCCCGGGCAGATGGACACTTGGCAGGCCGCAGGACGGGGGCTCCCAAACCCCAGGCCCTGACTGAAACCCAGGCCCCGGGGCCGGTTCCTGCTTCTCAACCCAGCCAGGCCGGGGAGATCGGGGAGCCTGTCCGGGCACGAGGGACCCCTGTCCCAGGCACACGGACCCTCAGGACGTGCGCTCGTTTTCCACACATTGTTTCCAAAATTCTGCGTAGTGGCACTACGCCAGTTCCGCCCAGCCCTAGTATAGAGGTCAAAACATGCTTTGTGCTACTGGCTAAAACCCAGGGTTGGCTTAAAGTCACTGCCGTGGCATGGGGTGAGTTGGCATGTACGGGCCTGACTGTTGGCAGTCTGCTGAAGCATGACAGGAAGTGAGGTGCATGGAATCAGTAAATGGTTGTTGTCTTGCAATACAAAAGTGTAGCGCTAAGCCTAAGCTGAATGATGAGTTGATTGGAGAATAAGGCACAACATAATGTACTATCCCACCAATGATCTAGGGGCCTTTATTGTCTTAGTTTTGACATCAGTGCTCACGCGATACACTTCACTAGTCATCTGCAATAAGTAGTCGCAGTTTAATCGTAAGACTATCATAACCCCCTGAGAAAACTCCCTTTATTCATAAGAACCGCCAGGATATTTCAGGTAATTTGAAGCTTCGTTTATTCACCAGTCTACAAAAGGGGTTTTCAACCCTGCAATTGCCCCACATAGTTAAATCACAGCATTCCAATAAAGACGCTTGGAACCCCACAATAGCAGACAGGCGATTACAGCATACAACATTTTGAACTTGGTTCCTTCTTTCACTCCTTTCGGGGCCTACAGCCGTGCTCCCCTTGGAGCTGGCACGCCTCTTCCCAATCCTGCTTCCTCAGTTCAGATCACTCCAGGTAGAGCTGCCGATGCTATAGCTCCCCCCAGAAGCTGATGCTCTTGTCCCTAGGGCCATGCCTCACTAGAAAGTCGACGCTTCTGTCCTCAATCCTCATGAAGGCTTGGAGTGGCAGCTCCCCCGTTCCTCCTTCACCTCTGATTTACTTTTCCTTGAGTTTAGCATGTCCATTCTCCAAACCAGTGCAAGGGCATGGTTTCAGCTTGTGTCTGGGTTCCCTCCGGCGTCACTGGGTCGTGTCCCTCCGCCAGGGAGTTGATGAGCAGCAGACTCAGCCTCCATCTGTGGAGACATATTTGCGGAACTTAGGGATTCTCTGCAAAGGCTTGGAATATGAGGTTTGCAGCTCAGATGAGGAAACTTGGGCTGCACCACTAGCAAAAGTAACAGTGGGGTAGCTCTAAAGCTTTACCAGGGAAACGTGGTTCTTGAAAAAGGACACCAGAAACAAAATGATCTGGCTTTACTGTAGCTAGTACGTTTTAGCTGTGTTAAAGCCTGTCGGGGTTTAGTGGAAGTCACATTTGATGGTTCTAGTGACATATGCGTCCTGATATGGCTGTCAGGGCCACCTCGAGGCCCTGCACATTTGGATGCGCCCATGCTCACATAGACACTGTCCCTTGCGCCGCCGGTGTGTCACTTTTAATATGGGAGAAAGTGGGGCATGGGGCTTGTAAATAAGCCCCAGGGTGTCTATCCGAGTTCCCGAGGTTATAAGCAGTTAATTTGTATCAAAATATACAAAAAGGGGCCAGTAAAGGTGCCTGATATAGAGACTGCTGGTGCCAAATTGACAAATTTTGGGGTTTACTTAGAAGCCCCTTGCGCCGCAGGTGCATCACTTTTAACATGGGAAAAAGTGACGCACCTGCGGCGCATGAGGCTTGTAAATAAGTCCCATTATTTCTTTTGGGATGTTTAGAAGGAGGAAAAGGACCAGGATCCTGACTGCATCTCTTCCTATCACCAACAGCCAATGCTAACATTGTGCATGTTCTTTTCAATTGTCTGCAGATAATGTATAGAAATGATTTTGAAACCTTTTTTAAACTAATTGCTACATACTTTTTCTCTTGCCAGCAATTTTTGAAATCACTTGAAATGCAAGTTGAATCGTGGTGTATATCTATTTGCTGCTATAGAGAAACTATGTTTCTTTTACACGGGAGGAAGGGATTAACTTTCCACCCTTGTGCAATCCAAATATTTAGTTGTTGCACAGTGAGAGGGTTAAAAGAGTTGATCCATGCCAGAAGCTTGTGCTCGGGTGTGTGCGATTATGATGCTGGCCCAATCTGTCCGTGGATGGCGGAGCATCCTAGCTTCAACACCCAGTCCACAGTTTGCTATGGATGTCTTGGGTGGCAGGGGCGGCGCGAGGCATGGGCAGTGTGGGCAGCTCCCCAGGGCCCCCCTCTCAGCCCTCGAACACAGGGCCCCACACCAGTGTGTCACAGCCAGGCCACGGCACACGGGTCCTCTCCTGACCCCTGTTCATCTAATTTGAGAGAAAGGTAGCTCCTTGCAATTGTGCCCACGGGATGGGCCCCTCCCCTGGGCCTCACAACCATGGTATAGTGAGGCTAGACCTAGCGGAGGGGGACCCTCCTATTGGCCCAGTTGCAAGGCGACACCTTTTGCAGGTTTGTCCTGCAATCAGGCCTCCTGCCCTGCTGCCCATTCAGAGGCACCATAGGACGCCCTTTGTCCTGCAGCAGATTTAAACCTTTCTGTTGAAAAGCAGCTCTCACACATTCAGCCCATTATGAGCTGCTAAGAGATGCTTGTAGGTGGATGAGAGGGAGGGGCTGCAACCCAGGAGGGGTCTGTACAAAAATGCTTTGGGACCAGGGTAATCTACTGAGATGCAAACAGCCTTGAATGTGTAAGGTTGTATGCAAATTAGAGGGGCCTCGCACCTTGCGTTTCTGCCCAGGCCCCCCAAAATCCTAGAACCGTCCCTGATGAAGGCCACTGGAATTTTGCGGCAGAGGAGGAACATTTTATGCAGCATGGTTGACTAAATTATGCGGCAACAAAGGCAAATTATGTGGCGTAATGTGGCACAATTTGTGAGAATATTACTTCATTATTTGGTCATTTTTACACCTGGTAACTCTGTCTAGGAAAATATTTCTCCTGTTTAGTACAAATTTAGTACCCAAATACAGCAATAAGCAACTGAAAGATGACAGTCCAACTTTGCGATTGGGCCTTTTGGTATGCAGGAACACGTGTTTCTACGACTTTAGTAACTTTTGATCAGTTTGAGCTGAAAACAAAGCATATTTTGTGCAGCAGATGAGGGATTGTGTGGCAAATCCATAACCAGGCAAAAAAAACGCCGCAGACGTAGAATCGCATAATTCCAGTGGCCCTGAATGAGATACTGCATGCTTGATTCACAAACTTTTTCATTCCTCAAGTCATACTTGTGCATGGGAAAATGTGTGCAAAACCGACAGGTGATTTACAATGCAAGTTCTGATTGTGAAAGTGTATAATGTGACTATTTCCTTCCCTAAGAATGCTTAATTTTACACATTTATAAGTAATGCCAAAAGGCTGTACAGTACTGTTTCTTTGTAGAGTGTCAGTCAATGCAAGTGCTGTAACTCTCCCCCCTCACCACCACTGGTAAGTAACTTGTGGGTATTCACAAACATTTGCTACACTATCCCCCACACCCAGTGATTAATTTGTAAAGTAAAATAAAATGTAAAAAAACATGGGCTCAAAGGTTTTCTTAGGAGCCCACCACCAGCACTTCCAATTGCTGAGATTGCCTATAATCAAGGCTGAAAAATGAAAGGAAGGGTAAGGTATAAGTGCATCTTTCCCCCAACATGCTGCGCTTCCTGTCTGTCTCCTTTTAACACTCTTGTAGATTCTTTTTCATTTCTGTTTTCTCCTTTTGTAACTGTTTCCCTATCTTTTTCTTCCTCCTCCTTTTATTCCCATTTCTGCCTTTCCGATTCTTGCTCAGGGTCACACCATGATGATGAAAAATCCTCCAAAATGAGTGCTGATGCCCATTACCTAAAACCGCTAGCTAAAATTAAGTGCTAATTACTGGTTGCACTGATCCACAAACTTCAAAAGGCTATGGTCTGCATGGGAATACTTTTGAAAACCATCCATATATAAGCATATTTTTGATTTTTATTTGTTCTATTCTCAGGAACACATTTCTTTTTTAGAGGGCTAAAGCCACACAAACCCCTTCAAATGTATATTTTTTAAATGTGTATGTCTTCGTTTTTTAAAAATTTTTTTGTATAACTTTTTTGGTTTGTGTGTGTGTGTGTGTTTTTGGGAGTGGGGGGTGGGAGGGCATCAGTACTCAGAACTGTGTTTACATGTAAGGAAAATGCTTGTTAACTTGGATCAACAAATTACACAATTTTGTTGGCAATATGATATAATAATAACACTCTTTATTGATTGGTTAAAAAGAACCATTTACAATTTAAAACACGACTGGTTCGAACAATAAAAAAATGACAATAATAAATGTTAAAAAACGGTGGGTTTTAAATTACTCAAAATTAAGGGGATCATTATGGGCTAATAATGTTCTGCTGGAGGACCTCGCTCTGGTTTTCTGATAGTGTAGTCTCTAATTCAATTGTTGAGTCTTTTAACTTGGCCGCCATGCTAAGATGAGGAGGGTTTGGTTGTGGATGTGGCTTCCAGTAGTTTTGACGTTTTGCGGACGAATTTCGTAAGCCCAATGTTTAACTTGGTGTTGTCAGGATTTAGAGCGGCCATTATTGCTTGGCGGCAAGATCTAACTCCCAACCTGATCCATTGGCCTCGCAGCAATGACCGTCTGGCCATGAGCAATGCAGGGCATACACAAACAATGTGTTCCATTGTTTCAGAATGATAGCCACACAACCTGCATTCAATACTGCTACCTGGCCGGCGCCATTCGGGAAGGTTCTTCAGAAAGGGCCAGTCACCCATCCTCAGGGCTAAAAACTTTTGTTTCCAATAAAGTGCGTATGTGCTTGATAGATAGTGCGGCTGAACACCCAGTTTAAAATTGGAGATTACTGCCCAAGCGTGTTTCCTTTTGGACAGTATTGCCCTGTCCGAGTGAAAGGACCACAGTCTAACAGTTTTTTTAATGGCGATCTTTAACACCGGGTGGGTGGGGTTTGTTTCCCAGAGGTCTTTTACTCCTAATAACTGTAAACTGCGATCCAGAAGTTGCCTATACTTTTGGCTGGTCTGATTTTTTTGTATTTCCTGCCATAGTCGAGCCTCCAGGGAACCCTCCCGAGCACGGCGAAGTCTATGACACAGTTTTATAAATGCGCCTGCCTCTACTCCGTGGTGATCTTGTAGTCCCAGTTCTAGTCTCACTTGGGCTGGCGAGGCAGATCTTGACAACCGGAAGGCTTGTTTAAAGATTTTAGTTGTTAGTTTGTTTATTAATGTACTGGTTGTGCCCTTAGTGATCTCGTGCCCATACGTCAAGGAATTAATTACTTTAGCCTTCATCACTTTCAGCATGGGAGTTAGGCTCGGGCCAAGTAGCTTTTATGATAGTTTTGCGGCAGCAGCTTCTAACGACAAGGCTTTGGTTTTTAATGCTTCTTTGTGCTTGGTAAATGTACATCTGGTATCGAGAAAGATGCCCAAATATTTATAACTGGAAGTTGGTTCTAGCTTTGTGTCGTTGAAATACCACCTTTCTGTTGACCTCTTTTGCTTCCCGAAAGATATTGTTTTGGTTTTTGACAGGTTCAGTTCTAGGCGATTTCTTGTCGTATAGGGTAGCAGTTCGTCCAGTAACCTCTGGAGACCCACTTTTGTGTGGCTTAACAACACCAAGTCATCGGCATACAGCAAGTTGCTAATGCGGGTTCCGTCTAATTGAGGAGGATGGCAATTTACACTGTCGAGTACTGGAGATAGGTCAGATATGAACAAATTAAAAAAGAAGTGGGGCCAACACACAACCTTGTTTGACGCCAGTTTCAGTTCGAATCTTCCTGGAGACGTGAGAGCCTTCACCCAGCTTAATTCTTATCCATGTTTCCGTATGGAGTTGGACTATTGCATAAAGAAGAGGCAGAGGTATGCCCCACGATTTTAATTTCTGCCATAACAGACCCCTGGGCACACGGTCGAAGGCCGCTTTAAAGTCTACGAAGCAACAGTGCAGCTGGATTTGTTGGACTGTCGCTTTCTCCATCAGGACTGTTAACGTTAACAGATTGGTTGTGGTACCGGAGTTAGCCACGAAGCCCGTCTGATTAAAAGGGAGGCGCGCGGTCATTTCGGCCCAGGCCTGTAGCTCTCCCAATAGAATGTTTGCATAATACTTAGATTCCACATCGAGAAGTGCAATCATTCGGTAATTTTTGGGCTCGTTTCTCTTCCCACTTTTGTAGATTGGGTGAATGATTGCTCCTCGCCAGGACTCTGGCACCGTATTGTTTAGTCTGCAGTAGAGAAACAAGGGTGTCAGGTATTCTGACCATAGGTTGACATCAGATTTGAACATGGCCTGGGGGAGACCATTCGGGCCTGGGGCTCCTTCAGCTCGGGCTTTCGTTATAAAGCGCGAGATCTTGTTTTGTAAATCAACAGGTGTCACCGTGGGCTCTAGCGTTATATCGTTCTTTTTTGCTGATTCCTTATGCGTTGGTTCTTCAGGTGGAATTTTTACGGGGCGAGCTCGGTTCGGGCTCTCCAGTCCCGGGAGTGAGATCATAAAGTTAGCCGGACTGGGGGATTTGGTGCAAGCGTCTTTTATGTTGATGTCCCCAAAATGGAGAGATAAAAACTTACTCCATACGGCTTCACTGATATTTGCACTGCCGTACCCACTTGTACTTTGTGTGCTCCTATTTACGAGGGACCAAAATTGCTTCGAGTTAGGGTTTTTACTTTCATAGATGAGCTTCAGCCAGAATTGGTCCGAGTCCGCTTCTTTTTCCCTTCGTATTGAGTTTCTAAAAGCTGCTTGAGCTTGCTTATAGTTGTTGAAGTTGATTTTATTGCTTGGGTTCTTTCTTGATAATCGAAGTGCTCGGTTTCTGTCAGTTCTTAATTTCCTTGTGGCTTTTGAGATGCAAAATTGAGGGATTTGTTTTCTCGAGCCCCTCCTAAGTGGCAGTTCATTGAGTAGATGGTTTATAAGGGAAGTCCAGCCACTGACGACATGGATATTTGACTCTAGGGATTGATGTAATAAGGCTCTGCTTTTTTCCATCAGAGAAGGGGCCGTGGTGTCCGACCACTTTATCCGCTTTAGGTCCTCTGTGTAGCTGCCTGAGTGTGTATGGGCAAGTTCTTGATGGCATGGGGTGGTGGTGGATAATGTTATTATTTGTGCCCGATGATCACTCTCTCCTTGTGGTGCAATTTGATAGCTCTTGATCAGAGGCAGTGTTTCTCTACTCCCTAGAGTGAAGTCCAGAAACGAGAATGTTCTACCATCTGACCGGGTCCATGCAGGCGGGATGTCAGTGGGGAGGCGCCCATTCAATAAGGTAAATCCTAAGCTGCTGAACTGCAATACCACGTATTCGCCCAATGTCGAAGGTTTGTTTCCATCAGGATTTGACTGAGATGCAAAGTGTGGGGGAACTCTTGGGGAGTCCAGTCCTGTATCTTCGGCAAGATTGCAGTAGAGGTTGGTATTAAAATCTCCTGAAATGATGCTGGGTGTGCTGCCGTACTTGCCAAATAAGTTACAGATGGTATTGATCAAGCAGTCCATATTGGGTTTTTTCTTAGTGGTGCAGGGAGAGATATAGACATTGAGGATGAGCAGCTGAGGATCCGTAAGAGAACTTCCCAGAATAATTCCAGAGAGCCAATCCTCCTCAAATTTAATCTGTTCAATACATTGGGATAGTTTTGATGATACGTAGATCGAGAGACCGCCACTTAGTCTACCAAACTTGGACTGCCTGGTAACGGATGTCATAAACTCCAGGTAGCCTACTATTGGGATGCTTTCTCCTGCCCATGTTTCCTGTAAAAGGAGGATGTCGTGTTCTTTTAAAAAGTCCAGAGTGGCGACGGATTGTTTTTCCTGCCCAAATCCGTTGATGTTCCAGGAGCATATTGTTAGACCGTGATTAGTGGTGGTTCAATCGGTCCGGTTTCTGGATAGGGCTCCCGGCAACCATAACCAATCTGCTCCGTCGAAGTTTCGCTGATCAGTTGTAGGCTCTGGGATTACTGTTGGTGAGCTGCTTCTCGCGGACCTCAGTACTGAAAAGGGGGCAGAGGAAAAGCTGGAGGTACTGGCCAGATTGTTTTCCAGTATTGAAGGGTAGCGCGGAGCGCTTGGTGTTATGGTTGTTACACCCCAGGATTTAAATTGGTCAGTTTTCGTCAGAACCAGGTCCCGGGTTGCCGGGGTTGCCAGTGTTACTTGCGTAGCTTCGCCCGTTTGAAATCCAGTAGTTGGGATGAATTCAATAGCGATTATATCTCTCGATTGTAGGTGACTTAGGTCTGGTAATGATTTAAAGAGTTTTAGTATATTCCCTCGATTGAGGATGTCGTGGGGGCCTCTGGAGGTATATTCTGGAATGAGCAGCAGTTTGGCACTTTGGGTGTTGCTTGGGTGCTCACAGAGCTCATTGGTCATCACCGGCTTTGTTAGCTTTGATTTTTCTTCGATTAACTTTTTCGATGTGGATATGGTGAGCGATAGAAGGGGCGATTCCCTATGATGGGTGATTAGGGATGGGGTAAGAGGACTTTTGCTTGTGGCCACCAACTTGTGACAGCTTGCTAAATTCGTGGGGTTCTTACGACCAGGTTCTGTGGCTATACGCTGTATACGCAATTTGTTGTCCTCAGCAATAGGGAGAAGGGAGGAACTAGCTTCTGGAGCTGGCATCTGGGAAATTGCAGGACTCTGTTGCCCTGCTTCAAGTGCTGGTCGCTTTTCTGGTGGTTGTTTGAGGCCGGGTTTTGCTTGAGTTGATAGCTGCAGGGGGTGCCCCATAGCTTGAGGTAGCCCTGACTGTTGACTGGTCTGATGTGGAGATTCTGTCTGTGGGGCCAACTGATTCGATGTTAATTGCAGGCTCGACTGTTCTCCTTTCGACAGTGGTGTCGAGGGTGCTTTTCCCGGAGGCTCTGTGTTACTCATTGAAAGGTTACTCATATTTAAGGTGTTAATTTCTATTATTTGTTTATTCCGGCTTTTTCGTTGTCTTTTCTTTTCCCGTTTCGACAGCCGATGCGTGTTGTAATTGTTGGACGGTTCAATAGGGATTGATTTGCCGTCCGCTGACTCCGTGGAGTGCGGAGAAGGGAGTCGGGTTTGGACTTTCGGGTGAGATGAACCCTGTGCCAGGCTCGGAGCCTGAGGTGAGGGGACTGATGACTCGGACACTGAGGGCTTCTTTATTTCCGTTAGAACTGCTGAGAGAAATTGAGGCAAAGATGATAAGGAATCGATTATGGGAGAGCAGCAGCATACTGATTGGACCAGTTGAGTTTGGGATTGAGCTTTTGTGATAAGAGTGTTAAGCGCCTCCAGTGTTTGGTCGATCCCAGCGGTATACACTGCAAGTGTGTTTAGTAAGTGTACCTGCAGGTCCATTTTGTCCGAGTGGTATGTTAGTGCTGCTGACGTTGTTTGGAAAGTTTGTAATAATTGGGACCATAGGTTGTTAAGGTTGGTCGATGGAGATCTATCCTGCACTACAGACTTATTGTGTTCAGTGGTAAAGAACGATAAGTCTAAAGAGTTGTGGATTATGTTGTTATTCGACCCTTCTGGGATAACCGTTGGATCAACTTGGTCCCCTTGATCCACCTTAGCTAGAAAACTTTCCGACTCTGGCTGGTCTGGGATACTGAAGAGAGCTTGCGGGTAGGCCATGACCTGTGGTAGTAAGACTTTAGGACTCTTTATTTGCTGGTCAGATTTAAATTCAATTAAAGAATTAAATACAGATGGAGATGGAGAAAACGGGCTTGGGTTTGAAAATGGTTGGAAAGTAGATAGGTGGACATCTTTGGGGGTGATTACATTGGGAGAAGCTTGTTCTGGTTGAGCTGTATGCTGAACTAGCGGTTGAAAAGAAGCCTGTTGTGGTTGGCTGTCATCAAGGGTTTCTAAGGTTTCTAAGGCGCCTTTGCAGAGAAATTCTGTTGTTAGTGAGGAGCTAGTTTGTGTCGAGTTATCGGGCCCTCCGGCGGCCCCGTGAATCAGTGGCCGAACCATAATTTGATGTGGTAGTAACTCAGTGGCTGCAGGGGTGGGTACCTGCGGGGGGGTTACCTGGGATTTGCCCGAAGGGCTAGTTACTTTCTTCCATGCTATCGCCGGTACTGAAGTCCTAAAATAGTCCCTTAATGATGCTTTGATTTTTGTAGGTTTTGATAATTCTTTAGAGCCAAATTTTAGCTCTTCAGCAGTTGGTTGGGCATGTACAGGCCCTGGATCAGAGGCTGTTCTTGAATTTGCAAGTGTTTGGAGCGGCGTAGACGCCGTCGGGAATTTTACCAGATGTTCGCAGAGGTCCATTTTCTTTGCACCTTTTTTGGTGGACCTTGATGGAGCTTTCCTTACTCGTCCTGATCTCATCCCGGGGATTTTTTTTCTTTTTTTTTGATAAGGGGCTGCGCGACTTCCTGGTAGTTCCTAATGATTGGTTAGACGAGTGACCAGGTTGGTTGGTTGGTTAGTTGAATGATGAAATAATAAAGTAAGTAAGGATTGGTTAATAGATTAATTGATTGGATTGATTTGAACCCTTAGTTTTTTAGTTTTTGCTGTAGTTTTGTTGTTATTGATTGTTTGCTTGTTTTACGTTTTTTTTTTTTTTCCTCCTCCGGTTGGTTTGTTAGTTGCTGATATGTTGATTTGTTAGTTTTCTTTTTTCTTTTTATGGGCCTGCCTGCCTAATGACTCTTGGGTGGCCGGGTTTCTAGAACCCTAAACAGTCGGGATAGCTGTAAACTCCTTGAAAGACGGCCTGGCCTGGCCTGGCGGGAGCGACTCCTGCTGCGCCGTATCTAATTTTTCCTTGTCCTTTTCCTTGTCCTTCCTGTGTATTTGTCGCAGTACTAAAACTGGTACTGATGACCGTTGTTGTTTTTTGCAGGTAATCTTTACAGGCGGACCTTGCGGGTGATTAATGAAGGAAGGTGGGGGGACTGGGGTGGGCTGGAGGGGCTAACGGGGCACTCAGGGCTGAATTGCAGGCTGCGCTTGTTCTAGACAGACCGCCTCTGCAACCGAGGACCCAGAGGACACACAGTGGAGGACCGTCAACCGGGCTCGCCCCAGATCAGCGTGACTCACTCCGCCCAAGTTTGCTGGCTCCCACTTACTGTTTCGCCATTGCCCCCCTGGATATCTTGGATCCGCCGCTCCTCTGTGTACCAACGTGCCCCACGTGTCCGCAGTCTCTCACTGTCTCGCCGTCTCGCAGTGTCTCGCAGTCTCTCACCTCCCGAATCATCCGCCGGGTCACAACTGCAGCATGGCAGCTCCCCTCCCCTCACCTCACCCCACCTCCACCGCCACCCTGCTCACAGCTTCGCAATTGCTGCAACTGAGGGTAAAGGCAAAGGACTAAGGGTGGAGGGTGGGGGTCAAAGAGGGAGGATGGTCTGACTACCTCCGTACTCCCCGGGCCACAAGCCACAGGGGAATCACGGGAGTCAAAAGGGAGGGCCGCTGCACACCGCTACCACCGCTAACACCGCAAGCACCGCAAACACCGCAATCCGCGATTCGGTCTGCAGTCCACGGTCCCGCCGACTGCTAATGAAAGCGGGAACCGAAACTGAGGCGGGCTGAGGTAGGAACGATGATGGTAGCCGCTAGCGGGAGCGGCGAGACGTCTTCCTCATCTTCGGCTGTTGCTGACGGTCACTGCGAAAACACGAACTGGAAGAAGTAACTGCTGTACTTGCAATATGATATGGTTTTAATTGCATACGGCTGGGAGAACAGTCAACTCCGTAGAATTGAAAACTGAACTCAAATTTGCTGCTCGCAGACAAGTGCTTTTATACGTAAAACCCATAATGACTCATACGTTAATCTTTTACAAAATAAGCTACTAAGATGTTTCCCTGCCTATACAAATCTTATCTACACATTTCTAAATATGGCACATCATCTATGCTTCTCTGCTTGTGTTTCCCCTATTTGGACCACCTTGCCCTTAAGAACATGTTAACCTTTAACATAGTTGATTCCTCTGGTGTTTACTATCCTCAATGGTTCTCGGGCCTGCCTTCTCTTGCTTCCTACAATACTGGTTTAAATTGCTCTCTGACCTCGCACTTCTCCGTAATGTGTGTTTCTGCTAAGGCTGGGTGGGGTTGTTAAGCTTATGTAATGTATTTTGAAGTTCCATGTCTACATTCTCCCCCTCTAGCTGATATATCAACTACCTTCTCTGTCCCTCTCTCGCTAATGGGCAGTAACTGATAAATGTTATCAGCAGCGTCCTTAACCTCAGTGAACACTCCTCCTATCTTGGTGCTTACCCTTTTACCACATGCTATAACTAATTGAAAAACACAGTACATCAAAAGCAGTACCACATTAATTGGCAACAGGGCCTAGAACAGTCTTGACATCAATGGCTGCAACCAATCGAACCACTCTGAGAACCACTCAGCAGGGGCACCCCCTTCGTCTCTCATCATCCTCTGCAGGTTGTGCAGTGTTCGTATCGCCTTCATTAAAGTTCCATTGTCCTCATCATTTGTAGGGACAAACGTGCAGCATGATTTCCCCACCTTGGTGCATACGCCTCCCTCTATGGCCGTTAGAAGGTCCAGCACATAACAGTACTGCATCACCATCCTTCTTATAGCCCGCAGTTCTTCCTTGAGTGCATTGAACCATTGTTCAGTGGCATTAATCATCTTCATTAGTTCCCAGCATGTTATTTGCAGCCACTGAGCCATTGCCTTTGCTTGGACAAATGGCAGCACGCTTCCCAAAAACAGTTGAGCATCGTTAAACAGTCTGAATTCTCAGGGTATTTCCTTCCAAGAGGTGGTTCCAAACTACTCTGCAGACCACTACTGTCGGTGATATTACTAAAACAAACTAGCAGATATATTACAGGTACATATAAATAGTTCAAGTAAATTTAGCCATGAGAATCACCGAATCATCTTTTTTGAAGAATGCAGTAGAAGGGTTCTGCCTCGTTTCAGGGGGCAAAGCATTCCAAATCCTGGGAGCCATTCCTGAGAAGGACCGGTTGTATGTTTTTTTCTTGGCAAAGCGTGGTTTCAGTAGGAGATTTCTGGAGCTCCTGGTGAATCTATTGCCACAGGATAGTACTAATTTCTGAGCTAGATAACTTGGAGTTTTGTGATGAAGTGCTTTGTGCGTCATGCAAGCGATTTTCAGATGAATTCTAGCCTCGAAAGGATATTAGTTTCATTATTGGTCTGAGACTGGTAGTTACATCTCGCCCAAGGCAGTAGGGCGCATATTTATCCCATATTGGCTGGCACTTGCGCATTTTCTCACTATCATTACGCATCCCGCTCCATAATGATATTGCCCTACAAGTGAATGACATCTCGTAGTTTCAGCAGCGTTGGCATGTACTGGCCCACTGACCTCCAATGCTGGCCTTTCTGCACAGTGAGGGGGAATCGTGTCGGCTAAATAGTTGTTGCATGCAGAGGATGGCTTAGTTGTCCTCAAGAATATCTGCTTTGCCCTCGATACCCATCTCAATCCCAGCTGTTTCATCACTATCCGACTATTGGCAGTATTCTTTTTTAGCTGTCTCCTACTCTGTAACTCTGCCAACACTTACTTGGGGTTTGTTGTGATTTACAACTCCTCTGAGCTATTCTGATATTTTGTGGTGTTCACCTTAACTGAGACGGGCCTAATACTGGGGGGCTGTTTCTGTGCTCGTATTATACATAGAAAGAGGTGAAGGAGGCATAGTGTGGTGTCTGGTGGTTCTTCTTTTGAGGAGTGTAACCTGTCTTATACAGTAGTGTGAGAGATGAAGGAACACACAAAGCAGCTATCATTGGATGTATCTCTACCTATGTCATGCATATGTTGATACCACATGTTCTCTAGTAGCTTTGAATGTAGGGTGTGGGAGTTGACATTTTCAGAACCTATGGGCGCTGCAGCGGCATTGCATGTATGAGCTCTGACTGCCTCGTAATGGTGATGAATAACAAAAATGCGCAAAAACAAAAAAGAACAATAAAAAGCATATAGCTGGCTATTCGGGGATTGATTACATCATTGGCCATCTTCCTTTCACCCCTCTTTTGGCACATCCGTTAGGAGTGTTGGATGCTGTGCTTGGTCCAGCCAGATGTCGGTCAAGTGTATCCATGGTCTCTTGGCTGTCACTTTGATTGCTGTTGGCATGGTCTGGTTGATGGAGAAGGGGCCCTTAAACTTTGGATCCTTCCACTTGCGGACAAAGTTTCAGATGTAGACTTGTTGGCCAGGTGTCACTGGTGGCTCTCGCAGTTCATTAGTGCACTTCCTCTTCTGCGATACCTGTTTATAGAGAAACTTAGCGGCCTTTGTTAGCTCAAACAAATACAACCCCATCTCATTCCCCAAAACAGTAGTTTTCTGTGCATCTGTCATTCTGAGGTGCAATGTCAGGGGCATATGCATGTGGCGCCCTGTGACAATCTTGTGTGGTGTCAGGTGATGGTCACTACCTAGCTGATTCCCGAGGGTGTACAGAGCAAGGGGCAGGCAGGAAAGCCACTTCTTCTGTAGAGTGGCACACCATTTGCTTATTTTGTTCTTCAACAACCCATTCATGCGTTCCACAATTCAGTTTGATTCTGGGTGAGAAACAGAGGACAATTTATGCCTTATCCCTAGCGATTAACAAATATGTTGGTATTTACAAAATGCATGCTGTTGTCTGAGCGGATGGCCTCAGGCACACCCCCCTAGGTATAATTTCTCTGACTGGGAATGTCGCGGCTGCTTTTGCATCATTGTGTACGCATGGTCCAGCCTTCTGTCCACCTGGAGAAGGGACAGACAACTACTAAGAGGTATCTTTAGTTATTACACCTGTCAATCACGTCCACAAGGTCTATGTGTAAGTTCTTGAATGGGACAGTGGGTTGCAGGAAGGTGGACATTATGACCTTGGGAATGGGCTTGAGGCTGTACTGTTGGCATACTACGCATTGTGCTATGTACATAGTAATCATTTCTGCTAGCTGGGAGCTATAACAATCGGCCTGGAGTGTGGCTAGAATGTACTCCTTGGCTGTGTGTGCAGGGAGGTGGAGCTGCTCTTGAGCGGTGTATAGTAAGGCCTGTGGCATCACTGGCTTCCCCTTGGCCTCCTGTCTGTAGATAAAATCTGATGGTGTTTGGAGGCACCCCAGCTGTACCCAAAGCTCTCTCTCGTGGGGGAGGACCTGTTCCTGCAATTCCCGCAGATGTAGCCTGGCTATTTCTGTGCATGGTGGGGGTAGGTCATCATCGTTTGTCTGTCCGCATGTGAACTCAGTCAGCAAATCCTCTGTTGTCCCTACGGTGGCTCTATCTGCAACTTTAGCTGCCCAGTCTGCCAGGGCGTTGCACCTTGATATGAGGCCCTTTTTTTAAGTATGAGCTGCACATTTTATAATGCCACTTTGGAGGGTAGTGTCAGGGACTTCATTAGCTGTGCTAATAGATCCTTGTGCATAACTGATGACCCACCTGACGTGAGGAAACCTCTCCTTTCCCACTTGTGGATACTTTAGTGTATTGTGGTAGTCACGTATGCTGAATCCAAATAGATGGTAGCCTCCTGTCCTTTCACTTGTTTGAGTGCCCCTGTAGGAAGCTGGGACTTTGTGTGATATATCAAAAATCTGATATACTGTGCAAAGCGCCCAGGGGTTCCTCTGTGAGTGGACAGGGCTTGCTATGCAATCCCAAAGTGCTCTATTAGAGGGTAGTGTGGTTGAGCAGCCTTAGGCTTAACACAGAGGAGTGCAAGACGACTCAGGAAGGAGATCCACACCAATCAGCGAAAAATAATAATTCAGGTAAGTACGTTTTTAAATATGAATTCTTTTTATGTTATAGGAGTTTAGGGTAGTAGCCAATGGGCTACTGGCCCTTGGGGTAACTATGCCCCCTATATGACCACTTCCCGTGGGAAGTGGGCATAACCCTATCCCAGAATTTCTAAGTATGTCGTCTTCTGAAAAATCATCTGCACCTCACAGTAGCCCACCATAGGGGTGGTAGTAGCCTAAAGGTGGCAGGCCTATCAGACTAGCTAATCTTCCAGCTTGTCCAATTGCCAAGGGGGCTCTGGACAGGTGGGGTGGTTTCCTCTCCCTTGAGGGGAGTCAGATTTGCATTCCAAAGGTGGCAGGTTCTTTGAAGCTCGCCGGCCCAAGGAGGCTAATCAGCAGGTCAACCTGTGGGAGGGGATGTTACACCCTCTTCCTGGACTAGCTTTTTTTTCTGGGTCTCCTGAGAGCAAAAGGCTCTCACCCTAGGAGGTCAGAACAGCATCTCGGGTGGCAGGCTGGCAGAAACCAGTCAGGAAGGACACAGAGGTGTCTTGTCTGCACACCAATAACGTTGGGCTGCAGAGGAGGATATTGTCCACGTACTGCAATAGAGTACTGCTGCACTTGAAATTGCCTAAGTCATTTTTTACCAATCTGTTAAAGATGCTGGGGGACTCACAGTACCCCTGGGGCAGTCTTGAGTGCAAATATTGTTTCCCCTTGTACATGAAGGTCATTAGGTATTGGCTCTGTGGGTGCAGGTGGATGCTGAAGAAGGCATTTTTCAGGTCAATCACAGAAACATGGGTCGCTGTTGTCGGTATGTTAGCCAATATGGACAAGGGATCTGGGACCACCAGAAATTCAGGGATAACTATAGCGTTCAAGGGTCTCAAATCTTGTATCATCCTCCACGTTCCGACTTACTCTTTTTTACCAGAAAAATAGGTGTGTTACAGGGGGATGGACCCCTGATAGATTATTTCTTGTTCCACAAGGGCCTGTATTTTTGAGAGTATACCTTCGTCCGCTTCCTTGGATAAGGGATACTGCCATGCTCTGGGAAGTAGTGCTCCTTGTTTTAGAGTGATGGTCACTGGTTCCGCCCCTTTTATTAGCCATACAACAGGTGGGCATTTGGTCCACAACTCTGCTGGTACTCTCCTAAGGTCTAGTTCCTTCAGAGATTGATACTGGGTGGACTCTGGTGCTGTTCAGTTCTGTATGTCTGTATGTCAACCCTGATGGCTATGTCATTCTTGAATGTCACAGTGGTGGTCAGGGATTATCCTCGAATATTTCCTCATCTGAGCTATCCCGTAGTGACACACCTGGGTCAGTGAACACCTCAAACCCCCACTATGCATTTCTCCTGCCTAAGGCAATCAATAGTCCATATCTTGGCCTTATCTCGAGGGCCTGGAGATATAAAATCATGTGTGGCTCTTCGATGAGGTCACTGGTGTTGCTGGTCAGAACAATAGTTCCCTAGTTATCTGAACTATTCTGTTTAGCATGGCCAGTGTTTCTGCTATCAAGATATATGCTCCCTGTAGTAATGCTTCCTCATTTGTGGGGACTGCCCTTGACTGTTGGCCAATCGTCTCCTGAGTTACGAGAGTCATCATTCTGTGGGGTGACACTCTGGGGGCATAGCAGGTCACCCCTTCCTCTGAGAAGGAGATTGTCATGTTAAATTTGCACATCAAATCCCCCAAGTTTATGCGCACATCGGGAGAGTACAATAGTGGGCTCTTCACATTTGTGTCAGCTATTGACATTCTCACAGGTTTGGTGAATGGAACCCTCATTACTGCCCCAGAATAACCCTCTTGTGTCCATTGTTTTTCCCGAAAGGGGTAGTCTACCCTTTTTTATACACAATTTGGTGTCTCCTGTATCTATCAGGAAAGAACAGGGTCAACTGTCTATGGCTACTGTCACAGTGAGTTCCTCCTCTGACCTGTGAGTTACCAATAATACTGGACACATGGTGCTCATCTGTGGGCCCCGTCATTGAGGGTAATAGTTGTTTGGAACATTCTCCATCATTTGGCTATGCATCTGGAAGAAGTTCCCTTGTCTGACTACCACACCACCCTGTTGAGTCTGTTCTGGCCGTAGTGGCACTCTGATCATGGTATGACAGATGGGCCCTTGCAGACAAACGCTGCTTTCATTGGTTTTTAACTGAATTGCGTGTTTTAAAATTTGTACTGAGATTGTGTTTTATTGGGGGCAGAGCCAGTGACAATACGGGGATTTTTCTTTGCATCGGGCCTGTTAGAACTCTATTTTTATCTGTTTCACGTGGCAGCCATTTTGGTGGGGCCGCCACGTTAAGGGACCAGCACGAAGATTGTGCTCTAGTGTTTAGGCGCTAGCGCAGCTGGTGATGAGCTCACTGGTATTTAAACTCACCGAAGCATGGATTCACCATTGCCTCGCCTAAGGCAAGCCCATCTGCCCCCGTCCGGACTGGGCCAGGGACGCTGCCTATATAAACATAGATATCCAGTGAAGGATATACTCGAGAGAGTCTCTGTTAAAATTACAATGGAAGGTGAGGTGTGGGAAAGTGGGGGAAGGGGAAAGAGAAGTGTTGGACCCCGAGGTGGAGGGCGGATGGTGCTGTAAGCTATGTAAGTGATCCATTTGAAAGGAAGAACATGAGGGAAGGCGGCCCCTGGTGAGTGTGTTTTCTGGGATTCCAAGGACAGAGCATATAGAAAAGACACTAAGGGTGAAAGAGGAGATACGTGGTTCATTATTTAATGTTCGCCTGCTCATTAAACAGAGTCTGGAAATACACACGTTGATTGCAGATGACCATCTAGATTGTCTATTCCTTACAAAGACCTAGCCTAAGGAGGACTCCAGCCCTGACTTTGTAGCGGCTATGCCACCAGGGTACACAGTAGTGAGACTTTCTTAGGGACACTCGGAGGGTTAGGGGATTAGCAATTATCTTTAGAGAGCAGCTGAACTGTGTCTTGAAGACTGCTGGAGTTGCGAAAAAGAAACAGGTGACTTGAAGCACTAAAAAGTTCTGGCTGGACATCAGCGACACAGAACAAAACAAGGCCACCTAGGTCTACATGGAGAGTTAAGAGATGTAAGAATCTGGGATATCCCTTTTACAGGACGGTTCCCCTCACCCACCAAGGGTGGCATGCTTCATCATAGGGAAACCTCCTCACATCCCAAACTTAGTTGCAATGTGGGCTACAACCCCCTCTCTGCGAGGGAGGAGCTCAGGGATGTTTTCAGTGTTTTAACTAGAGGTTTCCTAAAACCAATGATGTAGGCGGAGTGTGGTGAGAGAAAAAACTGAAAATGGTGTGTGGGCTAAAACTAACTCTATAGTAGGCATGAAAATTTTATTGGGGCCTCCATAGGTCAGGACTAAAAATGAAGTACTATGAGAGAAGGGAATTCAACATGTTTCTGCCTAGTGCCCTCCGTAGAGGTGCAGCGGCTTGCATCAGGACCAAAAGGAAAAATCTGTGAGTAACGTGAAAAACAGAAGAAAGGGGAGAAGGATAGTGATGCGACCCCCGTCTGGGCGAAGACTCACTTCAACCACTGGTGCAGTATTGTATGTTTAAAGATTGAGAGTTTGTGGCGCAACATTCGCCCCCATTGCCCGCCCCCTTGCCGCAGCGGACTGCAGCAGAAAGGGGCATATTTACAAGGTGGCGTTAAGCCATGTTAAGAGACTTAGCGCCACCTTGTAAATATGGGGAATGGCGCAATACCACTGGAGCATCAGAGAAAGTGACACTCCAGTGGCGTTAGGTGCTTGTAAATATGCCCCTAGGTTTGCTCCCCTGGGATGCTAAACAAACACTCAACAAAGACTAACAAACTTAATGGGATATGCTGGTCACTTCCAGACTCAAAGTTATCCTCTCTGAATGGAAAGACTCATCCAAACTTTCCTCTCACACCTGGTGGGAATGGATCCTAGTTACCACAAGTGCAATTCATTCACTAAACACTTATCTTAAGACCCCATCACTGGAAAAGGGGAAAATCTAGACCAAACTAGATAACTATATATCAAACCTACCCCTACAACAGCTCTAATAGTCTCAATCTCGCTTTCTCACACACATTAACACTTACTCCTCTCCTCGACAAAGTTGTAACCTCATTTGTTTACGAGATACATTGTGTTTCTCATACAGTTTTGTCGGTACCGCCTATTATGTAGGCTGCTTTTTCGGTACTTTCCTACTGTATTTCCTGTATGAACAAAACCCTAATAGAATTCTTCTGAAATAATAAAAAAAAAGTCTGTAGCTCTGGCGGGCCTACTGATCTATCGCCCGCCAGGACTTAATAAGCAATTCATCTCAAACTGGCACCATGTTTTGGAACCACACATTGCGCAGGTCAACCTTACGATTCTGGGGGGAGTTCAATTTACATTTAGAAGACGTGACTAATAGTGATACCAGAGCGATTCTGGATCTCATGGGTAATTTCGGTTTCAGTCAACTCCCCTACCCACCGGCTGGTCACATGCTGAATGGGATTTTTTCTATGTAACGACCTTGTCAGCCAGGGAGTGCATTTCGATCAGCTGGACTGACTTCAGTGCCATTAAATTTGAGCAGTAAACACACCAAGCTCGGCGAAGAGCTCCAGGAAATGGGGAAAACTCTGGTCTGAGGATCCTGTAGTAGCAGTTGAGAACTGTAAAGATAATAATCTGAGAAGGCGGGCACCATGGTAGAGAACTTTAACAACTGGGTTATGGCGGCATTTGAGGTGGTCGCCCCTCTGCCAAGGGGTAGTTTGAGGGAGAAGAAGAAACCATTGGCCCTGTGGTTCTCTGCAGAACTTAAGGATTTACAAAGGCAGTGCAGGAGACTAGAATGCCTCTGGAAACTGCCCCCTAAGATAGAGGAGAAAAATGTGCATAGGGTGTAGAGCCTCGAATACAAATGCAAGATCAGGGAAGCCAAAGCCGCGTACTTTTCTCAGAGAATTTATTCTGCTATCAATACTCCCAGGACGCACTCTAGCAATGCCACAGATACACCAAGCATTAGAGAACTCTCAAGATTTTTGCAATAAGGTTGGTGTATTTCATCATCATGAAGATCTTTGCAGATTTCCCTGACTACTCCCAGAATGCTAGTATGGTACGGACAGGAGAAAGGGGGGGGAGGGGGACTGGGCGACGCCAGTGCAAGCCATCTCCAGAGGACTACCTATTTTCTCCCCGTTATAGGCAGCTAAAATCAAGAGTTTATTAAGTGGGTCAATCTAAGGTTCCCCGAACGACCCTTGTCCCCCCAGGATTTTGCAGCGGGTTCTGGATTTAATGGCGGAGGCCTTGGAGAAGGTATACTCCCTAACTTTGGAAACAGGGGAATACCCTTATGAGTCAATGTTGGAAAACGAGGCAGCATCTGTGAGGCCTGCACAAATAACATGGCCACATTTGTCCTTCACTGGGAACCAAACACCCAATTGTAGCGCCTGACTCTCAGAGGGTAGCGTTGCAGAGCAGTCTGAGGCTTACTCAAGGGAGGTGGTGTGGGCTAGTAATCGCCATTTGCAGGTGCACAGAAATAACACTCAATAATTGATTGTCCAGTCTGTACTTTGCTTTATAAAAGTAAGAGTACATTTATTAAACACACACACTACTCAATACTATGCACCAATTTACAAATATACATAAGCTGTTGGAATTACTTTGTGACATTGCATAACATCTCCACCCTTCCCAAAAGAGGGGTGGGGTCTAGTACCACCACTCCCATGTATGCACATCATCTTGCCCCAAGGCAGGTAGTTGAACATAACCTGGAGCGAGGGCCCTGCACACTGGCACCATCCCAGTGGCGACCCACCCCATTATCTCAACACGCATTAAAAATAGGTTCACCTGCCCTAGTGACACATAACCCTGACTGAGCATCTTATATTGACCATACAGTATGCACCCCTACATCTTCAGGGCTAACAGTCTGGGTGGTTCCTCACTTAAGCGCAGCAGCAAGAATACATGTTGAAGCATTACCTTAGAATGACAGTACTCATCACATTTGTTGGACATTAGAATGCGTTGCAATTACAGCCCCTAAAGGCATCACAGATGAAATCACAGGATTACGCATATACAGCCAGACACCCTAGCAGGAATGTCTGGCTACATAACCCCACTTTGCTTATGACATCACCTTATACAGGTACTTCACATTACACATGTGACCTTCAGTCCCTCTAAAAGAAATAACCATAGTAAATGCATTTCTGGTGCAATTACACCTCTTCATCTCCAGAGGATGTCCTTCTCTAGACATCCCCAACTCAGCCCTTCACTCCTTGATGCACCTTTCCATACACCCTCAGCTGTAAAACAAAAGTTCCAGCCTAGAAGGTGTTAAATGCTGGCTGAGCCCTTGAGGGGTTATCCTTTTCAAGTCCCCAGGAAACTTAGGGGGGGACGTCCTCTCCGTGCTGGGGGGGGAGACTGCGCTTCTCCAGCAGCTCCCCCAGCACCTTTGCACACATATGGTGGTGACCCCGCTCTCCTGGGGCCACCACAAGCCGTGAAAACGCTGTGTTGCCCTTGCAGGCCGGTCCTGGCCTGCAAGGCATTATGGGCTTTGCCGCATATTAGAGCAGCGGCTCTCCCGCTGCTTTGGGGAGAGCCGCAAAGTGGGCCTCCGGCTGCATCTGCCGCCCGTTGGAGGGTCCGGTCCCACCCGGACCCCCAGGTGAGTGATTCGGCTTGGGGAGCCCACCCCCGGCCGATCCGCCAATTTTCTGGGGCCCGGTCCCACCCGGGCCCCTTCCACCTCTGTTCGCGAGGCTGGCACCTCGTTTCACGGGGCCCGGTCCCACCCGGACCCCGCATGGCCATCTGGATGGAGAGCCATCTGGGGAGCCCACCCCCGGTTGCTCCCGCCGGCTCCCCGCGCGGCCAGCACCCTCGTGTGCTGCCGCGGGAGCTGGCTCAGCACTTCTGGTCTGCCCGCTCCGGCGGGCAGACGCGCCAGACTCCTCCGGCTCCTCTGGCTGCACTCGGGGCCCGGGGATGGGATCCCGGGCCCCCGTCCATCTTCGGGGGGCGCGACGGCGCTCCCCCTCATCCAGCATGGGTGGGCTCCTGGTGCCCCGCTCGAGGGCATTTTCACGGGGAGCGCAACGGCGCTCCCCGACTTTGCTTCGGGGCCCGGGGATGGGGTCCCGGGCCCCTCTAGACCTCCTTGCGGGGGCGCGACGGCGCTCCCCGCCCCCCGCTCCTCGGCATCTTCGGGGCCCGGGGATGGGGTCCCGGGCCCCTTTTCGCACCTTTTTGCGGGGGGCGCGACGGCGCTCCCCCTCCTCCCACATCACCGGGGGCCAGGGTGGGCTCCTGGCCCTCTTCCTGGGCAACTTCACGGGGGGCGCGACGGCGCCCCCTGACTTTGCTTCCTCCTGGGGCAGCCCCCGGGACCTAACCCACCCCGGGGGCATCTCTGAGACCGGCGGCGGAGCCCCACGTGCTTCGTCGTCGGTCTTCTTAGGGGTCAAAGGTCGCCTACCTTCCGGGGGCCATATCTCAGCCCCTGGGGGTCGGATCTGCCCCATTTTCACGTCTTTTTGCTCCTGGTGGCACCCCCAGCCACTGGGAGCACTCTCCTTCGCCCTCCGGGTCTCCAAGAGGGTGCATTCTGCAGGGAGCGGTCTTCACTGGCTCCCTGCGCCAGCCTTCGCCTGGCTCTCCTCCTGGGCCTCTCTTCTCCCTGCGCAGAGGCCCCTGCTTCTGCGCACCGGTCCTGGGCTCTTCTTCTGGCGCTGTTAGGGCCCTGGGGGGCAGTCAGGGGGTTCCTCCTTCCAACTGCCCATGGCCAGGCTCCAGCACCTTCCGCCTCAGCAGACCACACCCCAGAGATAGCTTCTCTTCCTGTGCA
This sequence comes from Calotriton arnoldi, assembly GCA_963921515.1. Classification (NCBI taxonomy): domain Eukaryota; kingdom Metazoa; phylum Chordata; class Amphibia; order Caudata; family Salamandridae; genus Calotriton; species Calotriton arnoldi. The sequence goes on from CAWUFW010006066.1 coordinate 469,252, forward strand.
AGCACTTTTTAAAAGTTGAGTAGGGGGCTGGCAGGAAGTCTCTGTTTGTCCTATCAAACAGCGACCCATCACTTCCCTGCCCCTGCTCCCTCCTTCTTGTCCAGCCTCTGGGTTGGTTCAAGATGGCGTCGTCCAGGGTCTCCTGCCACATGGTCCCCTTCCCCCCAGTGCTGCCTTCACCTTGGTTCAGCTTGGTGCCTGGCACCCAGCGACAGCTGCTGATGGATTAGCCTGAAGCTCCACCTATCTTCTCTCTTTGGAGGGAAGATCTTCGCTCTGGGAAGAAAGGTCATTAATCTAACCTGCCAGGGCCAGACCCCAGCCAGTGACTCAGAGAAATACAACAGTTTTGGATGACCCAAAAGCAGTACAAATATGGCTTTGGACTCTGCAGAATACTCTCTCTCACCTCCGTTACAGTGGACTTTAGTGCGTGTCTGGAATCTGTAGGCCTTATGAAAGGTAATCTAGCCCATGGGCTCCACATCCCCATAGGGGAATAATGAAGTGAAAAACAGTAAAACACACTGACTTTCCCTGGCATGTTCCTTCCCAGTGTATAAAGCCTATTCCATGTCACCACCCAATTCTGCATAAGTCCTTCCACACCAGTCTATCTGCACCTGCTTCTTGGCTGCGCACGCTAGGAATCTCCCCTGCGCAGCCCCTACACGTGTGCACACGCATGTACACGTGTCTGCATGTAACCAGCCCGGTGTCCCTTACTCCAGCTGCTGCGCAGTGGCCTGGTCAAGCCAGGGGGACACCAGCGAAATCCCCATGCAGTCTCTTTCATGGTGAGTTCACTGTGGGTGAGTCCCAACTTATGAGGCCCTCCCACAGTAAAAGCTCAATAATTAGGTGCGAAAAATCCGGGAGGCCCATAGTGTCAGAACTACCTTCTAACAGTCAAAGAATGCAGGACTTATCCCTCTGAAAAAGTGACCTCAATAATCTGCGCCCAATGTCTTTGCTACCTGCACCAGCTAATATCTTGTAGAAACACCTGAACCAAGAATTATCCCAGTATTTTTTAATCCATGATCTCTTAGACCCTTCACTGAATGGCTTTAGGAAGAATCATAGTACCGAATATGCACTTATAGCAACCACTGATTCCATCCGGATGCAGGTGGACAAGGTAGGGGCAGTGATTTTAGTATTATTAGACCTATCTGCTTCCTTTGATACCATCTCTCCTGCTATACTGGTGCAAAGGTTGAGGCAAGCAGGGATGAGGGACTCAGCTTTGAAGCTACTGGAATCCTTCCTGAGGGAGAGAACAGTCATAGTCAGCTGTGGGGACTTTAGAGCGAACCCCTTTCAGCTCCCTGCAAGGTTCCACAAGGGTCTGCACTCAGTCCTACTTTATTTTATCTTTATGTGCCCGCCCCCCCCCCAGCAAAAGTGTTGCACTTGTTCGGGTTTCAAGTAGCCTCCAATGCAGATTACACCCAGATTATGGTAGCTATTGACAATGACTGGAGAGAGGTGGCGGACAGATTAAGGAGGTGCATGTCAGAAGTCAGTAAGTGGATGAAAGACAATTGGCTCAAGATAAATGGGAAGAAAATGGAGATCATGGTCTTTGGGATGGATAATGCTATCTAGACCAGCTGCTGGTGGCTCAATACTTGTGGTAGGAGAGCAGTGCCGGTGTACCCAGTTGAAAATGTGGGTGTGATCTTTGATCACTGACTTCTGACACTCAGCAGCACGTTTCTGAATCATTAAGACCTTTAAAAATATCTTGCCTTTTCTCCCCAATGAGCTCAGGGCGGTGGTGATTACACTGATCACATCCTGTCTTGACTATTGTAATGTCCTCCTTCTCAATATTAACAAACTCTCCTTAAACAAACTTCAAATTATTCAGAACGCGGCGGCTCGCCGGATTTTGGCATGACCAAACTTTCGTTCTGTTAGGGAAGGATTGAGAACCCTTCACTGGCTGCCAATGCAGAAAAGGGTGTCCTTTAAAGCCCTATGCTTGACCCATAAGGCTCCTCACCTTCAGGGTTCATCACACCTGAAAGCAGCCTTTAAATGGTATATTCCAAGTTGAGCCCTACAATCGGCAGGAGGGAGAAAGGTGGAAATTCCCAGGAGCGTAAAAGTTAGGTGGGGAGAATAGGCCTTCTCGGTGGCAGCAGCAAGGCTCTGGAATTCTCTCCTGGAAAACATCAGGAGCACAAGGTCCTACTTAGTGTTCAGGAGACAGGTTACAACATGGTTATTCTCAAGTTAGTACTAGGATAGCAGCTTTATTTGCGGAAGGTACTCTCCTCATGTCTGTCTTTTCCGGCTCAGTACTTAGATGCCTGTGGGTTTTATGTGCTTTACAAATACCTCAAATTCAATTAATTCCCTGCACTACGTTCTGTGGTGGCATCAGCTGCATTTGAGAGGGACCTGGGGGGTCCAGTGGGCCTTGAGGTTGTTGGACCCATTCCCATTGAGTTGTGGGTCCCTGTGGTTCTCCATATCCTTGTTGCAGCTGTTGGGCTCTCATGCGGGATCTACACTCTCTCGCGAAGTGGCCTTTCTTACCGCAATAGTAACATGTTTGGCCACTGAGCCCGCTATCCCCCTATACTCTGCCCCTGCCTCGTCCTCCTGAAAAACCTCCTCTTCCTCCATCTTCCCAACTTGCTATATTCCCCTGAGCTACTTGTCCTGGTATGGTGACGGCCATTTGTGGAGCCGCCATCGCTACCTCCTCTATACTCGTTTTCTTTCATTTCTGCTGCACCAACTTTACTGTGGCTCTCTCTGCCTGTTCCGTCCTCCCCTTTTCTTTCTCTTGAAAAAGTGGAGTATGTGGGCTTGTATTTCTGGCCAGGGTTTAGCTTCTATTCCTACAACACTGTCTAAACTAGTTTGTATCTCATCAGGCAGATCCTTCGTCAGCACGTTCTAGAAAAATATTGCATTTCCACCCGTGTTTTCCCAGCTCTATCCTACCTCCTGTGCCCATCGTCCTTTCATCCAAACAATAAATTCTGCAACGTCCTCCGTTGGTTATATGCTTTCTGCCATAAGGGCACCAATGTCCGGTCTATCTGGGTATGTCTGTCGCAGTGCATCCCAGATGAACTGGCGCACATTTTTGAAGGGGAGTCCGTCGTATCAGGTATTTATCAATGTCACTAGGGCATTTCCGTCCTCAAAAAGATGGTGTTCACTTCATCTCCCACCAGCGAACTCAACAGGCTCTTAACATCCGCCAGTGCGAGACTCACCCTGCAGTGTTTTTCTCCAAACATCCTATCCATTTTCCCACCCCCTCAGACAAGGGGGATAAGGCACTCTTTAAAGTTCTCATTGTCCATATGTGGACAAGGTATGTACGCTGGCAGCTGTCCACCTTTGTTAATAAGGGGTAACTGAGTTGCTGGCCTAGGGGTTGTCAGCCACAGGCCTAGTCTTCGGTCTGGTCTATTACTTCGTATAACTGTTAGTTTGCCTATAGCATATTTTTCCCATACTGTGAGGCACTCCTGCATGTAGTCCCAGTCAGGGTCTCCTTGTCCTTGCCGTATACATTCTTTGGTGGTAGCTAAGTCAAAATGTTGGATGGACCCTTGTCTGGGCCATGGCTTCCCCTCCACCACCTCGGTCCAACCTGCCAGGTCATCAGAGAATGGCTGACAGTATTATCCGCCCTCTTTTTGCTCTATTTGTGTGGGTGTCAAATCTGACTTTCTAGTTTTCAGCATGGATTTCTTTTTCATTCCCGATTTCTCTCTGTCATCTGCAGTCTTTGTCTGGGACGCAAATTATATGGCCTCCAGGCGTTACCCTGCTCATCTGCAGACCCATCAGACCATTTGTCCTCTCACTCATCCTCTCCCGCCCCTTCTATCTGTTCTAACTCTTTCAGGAGGACTTTGATAACTTGGTGTTACTATGTCTCTAATTTCCGCTTTCTCTGCCCTTATCCACCCCTCAGTCGCTTCTCTCAATGTGTGTTGTTTGTTCTCCTAGTTTAAGAATAACATGTCCGGTGGCCCACTGTCCCAGATGAGGGGTCTGGCAGTCGGCCTGTTCACGTTGTTGTATGGCTTGTCGTAGTTCGCTTATTAATCAGTTCAGTTCAAGAAATGTTTATTTGACCCTTGGTCGTTAAACAACATAAATCATCTTAATCATCTAGAATTTACTTAATCATCCATTTCCCCGGACTCGCAGTGATCCCGCCGGTGGCAGACGATGGTCTCCCGGGCGCCGGTGACTCCTGGCGGGCAGAGCTCGCTCCCCTGGCGGCGGACGCGCCTGGCTGGGCTCCGGGGCCGCGGGCAAAAGCTGAAACTTTGGGCTGCGGCGGTGTCGGGAAAGTTTGGAGCGGCGGGAGCCATGATGGGCCGGGGGCCGTGGTCGGGCTGGGCGCTCCCGCTGCTGCTGTGCCTGTGCGAGGTGCTGTGGTGCTGCTGCGGCAAGGGAGCTGCCGACGCCGAGTTCTCGATCCTCAACGAGGCGCAAGTCCTGGCCGTGCAGATGCGGAGGCTGGCCGCCGAGGAGCTGGGGGTGGTCACCATGCAGGACCGTGATGGCTGCGGCGTCCCTTCGTGGGAGAAAGGAAAACATGGTGCTCTCACTTACAGACTTACAGACTCAACTTGCCTGACTGTAAGACGGCTGCCAAGCTACATACCCTTTCCTATCCTGCCATCCTCGTCATCTCCACTCGCCCGTTTCTCGACTCAAGACCTTCGGTCACTTCCTGATCTTTTTTCTAACCCAGTGGAGCACGAACCACATGGCCGATTCCCGGTGGAGCTGCACCGACAGCTATAGGGGAGATTGGCTCCGGCACACCGCTATGGCCGTCACCTACCCAGCCGGACTTCGGACATTTGTCTCGTCGTTTTCTCTGCTGCTGTCTCCTCCCAATGGACTTCCAGCTCTCGTTGGTCTTCTTGGGTCTTGATTTTTATGTTCGCTAGTAACTCCTGACTCGACTATGTAATCATTCTGTAATTTGTGTGAAATTTTGTAACTTGCAACTTGCTGTTTCCTTATGTAAAGCGCTCTGATACCTTCGGGTCTAGCCAACGCTATATAAAACTCATAAAATAAATAAATAAATAAAATAAATAGAATAAATACATACAGATGAATATCATAACTTTTATTACAATAAAACCAATCATAAAAATCCATAAAACAGGTATTCTCATAAAAACGCAAAAGAATAAAAACATTTAATAGGGTTATGGAATAAACACTGGCACTGCCATAAAATGCTAAAACCCTTTAAAAGTGGCTGCCCATGTCCAAATCCAGCAAAAAGTGTTTCACGGCAGCCATAAATCTCCTACCGGCACAGGCCACATCCAAATGGTGCATGTACGTTAAGAGCGCCACTGCTTGCATTCAGTTAATGGCGCCGTATTTTAGAAAAAGAGGTCTTAAAAGGGTCTTTTGGAGAGGTAGGAGTTTTAAGAAATCTGTAAGAATGTGAAAATTGTCGCATATAACATCCAAGCCACATGTACATTTGCCCTCTACATCTATCATCATCATTTTTATCTTAGCACTGGTATAAAATGGGTTTATAGCCATTCTCAACCTTAGCAGTTCATACCTATGCTGATGATTGGGAAGAAAATCCACATAGGGGAACCACTCCTCCTTGCTCCACAAGTTAAGCATAAACTGAACTGAAGGCCTCCCCTCTAAATACTGCCTGTCGAATTCTTTGGAAATTTCTCTAGATGAAGTTCGAAGTTCATACCTTGTGGTTTCTATGTCCAAGCTCTGAGTACACAACCTAACACTCAGTTTCCTACATATGGTCTCATTTTAATTCACTGAGCGAAATCTCATTTTTGCACCATGATGATACCTTTTGCTTCTCTCCCGCATTCAGACGTTGCCAAAATCTAACAACTGCCACCCGGGCCTGGTAGCTCCATGACATTATACCTGTTTCCAATCTTATCGCCTGTATCATGGATGATCTTGGGAGGGACAGTAAGCTTTTTAGACATTTCTTCACAAGTTCCCAGCAACTTTTACCGCTAAGTCTTAGTAGCTCGGCTCCGTACTGAAATTGGAGGCGGATCATTGCAGCATAAGCTTTTAACACTGGTCTGTGGAACATCTGCCCATAGTCTCTGTTAAACTTTTTCAGTCCACTTACAGAGGTAAGGGCTCTTACTTTCAGTGAATACAAGTGAACATTCCAATTTAAATTCTTCTGGAACCATACTCCTAGGTACATATACTCATTGACAGATTCAAGTTTATTAATCTGTCTCTACAGTCCATGTTGAGGCTCTCCTGAGGGTTGCAAGGTGGGGGAGCTAGACTTCTCTCAGTCTGTCGGGCCTTTGTTCTGTCCCTTGGGGTGTGATCCTGATATGATTTTGGTACCGCTAGGGAAGAGACCGTATGGTGGAGGTACTTCAGGGGAACAGTGTCTCATTTGGTGCCGTTGGGTTTGAGTTGTCTTTTGTCTGACCAAATACCTGCCAAAGTGCTAGGGTGGCTTCCCTTTTCTGTTTCTATTTCCCCGTCTACTTGGTTCAAATGTAAGTTAATATATGTTCAGTCGTTTTATCATCGAAAGTGCTTTCTTTGGAACAAGGCCAGGTGTGGTTCTTTGTGCCCTTTTACCATTCTTTACAGTGTTTCTGTATTCTTTTAATATCTGATGGGTATATCTTCTTCATGTGCTTAAGAGGGGTTCCCATGTTATTTGTTGATTACCTGGACTCTGGTTGCGCAGCCCCGAGTGTCTGAGAGTGTTCAGAGTGAAGTCTAGTGACACCGGTCTTGTGACCATCTGTTTACCAAAACGTTAGACCACGCTGGTTTCCCAGCCTTAGTTAAGACAACACAAAGTCCTTAATCAACCTTCTGGTCTAATCCAGGTAATGCCTCATTTCATATTTTCAATATTATGAAGTAATCACCCCATCCTTCCTGTCTAAAAATTTTCAATAATATGAAGTAATCCCCTTGTCCTTCCAATCTAAAACGGGTAATGCCTCATTCCATATCACGTTATGGAGTACTCAGTACTACCTGCATCTCATACACTAATATTTAACCTATCTATATTGCCAAAAGATTGTGACATATAATAAAATAATGAAAAAATATGCAGAGAGTCCGAGTCAGTCTCACCTCTGTGACAGCAGCCTTGGGAAAACCTACCCAGGTGAATAGACGGACGTTTAGTCAAACATGATGCCTGCTTACCTTGTTGATTTATGGGTAGTTTACTATTCAGTCAGGGCAGGCCTCTGTCCCCTTGGGTGCTGTCCGAGTAGACACAGCTGGCATCCTACCTGGCTCGCCAAATGTTAACTTGGATCAACAAAAGACACAATTCTGTTGGCATTATGATATGGTTTTGATTGCATACGGCCGGGAGAACAGTCAACACCGTAGAATTGAAAACTGAACTCAAATTTGCTGCTTGCAGGCAACTCCTTTTATACGTAAAACCCATGACTCACACGTTAAATTTTTACAAAATAAGCTACTAAGATGTTTTCCTGCCCATACATATCTTATCTACACATTTCTATATATGGCATGTCATCTAGGCTTCTCTGCTCCTGTTGCCCCTTAATTGGAACACCTCGCCCTTCAGAACACGTTAACCTTTAACAAAGTTGATTCCTCTTGTATTTACTATTCTCAATGGTTTTCAGGCCTGCCTTATCTTGCTTCCTAAAATACTGGTTTAAATGGCTCTCTGACCTCATACTTCTCCGTAACGTGCGTTTCTGCTAAGACTGTGTGGGGGTTGTCGCACTTGTGTAATGTATTTTGATGTTCCATGTCTACATGCTGATGACTGCAAACTATTTAAGTCTTCAAAAGGGCCAACAGAGGCTAGAGAACACTTTAGGGGCAGTAATGAAAAGGAATAGATGGGACAGTAGAAAAAGGACTCTTTAATTCAGCTTAGGGTCCGATAGATCACGTTTCTCTTAGGACAGCCAGCTAAGCAAGCCATGAAGATTTATTCCAATGCCACACAAATTAATCCAGACCTTCAGTGAAGAAAGCTGAATATTACACCTGACCTTCAAAGAGAGATTTGGAAATTTCCTACAATGTGTGAAAAATGCTACGCCTTTTCAGGGGAGGCGTAATGAGGAGAAATGTCTTTATTTCTTCTTGTTTTTTTCCTCTTTGGCCTATGAAACTTGACCTGACATTGGTGTACTGGGGTTCAGAGAGGAGCTTAATAGTACCATCCTTGGTGGTTTTGCAGATGGGCACTTCAATCTGTGAAGATTGCCTTGGCGTCGGTGAACTGGGGTGAGCTTTAAGGTTCCCCCTTTAATAGTTTCACATCTGGGGAAAAACCTAGATGAGATTTACCAAAACACGCAGAATGCATAGAAAGAGAAAAAAGCCTCAAAGGATTGTTTTTGTGCAAGAAGGTGTCCCTTCCTGCACAAAACAATACTGCCTGCGATTGAGGCACCCCTGCACCCATGGTGCAAGGATGCCTGCATTGCGTTAGGCAGCCAAAAGTGCGGCAGTGCAAGGGGAGAGCAGGAATGCACCATATCTTGATAGATATGGAGCATTCCTTCCCTGTGCCTTTCATTCAGTGAAGCAAGGTGTCTTGCTGTGTTGAGTTGGGTGAAACAATGATAAATATGGCCCCTAGTCTATGAAGCTTGCCATGGAGTTGGTGTATCGAGGTGGGTGACGATTTCGCCTTTGGGTACAGTCCATGAAGCTTGTCCTGACCTCTGTGTACTAGGTTCGAGGGAAACTTGACAGTAGCACCCTTGGTGGTTTTGCAGATGTACCCTTCAGTCCATGTAGCTTGCCCGGGCATTTGTGTACCAGGGTAAGTGGTGCTTGATGGTTCAGCCTTTGGCGATTTCACAGCCCATCCTTCAACCTGTAAAGCTTGCCTTGACCCTGGTGTGGGGGGAGGTTGATGTTTCTGCCTTCTGATGGTTTCAGTCTATATAGATTAGCCTGGCGTTGTTGTGCTGGGGTGTTGGGGGGCGTCGTTTAACAGTTCTGCCTTTGGCAGTTTTGATGTGGAGCAATTCAGTCCGTGAAGCTTACCCCGAGATGTTGGTGTAAAAACGCAGAGAGGGGGAGCTTGAAAGTTCTGCATTTGGCAGTTGGGCAGCTGGTCCCTTCAGTCAGTGAAGCTTGGTGTGTGTCGCTGGTGCAGAGGGTTACGTGGGGACTTGACAGCCCTTTTGTCTGCAAAGCCTGCACTGACGTCAGTGTACCAGGGTGAGGTGACGCTTCTGCTTTGGCGGCTTCAAAGCCGGGCCCTTCAGGATGTGAAGCTTGCCCTGCTGTCGGTGTACTCCTGGGTGGCACGCAGCTTGAGCATTCCACTGGCTCTCTGCAGCTGGGTCTTTTAGTCCGTGAAGCTTACCCTGGTGTTGATATTCAGTAAGGGGGATAGCTTGGCGCTTTCATGGGCCTTTCAGTCCGTGAAGCCAATCTTGGCTTTCTTAGAGAAACTGCCTCCCCTCCTTGAAGAAGGAGGGCTAACTCTATTCACTCGCTGCTGTCTGGCTTTGGCCATTATCCATGCAAGGACTGGGTGGCACCAGTATTGGAAGTGCATCGACTCCAATGGAAGAAGTGGGTAGCAGTCCCAAAAGAAACATTTTGGGCACCTGCACTTTTATTTATTTTCTTTAACTAGGGACTGCCGGTGACAGTGGTGGTGGAAGTGTGACATACGAGAAAGCACTCTTGTAGTAGGTTGAGCAAGAAACAGATCCTTGTGGGGTGTAGAGGCGTTGGGACCCGCCTCTTCTTAAACAAAATGAAGGAACTTACAATTAAGGTGCACTGTGCCCGATTTAGAGGATGCTATTTACAGAGGGGTGTCAGGGGCATGTGTCATTCAAAGGGAATGTAAATACTGCTCACAATTGGCGTAGGATTGTCACCTTCAGAAGACTCAACATTTAACCTGCAGCTATCTGCAACAGGCACATTAACCCGACCAGCTATGCCACCAGCGTTGTTTTTAAATCTGTCTCTCCCATCCTTTTCTATTTCACTGAGTGCCGATAGTTTCAGAGGTGTAATGTAAAACTATATTATTCACTCACAGGTGTCAATCACTCTCAGGGCCTACATCGGACTCTTTACAATTAAGCGATGTTTACTACTTTTGGAACCATTTTTTTCCGAAACATGAACATACATACATTTAAAATAAAAATTGATAGCGCGCTTGCTCAGTTTAAGCTGTCAGTCAGATATGCCAAGGCCGATGCAAGGATTTTAGCCTCTGTTATGTTATGTTAAAAATATTTGTAGAGCGCACTTACACCAGGCGGTTTCATGGCGCTAAAAGCGGGAGACAACAGTGGTATGATGACAGAAGCTTTACTCATATGCCTGAGAGAACAGAAGGGTCTTAAGAAGTGTTCTGAATTGGGCGTAAGAGGTTGTTAACCTCAGTCCAGTGGGAAGAGAGTTCCAGAATTGAGGAGCCAGAAAAGAGAATCCGAGGCCACCGTGTTTTTTGCGTTTGAAGGTGGGGGTGGTGAGCAAATTCAGATGGGAGGAGCGACGTTCACGAGAGGGGGCATAGCGATGGATCCTAGACGAGATGAATGCTGGGCCATGGCCGGCAAGGGCTTTAAAGATGGTGCAGCCCAATTTAAATGCACAGCGTTTAGCCACCGGAAGCCAGTGGAGGCTCTTCATCAGGGGGCGGACATGTTGGTATCTAGGTTGATGGAAAATGAGCCTGGCTGCTTGATTTTGTACCAGTTGCAGACAGTGGAGTTGGTATGCCGGAATGCCGACATAGAGCGAGTTGGCATAATCAATACGAGAGATGACCAAGGCCAGGATGACTAAGGTCAAGGCCTCGGTGGTCAGAAATCTACAGATCTTCCGAATTCTGCGTAGGTGGAAAAAGCAGGTAGATACCACTGCGCTAATCTGAGGTTTCATGGACAGGTCGTTGCTGATTATGACCCCTAGGCTTTTTACAGATTCTACTGGGCGAGGAGGACTACCTAGGAGAGGGGGCCAGAAATTAGAATTCCCAGGGTCGGCGGTACCTCCAGTCAGAATCAGCTCAGTTTTATCGGGGTTAAGTTTTAATTGGTTGGCGTACATCCATTCGCTAATATAGCTCATGGTGGACTGGAAGTTGGATACTGAGGTGTTGGAAGAGTCAATTTCAAACACCAACTGGAGGTCGTCTGCATAGTTGAAGGTTACAACTCTTCTTTTGCGTAAGGACCAGATCAAAGGTAGCATGTACAGATTAAACAGGAGGGGCGAGAGGGAGGAACCCTGGGTGACCCCACAGGTCACAAAGTGATATTTTTCCGCCCCCTCTCATGGCTAAAGGCGCTCAATTGATGCTCTTTGGGAAAATGGTAGCCAAATGGCTCGTGCCGCCCTAAACCCATGCCTAGAATCCCGATGCCTGGAATTTGCTGCCTTGCTGACTGTAGCATGGTCCCAGAGTTGGGTGCATCTTATGACAGCAGTAGAAGTAGGAATGCATTTCTAGAAAGCACTGCCCGAGCGCAGTTCTCAATTAAGACTTTAGGGGGCAGCAGATGATAAGTTTTACTGGTGCCACTGCAGTAGCACTGCTGCTCCGGAATGGGGACACTGTGTAGCATGAGGACGTCACTCGCAGCGCCGAATTAACATATGCAGCGAGGGGTCTATTTATGAAGGAGTTTGCCTCGTGTAACATGGTGCAAAATAAGATTTATGAAGCAACGCATGGTGCAAGGGTGCCTGCATTGGCATTAGGCAGCCAAAACGTCGCCAGCGCAGAGACAAAGGCAGGAACGCGCACATTTTTTTTAAAATACCGCACATTCTTGCCCTTTCCCTGTCACGCAGCGCAATAAGGTGACGCTGCGCAGTGTGACTTTCCCAAATATATGCCCCCGAATGTTTTGCAAAAAAAAATGCGATTGTGCAAATGAAACATACTATTTAATATTTGTATAGTGAATACCACTGTAACCTTAGTAGCAATTTTTAGACCTCGGGAAGGATGAAAGTCTGAGAAACAAGCATTTCCTTCGGCAGGAGCATGAACCAAACTAAATATGGAATTTAACTGGTACAGACACAAATTATTACAAGTGCGGTCCAGTTTTCATAAGCAGCTCAAGTGTGGGCCAATACTGTATCCATACTGCCCACATTTTCCGTTGTAAGGCCTGGCGCTCAAGGGAATGACCGAGTAATGCAGCACACTCCAGGCTCCTAGGCAGGGCATTCATCAACTAGAGCCTCTCACTCACGCTGCCCTCCCTTGAATCAGGCATGATGTGGCACATTGGGTAATTGACAACCGCAGAAACTGAGGAAAATATAATTTTTTAAACCGATGTATACTAATTCAAGAGTATTCAACCCAGGTCCATGCCAGATTTTCAGGATAATCACTATGTATATTAATTTAATTAAGACAAACTGTATGTAAATTTATCTTATGTGGATTTTTTATTTGAAGTCTTATATAGCGTAAACAAGACCTACTGGGTGTCAACGCGCTTTACAAAAGAACAATATTTCCATCTTCATACAAGCAGTTTACAGTACTAAACAAAGTTCCACTATGCCTCCTATTCTTGTTTTTGTATTGTCAGTATTAAACAAGCGAGTCACACCTAACATGGCTGCCAAGTCTCGTATGTATTTGATATTTCTATAGTACGAACCTAGTCAACAGGCAGCAGAAGGCTGTAGATGGTCAGAAACAAGCATAAAGTCAATGAGTAATAGGAGAGGTAGCTGGACTGTGGACTGTTAATGCATTAGGATGCAGTGTGCTTTAAAGATTTACAACTTCAACTTTTTCCTAAATTGGAGCAGTGCTGGGGTGGCCCTGATGATTACGGGTACGTTGTTCCAGATCTTCGGTGGTGTTTTAGACAGATTCATACCATGGAGCAGAGAGGAGGCAGCAGTCTAGACTTACCAGAATAGCCTCTGGCAAAAGATGGCCGCCTCTGTAAGGACAAGAAGAGTGAACCATATGGCCACAAGCAAGCCTGGCTGAATTCCCAACATAGAATTATGAAAAAAGGACCCCGGAATGCCTTCAACTCCTTGGCGCAATATATGCACCCGATCCTGAGAAGGCACTGTTCCTGGGCACACTGTCCGAGGTGCTGGCATGGTGGAGCGGACTCCACTGGCTCTTAGGTGGACACTTTAATAGTGTCCTCAATGTAGCTTCAGACCGCTCCTTTCCACCATTACTCCGTACTGTGGCCACTTCGAATGCTCATACTTTGTACACATGACTGCAGCGCTAAGATCTTTTGGGCATCCGGTGCCAGCACAACACTAAAATGAGGCTATATTCATTCTACTTGCATGCCCACGACCTACATGTCCGTATAGATCGGTAAGTGGGTACCTCGGTCATAGTCCCACACATTATGCACATAGATCATCTCAGCAGGACACACTCCGATCATAACCCATTACTTCTACAATGATCCCAATGTGGCGATTGCAGGGGTTGACACTAGAGGACATCCCACGTAGGGCCTCCATCAGTAGTAGTATCACAGAGTATTTTGACATAAACACAGACACCGCCACATCCAGACATAGATTGGGACGCCTTCAAGGTAGCCATCAGAGGAAACTCTCTGGGCAACACACTGAACATCCCGTGTGGAGCAACAACTACTCAGATTTGAGGGTCAGTCCCAATCCTCAGAGGCAGGCCGTGCATGACTGCACATGACCAGATGAGACCATGCTGCACTAGTAAAGATAATACGGTCTCAATTATGCAGCTCACGCCACAAAAACTCTTGCTGAAGCTGATAAGCCGGGAGCTCTGCTGGCGTGGCTACTACACCAGGAGCTACCTCGTCGGCCTACACTGTCCATTCGTTCTGACACAGGGGTCATATTACACACCCAACACAGGAGTCAGGGTACACACCCAAAGGGAGATGCACGCTGCTTTCACACGTCATTACGCCACATTATGTACCTTGGTGACCACGGCGACAACGGGGGAGATTGGTTCCTTTCTACCATCGTTCTTCCTCATGTCCTGCTCGAATACAGGGAGGAAGTTAATGGGGACATTACAGACTTTGAGATTAAGGAAGTCTCGCTCACTTGTCACGGACAAAACTCCTGGGCCTGATGGACTACCATCTGAATTTTATAAAGTGTATGCCACCTTGTTAGCAGCACGGTTAAAAACAATATATGATGAAGCCTTGGTATTGGACTTTCTTCCACCCACGTTGAATGATGCCTTGCACATCTCCTTACACAAGCCGGACAGGAACACAATGAAACTGGAATCCTACAGGCCCCTCGCACTTCTAAACATAGACTACAAAATACTAACGCAGATCCTAGCCGACAGACTGGCCCACCTGGTCCTACATCTGGTCGACCCAGACCAAAATGGCTTTGCCCCAGCCAGGAGTACTTTCCAGAATGCCCCATTGCTATACCCCCGATCGGGCTGCCTGGTACTCGACCCACAGAATGCATTTGTTATGTTATGTTAAAGGGTATTTGTAGAGCGCACGGCTACTCAAAAGTGTGTCCCAAAGCTAATGAACCTCTGTGCTGGGCTGTTTCTGTCCCTGAAGGGGGGAAGAAACCTCAAGGTCGTTGCTGGAACAACCAGGTTTTCAGCAGCTTCCTAAAGGTAAGGAGGTCCGGCACCTGTCTCAAGTGTCACCGGCAGAAGGTTCCAAACTCGGGCAACCTGAACTTGGAAAGAGCAGCCTCCAGTGCGGGTAAACTTGGGGACAACCGCCTGGTGCCAAGAAGATGACCTCAGGGTTCTGCGGAGGACATAGTGTGTGACTCTCCTTCTCAGATAGTGTGCACCCGTACCTTGTAAGGCCTTAAAAGCAAAAATCAAGGCTTTAAAGCAAATTCTTTTTCAGGCGGGAAGCCAATGCAAAGCCTTCAGGAGAGGTGAGATCCGAGCTCTCGGTCCAAGCATGAGGGCCGCCCTGGCGGCCGCATTCTGGACCACCTGAAGTCTGTTCAGGAGGCCTAGGTATAGGACATTTACATAGTCCAACCTAGAGACAATGAGGGCTTGGACCACCGTCTTCCTGTGGGTGAGAGGCAGTAGGGGGAGAAATCTTTTGAGCATTCGCAGGAGGCCAAAACATGATCCTGCGACTGACTGGATTTGGGCTTTCATGGTCAGGGTATCATCCAACTTAACACCCAGGTTCTTGACCGTGTTTACCGAGGCAGGGGAGGTGACATATCTGATGGCCACCATTGATTCCACTCGTCCCGAGATGGAGAGCCGAAGAAGATTATCTCTGATTTCTCTGGGTTGCATTTAAGTTGATTCTCTCTGAGCCATGTAAAAACCCCAGTCAGGTATTTGTTGATCTTCTCCCCTACAAAGTCCTCGCCCTTATCACATGTAAACAGAAGCTGCGTGTCATCCGCATAGGAGATTATTGTCGCACCGCAAGCTTCAGCCAGGGGAGCAAGGGGGGGCATGTAGAGGTTGAAAAGTGTCGGGCTCAAAATAGAACCCAGAGGGACACCCACCTTCATAGGGGGAATGGGAGCGGCGAAAGGAGGGGACCAGACCTCTTGGGATCTATCCTCCAAAAAGGAGGAGAACCACTTAAGCACCGTGCCACCCAGGCCGCACTCCTGTAGTCTATGTAGGAGTCGGTCATGTGGCACAGTATCAAAAGCCACGGAGAGGTCCAGCAAGATCAACACTGCTTTACCTCCTTTGTCCAGCTTCTCCTTAATGGACTCAGAAATTTCAAGCAGAGCCATCTCTGTGATGAAATTAGATCTAAAACCGGACTGGCTCTGGTGGAAAAAATTGTTAGTGTCCACATAATCCGTGATGACTGAGTTCACATATTTCTCTAGGACTTTAGAAAAGAAAGGGAAGAGTGACATCGGTCTATAGTTGGATGCCACCAAGGGGTCGGCAGAAGGCTTTTTTAGCAGTGGTAGAATTTTAGCATTTTTCCATCTGCATGGCACCTGGCCATTACTCATTCCGCATTCCTCATTTGATTACCTTAAATGGCCCTATCTGTTCGAGGTACTCTCCCAATATGGTATGGGTGCCTGATTTATCCAACTAGTCAAACTATTATATGCCAACCCAACAGCCATGGTTAAAATAAGCAGCTAAGTTTCGAACCAGATATTGGTCTAGAGGTGCACGAGACAGGGTTGCTGACTGTCCCTGCTTCTTTTTTCCCCTGGCGATAGAGCCACTGGCTCACCTTCTCCATATGCACAGCCGACACTGGGGTATACCCCTCAGCAATGGTATGCACTTCGTCTCGCTCAATGTGACGACACGCTCCTTTATCGCCATAATGTCCAGGCAATGCCACCCACAATAGAGCAACTGCTAACTCAGTTTGCCATGGCATCGGGCTTTAGAGTAAACTGGGCTAAATCCTGCCTTTTCCCATTCACTGTCAGTATGCCTGACCCAGCCCTTCACATAAGCGGCGTCCGACTGGACTGTTAGCCGTCCATGTTCCATGCTTGGGTATTCACATTTAACATACACCAGCAGACCTAATGGACGGTAACCTGGTCCACGCCGTGTCCAACCTATGGGCACAAATGACGTTCTGGCAGACCCTGTCATTGTCAGTGGCAGGTCGTGTGGCCCTCACAAAGATGGTCATGTTGCTGCACCTGCTGGATTACTTTGCCAATCTGCCCTTATATGTCAATAAACCCTTTTTTAACACCCTGAAACACCTAACAGGCGATTTTATATGGCATGTCGCGCAGTAGGGTGGCGCTTGATAAGCTCCATCTCCCAGAAGAAAGTGGTGAGCTGGGTGTGCCAAATTTTGAGCATTACTATCTGGCCTTACAACTGCAATGGGTGTCTCGCTGGATGCCAGTTGTCGGATACTGCGGCTGTCCTCCCCCCATTGTGACCTGGAACACGTGCTCTACACTTTTCACCCCTATCATGGAGCCATAATACGATATCCCAAAATGTTTTATCTTTATTTAATCAAACATTGTACTTCAGCCCCGCCAATGTGTTTCGTCCTGAAGAGGACTTCATCAGGGTTTGTGAGGTCTTGTATATCTATCTGGATTCGGTATGGACCAATATAAGTAGGGCAATTGTAGAAAAGTCACTCCCAAGTGGGTTCTGCAGAGTAATTTAGAGATGCGCCATTGCATGCATCTCTGCATTACTCTCTGCATTACTCTCTGCATTAAAATAGTAACAGCACAAAGCACATTTACCCCACCCACCTTCCACTTACATAAACAAAGGGGTAACCACAAGAGTTGCCTCATCAACCACTATACAGTCATTACTAAGCCTGGAATAGGTCCACCATTGACACCCATATTTTGGTATGCTTGCATGGGTAACCCCAACCCAGGTAAATGGGCTCTTCCAATTTGGAGCACTAGTCCATTGTGATATGCCAATCTCCAATACTGAGGGGGGGGCCTGCTTGCCATTCCATAGGTGTGCTGTGCCCCTTTTGGAGAGCAGCGTGCCCAAGTCCACCAGCGTGCTGTTGCCCCAGGCTCCTCAGAAATCCTCTAGGATGTCCAGCAGTGCCACTCTTGGGAAGAGTTCCACTGTTCATTCCAGAACTTCCATCAACACCATTTCAACTGCCGACCAGTAGTTGGTTATGACTGGTTATGACCATTCCAAGTGGTAGAAGTCAGCGTCTGGGGAAGCGCATCGGGCGCATACAGACAAGGGTCGTTTACCTGCTTTCCATAAGCGTATGGGGGTGAGATATGTAGTATGCAGATAGTGAAGTTGAATGAGCCGGAAGCGGGAGGAGATGGCCAGCACCAGGAGGGGCATTTGGGCTTCTCTCCAGTCTTCTTCATCCATGAGTCCCACCCAGGCTTCCCCTTTTCGTTTAGGAAGATCAAATTTATTAGGTGAGTTGATTATTAAAGATTTATAAATTTGTGAGATCCTTTCCTTTCCCAGGGCACCTGGGAGCAGTTTGGCATCAAGTGGATTGTATTTGGGTGTGTCTGTCAGTTCCTTTCAGTGGGAGAAGAGTGTGTGTCTCAGTTGTAGGTATTTATGAAATTGCGTGGTGGAAAGCGAGAACTGGGTTTGTAATTCTCTGAAAAGGATTTAATTGATAATCCCTGCCATAGATCTTCTAGGTAAGTAATTCCTATTCTGTCACATTTGCAGAAGCCCACTAATTGTGAAACCTGTTCTAGTTGTCGCCCTTTCCAGAATGGGGTATGTTGCGTACTTAGTGTTTCACTGCAAAACTATTTTTAGTGCGGCATGCCATATCAAGACCACTAATCTGGAGGGCTCAGGAGAATGCATGGAGAGAGGGCCCACATTGTCAAGGCCCAGGACAGATAGTTCATGTTTGTGTGTTGGATCACCCCACTAAACCCGTTGTTGATGGCCAGCAGCTGGGATGCCCAATAGTAGCGGCGAATATCTGCCACACCCATGCGCCATACCAGAGGAAGGATCGGATTAAGATACGGAGGTTGCGGAACCAGGCTGCGGGGATATGCAGAGGAAAACTTTGGAAGACGTAGAGAAATATAGGTAGGAGCATCAATTTGAATAGTGCTAACCTACCAAGGATTTGGAGCGGCAGGTGTGCCCAGTAGGTAAAGTCCTGCTTCATTCTCGTCAGGAGCGTAGAGCGATTAAGGGACCAGGTCATAGTGGGTTCTACTGAGACTTGTATGCCCAGATAGTGGAAACTAAGCCATTTAATTAGGATATTAGTTTGCCAATCTATCGCCTCCGACCCTCTCCTCCATGGAATCAAGAGAGACTTGGACCAGTTGGTGTAGAGTCCTGATGCCTCTCCGTAGAGGGGCAGAATCGTCATTTCTCAGGGACCTGACTCGTGTGGGTTCCTTAAGTAAAGGAGCACAGCATCTGCAAACAGTGTGAATCTGTCCTCATCTCCTCTCCCCCATTGCCAGCCCTGCACTTGTGCATCGCATCTAATGAGCCGGGCCAGCGGCCAATTTGCCAAAGCAAAGAGTTGGGGTGATAGTGGTAGCCCCGTCTGGTTCCTCTACGAATGGAGACAGAGTCGGAAAGCTTTCTGTTGACACGCATCTGTGTGGAGGGTGAGAAATATTATTTTAACATATCAACGAAATCTTGGTCCGAAGCCCATGCGCTCCAAAACTTGGATCAGAAATGTCCAATCAACTGAGTCAAAAGTCTTCTCAAAGTGGATCAGCAGGAGAGCGCATAGTTCCCCAATCTCTGCACATCAGGCTAGTAAATGTAAATCCAGTATTTGTAAAGCGCGAACAGCTACCCGAAGGTATCCCGGCGCTGGGGGCCGTCGGGAAGATTAAGCAAGCTATTGCCCAGAGTCCCATGGTGCTGGGCTGACCTGCCGCCGGTGCCGGGGATCGACCCGTGAGCCCCAGATTCCAGTATCAGTCGCTCTGGCCGCGGCGCCACACCTCTTCCCTTACATGGCTAGTGCCATGTGTAGGCACCTAATACAGTGCCTTGTGCTGCAGCATGGCATAAAGCCATACTGATCGGGATGGACCAGGTCCGTGATGAACCATAGTACTCTGCGGGCAGAGCCATTGTTTGTTAACAATATTGGCCTGTATGAGGCGCAGCGATAGGCGAGGGGTAGGGAGAACCTCGTCCCAGTTTATACAGGACCACTATGGTGGAAAGGTCTAACTCTGCAGGGAATGCCCCTTTAGCCTCTGTCTCTAGGTATAGTTCCAACAGCCGGGGTGTGAGGAGCTCCCGAAATTTGCAATAGAATTCAACTTAGAAGCCATTGGGCCCAGTGTTTTGCCCGAGTTCATTTCAGTAAAGGCCTCGCCACGCTCATCTACTGTAAGAAGAGTCTAGTTCTCCTCGTTGGGGTGGGGAAATCTGTGGAAAGGGAACTACCCTAAGATGGAAGCGGAATGTGCACCTTGGGGTGGGGGTGGGGGCTATAAGGCACAATACTATTCAGCAAAGTTTTCAGTGATGGCGACAGCTGTGTGCTGTTACACCCCCTCAACGTCGAGGATTTTGGGCACTGCCCTAGATGACATGTCCCAAGTAGCTAGCCAGTAAAGCAACTTGCTAAATTTATCACCTAACTCAGACTCGGTGAAGGGAAGCACTCCAGCATTGAAGGGCAAGTTGGCGGTGAGTGGTTTTTGTCAGTTCCAACTACAGAAGACTGGTGGGAAGTGGGGCCTTCATGCATTGGGTCTTGAGTTGTAGGATTCGAGACTCTAGAGCTGTCATTTGTCGGTATGTTGCTCATTCTTGACTAAAAAGCAGGAACTTCGCTTTGACCTTCACTGTGGCCTTACCTGCTGCCCATGGAATGCCTGGAAGAGACAAAGCCTTCCTTGGTAAAGTACACCTTGACTGCATCTCTAAAAAGGCCAGAGTATTGGTTGTCAGTCAAGAATCTGGTGTTAAAACGCAATATTGGCCTGCGGGTTACTGCAGGGGCACCGATGTGGAGGAGGATTGGAGAGAGGACAGAGATGCATTGGGAGAGGATCTCCACTGCTGTTGTGTGAAGGATATTGGTGGTGGGGAGCAGCAGCAAATCAATGCAGGAGAGAGTTTTATGGGCCACTAATGTATGTGTGAATTCCCTGTTGTGTGGATGCCACACTCTCCACACATCATATAGGCCTAAGGAGTTCATCCAGAGGTCAGTGATTTAGTGTTGCTTGTCCGGTGAGCTGTGGGGCCTGCAGTGGAGTCCTGCTCGGGGTCAGGGAACACATTGAAATTGTCTTCTACAATGGTAACGCCAGGGGAATGGGGGTGGGCAGTACTTCAGGATGAGAGCCTGGCAGTCCTCCAGAGCTCCCTCGGGCAATAGTGACAGGATTTAAACACTGAATAGGTGATAGTGGGAGCCTTCCACAGTTCCCTCTGTACCCAGGAATCTGAGCAACTGGTCCACGTGTACCATTGTGTGGGCTACTGAAAGAACTTGTGGAGGAGTATCGCTATGCCCCTTGCACCTCTAGAAAATCCAACGTGGAACACTCGGTCATGTCGCAGGGAGGGGCATTGAGTGCCTAGTAGGTGTATCTCGTGGAGCATGAGGACAGCAGTATGTTTCTCTTTGCACAGCTTTTGATCCTGTCCAGGAGTCTGTTGACATCCCAGGACAGTATGGAGAAGTTAACCATTATGATTCAGTCAGTCACGGAATATGTGTAAGGGGGACTCGGGTATACTGTCGCACCACCCTGTGAGATGAGGTGGACATTTACCAAGTGTGTGGCGTGAGCCAATCATGTCAAGTTTATCCGTCTCCGGCTGAGTTATATCTAATCCAAAACAAACCAAACAAAACTTCAACTCTCACAACTCCCCCTACCCCCATGCTTCCCACCCAGAAGCATCTGTCACCCGTAAACTTCCCATAAAGAAACCAAACATTGTCTCTACTGTGCGAGAGTCGCACTGGAGGACCTTGAAATTCCTGGGAATGGTGATTTTGCTACTACATCACAGGGCCGCAAGTGGTGCCATAGTTAAAAGCAGGGCCCTGTAAGTCAAGATTGGGAGGTGTATAGAACCCATAAATCATCCCGTCTAGGGCACTGCATTCAGTCATTTGAATGGTGGGTTGACTGTGATCCCACCAGGGCTTCCACCGGGTGCTCCAGGGTTGAGCGATCAGCTGTGTATTTCAGTGAGCTCGGTTGTGGCGGGTCAGTCTCTGCACCGAAGGAGCCCAGGGATCTACAAAATACAGCACGAATCCTGTGGGACCTTGTCTTATGTCTTGGTTGAGTGAAAATTAGATGCCGGTCTTTTCGGTTTCCCCTTGGCACGATTCAGTTCCAGCTGTACAGCTGAGTGTATTTTGCTCCGCCATCCAGTCCCATGCCTTCTCTAGGGTGCTGAAGTGAGCATGCAAGTTGTGCAAAACCTTCAGGGTAGTGGGAAACATGTACTGGACGTTCATTACTGCTAGTTTTTGTTCAACCTCATCAAAGGATTTCTGCTTCTGTTGGACCAGTCTCAAGTAGTCGGGGAAGTTCATAATGCGTGTAGATGGATACCTGATGTCTCCGGCCTTCCGCGCTTCATAAAGTATTGCGTTCCGGTCCTGGAAATTGAGTATGCAGGCTATCATTGGCTGTGGTGGGCTCCCGGTGGTGGTTTAGGCGCTAGAGATCTATAGGATCCCTCCAGTACAAACCATGGTGAGAGGTCAGTCAGGATCCAGGATTTCAGCCAGGTTTCCATGAAGATCTCAGGGTCTGTACCCTCCGAGCCTTCTGGGAACCCCACAAAACTCAAGTTGTTCTGCTGGGATCTGTTTTTAGCATCTTCTGATCTGGCTTCAAGTTGCTTTGTTGTGAGAAGCCACTTAGAGACCGTGGACTTGAGGGAGGTCATCTCATCTTCGATGGTGGAGACCTGCCGCTCATCCTTAGTGAGGTGGTTCATCACGTACCATAGGTCCTGCCTGAGCAGGGTCACATCCATCCCCAACTCTCCGATTCTTGTTTCCACTGATTCCCTTGAGGCCTTGATTGCCTGCAAGATTGTCCCTCTATCGGGCGACTCCATTGGGGGTTGCTACATGGGCCTGTCTGGGTTCTCGCCTGCGTTCATGGAGGACATAATGAATCCATCCATTTTGGTTTTTGCCCATGGCACTTTTGGAATCTGTAGGTAGGCCTGCTGTCTCTTTGGTCAAGGGCCGTCCGTCTGAGTGCTGGGTGCAGTGCCTGGATAGAGGTGCTGCTCTTAGGATGCAGCTTTTTGCTGGACAAACTCTTTGGTCTGACCTGCTTGCCCCCCAGTGTCACGTGGCCCATGGACCCATGGTTCACACTCTGTACGTTCCTTGGAATTTGACTGAACATAATGTGCAAGGTTGAACAACAATGCCCCTTGGTATTTTGTTCTGGCCAGACCTTAGGCCTTAGACAAAACATACTGATGCAGCTGTTGTTTAGACAACGTACTTTGGTTTTTAGTGAGGTACATGAATTAGGTGAGACACACTTGGAGAGGGACCTCTCCAGGGAGAAGAGCGAGACAGCACCTATGATGTAGATCTACCATCTATAGGCTAAGGTATGGGGTCTGCTGACAAAGCCCAGAGATCTTCTAACATATAATAATACTTCTTCTTAGCAAGGGGAGGGAGGTTAGGCTCTATTGTATGTTTTATGATGACATCTCCCTTCATGATTTATGGACTAGCTGCTAAGCTGACTGTTTTTGTACTATGCATTTTCCTGCTTGTCGTGGCACGTATACTGCATGTTAGGGCACGTTAGTTAAAATAAATATTTTAAACTATTTTGTGTCTCTGTCAGATCTTATTGTGGATGAGCACCAGAGTGCGAGCAAAAGGGATTGTCTTGTTAGGTAAACACCCCTTACAACGCATCCCTCACCCCGCATGTTGTTACAACGCGGTCGTTACAACGACCGCGTTGTAACAATGCATACCATTACCCCGCAAGTCGTTACAACGACTTGCGGAGGGGGGAGAAGGTATTGGATTTAAAATCCAACACCTTCCGTAGTGTCCGCAGAGACTGGAGTTGGAATAGTAAATTATACTATTCCAACATCCAGCGGCCCCCTCCGCAAGTTGTCGTTACGACTTGCGGGGTAATGGTATGCGTTGTTACAGCGCGATCGTTGTAACGACCGCGTTGTAACAACATGCGGGGTGAGGGAAAGCGGGAAAAAGAGGCCTATTCGTCTTGTTAACGCGATTCCTGAGAGATCTGGGAGTGTTGTGTTCTGGGGTGTCTAATCATTTGCTTCTCTGTGAGTGAGCAGGAGAGCAAGTGAGACACTATAGCTAGTCGGTCCAGGGCTCGTGGGTACTAAGACCCAGTCCCTCTACACCAAGGTCCCACAATCCTGCACATAGCTCTGTTTGTGCAGAATCCCTGCAACACCAACAATGTTGTTGGTATGGGGTGGGGGCAACAGTCAGCGGTCCCTCAGGCGTATACTCAGTACCAACTATGCTTTAGTGTTATACCCCCCCGAGTGTGGAACCTGTTTTCCCAGGTATGACCCACCTTCCTGGCCTGGGAGTCTGTAGGTGAAAGAAGAGAGGCAGGAACAGGCAGCACTAGCAGTTGGCCGTCCAATGGTTGATGGTGAGGTCTGATGATCATAGGGGCTTCACTCCCTTCCTTTTAGGAGGGTGGCGCTATTTAAGGCCTGATGGACCGGAAAGGCTCAGTCTTCGTGGGGACCCAATTCCATACACCGTGGTGCAGGGTTTCCGCTCATTGCTCCCCAGTCACCTTGTCGCGAACCGAGTCCAGCAGTCGTATCTCCTCCATGGTCCAGAGCCTGGATTGGGGGGGGTCCTTTTCCCTTTAAAGGGCTTATAGGATCATGCTGGGTTTGTGGAGGAGGACAGAAGCGATACGACACCCCACTGCCTGGTGCCAGATGAACCTCCACACCATGGTCGGTCTCTCTGCGGCCCAGCTGCCTTCTTCTTGCCAGGTGGACACATTCTCTTTTAGTACTTATAATTCACCACTATGGTAGGCCCTAAATGCCCAAAGGGCAGGGTGCATGACATTTAAAAGGCAGGATGTGTGTATATATTATGTTTTACATGTCCTCGCAGTGAAAAATCTCCAAAGTCGTTTCCCACTGTAGCAAGGCTGGCTCTCCCATAGAGAAACACGGTTCCATTATACCAATAAATAAACTTTAATTTCAGTTTGGGAGCAGGTGTAAAAATGATTCAAAGACTTATTTAAATTGCAGTTTAAAATCCAACGTAATGGTAAAGTTAGATTTTGTATTACTGTTTTGAAATTACACTTTCACCAAGTTGTAATTTCCTACCTAAATCAAATGTGCCTTTCTGCCAGTGTCACTGGACTGGTGAATGGCTCGTCTGTGGTGAGATATGGATTGTTCCCAGACCGTGGAAAAAAGGCTCGGTGTGGAGAGGTATTTTTCTGCCTTGAGCAGGACGGTCCTCAGAATTGTGCCGAGCCCCTTCCTGAGCTTCAAAAGGTGACTATCCAGTCACTGGCAAATGTTGCTCACACTTAGGCCTGCCTCACTTTGTTTTTCTAGTCCACTTTGCTTCAAAGCCAGTGGGAGCAGAGAGCTGTCCCAGAACTGGTTAGGAGTGACCACAGGACAGGGTTTGCGTATTATCATATCCCCACCTCTGGGTGAGCACATGGAGTCCTGACAAGGGCAAGAAAGTGATGAACAAAGTTGGTAGGGTCACCACGGTGAACTTATACTACAATGGTTAGGGAGCGGCCAGGAGTTTCCCCACCCACAGGCTGGCACTGGGCATAAAAGTGGGATCCCCAATACCCTTCTCAGAACACTCTTGGACCTGTGAAGATCAGAATGTAGACTACCCTACTGTCTGTATCCTGACGAAAGACTGGGCCTGCTTGCCTTGAACCCAGTACCCCAGAAGTAACTCCAAGAGTCAGTTGACTGACGATATGTGTGAGCTACAGGGAAACAACAGAGGCCTTTCCTCCAACTGCCTAGTCAATCAATTCCAACAGGAACTGTCCTGGACCCTGCTGCTGTCCTCTGATGGAGTGAATTCTAACTGCAAGTGGTGCCTCCCAGATCTTGGACACTTGGCTGGTTTTACAGTGTAGTCCTTCAGTCCAAACTGTGAAAGCTAGGATTGAGACCAGGACTGCATTGAGACGAAGCAGTCAAATCACCGGTCAGATTCAAGTTGCTGGTTTGCCCCGCTGGAGTAGAAATGACTTCCTAAAAAGCTTCTATGTCAGAGCGTAGAGGTCTTAAGCAGAACCGATGCCAAGGGAATCATCAACATCGAGGCCTTCCTAGGCACAGACTTTGCCCGCTTGTAGCTTTCCTGCCTTCGTATATCACTGCGCTGGGACCCCACTCATCGGCAACCCACCATCATTGAGCCCTGCATCAGATCCAGCTTACACCTTGCCCCGCCAATGACTCCCCAACCACCACTTTTCTCCATAAAGATTTTGTAAGTCCGACTAAGGTAGACTTTCCACTGGGACAAACCTAATCCCTGTATCCCACCCACACTCTATTGAAGTCGGTGCTTTGTGCTTTTTGACACTATTTTTAATTCAAACTTGAAAAATTCATATCTCCAGTTCTACTGGATTTTTTTTGTTCTGCATTCATTTGATTGAATTTGTTTTGTTCTGGCGTAATTTTATTTATTAAAATATTCTCTATATTTCAAAATGGTTTGGGATTTTTCTTGTGCAGTGTTTTCACATTATTACTGTTTGAGTGTTCCATAATTACTTTACACATTGCCTCGAAGTTAAGCTTCACTGCTTTTGGGCTAAGCTACCAGAGGGTTAAGTACAGGTTTATATATTGTCTTATGTGGTTCACCCTAACAAAGATTGTGATGATTTTTTAATGCAGGTTATCACCCCCCTTATCTAATAGTCTTAGTCTTTTCCACCAAGAAGGGAAAGCAACATTTTTCGTCTTTTGGCCATATGGCCTCCGCAAACAAAATAATGCCAGTGCAGGATCTGCTTCAAAGCCACATGGTCACGTCTAGGTACATTTCGTCAAGCTAGAGAACAAAGTTGGTAAATAGGAGGGCTCGTAGTTCAGCTCACCTTGTTCTTTCTAAAAGCTGCAGAGTGAAGTTTGTGAAATGGCAGTCTTTATCAGGGAGGCAGCTTGTGCAGTGGTTTGGGAGCAAAGAATGGGACGGAGTTTCTCCTACAGAACATTTAGCTATTTGGCAGGTATATACTTTTACATCAGCTATACTTTTATATTTCATCATCATCCACTTACCCTACAGAATATCTGTTTCTGTTTTAGTACATGTCCTGCTGATTGAACAGAAGGTCCTCCCAACCCCCCAAAATAATAACCACAATGCTATTTACCTTGCTTTGTAATATATTTATTTGGCCATAGAACAATAGCTGCTTCCCTCTATCAAGCAGTAGTCCTTCGTGCAAGCTAAACTTCCTGCAAAATCTCCCTTGATCTGAGAGATGGAATCAGGTCCAGTGCAGAACATTTCATGGGAGGATCAGTTTATTATGCTTATTCATTTGGTTGTGTGTTTGAAGATACTTTTATACCATACCATCATGTAATTCGAATACTATGTATGATGCTATCAGTTAAACTTGCCGTCCGTGATCTTCTACTGATGCTACATGGTGTACTGTTTGTACTGGATATTATTAAAACTCAATAAAGGTGGTTTAAAAACAAATGAGGGCAAACCAACAGAAATCAGTACACTGTGCAAGCACAACACACTGTTATACATGCATATCAGCATTTACTTTACATACACAAAAACACTTAATGGACACAGCAGGGTAGTGTTGATATGAAAATGTTAATGCCGTGCCAGTGAAAATGAATGTGGTCAAATAACACATGCTTTTTTGAGAAAAGTGTACTATTAAACACATATCACCACAGTACAGTATAGCTGACTTTAGAACACTGTTTATTTTCTTACAAATTCTAATCTAGAATCACTTGCAAGAAGAAAAAAAATGGGGTTTTACACACAATGCTAAATTATTGTAATTCTACCTCACTAGATTAATTTAAGCCCTTGTGCCCTAGATATGGTTATAGACCTTTAATTATAAATATTTCACATAGAAAATAGCATAGTATTTGGTTGAACCCAGCAGCTAAGCTTTTTAAGTACATTATACTCGACTGTCAAACGTTGGGCAAGGCCTAATCTATACCATGGTTAAGCTATATACGGGACACTTTAGGATCCCTCGGTCTATCTTCCAAGTTCATTGAACCCAGTCGTATTCCGAAAAACGCTAAGGAGGAGGTGAACATATAATTCAAGGACCATTGTGCAGACACAAGATTAAAAAATTAGTTATCTAAACCCTCGGTCTTGAATTATTGCAGTCTTTTATACACAGGCGAACTTCCCATGTACTTATCTCTGGATTTGTCAAGATGGGAGCGGTCACTTCTTTTCTGCTTTAGAGCAGGGTCAATTCATTGGTACTTTAAAAAAAATTTTATAGACCCAGAGGAAACATAGTATCCACCTGTCCTTGTAACAATCACTCGGCACATTCAAGATTGCACTTTATGTTCTTCTGCAAATTGCACAGCTTAGCACGAAAGCACTTTCTGAAACCTTTGTTACGGAGGCTAGGATTCCGACGCTGTAGACCAGCTCTCCTCCATTTACAATTCCTAAATTTACCTGAAACTGCTTACTGTGTCTGCACTTTTCTGAAAGCAGCCATTAGGGCCAGAAAAACTATGATAGGCTAATTGTTTAAATCATATGTGCAATGTGGGTCAGTGTTTGGAGTTTAGCGGAGATGTTTTTGGTCTAATTTCGGGGGTAAGCAGGAGCGCATAGCGGACCCGATCAGAGGCTTTTTGTTCTCTCTCCTTTCCCATCACTCTTTTCAAACCTCGGCCAACTTCTATACGAGTGTAATGGTGCTTTAAAATGTAATCACAAGTTGCACTTTTTGCTCTTTTTAAGCATGGTTATTTGATGTACTGTGGAATTTTAAAGCTGTTTATGTATATATATCCCTTTTTTAACTGTTCTCAACTCAAAGCAAGATTATTTTTAGACTTTTTTGAGATCATGGTTATGTGCAATATTTCTATGTAATTTTATGGTCTATTTTTAATTAGGCCGAATAAAGATATTGATGGCATATACTATACATGCAGAAGTGCAGAGTGTACTATGCTACTTATTACCATTGTTGAGACAGGAGTGGCAGCTAATCCATACCAATCTCCACCTGTTGAGAGTCACGGCTCCTCCCCACACTCAACAATGACAATAAATATCATAGTACAATCAGCACATCTGCATTTATACTGTACGTTGAGAACGTAAATTGATCTGCCTTTTAAAATCAAACCAAAAAACCATATGCTTTTTTATAAGGACCAATGTGTCTCATTCTGCTCCCTGCTGTATGAAATTCACTCACAATTAATATATTGATCTCTGGTCATCTATACTTCAGAGAAGCTTTAAAACTGCACTATTCTCTAAATTCTGTCATAGTTACAGCTTTCCTTGCCCCAGCAATCTAAGCTAGTGCCAAGTGGCCCTCTTAGTGTAGGTGCACTTAATAAAGTTCTCTTAATCAACTAATCATTATCTAACATATACAAACCACAACCAATATTACGGTATTCAAACCGTTACAATGCATGCAACCGAGGTAACATGGGTGAAACAGTGATGCATGCACAAATGTACAGCCAATATGTTTCATACATAAACCAATTTAGTTGGCATGCAAACCACTATTGTTGATATAACTCACTTTGTGTCACATAAGAGGCAACTGAATTTCTGTTCTGTTTTGGTCCGTTTGTGATCCTAGTACATAATTAAAGAGATATTGTTTTCCAAGCCCAAGAGTACTGGCAGAGCTATCAGTCAGAGAAAGAGCAAAGGAAACTGGTTCTCGTGGTCAATTTATGTTATTACCATTAAAAATCGAAATGATATAACTTGGTGTAATCCTTGCAATGCCTTTTACAAATCAAAAGGTTTCAAGACGACATTTTCATGCAAGTCAATTGTGATGTTGACAAAGATGGATAGAGTAGAGGAGAAAGGGCAGATGTGTGTGTTTGTGTGTGACAAAATGAATTAAGATTCAACAAATACACAAATAAATGAAGTCCCAGACATAATTTAGGGATAAATATATTTAATTTTGTTAGCTAGAAAAATACAGTAAGATATTAGTTTCCAAGACTCATTTTTATAAAATGTTACCATTGGTCATTCGGACAAAAAGGTGTTTTGAATGCAATTTAGGTTCCTTCTACCTTTCTACATTAATAAACTGAAAAATATTTAAAAATCAGTGTACAAGACCGTACTTTCTGCAACGGCTTAATTATGAGTATCCAAAATAGATGCACAGTTTCCAGGCATTTAAAGACAGACTTTTTAGTTGCATTAAATACATTGTGATTTAATGGCAGAAAATAAGAAAAGTATTTCCACAGAGAAAAAAACATGCATAACCTATCATCTGAGTCTACATTTAGGGAAGAAGTGATTCCACTTACGTGGCCATTTCTCTATTACTGTTGGATCGAGAAAGGGCTAACATTTGTTCAGCATACCTCAGTGCATAGATAAAGTAAGGATATACAGTTGCTTTTTAAGCTCACACTTTATAAGGTTTTACAGTCTTATATAATTTTTCACTAATCTGGTATAGAGAAATAAACATGGTATATCATGAGTCTTAAACCTCACCCCCAAAAATATAACATTTATGGTTTTTATAATTTTATTTTATTCCATGCCTATAAAGAATCAACAGAGGTTAATATTTCTTCTTTGATCATATCCTCCGTAAACAGAATTAAAGGACTATATCGTTCTTATTTAATTTCACCCCAGTATATAGATCCATAATTGTTATTAAATACCTTCACCCACTGTTACAGAAATAAACAAGGTGTGAATAATTCTTTGTCACAGATGCTTGAAACTATAGTATAAAGAACCTCTATCTATACATAATCAGCATACTGCAAATTAGCAGAGTTCCGTTACCCTACAAAAAATGCAGGACATAGGCTAAGTTCCTGCATAAGGTCAAGGAACTTCAAAGAAGCCTACAATATCCCAATTATGTCTTAGAGTAGAGTACTTTATGCCTTATAGTGCAGTGTGGTGCCCTACTCAATTTCAAAACATTCCTTTCAACCATTTTACATTCCCTAAGTACCTGTGTACTATACCATTGTTTGCAGTGTGTGTGTGTGTTTCAGCTACGTTGGAGTTACAAAGCCTCTATCTGTAGCAACGGACAGAGATATTCTGAATTGTATATTAGATTTCTGCAGATCAGTTTCAACTTTGCCATCTCATTCAAGTATGGGTTTTCCTCTTGTACAGTATTCGTGTGGTTTTGCGACTGGCTCCAACACAAAAGCACTTCGAAGGAGTAACCAAGAGAAAAGTGCACAAGAGTCTTTAGAGCTCTCTTCACAAGTTTATGAAGGCCGAATCATGTATTAGGACACAAAAGAAGTAGTTCAAGAGTTGAAAACTTGCACATGGCAGATACTTCCTCCAAGCCTTCTGTACCTAAGTGGGTGGAGTGATCATAATTTGTGGGATGCCTACAACATGTCTCCGTTTAGCTGGAGAAGATGAGGTCTTCATAAGTAACTAGCAGTGCATCTGTACAGTGATTTTTGGAGACAGTAAGAGTTTTTCATTGTATTTCTCATTACTTGGGCACCAGGGCCCAGACTAAGGTGGCAAGGCGATGTGACTGGACCAAAGCAAGCCAACGATGATGTCTGTTGCATAGTTTTGGGCATTTGGGTACAGTTTAGTTGTGATATATAGCAACTGGTACGAAACCAACACAATTTAGTGAGGTAGAAGTTGAAGAGGCAGCTTCACACCCTGGGAAAGCAGGTCTTACTGCAGGACAGTGTGACGACACAACTAACCTCAAGCAGGAAACCCTCTGCACATATTTTTTGAGATATAGAAGTGTTTTAATTCCATGCTTAAATAGACCAAATAAAGGATAGAGCTTTTTTTTAACCTAAGAATTACTACAGCATAACTCCTTTGTGAATAGCTATAAACCATGTACATTACGCACTTTGAGACACAAGGATTGTTTGTAAAATGTAACCCGCCTGCACTCTGCGTATCAAATCATCAGGATTACAATACTATTTTCCTTAAGATGTATTTGCAGGTCAGTAAAAACTTTGTGAAACTAACACAGCAAGGCCCAACAGGGATACGAGACCCATGCAGTGCTCCAGGCAAGTACCGAATATTGCCCTGTTTTACTTCCTATTCTTTAATAATAAGTGTAGATCAGTAGCATTAGTAGTGGCCTGACGCTCAAAGGTATCTCTTATTTTTGCTACCTGTTTTAGACAGAAACTTAGAGGTGTATAAAACACATTTTCATTAACATGAGTTTCCATCTATGGAATACACTGATAAAATGTCCACAGATTAAAACTGAACATTTAAAAAGGTCTATTTGCTTATCCATACTCCTACTAGACTTACTTTCTACTCACAATTCAACATTTAAAAGTAAGGAGTAAATATGCCTAGATGTAAGACTGTACCTGGAGTTCTTGACCCACACTGATCAGGGCGTAAAACTGAAGCTGCAAAGTAGGGTCTATAGTGGTTATCAAGTATCTGGAAGGATGGGGTCAGTCGGAAATAGGCTAAAGCAGCTCTTAAAGCCTCACATGATACCTTTTGGAACATTAATGGTTTGACAGAATCCATTTTGGAAGTATGATCACATGGCTAAGAACCACATAGTCTTATCCAGGAATCCGGTCCAAAATAACCCTGCAAAGGTCAAGCTGGGAGTGCTCTCAGTGCATGTGGCAGAGACATCTTACATCCCTCCATCTGGCATTGTCTAAATGATCTGTAAATTGACACTTCTTTACCGTCCCACCTGTTGACTTAGGAATGATTACCTAAAACATCAGGACCCACCAACCTAGGATTCTGATGCAGTAGGGATTAATAAATTCCTCGTTCTCATTTTCTCTGCCAGTTGAAATCTGTGCCCACTGTGGTTTCCTTTGCTGGTGCTCATTACGGCATGGCAATTGCCTTGCTATGCTAGATGTCCATGTAGCTAGGGGGTCTGCATGCCTTAGTTTTCCAGACTGTTATTGTTAGCAATTCCTAGTCTGAGTAACAAAACAAATTGTTGTTGCTTTTTCTTGATTCCCTTTGTGCTGTTTAGGACAACTTCACAACTCTTGTGGTTACAAAGTGTCCAATCGCCAACATGCTTCCCACACACATGGACTCTTAACAGCATATGACGGGTTGCAGCTTTCCTGAAGGCCTTTGTTCTTTGTTTTAGCCTTGCTAATAGTTTTTTGTAGAGGTGCTTCTGATTGCTTGTGAGACTTGTGCTGCTTGGCAGTTTTACTAGCCCTTGCCTCACGGTTAAGTTCAGTGTCACCATTGTTTGTTTCAGTGTGTTTTCTGCAATATGTTTTTCAAGTGTCTTCACAGTAGCGTTAACTGCACTGTAAAAGCAGCAATAACTGATAAATCAGTTAGCTGTAATTAGGTGTCTGTAGTTACAGATCAGCTGCCCTACCTATGAGGTCCAGTCTTCACCCGAGAGGTTTTGGGTGATTCACTGTAAAGTCAATCTTCTATGTTAAGGAATGCTTAGCTTCCTCACTCTGCCCAAAAAGCCAGCTAATCCCATGATCCAAACACTACCAAGCACAATTTATATTGAAATGTTTTGATTCAGGGCATTGAACTCCACATGATTAGGCTGGATTATCTTGCCCCATGGAAGACAGTGAGTCAACTGTCCTAACTCATCAATGCCCATCAGGAGGAGCAGGGACAGACTATTAATTCTTAAAACACCCCCTGGCTTCAAGCTGACAGTGCCAATGCCCTTTACTCAGGGTTTAAGGTTCTAAGATGCTGTGGGTTGATGGGTCTCGAGCTTGAGTTTCATTTCTTCCTGCCATATGAGGTTGTAATAAACTGCAGACTACTGCTTCCAAAACAATGGGCAGGATCTACAGAGATTTGCAATCAGCATCTGTGGATAATGCAAGTGTTTTCTACCGTGCGCTTTTCGTACCACAATCTCTGGCAGCCAGTGTTTCTTTTACCCGACTCTTCTCTGGAATTCTCTCATACTTCTCCAGCCATTGCAGAACAGCTCAGCACAGCGCATGTTAGAGAACAGCCCAGGCACTCTAAAGATTGCACCTAAAAGCCATAAACTGAATGGTCCGATAAAAAAAACAAAAAAAAAACAGTATTGTACATCATGCACCCAAAATCTGTATGCCAGAACAGCTAATCACAATTTGGGCTGAAAGATCTACTGCTAAATAATTTGGAGGCCAAAACAATCCGTCACCGAACCAATGCAATGCAATGAATCTTTTTACGAATTTGTATTAACTGGGACTGACATTGAAACAACCTCCGCATGCAAGATGCTCGAACAGGACTGAGATTTGCCCACTTCAGGAGGCTGGAGCAGGTTCTAATGCCTTGATATAGTGAGTGGTCCTAGAAACAAATGGGATCTCTCGGACCAGAAGTACATTCCTTTTCACTCACTTAAACTGTGGATTGATACCCTGCAGTCAAGCATAGGGATTGTGCATACTGATGGAAAAGAGTACAGAGGTACTGAGACAAGACAGTAGGGAGATGGGCTCAGGAAGTTGACAGAGAAACTAGAAAAGACCAGGTACATAGAGTGAACCCACTGACAAGTCTGCAATCCCAGCATAATGGAGGCAAATGATGGAAATGAAATGCAGGTTGTTCGCGTGCAACAAAATCTAAGTTAATATCCATCCTCCACTTCCTCTACAGTATGACAGAAGAGATGGTCTTCAAACACCTGGCGCTCCAGCACACTGTACGATGCTTGACAAGTTGGGCACTTCAGGGTGTGCTTTGTGTCCATGTGCACTGCCAACATGTATTCGAAGAGCTTCTCGTCACATAATGGACATGACACAGTGTCCTAAAATACAAAAACGATGTCGTTTTTTAGTTTACTTTCGCAAGGAATAAGAACAAGAAGCAGACTAATTGATGGATTATTTTTTACTAACTTTGAAAACGTGCAGATTTGGAGACCGGGTAAAACAAAGTGAACAGGTGCTTCAAGCTCAGTTTTCAAATTGATTATACATTTATAGCATGATTAACTACTTGTGATACATTCCAGCATAGTTCTTCACTTTAGAGGATGCTGTGCTGAGCAAAGTTTTAAATGCACCCACATAGTGGAGTGAATTAAGGGCATTAAGTACTTCTTTAAGTACAAAATTCTTCGAATTTGCTAGAGGTAACATGCATAAAATTCACCAAATCCATGCAGCCATATGTCTGCCAAAAGGGTTGGGACATCAGGCTGCAGGAGTTTGTGGTTCTTCCCTAATCTCTGATCCCAGAAATTCCCGGGCAAGTTGCTGCCACCTGCCTTAGAACTACTGTCTTTGTGTCATGGAAAAAGAGAAGGTTCCTACTGACACAGTGACCTTTTTAATAACCATTTTGTTTGAAATTTCTTTTTAAAAACTCATATTCCTAGCAATTTCACCCCAGAGCATACCTGAGGAAAGAGTTTTGTTAAGCATCAGTAGACTCTAAACTGCTGGTCACTAGGATCTCATACTTTATATTCAAGGGCTCCTCAAAACCCGAAATCCTGCAGCACAATTATTCACCCTTTTATAAATGTGCATGTCTATTATCCACCACCCATAAGTGCAGTAGACCCTATTTCTGGACTTCATCTCCCAATGTACCTTTGTTTCACTGATGTTGCCAGCAGACACTTGCTAGGAACCTCTATAGGACTGGGTTGAGTCACAAAGTTGTGCCAGGATGGATGTGAA
Source organism: Calotriton arnoldi (assembly GCA_963921515.1). Classification (NCBI taxonomy): domain Eukaryota; kingdom Metazoa; phylum Chordata; class Amphibia; order Caudata; family Salamandridae; genus Calotriton; species Calotriton arnoldi. The sequence continues at coordinate 504,635 of CAWUFW010006066.1, forward strand.
GGGAGGGAGGCCTGAGACATGGGGGTATGCCTTGGTTCTAATGGACATGCCAGAGGCAGTGTTTGGGGAGATATGGCATTAGCTGTAAGAGATGCTACTGCAACCGAATCACTCCTTGTTAGCACGTGCACCTAATCAATGATTTTACAGGTATCTTGAAGTAGACTGGTGTAGCAAAAAAACCCAGCCCCTCGACCAACCAACTTGTTATCTAGGGCATGGTGTCAGTGAATATGTCGGAGAATTGTGGAGCTGGTTTATCACCTCCAGCAAACAGTTTTCTCAAAGGGAGAGAAGGCAATAAAAACCATCCTTTAAAAACCTCAGCACCCCCGTAAGCTCCTCATCCACCATCAGAAGAAACGAATGCACGTTACCTGAAGAGACTCTTTCCCTACAGTGTAGGTTCTGCACATTGCGTTCAATCAGTACCATGCAATGACATTACATAGAGTTGGTGGCTATACACAGAGCAGGCAGCAGTCTTACTCTACTCACAGGGGAAGTATGCATAGGGTTTTGCCAAAGCCGCTACACCTTGGGGGAATGTAAGATTGTTGAAAATGCCTAATGGATATGAAAGGAACATGGTTTTGCAAGGAACAATGTATAGGATTGGGTTACGGCAGACATGACAGGGTGTAAAAGATGGATAAAAAAAAGAAGTAGCTACATAGAAATAATAAAGCACAATCGCCCATACCATAATCTACCATATCAACAATAGCTGTTAATTACCTTCTCGTAATCATGGGCTCAAGCTGCAGGCAAGGGCCCGTAATGAGAAGAGGGTAATTAAAAACTGTTGTTGTCCTGGTAAGGGCAAAAAAACTATAAGCACTCACCCTACCCCCCAAAAAATAGGGAGCACCTTGGGAGAGAGAGCTGCCTCTTACCTTCAAGATGGGTTGCAAAGATAACTCAGTTCTGCTGCATTACTCCCAGGGCCCACAGCGCCGTGGAGGGACGCTGGAGCGGACAACACAGAGTGCTCCCATTGTAGGTTTGTAAAAACAGCAATAGCCCACAAAGAGAGAATCCTGATTGGCTGTCCAGCTTCCAACGTCCCATCAAGGTTGCTAATGACAGTTAGTGTATCATGGAGAAGAGTAACCAGAATATTTACTTACCTCGGTATCTGGTGGGCCCATCACCGCACCTATAAACAACAGAATAAAAAAAGATTTTACTGAATGAAGACATCAACAATTCAACTTCCAGCTGTTGCATTTTGCACAAGATTTCACTTGGACTGCCTATCACTGATAACTAGAAAAGGGATATATAATCACACAAATAATAATTCCTCAAACTTAATTTGTGCCAACCTTCCTTCCACCTTTCAATTCCATTCACGTTCCAATGGGTTATAACCCTGGTTTGAGAAGGACATTGCGGTCAGCGATCCTTCTTTAATACCAAGGTGATGTATGGAATGCTTGAATTAATCTCAGTCACTGGCAATCGCTCAGGGCTACATCCCAATCCACGTTTTCAGCCCACCATACCACCTCAGTTTGGACTCCGTCATATGCAAATCAGCCTTGATTAGGCAAATGGCTGGGATTAATTTAAGCTGTATGTAAACTAGTCTTGATCCTGTTCCAATGGGAACAGTCCAGCTCTAACTGCTAAATCAGGTCCTCCCTTAACCGGAATACAAGCAACCTAGGACCTGTTTCGCCCATATTATGGACTCCTCAGCCAGGTATAGCTTGATTCCAGTGGCACAGTGAGCACAGGACCCACATCTGGGCATACCCCTCGCGCTTAGGGCATCAACTGCAACAACAACTAGGTGATGGAAGGAATATTGAATTAATCTCAGCCACTGGAAATCACTCGGGCCACAACCCAATCCATCATTTTTCACCCACCATGCCACCTCAGTTTGAACTCATCAGCCTTGATTTACATATGGCTGGGATTTATTCAAGCTGTCCATCCATCACTATTTTGTATACTTAGTGATCCTTCTTTATCCTTTTGTAGCTGAGGATGTGATGAACCATTATCACACCAATTAAAAGGACAGAAGAATTCATTTACAGTGCAAGGCACAATCAGCTAGGATGGTGGATTCCTCCGTACAGGTCCAACCACAAGTTAGCAAGGACTCCGTCTCTGACACGGGCATAGTTGATACTATATATTTCAAACGTACACGGTTTAGGACGTCTATCATCTTATTTGGGGTTCCTTCAAGAGAACATTTTCTGATATCACTGTTTTTAATAAGTTCACATATTTGGGTCATAATCCCAATATTCCGGAGTGTATTTAGGAGGGGTTTATGAATACTTGGGCAAAAGTCAATCTCCTGACATTAGGTCAAGTATTCGATGGTTCGGTCCTCTCTTCATTGGTAATTTACAGCAAAGGGTCCCTCTTTCCGGCAACAGCCTTTTTCAGATACTTGCAAATGCGCCATTTTCTTTTTAGTCTTAAAGACGCTGATTTGAGTTGTGTGTACAGTCCCTGTTTGGATCTTATTAGGAACGCTCCGCTCAAGAGAAATATAGGGCTGGTCTATAAACTACTTTATCTTTCATCTCATCACCAGAGAGATGACGTGTTTCAGGAGAGGGCTCATTAGTGGAGTATTCGGCTCATCAGGGAAGTTACTTGTGCAGATCTTAGGTATAACAATATGTTGTTCCACTCAGCTTTGAATGTTTCTCGTATTAAGGTTCACCATTTCAAATGAATTAATGACTGGTATTATACTCCTCATCGTCTTTATATTATGAAGCTCGGCCGAATAACCACTGCTTTCGCTGTGGATGTATTGGGGCGGACGTCGTTCATGTTTTTGCATCTTGCCCAGCATTAAATCTCTTTTGGGAATTTGTCTTTGGCAAATTAGGGGTTCTCTCTCAGTTGAGGATCATTGTTGATCCAAAACTGATCATGCTGGGACATTCACCAGCTATCCCGGTCCGTCTATCTGGGTTATATTTTTGCGCTATTACTTTAGCTAAACTGTTTCTGGCAAGATGTTGGCTGTCTAGCGGGGCTCCCAATCCCTGGATTTGGTGGCAGGAATTCTTGAATATAAGTCAGCTGGAAATGGTGCTAATTGAGAATGACCCTTTGAGGAAACAATTAGGTCGGATATGGGATCCAGTTCGGGGCTGCTCCTCAGGACCGGTCTGCCCAGTCCTTATTGTATTAGTATTTCTAGGTTGCTCTTCTCCACCCAGGTATTTATGATTTATCTTCCCTTTTTTTCTTGGCTTGCTAACCTTACCAAACATGTAACTTCAGACTTGAATTTTTGGTTATTATTTTGTTTGCCCCCTTCTTCCTCCCTCTTTTATTCTTTTTGTATTTTGCTCATGTCATAAATACATTTAAAAAAGTAATGACCCCCATTGCAGCTTCACAACAACATAAAGAACTTGAGTCCTTAAGCCGAGGCTAAAAGGAAAGTGGTTTAATCACAGTCAAAGATAAGAAGCAGCCCTTCTGTTTGAAGGCCTGGTTGGATGTGTTTACAGATATGAACATATTTAGTAAATACTACGTTTTCCTAGAAACACTAGAAAGGACTGCTAAAGAAGCTGCCCGATAATGGAGACAGAAAGCCTTATTTTTGTCTCCCTTGTTTAGGACATGTTTGGACAAGGTTATTATTATTTGTTCTGTATTGATTACAGCTAATCATTGTCGTGGTACTGGCAGCTGTAGGAAGGTTTAATTGATGGCCTTATCGCCTTTGTTCAACTATGGTGCCCACACCCCCATCCCCATCTATGTGAGTAAGTCGTAGATGATAAATTACAAGTCACTGCTTTCTGCTCTTTGTGAGGAAATGTTATGCAACTTTCCCAATACTTCTGCAGTAGAGAAATCTTGCTTAGAATACCACACCCTCTACAGAGAAGTCCTTTTCTTATACCAGCTAAAACTGGAAAAGCTCCTGGAAGGAACATGATTGTCAAAAGTTCTCAACATAACTTTGGTCTAGCTCCTAAAGGAGCAGATATCTGGTAAGATCAGGCAATGTAGAACAAGTGATGTACTGCAGTAAAGTATCGTGTGTAGCAAGCATATTTTCATAGTCATTAAGTCCAACAAAATTCCCACTTTTGTAAGTTTGTTCTTTGTAACAAGGTCTCAGTGCCAAGTCAGATGCAACTTCAGCATTTGAATTACATAACCCATTAGGATCACAAACTATTGACTTTTGCCATTCTTTTTCTTCATATTTTCTCCTGTCTGTCCAGTTCTGGTGCTATAGATGCCCACACCTAGAAGGGATTCTTAATTTTCAAAACCTCCTTTATCATTTTATAGTGGGCATCAACAAGAAAGGAAAATTTGCAAACTCTGATGTGGATATGACAACAAATTGACTTCAGTTCTTGATATGGAAGATGTTACCTACCTTTGGAAATAGATACGCAATTTGGGGTTTGTCGTAGATTAACGTGCAGTAAATATTTCACCTACAACTGCATGAGAACTGAATCTGCAGCATTGTTATAGCGCTGTTCATAGACATATGAAGGAGGATTCCTATGGCAGTGACCAAAAATTCAAAATGTACCAGTCACAGACCCATACTGATGTAGCTGGTATGAATATATATGTAGGAAACAAAAAGGTTACTTACCAGTTATAGTAGTTTTGCAGCTTGAAGAGTTTTCTGGATTCACATGCCATGCATTATTCCGCCATCTAGTGGTTGAGTCCGGAATTGTCTTTTTTTTTCATGGGCATCGTCAACCAACATTTCGTGGTATGCCCGTCCCATGCATGACGTCAGATTGTGCCCCAGATGTTCCTGTGCGTAGTTGCTATCTTCGGACTCCTTTTTTTATATCTTTTTGGAATTCTTCCTCCTTGTCGCTTTTGTCTTTGTTTATCCCACCTGTTGCATAATCTCCCATTTCTGGGGAGGCTGTTGGGTCGCATGTGAATCCAGAAAACTCTTCTAGCTGCAAAACTACTCCTACTGGTAAGTAACCATTTCCCTTTTCTAGATTCACATTCTGTGCATTAGATTACGTAGCAGTATCGCTTCCCTTGGGTTGGTTGGGATGAAATGAGGAAGGAGTTTGCAAACAGATGCTGAAGTACTTTTTACTCCACCTGCGTTTCCTTGTTCATTTGACTGTCCACACAGTAATGTTCTGCAAATGTGTGTGGCAATGCCCATGTTGCTGCTTCACACATTGTGTCTACGGGTACGTTTGCTAGGAATGCTAGTGTAGAGCCCTTCTTTCTTGTTGAGTGGGCTTTTGGGTGTGCGGGTAGTGTCATCCATGCACCTGAATAGCAAGTCGCACAAGTTACTTACTTGTGTAACGATATATCTGTAAGAGATATTAGTTAGTGATAGATTCCTTACCTTAGAATATCCCCAGGCGTCAGACTGGATATGGAAAGTTTTCGTCAGCAGTACCCCTGCGCGTCGGTAGGCGTCGTCGTGCGGCTCCGCGTACGTCGCTGGCGTCGTAGTCGCCGAGATGACGTCGTCGGAGCTACTTAGACGCGCCCACGCACGCTGACGTCAGTTCTGTACACGACTTTCCGCGCCAGGAACGCAGAGCCATGCCAGAGACCGACTACTGGTGCAATAGAACTAGGGCCCTGAAAGGGACTACCTGAACCCTAGAGAACAGTTTGCAGAACGGGGAGGATGGGTGGGCGGTAAAGAATCTATCACTAACTAATGTCTCTTACAGATATATCGTTACACAAGTAAATAACTTGTGCATCTGAAAGAGACACGTTAGTGATAGATTCCTTACCTTAGAATACATACCCAAGCAATACCAACCCCGGTGGTGGGTCTGCGAAGTGAAATCACACCAGAAAGTCACGGAGAACCGACCGGCCAAAGAAGCCGTCTCTCCGGACTTGACTGTCAAGGCAATATTGCTTAGTGAAAGTATGCAGCGAGGCCCACGTGGCTGCCTGACAGATGTCTTGCAGGGGGACACCGTGTCCCAATGCTGTAGTAGCCGCTGTCCCCCTGGTAGAATGGGCGCGCAGCCCTACCGGAGGTTCTTTTTTAGCCAGAGAGTAACAGGCTTTAATACACAAGACAACCAATCGGGAGATAGTCCGCTTGTGTACAGCTCGGCCTTTCTTGGCGCCCACGTAGCCAACAAAGAGCTGGTCGTCCACCCGGAACTGTTGTGTGCGGTTGAGATAGAATGAAAGCGCACGTTTTGGGTCCAGACGGTGGAGCCTCTGTTCCTCTCTTGAAGGGTGCGGAGGCGGAAAGAAAGTGGGCAGAGTGACAGTTTGCCCGAGATGAAAGGCAGTGACTACTTTTGGTAGAAAGGAGGGACATGGTCGAAGCACAACCTTGTCCGGATGAATCGCCAGGAAAGGAGGTTTACATGAAAGAGCCTGAAACGCACTCACACGCCTAGCGGAGGTGATGGCCACCAGGAAGACAGTTTTCAAAGTTAATAACCGTAAAGGACGGTTATGAAGAGGCTCAAAGGGAGCGCACATTAAGTATGTGAGAACCAGGTTCAAGTCCCACTGAGGCATCACAAAAGGAATAGGAGGGAAAAGGTGAGTAATGCCTTTGAGAAATCTATTGACAACAGGGGACTTGAAAAGAGAGGGCTGATCAGGCAGCCTGAGAAAGGCTGAAAGAGCAGAAAGGTAGCCCTTAATAGTGCCCAGAGCAGAGCCCTGCTGGGCCAAAGAGAGAAGGAACAACAGGACCTCAGAAAGAGGGGCAGAAAGGGGATCTACAGCTTTCGCTGTGCACCATGCCACAAATTTTTTCCACCGGCAGGCATATACAGTTTTAGTTGAGGGACGCCTGGCTGCCAGAATTACATTACAGACTTCAGGAGGCAAGTCAAATGGAATCAACTGTCGCTGCTCAATCTAAACGCAAGGAGGTGGAGGCTGGACAGGTTCGGTGGAGGACCGTCCCCTGTTGCTGCGACAGAAGATCCTCCCGAAGAGGCAGTCGGATCGGGGGATCCACGCTCATACTGAGTAGCTCGGGATACTAAACTCTTCGAGCCCAGTCCGGCGCCACAAGAATGACTTGGGCCCGGTCGCGTCTGATCTTCTTCAGCACTCTGGGTAGAAGTGGTATAGGCGGAAAGGCGTACGACAGACCGCAACTCCACTCGCGACGAAAAGCGTCTCCGAGCGAGTGCCGCCTTGGAAACTCCAACGCGCAGAACTGCTGACATTGCGCGTTCTCTTCGGTGGCGAATAGATGTAACCAAGGTTCTGTCCACTGCTGAAAGAGACCTTGTGCCACCTCCGAGTGAAGACGCCATTCGAGATCTATCATGCACCGGCGGCTGAGTTCGTCCGCCCTGGCGTTCAAAGAACCTGCCAAGTGTTGAACCACCAGGATAACGCCCTGGCGTTCCAGCCACGTCCAGAGGCGCAGAGCATCATGACATAGGGTCCACGACCCCACCCCGCCTTGCTTGTTGCAGTACCACATGGCGGTGGTGTTGTCTGTGAACACCTGCACTACCCTCCCCTTGACAGAGGGAAGGAAAGCTTTCAGTGCAAGTAGGATCGCCCTGAGCTCCAAAAGATTGATATGGAGCTCGGACTCCGCTGTGCACCATGCCACAAATTTTTTCCACCGGCAGGCATATACAGTTTTAGTTGAGGGACGCCTGGCTGCCAGAATTACATTACAGACATCAGGAGGCAAGTCAAATGGAATCAACTGTCGCTGCTCAATCTCCACGCAAGGAGGTGGAGGCTGGACAGGTTCGGTGGAGTACCGTCCCCTGTTGCTGCGACAGAAGATCCTCCCGAAGAGGCAGTCGGATCGGGGGATCCACGCTCATACTGAGTAGCTCGGGATACTAAACTCTTCGAGCCCAGTCCGGCGCCACAAGTATGACTTGGGCCCGGTCGCGTCTGATCTTCTTCAGCACTCTGGGTAGAAGTGGTATAGGCGGACAGGCGTACAACAGACCGCAACTCCACTCGCGACGAAAAGCGTCTCCGAGCGAGTGCCGCCTTGGAAACTCAAACGCGCAGAACTGCTGACATTGCACGTTCTCTTCGGTGGCGAATAGATGTAACCAAGGTTCTGTCCACTGCTGAAAGAGACCTTGTGCCACCTCCGAGTGAAGACGCCATTCGAGATCTATCATGCACCGGCGGCTGAGTTCGTCCGCCCTGGCGTTCAAAGAACCTGCCAAGTGTTGAACCACCAGGATAACGCCCTGGCGTTCCAGCCACGTCCAGAGGTGCAGAGCCTCATGACATAGGGTCCACGACCCCACCCCGCCTTGCTTGTTGCAGTACCACATGGCGGTGGTGTTGTCTGTGAACACCTGCACTACCCTCCCCTTGACAGAGGGAAGGAATGCTTTCAGTGCAAGTAGGATCGCCCTGAGCTCCAAAAGATTGATATGGAGCTCGGACTCCGCCGGAAACCAGAGGCATCTGACCTCCGCCTCTCCTATGTGGCCGCCCCATCCCAGGAGGGACGCATCCGTCACCACTGTGTGCTCCGGTTGGGGAAGGGAGAGGGATCTGCCGCTGACCCAACGCTGGTCCGTGAGCCACCACTTCAAGTCCTGTGCAGTGCCCTCCGAGATCTGGATGTAGTCGGACAGATTTCCCTGATGCTGCGTCCATTGGAACTTCAGGTCCCACTGCAGAGCCCTCATATGCCATCTGGCATGATTGATCAGCAGGATGCAGGAGGCCAAGAGGCCCAGCAGTGTCAGTGTCTTCCTGCCCGAAACCCAGGACCAGGGCTGAAAGATCAGAATCATAGCCCGAATGTCTCGGACTTGCTGTTCGGGAGGATAAACCCGAAATTGCGCCGTGTCCAGAACCGCTCCGATGAAGAGGAGCTTCTGCGAGGGAATCAGATGCGACTTCGGCACGTTGATGGAGAACCCCAGCAAATGCAGGAGGGCTGCCGTAGTCTGGAGGTGGGAGACGACTGCTTGGGGCGATCCCGCCTTCAACAACCAGTCGTCGAGATAGGGGAAGACTGAGACCCCTGATCTGCGCAGATGAGCTGCGACCACCGCCATCACTTTCGTGAACACCCGAGGGGCGCTGGTAAGGCCGAAAGGGAGCACGGTGAGCTGAAAGTGCTCGTGGCCAACCGTGAACCGCAGGTAGCGCCGGTCGGCCGGCAGGATGGGGATATGAAAATAAGCATCCTGCAAGTCCAACGCTACCAACCAGTCTTGCGGGTGTAGGGCAGAAAAGACCTGAGTAAGCGTGAGCATTTTGAACTTCTCCTTCCGGAGGAAGCGATTGACGTTCCGGAGGTCTAAGATAGGACGCAGGCCCTTGTCTTTCTTTGGAACCAGGAAGTAGTGGGAGTAACAACCACAACCTACTTCTGGCGTCGGAACGTGCTCCATGGCCCCCTTGGCCCAGAGGGCCGCAACTTCCTGCCAGGGAAGTGCCAAGTGATCCTTCGACATGCGGTGGTACTGAGGTGGCATGGCTGGAGGGGTAGTCTCGAAGGGGAGGGAGTAGCCCCTTTGGATTATCTGTAGAACCCACCTGTCCGAAGTGATGGTGCGCCAGTGGGGGAGGTGATGGCGAATCCTGCCGCCCACTGGCGTTCGGTGGGCCTGAAACACCGGACTAGGAAGGTTTTGAGGCAGTGGTGGCAGGGGCGGTGTTGACTGACCCGTCCGCTGGCCCCGTGACCAACTTCGGCGGGCCCCCGGACCGCGGCTGCGCTGAGATTGTTGCTGCGCAGGCCGGCGGCTCTGAAAGGAACGCGTTTGTGCGCCTCGACCTTGACCTCGAAAGGCAGACCCCAAGGGAGTGCGCGTGGTGGCAAGACCCAAGGACTGGGCCGTAGCCCGGGTTTAAAGCGTTCCAATGTGCCATCAAAAGGCATGTCCAACAAAGTGTTCTGGACATCCCCTGAGAAGCCAGTTGTTCTGAGCCAGGAGCTCAAGTTTTTTGGATTCCTTGTCCGGAGGTGCGGAAGGTGCTCGGAGAGGCAGAGGCCTGGAAAACCAGACTCTCAGGCGTTGGGTGTTGAGTGAGAAAACTGGGGTCTCCCGGGGCCAGGAGATGGCGTTGTGCCACACTCCTATCCACAGGAACCCCCGTGTTAGGCTTGGTCCAGGTGCTTAACAGAATGTCTGTAAGCGCGTCATTAAAGGGCAGTAGCGGCTCCGCCGAGGAGGCCGCCGGCTGCAGCACTTCAGTCAGGCGATTGGTCCTGATAGGCACGGATGGGAGCTCGAGGTTAAGAGCCTCAGCCGTCCTACGCAACACCACAGAAAAGGACCCAACCTCCTACGGAAGAAGGGGACAGTGTACCAGGGTGCGGAGAGAAATCCAGATCGCCTGGACACTCCACATCGCCCTCCCATTACAGCTCATCCTCACACTGAGCTCCGAGGGGGTCCTCAGACCCCTCCCAGTATTCCCCTTCGTCCACTGTCTGTTTAAGAGGCTGGTAAGGACGAGGGGCCCGGGGAAAGGGAATAAATTCCCCTCCTGGAATAGGAATTGGGGGGTAATAGACCAATCCAGGCTGGACGTAGTCCGGGCCCATAGGCAACGGTGTCCGGCATCGGCTCCGGCGCCAGAGGCGCCACAGGGTATCTTGCCGGCGTAGCCGGGGCCAGTGTCGGCGCCGAGGCCGGAGCCAACGGCGCCGCAGGGTATCTTGTCGGCTTAGCTGGGGCCAAAGGCGGCGGCACGGGGGCAGAACCACCCAACGGGTCCACGGGGCCCGAAGGCGCTCCGGAGGGACCCGATGGGGCAAATAAACGGCCCATGGCCGACAGGAATACCTGTATTTCTTCCGGAGTCGCGTACGGCCCCGGGAAAGGCGGGTAGGCCACAGGCAACAACGGAGGCTCCACTGGAGCCGCGGGCGAGTGACCGCCCGCCCCCTCCACCGCGTCCCGCGACTGGTGAGGGGTAGACGAAGAGCGACGTCGCTTCTTCGACTTCTTATGGCGCTTTGACTTACCTGTCTCCGATTCCGACGAACGATGGTGTCGGCTCCGCGACCTGTCCTTCGACCTCCCACGGGAGCGGGACCTTGAGTGGCGCGGAACAACTTTCGGGAACGCTCCCACAAAGCCTTCGGCGCCATGGCCCGACAATTGGGGCACGTCTCGGGGTTATGGGCGTGCCCCAAGCAGAAGAGACACATGCTATGCGGGTCCGCCACCGACATGGGGCATCCCTACTGCACCAGAAGTCGAGTACTCGACAAAACAAGAGAAACAAGTCTCAGAAACCAAGTTAAAATATTAACTAGGAGTACCGCTCTCTCTTGGATCTGCGCTTGCTGGCGCGGAAAAAGAAAGAACTGACGTGGGCGCGGCTAAGTAGCTCTGACAACGTCATCTCGGCGACTACGACGCCAGCGACGTACGCGGAGCCGCACGACGACGCCTTCCGACGCGCAGGGGTACTACTGACGAAAACTTTCCGGATCTAGTCTGACGCCTGGGGATATTCTAAGGTAAGGAATCTATCACTAACGTGTCTCTTTCAGATTGTATTTTTTCCACAATCCATCGAGAGATTGTTCCCCCACTTAATGGCGACCGCTGCGGGGGAGCGCGAGTAAGACCCTGACCTCCGGTCTGGGCCAACTCTCTCCCCCACAGCTCCGCAGTCTAGTTGCTTCGCCGCAGCGCTCAGCCCTCCTCCTGGTCGAGGGTTCGCGCCTGCAGCCTCCCGCCTCCAGCCTCAGCGCTAATCCTGCTATTCCTGGTTTCCCCTACTCGCCCTCTTGGTCTTCTCTGGTTTTTTAAGCTTACTTCAGCTTACTTACTTAAAGGTGACTGAAGCTTTACTTTACTTACTTTTGCTTACTTTAAGCTTACTTAAGCCTAATTCTTTTCCCCTCGCCGGTTTCCTGCCGCTCCTGCCCCTCCCCCCGCTCAGACCCGCTCCCGCCTCGCATCCTGCACCCCTCCCCTACTGAATGGCGATCGCTGGCGCGCCAAAGGCAAGCCTGTCTGCGCCCGTCCGCGACCCGACCACGGCCAGCGCCAGGAACCCTGGGTCTCCGACCATCCATTGCTACCACCCTCCTCGCACTCAACCCCTTAAGACTCATGGAATGCCAACAAGCCTCGCCGAACACGACCCACGGCCAGTTCTCCTGCCTCCACTGCCCCAGACCCTAACCACCACCACCACGGCCTCCAACACCGACGACGCCAGCACCGGCGACACCCTAAAATGCATCCTCCTCAATGTACGCTCAGTACACAAACACGCCATGGAAATCTGGAACCTACTCGACTCTCTCGCCCGACATCGCCTTCTTCACGGAGACCTGGACCAACGCATCCTCCGCCCCCGACCTCAACACCGCCATCCCGGACGGATACAAGATCCAGAGGAAGGACAGCCCCAACCACCCCGGAGGGGGCCTCGCCATCGCCCAAAAGAGCACCCTCCGCCTCACCACCTCCAGCGAAACCTTCCCCTCCGCCGAACACCTGCACTTCCAGATCCAGACCAGCCCCAACGCCACACTCCGAGGAACCCTTGTCTGCAAACCCCCCGCCACCCGGACACCCTTCGCCACCACAATCACCGACCTCATCGCACCCCACGCCATCGCCTCAACGAACTACATACTCATTGGAGACCTGAACTTCCACCTCGACAACCCCAGCGACCCCAACTCCACCATCCTTCGTGACAACCTCACCAGCATCGGACTTAAACAACTCGTCAACAGACCGACCCACAGAGCAGGCCACACCCTTGACCCCATCTTCGCGGCAGGAAACATCGTTCACTTCAGCCACACAACGCAACCGCCATGGACCGACCACCACTGCGTACACTTCACCGTCAACAAACCCAAGGCACCCAAACCAGCCCCACACCCACCACGCAGGAACTGGAGCAAGGTTACCGACGAGCAACTCAACTCCACACTCATCAGAGACAACTACACCTGGGCTTCTGACGCAGCCAGAGAACTCCACACCTGGATCTCCAACTGCGCAGACGAGCTCGCCCCGCTACGCAACCCCGACAAACAGCGCCCCAGGAAAGCTGCCTGGTTCACCACCGCTCTCCAAGAAGCCAGACGTACCTGCAGACACCTGGAGAAGAACTGGAGAAATACCAAGACAACCAAAAACAACACCACCTACAAAGACGCCATGACGGACTACCACAACAAAATCAGAACCACCAAGAGGAACTTCATCCACAACAAAATCCTCGCCAACTCCAAGGAACTTTTCAGTGTCATTCAGCAATACACCAACCCACGCAGCGAAGCCACAGACATCACCCCGTCCCAAGACCTCTGCGACAAGCTTGGAACCTACTTCCACCTCAGGATCAAAAACCTCCACGACCACTTCGTCGACCATCCACCAGACGCCACAGACGGCCCCCCGCCCCCCAGAGACACCAGCCAGCCCACCATCTCCAACTGGACACCGATTACGGCCGAAGACACCACCTCGACCATGAAAAGCATCCACTCGGGGGCCCCCCACTGACCCCTGCCCCCCTCACATCTACCACAGAGCCGCGGCCGCCATCGCACCCGAACTACAACGCACAATCAACATCACCTTCAAAACAGGCACCTTCCCAGATGACTGGAAGCGCGCAGAAGTCAGACCCCTTCTCAAGAAACACAAAACAAATAGGTATGCAGTTCCTAAGGGGGGGAGAGAAAGGTAGAAGGCGAGATACTAAGCAGGAAAAACACAGGTATCTAACGAAAGGAGGGAAGGGAAATCCTTCCTTTCGGAATGAGGGCCCTCACACACCCAGCCCGCTGGGTGTCATGCTTCATCATCGGGCATGGTCCTCGTCGGGTCGGCGCTGCAATACCCGACGGGCACCCTATGCAGGGGCTCTTTGGCGGAGATCTTTTATTCCTTGCCGTTTGGTGAAGTGGGTGTAAGGGGCCTAGGGAGTGTAGAAGTGCAGATGTGTAAGTCAAGTAGACCTTGTGAGTTAAAACAGGGAAATGGAAGAGTCAGGCAAAATAATTTTAATGATCCTGCCTTCCACCCTGATTGAAAAATGGAGTGGCGACTCTCTGCAATGATGCTGCAGTGTATTGCGCTCACTCTCATGCGGTCGACATGTTTCTTGCCTATTAGTCAGGTGGATCTAGCGGCAATTCCTCAGGACCTAGTGAAAATGTGATATGTCTACACTAAAAACAATGACAATGTGGTCTGTTAACCTAATTTTACCATAAGTTGCACCAAAAGGTGTGATACCTGTCGATGCAGCGGCCAATCTATAAAGACAAATGAGAAAATCATTTCATTCAAGATAACATTGTTGCTTAATCGTGCCATCGTTCTCCCCTATAATACACCACTATGTGTACACACGTAACATAGGTGAGCCTCACATTGTGAAGGTGGCTGAGACCTAGCCAGAATCAGCCATGCTCGCACCACATTGGTCAAACACAATTAGTGCAACTGTAGTGCCAAGTGGAATAGGTAATATGTGGTTAAAAAGTTGTAGCAGAGTGGTGAGATCAAACAACACACCTATAAACTAATCGCGACTGGCCCCATCAAATTGCGGCATGTAATGGACACGTTAAGGTAACGAGTGTCCTAGGGAAGGGGCCAAAAGACGTGGACAGTTAATAAAAAATTGGTGGAGGCAGGGGTCCCCACTCAGAGTTCAGGATAGAAGTCACAGCGTCTGATGCGGCAAGGGTAGTGACTGAGGTGGCTAATAGTCAGGGCCCCACGTCGGGGTCTGTCAATCACGGTCTGGGTGGCGCTATGCCCGTAGGCACCCACGAACCGAACGCGTAACGGCCCCGAAAGGCCGGCCACACAATACGGCCCGCCTGGCAACGAGCCGGCAAAGCGCCACCATAAGCAAAGACTCGTGACGATCATGCCCCCGGTCGATGGTGTACTGCTGATATCGACGAACGATATCATAGCCTATGACCTCAAAGGCTCACCTTGTACAGACAAAGCACTGCGGGACACCCGGAGGGTGGAAAAGGCATAGGTACTCACGTTAGTGTTGCGCCCAGGTGGCGGAAGACCTACCCCGCAATGCCGGATCCGGGAGGTAAATGCACACCCGATTGTGGCAGCTAAATACTCGCGGAAGTGGCTGCCATAGTGGTTCATCTCCATAGGCGGCAGAACACTAGAGAGAAACCCGCCTCAAAGAGAGACAAGTAGCGGCGGACATATTGAAAGTACCGGTGTAGTGAGAACCGCCATGGGCGCCATCTTGTAAGGTGCAAATGGGCGTGAGAGGTCAGTCAAGTACTTGGTCAAAGCCGCAAGAGAACCAAATTAGGACAAGAATACAAATTACAGGAAACAGAAGGATGAAGCCTCGAATGTGGTGTCATGTTGAGGCAGGTTAGCGCACCATAGAACACAAGTGCGGTTAGGCGAAAATTGGCTGAATAGTCAATATTAAGCCTGGGAAGTAAATTAAAGGGGTCAAGGTAGTAGGCAAATGGGATTGGGTTTCGAATCCAAAGGACACGTGTCGGCAGGGGCCGAATCTCCGTAGCAAGACTGGATGCGGCCGTATTGATAAGAGCCACTACAGTTGCACTAATTGTGTTTGACCAATGTGATGCGAGCATGGCTGATTCTGGCTAGGTCTCAGCCACCTTCACAATGTGAGGCTCACCTATGTTACGTGTGTACACATAGTGGTGTATTATAGGGGAGAACGATGGCGCGATTAAGCAACAATGTTATCTTGAATGAAATGATTTTCTCATTTGTCTTTATAGATTGGCCGCTGCATTGACAGGTACCACACCTTTTGGTGCAACTTATGGTAAAATTAGGTTAACACACCACATTGCCATTGTTTTTAGTGTAGACATATCACATTTTCACTAGGTCCTGAGGAATTGCCGCTTTCCCTGTTTTAACTCACAAGGTCTACTTGACTTACACATCTGCACTTCTACACTCCCTAGGCCCCTTACACCCACTTCACCAAACGGGAAGGAATAAAAGATCCCCGCCAAAGATCCCCTGCATAGGGTGCCCGTCGGGTATTGCAGCACCGACCCGACGAGGAGCATGCCCGATGATGAAGCAGGACACCCAGCGGGCTGGTTGTGTGAGGGCCCTCATTCCGAAAGGAAGGATTTCCCTTCCCTCCTTTCGTTAGATACCTGTGTTTTTCCTGTTTAGTATCTCGCCTTTTACCTTTCTCTCCCCCTTAGGAACTGCATACCTATTTGTTTTGTACTTTGATCAGGGCACGTATGCTGGACCTTTCTAAAGCCCTCAGTCCCCCTTCCTTGATTGCGCCCTGCTCAAGAAACCCACAGCTGATCCCACCGACCTCACCTCAAGAACTATTGGCCCATCTCACTCCTCCCCTTCGAGGCCAAAGTTGCAGAGAAAACAGTCAACAGGGAACTGACACGATTCATCGAAGAAAACGCCGTCCTCGACCCGTCCCAATCTGGATTCCGAAGCAACCACAGTACCGAGACCGCCCTACTCGCCGCCACAGACGACATCCGCACCCTCCTGGACAAAGGCCACTCCGCAGCCCTCATCCTACTCGACCTGTCAGCAGCCTTCGACACAGTCTCCCACCGCACACTAGTCGTCAGACTACACGCGCAGGCATACAAGGAACTGCCCTGGACTGGATCCGAAAATTCCTCACCGGAAGGAGCCAAAGGATCAGACTGCCTCCCTTCCTCTCCGATCCCACGAAAATCACCTGCAGAGTCCCACAGGGGTCATCACTGAGCCCGACCCTCTTCAACATCTACATGGCCCCCCTCGCAGCCATCGTCCGACAACACGGCCTCAACATCGTATCCTGCGCTGACGACACCTAGCTCATCCTCTCCCTCGCCAAAGACCCCACCACAGCCAAACTCAACTTCCAGAAAGGAATGCAAGACGTCGCAGTATGGATGCCTGAAGCTCAACGCCGAGAAGACAGAAGTCCTCGTCCTCGGAACCACCCCTTCAGCATGGGACAACACCTGGTGGCCGACTGCCCTCGGAAGCCCACCCACCCCCTCAGACCACGCCAAAAACCTCGGCATCGTACTCGACTCATCACTCACCATGAACCGACAGATCAACGCCGTCTCCTCCAGCTGCTTCAACACCCTCCGCATCCTCCGCAAGACCTTCAAATGGATCCCCCCTGAGTCAAGGAAGACAGTCACCCACGCACTGATCACCAGCAGACTGGACTATGGAAACGCACTCTACGCCGGAATCAACAAGTCCCTACTCCGCAAACTCCAGACAATACAGAACACCACCGCCAGACTCATCCTCGGTATCCCCCGGCAAGAACATATCAGCCAACACCTGCGAAGACTCCACTGGCTCCCCGTGGAGAAAAGAGTCACCTTCAAAATCCTCACTCACGCCTACAAATGCCTACACAACTACGGACCCAAATCCTCAACGACAGAATCAACTTCCACGTACCCAAAAGAAACCTCCGATCCTCCAACCTCTCACTGGCTGAAACCCAGCGCACCCACAGAGCCAGAGCAGGCGGAATATCCTTCTCTCACATTGCAGCCAAGACCTGGAACGAGCTCCCGGCAGACATCAGACGCGCCCCCTCCCTGAATACCTTCAGGAAGACCCTCAAGACCTGGCTCTTCGGCTAACAGATCTGCGGTCGGCTAACAGAGCTGCGGACCCCCCACCCCCTTAGCGCCTTGAGACCCTCACGGGTGAGTAGCGCGCTTACAATTCCCCTGATTGATTGATTGGTTACTGGAGAACCCTTGGTTGCTTTTGCGAAGCAGACGAACAACTGGTTTCCCTTGTGAAACTCTCAAGTTTCTTGCAGATAGTATATTAAAGCTCTCTTTACGTGCAAGGTGTGTAGAATTCTATTTGTGTTTGTGGTTCTTTGAAGAATAATGGTAGCTGTATGCTTTGATTGACGTGAAAGTTGCTCACTATCTTGGGTAGGAACTGTGGGTTGGTCCTGTGACCCACCTTGTCCTTGTTTATTTACAGGCATGGTTCCTGTATTGTTAGTGCTTGCAGTTCACTCACTTTCCGCAGTGAAGTGATAGCAATCAGGAATGCTGTTTTTAGTGTGAGTGATCTGAGATCTGCTTTGTGCATAGGCTCAAACGGTTTCGTCATTAATTGCGTTGGCACAGTGTTTAAGTAGCACATCGGTGCAGGGACTAATCTTGGAGATGCAAATCTTTTTGATCCCTCTAAGAACATTTTCACCACTAGTGAAGTGAAGAAACTGTTACATGAAGTTCCCCTGGTGTAGGCTACTATTGCTGCCAGGTGTACTTTTAATGCTGAATAGGTTAAGCTACTATCCAACAGGTGAGTGAGGTACGTTAGTACAGTTTCCAGTCCTGTTCTGGTTCCCATTCTCTTGTTTGTGCACCAGAGGATGTATCTTTTCCACTCTGCTGCATAGCATTTTCTTGTGATACACTTTCTTGCTTCCTTTAGTATTTACATGGTTCTGGGCAGCAGTTGTAGATGTCCAAACTCTGTGTTTTCACAAGCCAGGCCGGTAGGTTGAGTGTTGCTGGTTCAGGGTGGTACTCCTTCCCCTCCTGCATTGTTAGCAGGTCCTGCCTGCTCCATCTTGATTTTGATAATTTGTCCCCTGGACATCTCTAGTAGATCCGAGTACCAGGTCTGTCTGGCCCATTACGGGGCTATGAGGATGAGGGTTGTCCCTGGTTGTCTGGCTTTCTCCAGCACCTTGGATATTAGGGTAATTAGTGGAAAAGCGTAAGCAGATCTCCCTGACCAGTTTAGTGACAGTTCATTGCATAACAATGGGGTAACCCAGTAAACCGTAGGACCTGGGTACAATGCGGTACAGAAAACAATGGTCCCCTCTAGATAAGGCAAACGTATTAGCCTCTCCTGACTCTATATCAGACAAGGGCCCTTGGGAATCACAGTGTCAATGGAACCATACGGTTCCATTGACACTGTGATGTCCAAGGGCCCTTGTCTGATTCAGTCGGAGTGCCCGACTATTTGAACAAATAAGGAGTTTTAAGCGGGTACGGACAGTAACGGGCGCAAACCTTTTTTAGGCTGATGCCGTTGAGTGGAGGACGATAATTATATCTGAACAGATGAAGAGCCTGGTTGTCTTAGCTGTATAAAGCAAGCCTTATGCTGCATGGAAAATTTTGATTCCAGGTTGCTCCCTGCTGTCCTGATGAAGACCTGGTAACAAGGTTATAATTGCCCTTCCACGTCCTTGGGTCGAAACGTCGACAACTCTCTCTTTATCAATCAATCAATCATATCATTTGTAAAGCGCACTACTCACCCGTGAGGGTCTCAAGGCGCTGGGGTGGGGAATGCTGCTACTGCTCGAAAAGCCAGGTCTTGAGGAGTTTTCTGAAGGTCAGCAGGTCTTGGGTCTGTCGTAGGTGGATGGGGAGGGTGTTCCAGGTCTTGGCGGCGAGGTGGGAGAACGATCTGCCACCGGAGGTCGCTCTTCGGAAGCGGGGGACAGTGGCGAGGGCGACGTCGGCGGAGCGGAGCTGGCGGGTGGGGGGTGTAGAAGCTGAGTCGTCTGTTGAGGTACGTTGGTCCGGTGTTGTGGAGTGCCTTGTGTGCGTGGGTGAGGAGTTTGAAGGTTATCCTCTTGTTGACCGGGAGCCAGTGCAGGTCTCTCAGGTGGGGTGTGATGTGGCTGCGGCGAGGGATGTCGAGGATCAGGCGTGCAGAGGCGTTCTGGATGCGTTGGAGCCGTCTCAGGAGTTTGGCCGAGGCTCCTGCGTAGAGGGCGTTTCCGTAGTCCAACCTGCTGCTGACGAGGGCCTGGGTGACCGTTCTTCTCGTTTCAGTGGGGATCCACTTGTAGATCCTGCGGAGCATGCGGAGGGTGTTGAAGCAGGCGGAGGAGACGGCGTTGACCTGTTTAGTCATGGAGAGGGTGGAGTCGAGGATGACCCCTAGGTTGCGTGCGTGGTCGGTGGGTGTTGGGGCGGTTCCCAGTGCGGTCGGCCACCAGGAGTCGTCCCAGGCCGAAGGGGTGGATCCGAGGATGAGGACCTCCGTCTTGTCCGAGTTCAGCTTCAGTCGGCTGTTCCTCATCCATTCAGCGACGGCCTTCATTCCTTCGTGAAGGTTGGTTTTGGCGGTGTGGGGGTCCTTGGTGAGGGAGAGGATCAGCTGGGTGTCATCGGCGTAGGAGATGATGTTGAGGTCGTGCCGACGGGCGGCGTGGGCGAGCGGTGCCATGTAGATGTTAAACAGAGTTGGGCTGAGGGAAGAGCCCTGGGGTACGCCGCAGATGATCTCGGTGGCTTCGGAGCGGAAGGGGGGGAAGGCGGACGCTCTGTGTTCTGCCGGAGAGGAAGGAGGTGGTCCAGTCCAGGGCCTTCTCTTGGATCCCGGCGTTGTGGAGGCTTGTTCGTAGTGTGTGGTGGCAGACCGTGTCGAAGGCGGCCGACAGGTCCAGGAGGATGAGGGCCGCCGTTTCTCCGTTGTCCAGCAGGGACTTGATGTCATCGGTGGCGGCGATGAGGGCAGTCTCGGTGCTGTGGTTGCTGCGGAACCCGGACTGGGAAGGGTCCAGGATGTTGTTCTCCTCGAGGTAGCGGGTCATTTGTTTGTTGACGGTCTTCTCGATGACCTTTGCCGGGAACGGGAGCAGGGAGATGGGCCGGAAGTTCTTGAGGTCCTTGGGGTCCGCCTTGGGTTTCTTGAGTAAGGCGTTGATCTCGGCGTGCTTCCAGCTCTCCGGGAAGGTTGCTGTCTCGAAGGAGGTGTTGATGACTTTCCGGAGATGGGGTGCGATGGCTGTGCTGGCTTTGTTGAAGATGTGGTGTGGGCATGGGTCTGACGGAGATCCGGAGTGGATGGTGTTCATGATCTTGATGGTGTCGTCGTCGTTGATGTTGGTCCAGGAGAGCAGGCGGTTGGTGCGGATGGTGGTCGTGGGGGCGGAGGTCTCAGTGGTTGTCGGGGCAGGCGTGGCGTTGAAGCTGTCGTGGATGTCTGCGATCTTGCGGTGGAAGAAGGTGGCCAGCGAGTCGCACAGGTCTTGCGAGGGTGGGACGTCGTTGGTGTTGGAGCTGGGGTTGGAGAGTTCCTTCACGATGTTGACGAGCTCTTTGCTGTTGTGCGCGTTGATGTCTAGGCGGTCTTTGAAGGAGGCCCTTTTGGCGGATCTGATGAGGTGATGGTGTCTGCGGGTGGCGTTCTTGTGGGCTGCGTGGCTGTCCGGTGTTCGTTCACGGAGCCAGATCTTCTCCAGCTTTCGACAGGTTTGCTTGGAGGCCCGGAGGTCTTCAGTGAACCAGCTGGCTTTCTTGTTGGTGTGACTGTTGGAGGGTTTCTTGATCGGGGCGAGGGTGTTGGCGCAGTCGTTGATCCACTGTCTGAGGTTGCGGGCGGCGGTGTCGGGGTCGGCGGGTGGGCTCTGGGCGAGGGTGGTGGTTAGCTGGTCTTCGGTGACTTTGCTCCAGCAGCGGCGGGGCATCTGTTGGGTGCGGTGGTGCGTGGTGGGCTTCTTGAAGGTGAAGTGGATGCAGCGATGGTCGGTCCAGTGGAGTTCGGTGGTGTGGTTGAAGGAGACGTGGGGGCTTGCGGAGAAGATGGGGTCAAGCGTGTGACCGGCGGAGTGGGTGGGTGTTGTGACGAGTTGTCTGAGTCCGAGGTTGGCTAGGTTGTCGATTAGGGTGGTGGAGTTGGTGTTGTTGTTGTTCTCGAGGTGGAAGTTCAGGTCCCCGAGGAGGATGTAGTCCGTGGAGGCGAGGGCGTGTGTGCTGACGAAGTCGGCGATGGAGTCGCTGAACTGTGGTCGGGGTCCGGGGGGTCTGTAGATGAGGGTTCCTCTGAGGGTGGTGTTGGGATCGGTGTGGATCTGGAAGTGCAGGTGTTCGGCGGTGCGGAGGGTGTCGTCGGTGTTGGTCGAGACTCAGAGTGTTCCTGTGGACGATGGCGATTCCTACTCCTGCTCCGTTGGTGCGGTCCCTGCGGGTGATCTTGTAGCCTTCCGGGACGGCTATGGCTATGTCGGGTGCCGAGGCGGGGTTCAGCCAGGTCTCCGTCAGGAAGGCGACGTCTGGGGAGGTTGAGTCGAGTAGGTCCCAGAGTTCAACGGCGTGTTTGCGGGCGGAGCGGGTGTTGAGAAGGATGCACCTGAGGTGGTTGGGTTCTTTTCTGGTCGGCGGCATGGTGGGGCGGATGCTTGTGAAGCTGCAGTTCCGGGAGGTGAAAGCTCCGTGGGTGCGCTTCGGGGCGGCCAGGAAGCAGGTGTGTGATCGTCCGGTGTTGAGTGCGTGGAGGGATCTGGCATCGTAGCGGTGTCGGGCGTCGTGGCGTTCGCGGGGTCCAGGGGTCCTGGCGCTGGGCGCGGTCGGGCGCAGATGGGCTTGCCTTAGGCGCGCCTGCTGCGCGGCCTCCATATGAGGGGATGTGGGAGGGAGGAACAGCTGGGAGGCGGGAGCAGGCGTAGAATGGGATTGCAGGGGGGCGGGGCCGCAGGGACGCAGCGGCGGGAAAAACGGGCGGGGCCGCGGGTGAACTGGGCACAGGAAGGAAAAACGAGTTTAGGCAAGAAAACAAGTACAGGCACAGAGGAATAAAAACAAGTCTGGGCAAGAAAGCAAGTTAGGCACAGGGGGTTAAAGACAAGTCTGGGCAAGAAAGCAAGTTAGGCACAGGGGGATAAAAACAAGTCTGGGCAAGAAAGCAAGTTCGGCACAGGGGAATAAAAACAAGTCTGGGCAAGAAAGCAAGTTAGGCACAGGGGAATAAAAACAAGTCTGGGCAAGAAAGCAAGTTAGGCACAGGGGGATAAAAACAAGTCTGGGCAAGAAAGCAAGTTAGGCACAGGGGAATAAAAACAAGTCTGGGCAAGAAAGCAAGTTAGGCACAGGGGAATAAAAACAAGTCTGGGCAAGAAAGCAAGTTAGGCACAGGGGGAAAAAAACAAGTCTGGGCAAGAAAGCAAGTTAGGCACAGGGGAAAAGTACAGGATTAGGCAAAAACAATGCAGGCAGAGCCGTGCAGCAGCGTGGGGAGCGACCTGCCTGCGAGCAGGGTCAGAGGTCGCTCCTTTCACCGCTGCGCAGTTTATAAGCCTGGACTGAATTTATTATCCACGGAGGGACAGTATTGATTTATACACTGAACCTATATACTATGGATGACATTAGTTTGAAGTAAAGGCGTCAAACAGGCTAATGATACTACATAAATTGTTGTTTCAGTTTGTTTAAATCATGATGTACTTCTTTTGATTTCCTATCACTTATGCAAGCGCACTTCCTTCCCAGCACTTATATTCTGCGCAATGGAGCAACTATTATAAAGTATATATATGTATATGATTTCAATTCAAATTTTGAAGGGATTTCAACTGACTTTTGCCTTTGTGTGTTGTAATGTTGTCCTGCTTTTTCATTAGACTCACAAATGTTAATGTCCCCTCTCCTTTGGTTTGGGGTTTTAGGACTACTGATATAGAGTCAGGATAGGCTAATACTTTTGCCTTCTCTAGAGAGGCTACGTTAGTACCATTCTTTTCTGTACCGCAGTTTAGTGACAGGAGATTCCCTTTTGGCTGGTGGTGCTGAAACCTGGAGGCAAAGTTTTTGGGTATTTTGTGTTTTCTGCTGTTGCGAACAGATCGAATGATGGACTTAACCAGGCCCAGACGATCTTCTACAGTGTCTCCTGTTTCAGTTCCCATTCATGGGAGCTGCTTCCATGTCTGGTTAGTCTGTACACCTCGGTGTTGTCTTTACCTGATAGGTGGACAGTTTGCAGGTTGATCCTCTTTGATATTGCCCATTGCCATATTTCTTGGGCTAGTTTGATCATGGTGAATGATTTTGTGCCCCCCCTGTTAGTACAGGTAAACCATGGCTGTAGTGTTGTCTGTTAGTATTAGTACGGTTCTTCCTGTAATGTGTGCATGGAATGCTTTCCGAGCTAGGAACACTTTCTTCATTTCCAGGAAGTTGATGTGTTTCAGTGCATCTGTGTTTCTCCATTGTCCCCATACCTTCAGGTTGCCTATGTGTGCTCCCAATCCCTTGCGGGATGCATCTGTTGTGATGGTCACTGTTGGAGTTGATGTCTTGAATGGCCTCGCTAAGGTCACATTCTTTGATGTCCACCATTGTATTTCCTTTTCTATTTTTGCTGAGAAAACCACTAGATCCTCCTAACTCCCTGTGGCTTGTGACCAATTATTGCATATCCATTCCTGGAAAGGTCGCATGTGCAGTCTCACATGTGCGATGAGCGGGATGCATGATGTCATCATGCCAATTAGTATCATTACTGTCCTCCCTGGCAGTGACTGCCTCTTCTGGTATAGGCGAACTCTGCCATCGCCTTTACCCTCTTCTGAACAGGGTATGCCTGTGCGGTCTTTGAGTTCCTATCTGGCCCCAGGAACACCTTTTTCCTGTTCCAGTTGTGGTGAGAATTTCTTGTGGTTTATAGAGATACCGAGGCGATCTAGAGTTCTGATCACTGTTTGGATGTCCCTTTGGCATTTTTGTTTTGCCTTTACTAGCCAGTCGTTTAGGTATATGTACACATGTATTCCCTTCTTCCTTAGAATGGCTGTGGCTGCTGCAAGGTATTTTGTAAAGACTCTTGGTGCTGACTTTATGCTGAATGGTAGTACTCTGAATTGGTTGTGTACTTTCTCTAACACAAACCGTAGATACCTTTTGTGTGTTTGATTCATGGGTATGTGCAGGTAGGCGTCCTTGAGATCTAATGTAGCCATATAGGCCCCCTTTTGTAGGAGTGGGAAGTTGTGTGCAGATGAATTTGTTTATGAACCTGAGGTCCAAAATTGTTCTTAGGGTGAGGTCTTGTTTCGGCACCATGAAGTAAGGTGAGTAGTTCCCCTTGCTTTATTCCTTTATTGGTACCCTATTGCCTTCTTTTGTAAGAGTTCTTTGACCTCTTTCCTGAGTTGTATGATCTCATTTCCTTGATATCTTTTTGGCTCTGGGGGAATTGGTGCTGATTTTTTGAGGAGGTCTACGCCATATCCGTGACGTATCATGTTCAAAATCCAACTGCCTGTGGTGATTCCTTCCTACTCCTGTGGGTAACCCCCTATCCTGCCTCCCACTGGCACTTAGTGGGATCCTGCTTCATTTGTCAAGTCACTTACTTGTGGCTCCTCCCCTTCGTGGAATAGGCCCGCATCCTCTTGCACGTAGGGGCTGCTTCACTGGGTGCTGCCACTGTCAATACATGGCTTGGTTTGAGCTGGCTTGCGTCTGTTGCTGCCCCGATGTGAAAGGCGCTCTGCAGGTGGGCCTTCAGGTTGTGCTTCCTCACCTTTGGAAAGTATTGCAGGGCTCCCTTCGCCTTAGCTGTTTCATTGTCCTTTTTTATTTGTTGTAAGAACTCATCGACTGCCTGGCTGAATAGTGCGTCCCCTGTAAAGGGCATGTTGATGATAGAGGCTTGTACCTCCTGCTTGAACCCGGATACTCTCAGCCAGGCATGTCTCCTCAGCCTTCTGCCCATGAACATCTGCCTGCTGGCCGTGTCCGCTGCATATAGGGCCGACTTCAAGCATGTGTTGGCAATGTTTCTGCCTTCCTGTATGACTGCCTTGGCTTTCTTTCTGTCTTCTCAGGCAGCTTTTGCATGAGGGACTATTTCTATTCCCACTGCTGGTGACTGTGAGAAAGTGCCATCTTTCTTGCATGGTATGCCCCCACTTTTTGCTGAATTGCTGATGTACTTTGACTGAGTGTGCCCTGGGCTCCTGCCAATCAGGTGCCCAGGGCCTGTGTTCCTTCCCTAAAACTGCATTACAGCCTAAACCCAATTGGCCTCTCTGGCCACAGGTAAGCCCCTGGTAAATGGTACCCTAGGTACCCAGGGAACTGTGACCAGAGAAGGCCTCTAAGGGCTGCAGCACTTATTGTGCCACCCTTAGAGGCCCTGTATCCTTACACACACACACTGCCCTTGCAGGCTGAGTGTCTTGGTACAGAACAAAACAGAGAGTCGACATGGCACACATCCCTGTGTGCCATGCCCACAAACACACTGCCCTGGCATACCTCAGTCACCCCTATAGCTGGGTGCCCTATGCCAGTGGTGAGGGTACAGGTGCATGAGCCCTGTGCCCCTACAGTACCCAGGTCCATTCCTGGGCACTGTAAGTGCAGTGCTGCCATTCCGAGTATATGGTGCTGGGAGGTCGTCAGCACGAACTCCACAGCACCATGATGGCTGCACTGAAGACTGAGAAGTTTGGTATCAAACTTCTCAGCACAGTAAACCCACACTGATGCCAGTGTGGGATTTATTGTAAAATGCACGACAGAGGGCAACTTAGAGTTGCCCCCTGAACCTAACCTACAATCCACGTCTTGTCTGAGGGGCTGTCTAGGCTGCCACACAGCAGACATGTTGCTGGACCCCTGGGTAGAGAGCCATCCGCTCTCCCGGGCCTGCAACAATGCACGTCCTGGGCGAAGTGCTAGGCCTCCTCCCCCAGGATGGGCAGGGGGAAGCTTCAAAGGCATACCGCCTTTGTGAGCTTCCCCAGACCACTTTCTGTACTCAGCAACTGGTCCCCACCGGTTCTTCCCCCCCATCCTGGCGGGAAGACTGGCGGGAAACACCAAGGGAGGAAAGGGGGTGTGCCAGCCTCTGCCAACCCCACCCCTCAGGTGGGGGAGGCGAGATGAAGCACATCTCCGGGCTCTCGCCATCTTGAAGATGGGGAGCCCTGCCCAATCAGGACTAGGCTCCTGCCCCCCTCCCACAGGAGAGTGGCAGGATAGGGGGTGTACCCACCCCAGGGCAGGGACCAATTGGTCCCTGCCCCTTACCTACCTGTAACGCCCCTAAATCTAGTATTTAGGGGCACCCTGAACCTTCCTTCCTCAGATCCAGATTCCGAAACAAAAAAGAAGAACAAGAAACAAGAAGACCTGCCGTGCAGCTGCTAACAAGAGGAAGACACCAACTGCTTTGTCCCCAGCCCTACCGGCCTGTCGACCCTCGAACCTGCTCCTGCTAAACCCCGGCGTCTCCAGTGGTCAGCAACCTCAAAAACCCCGGAGGACCTGACTGCCTTGTGACTCTAACTACCTGGGACGCCCACGAGCAGTGGTACTGCTCAACATAAGTAACCAACCCCTGGTGCCAGCCAGGAACCGCGACTCCAGCACACTCTGCACCCGCCGAGCCCGGCCTGTGCCTGAGTGGACAAAGACCACAGGGACGTCCCCCCGGCGACTGTGACCCAGAATCCAGCACCCAAGGACCCTCCTCGACGATCCTGACGACGCCTGCAGCCTCAGAACCTGGGCCCCCTCCAACCGCGACCAGTAGAGGGTAAGATTCCCGACGCGAAAAGACAACCCTGCACCCGGCGCCCTGCGGTCTCCTGTGCCCAACTCCGGGGTGCCTACCTATCCTCCTACTTCCCAACTTACCCCTCGAAGTGGTGGTCGCACCTGAAGAATCTCCGTGCCCGAGCTTACAGCCTTTGTTCAGTTTCCATCTTCTCCATTGGAATCCATTGAGCGCCCGACGGCTCAAAAGCACCCTGCACCCACCCGCCCGTGTGCCCCTGGCAGTGCAACCTCTACTCTAATCTACTTCCCCATTTGCCCTGAGCAAGTGACCAGGAGCCCAGCTCCCACAGCCGCGTGGCCTGCTTGCCAGCAGCCATCAACCAAAGGCCCCCTGCCTTCCATAGGATAACATTGGGCCTACTCACTCTGCACCCGGCCGCCCCTGTGCCGCTGAGGGTGTAACAACTGTACCTACCTGACCCTGGGGGACCCCTGAGTCTATGCCCAGAACCTTAACTCTGCCAGTCGAGTACTTACCCAAAAGCCGATAACTCACTTTCCTTCCATAGGGTAACATTGACTGGTTTCACTTGGAAATTCTTTTAAGTGTCGAGTTTTGAAACTTTAAAATATTCCTCTAAAATCAGCCGAAATACGAAAACGAATTTACTCACCTGGCATCAGGAGAGATCCCAGTGCTGGACTTTGGTGCCCAGCACTGACCCTGAAAAGTAATCATAACTGTACTTACCGGTAACTCGAATTTCCTTCCATAGGATAACATTGCCTGGTTTTTGCTGAAAAAGTTTCTAAGTGTCGATTTAGCAAACTTACAAATATTCGTTAAAAAATCGCCTGTATAACAAAAACACATTCTTTCAATCGTTTACAGGAGATGCACCAGTGCTGGATCCAGGATCCAACACTGAGTAAGAAAAAGTAACGATAACACTACTTACCTGCTAAGTGAATTTCCTCCCATAGGATAACATTGGTGATTCTATGTGAAAAAGTTTCCAAGTGCCCACTTTTGAAATACAATAATATTCCTTAAAAATCACAAATGTAACAAAAACGTTTTTACTCAACTGTTTACAGGAGATGTCCCAGGACTGAATCTAGGATCCAGTCCTGTGGTTAGAAAAGTAATCCAAAAAGTAATCTATTGCATTTAACTAGAAATTCCCATTGAGCTCAATGTTATATTGTGCTTAAAATTGTGTTGCCTATTGCAACAATTGTAACTATTGCATTCAAAATTCTATTGCCTATTGAAAAGTATTTAACTAAAGCATCTCATTCTGAGAAAGTATACTTTGATACCTATTGTTGGTTCTAAAATAAAACAACTATATTTTTTATACAAACCATTGGCCTAGAGTTCAGTTCTTGAGTGTGTGGCTTCATTTGCTGACTGAGTGTGTACAACAAATGCTTTACACTGTCCTCTGATACTGCCTTACTGCTCGACCAAGCTACCACTTTAGAGAGTAAGGTTATATCTAACTTTAGCCTCTGCCAAACCTCTGGGGACTGTGGACTCTGTGCACACTGAACCTTACTTTGGTTCAGTATATACAGAGCCACTTTCTTACAGTGACCATATCTGTTCAGCAACGCGTTTGAATTGGCAATTCTCCACTGTGTTGCAGCTTCCCTCTCCATCTTCCTTTCCACCATGTCGAGTCTCTTGCTTTCCTTTTTGGGTTGGGGCTCTTTAGAGGTGTATGCGTTGCTTTGCTTTCTTGCGATAGCAACAATGATAGAGTTTGCTGGGGCGTTTCCCTGTATGTATTTAGGCTGTGGCCAGTTCCCGAAAGGATGAGGCAGGTTCCCGAAAGGTTTCTTTGCCTTGAGCTAATATGCTGGGCACCATTGGAAGGTAGAAGTTACCCTTGTTGGCAGGCTTTAATGGGTCGACTAGGAAACAGGAGTCTTCCCCATCTCCTCCCCCAGTTGTGCTCCATATGTCTCTGCAGCCCTTCTGACCAGGCTGTTATGCATTGTGAGGTTGTCAGGTGGGGATGGCCTTGAAGGGTAGTTGTCTACCTCTTCTTTGGGGGATTCTGTTTCGAGGTCGATCCAGGACTCCTCATCGAACCCTCCTGCTCCTTCTGCCTCCTTGGGTTCGTAGAACTCTTCTTCGGATTCTTCTTCATGTGGCTCTGGTGTTGCTGGAGCTTCCAATACAGATTCCTCCTCTTCAGCGTTGAGGGCCGTCGAAGGTTTATTCGGGATTTGAAATTCCCTTGAGGAGTGGTTGAACTCCTTCTTTCATTGAAGATGCGCTGCCATTTCTCCCTCCAGTCTTTGTTTCTTCCTTTCGACTTCCTGTGCTTTTTGTTCAGCATTGAGTGGCGGCGATGGTCTTTTTTCGGCGTTGACGGTACGTCCATTTCTGAAGTTTTGGCTTTTTTTTCGCTGTCTCTAGACCTTATGTGGTTGTCGAGGTTTTCGTGACCTCCTGCTATCTAGTGTTGGGTCCGGATGTTTGCAAGTTATTTTTCTTCGAAGAAGTCTTTCCTAGTCACATGGTAAGGTGACTCCTCCTTTCGGAGATAGTGCGCATGGTCATCGACTCCATTGTTAGATTGTTTTCCCGCAAGAGGGTGAGAATGGAGTAAGTAAGTGTAGTATAGAGATGTTCATGCGTATAAATGTATAATGAGGAACTGCAACAACTACAGGTACCCGGGTGGGCACATGTGAATCTACAGCTCTACATGCCAAGAACAGATGCTTACTGGGTAAGTAACATTACCCGTTCGAGGCATGTGTGCTGTAGATACACATGCTTTGCATAGACTACAAAGCAGTATACTCCCAAAGCGGTGGCTAACCTGTAGATGTTGCAGTTGTTTGGAACAGTGTTTTAAGTACTGCTTGGCCTACATTCGCTTGTTGAAATGCTAACACATCTACACAATAGTGTTTGGTAAATGTGTATGGTGTAGACCATGTAGCTGCCTTACATATGTCAGCTAGAGGAATGTTACCTAAAAAGGCCACAGAAGCCCCTATTTTGCGAGTGGAATGCGCTCTAGGGGGTATGGATAAAGTTCGTTTAGCTTTAGCATAGCGTGTTTGAATGCATTTAACAATCCATCTTGCAATACCCGATTTAGAGATAGGATTGCCTTTGTGAGGAAGAGCAAATGCAACAAACATTTGTTTTGCGAAAGTCTTTTGTCCTATCTATGCAGTACAATAAAGCTCTTTTAACGTCAAGCGTGTGAAAAGCATGTTCTGCTACAGAATCAGGTTGAGGAAAAAGACTGGTAACTCAACTGATTGGTTTATATGAAAAGCAGAAACTACTTTCGGAAGGAATTTAGGGTTGGTGCGTAGAGCTATCCTGTCTTTGTGTAGCTGAAAGAAGGGTTCTTCTAAGGTTAATGCCTGTAGCTCACCAACTCTCCTCAGTGATGTGATGGCAATGAGGAAAGCAACCTTCCATGAGAGAAATTGCAAAGGGCACTTGTGCAATGGTTCAAAAGGTGGACCCATGAGCCTTGTGAGAACAATGTTGAGATTCCATACTGGGGCAGGAGGAATCCTTGGTGGTATTACTCTTTTCAATCCCTCCATGAATGCTTTGATTACTGGAACTCTGAATAGTGACAGATGTTGCCTATTCTGCAAGTACGCAGCTACTGCTGCAAGGTGAAAACGAATAGATGTATAAGCTAGTCCAGTTTGCTGTAAATGTAACAGGTAATGTTTTGTATAGAAGCATCTAAAGGATTGATTTTGTTGTTATTGCAGTATAAAACAAATCTTTTCCATTTTGCTACATAGCAAGCTCTGGTGGTAGGCCTTCTTGCTTCCTTTAGAATATTCATACAGTCTGGTGGTAAATTTAAATAACCAAACTCTATGACTTCAGGAGCCAGATCGCTAAGTTCAGTTCTTTGGGATTTGGATGTCTGATATCTCCATGGTTCTGTGTGAGGAGACTGGAGGTGAGGTGGAGCTTTTGATGTGGAACTATTGACAGCTCCAACAGGGTGGTGTACCATGGTTGACGGGCCCATGTGGGAGCTACTAGAATTAGTGTGAGGGATGTTTGCCCGAGTTTCCTAACTACACACGGAATGAGCGGGAGAGGCAGAAAAGCGTAGGCAAATATCCCAGGGGCATTGCCCTTTGAGAACGGGTATGGGAACCTGGAGCTGAAGATTGGGCATCTTGCGTTTTCTGCTGTGGCGAAAAAGTCTATTTGTGGAAATCCCCATTGTTGAAAGTACGGAAGGAGAACTTGGGGATGACGTTCCCACTCGTGAATTTGCTGTCTCCTTCTGCTGAGAAGGTCGGTAATTTGATTGTTTACTCCTGGGAGGTCTTCTGTCAGAAGATAAATCATGTGATGGATTGCCCAATTCCAAATGGCTTGAGTGAGTGTTGACAGTTGGAGAGAGTGTGTCCCGCTCTGCTTCTGCACATAATACATTGCTTTCATGTTGTCTGTTCGGACTAGGACAGTTTTGCCTATGAGGTGAGTTTGAAAAGCTTTGAGCGCTAGAAAAACTGCTAAAAGCTCTAGTTAGCTGATGTGGAGGCTTTTGTGCTTGTTGCTCCACAGGCCTTGTATTGTGTAATCCTGGAGATGAGCCTCCAACCTGTTAGAGATGCGTCTGCTGTAAGCACGATCTGTGGAATAGGGTCAATGAAAGGCCATCTTTTTGATAAGTGTTGTGGGTTCCACCACTGCAAAGCGATGGGTACGGCCGTCTACCAACACTAGATCGGTTAATTGACCCTGCGACTGATTCCACAGACGTGCTCAGCACTCTTGTAGCAGACACATGTGAAGCCTTGCATGGGGTACAATTGCGATGCAAGAGCCCATCATTCCCAGCAATTGCATGAACACTCTGGCTGGTAAAGCTTGTTTGGATTGAAACTGTTGAATCATAGCCTGAATATTGCGAATTCTGGCTACATTGGGAGAGGCTAGAGCTTTGACTGTGTCTAGAGTGGCTCCTAGGTAAGACTGTATCTGTGACGGATGCAGGTGAGATTTTTGTGCATTGATGGTGAAGCCCAGTTGATAAAGTAGTTCTATTGTGATCTGTGTGTGTTGTAGACAGTTCTGGTAACTGATGGCTTTGATAAGCCAGTCATCTAGATAGGGGAAGATGTGAATATGCTGTCTTCTGAGATGAGCCGCGACTACTGCCAGACATTTGGTAAAAACTCTGGG
Organism: Calotriton arnoldi; assembly: GCA_963921515.1. Classification (NCBI taxonomy): domain Eukaryota; kingdom Metazoa; phylum Chordata; class Amphibia; order Caudata; family Salamandridae; genus Calotriton; species Calotriton arnoldi. The sequence continues at coordinate 537,061 of CAWUFW010006066.1, forward strand.
CGCTGTAGTCACTCCAAAGGGGAGCACCGAAAACTGGTAATGGTTACCTGCTATCACAAATCTGAGGTATTTGCGATGAGCCAGATGAATTGGAACATGAAAATATGCATCTTTTAAATCTAGAGTAGACATAAAATCTGCTCTTTGTAAAAGTGGATGTACCTGTTGAAGCGTCACCATGTGAAAGTGTTCTGACAGTATATAATGGTTTAACTCTCTGAGATCCAGAAAAGGCCTTAGGGAACCGTCCTTTTTGGGAATGAGAAAATACAGAGAGTAAACCCCTGAACCCTGGTACTGTGTTGGGACCGGCTCTACTGCTTAGTAAGAGGGATTGAACCGCTTGTTGTAGCAATTGTAGGTGTTCTGGAGACTATTTGTGAGATCGAGGTGGAATGTTTGAAGGATTGCTGGTAAGCTCCAGCCAATAACCATGTTGGATAATTCCAATCACCCATTTGTCTGTTGTTATAGACTGCCAAATGGGGAGAAATTGTTGAAGTCTTCCCCCAACAGGTGTGGTGTAGTCGGGGGGGGAAGCGTGGGCAAGTCACTGTTTATTAGGGGAAGGGGAGTTATGGGGTGTGTTGCCCTTACCCTTAAAGTTGTTCCCTCTATAACCTCCTCGAAAAAATCCTCTGGAGGGAGAGGACTGGTGGTTACCTTTATAGGTTGAGGTATTCTGGTCTGGGGATGGGGTTTTGGACCCCCCTCTGTAAAAGGAGCGACGAAAGGAGCCTCTCGACGGAGACTGGAGCGCTCCCATGGACTTGGCCACTTCAGTGTCCTTTTTCATCTTTTCTAACGCTTGATCTACGTCAGGACCAAAAAGATGTTTTTTATCAAAAGGTGTGTTAAGGATGGATTGTTGCACCTCTGGTTTAAACCCAAAAATCCTTAACCAAGCGTGTCTCCTGAGCAAAATGCTAGTATTAACCTCTCTAGCCACACTATCGGCAGCATCTAGAGCACATCTTATAGAGGAATTAGAAGGAAAATGCTACTTACCCAGTAAGCATCTGTTCTTTGCATGTAGAGCTGTAGATTCATATGCGTTAGCATAGATCGCCATCTGGTGTTGGGCTCGGATGTTTGCACTTTGTTTTTCTTCGAAGAAGTGTTTGTAGTCACGAGGTAGGTGACTCCTCCTTCTGGTGATAGTGTGCATGGTCATCGAATCCATCCCCAGATTGTTTTTGCCATAAAGGGTGATGATGGAGTTAGTAAGAATAGAAAAGAGATGTCCATGTGTGTTGTATCTAAGTAAGATAGTACTGCAGCAGATAAAGGTACCCGGGGAGGCGGGTGGGTGCATATGAATCTACAGCTCTACATGCCAAGAACAGATGCTTACTGGGTAAGTAGCATTTTCCGTTCGAGGCATATGAGCTGTAGATCATATGCGTTAGCATAGACTATACAGCAGTTATCTTTGTAGCGGTGGCTGACCTGTATCTGTTGCAGTAGTTTGCAAAAGTGTTTTTAAGACAGCCTGGCCCACACTAGCTTGTTGTTTTGCATGCACATCTACACAGTAGCGCTTTGTGAATGTGCGAGGTGTAGACCAAGTTGCCGCTTTACATATGTCATCTAAGGGTATGTTCCCCTAAGAATGCCATAGAAGCCCCTATTTTGCGTGTGGAATGCACTCTAGGGGGAACAGTTAATGTGCGTTTGGCTTTAGTGGAGCATATTTGGATGCATTTAACTGTCCACCGTGCAATACCAGCCTTTGAAATGGGATTGCCTTTATGTGGTGGTGAAAAAGCAACAAAGAGTTGTTTGGTTTTCCTAAAAGACTTAGTTCTTTCCATGTAATAAAGTATTGCTCTTTTAACGTCCAGTGTGTGACGAGCACGTTCTGCCACTGAGTCTGGTTGAGGGAAAAACACAGGTAGTTCAACAGACTGATTGAGATGAAAGGCAGAAACAACCTTAGGTAAAAATTTTGGATTGGGCCTAAGAACCACTTTATTATGATGAATTTGTAAAAATGGTTCTTGTATGGTTAGTGCCTGGAGTTCACCAACTCTCCTAAGAGATGTGATGGCTATAAGAAAAGCTACCTTCCAAGTGAGGAACTGCAGTTCACATTTGTGCATAGGCTCAAATGGTGGGCCCATGAGTCTTGTAAGGACAATATTAAGGTTCCATACTGGAGATGGTGGAACCCTTGGCGGAATGATTCTTTTGAGTCCTTCTATAAATGCTTTGATAGCGGGCACTCTAAACAAAGACAAGTGTTGTCTGTTTTGTAGATAAGCGGCTATTGCAGCGAGATGCAATCGTATAGATGTGTATGCTAAATTACAGCGTTGTAGGTGTAAGAGATAGCAAATGATGTTTTGAATGGAAGCATCTAGTGGATTGATTTGATTATTTGTACAATAAATCACAAATCGTTTCCACTTTGCTGCGTAGCATGCTCTTGTGGTAGGACGTCTAGCCTCTTTAATGACGTTCATGCAGTCTGGCGGGAGGTTAAGGTAGCCAAACTCTGAGTTCAGGTGCCAGATTGCAAGGTTGAGTTGACTGGGATCTGGATGTCTTATCTCTCCATGGTTCTGAGTGAGAAGCTTGGGTGAGAGGTGTAGTTTTTGATGAGGAACTACAGATAGTTCTAACAGTGTTGTGAACCAAGGTTGTCGAGCCCATGTGGGAGCAACTAGGATCATTGTGAGGGAATGTTGCTGGAGCTTCCGAACCACTAATGGAATGAGCTGTAGAGGTGGAAAAGCGTATGCAAATGTCCCTGACCAGTTGATCCATAGCGCATTGCCTTTGGACAACGGGTGTGGATACCTGGAGGCGAAGCTTGGGCATTTTGCGTTCTGGTGTGTGGCGAACAGATCTATTTCTGGGTAGCCCCACATTTGAAAGAATGGAAGGAGAACTTGAGGATGTAACTCCCATTCGTGGATCTGTTGTCGTTGACGACTGAGCAGATCTGCAATGTGGTTGTCTACTCCTGGAAGGTGTTCCGCAAGGAGATATATCTTTTGAGGTATGGCCCATTTCCATATGGCCTGAGCTAGATGTGAGAGCTGTAGGGAATGTGTCCCTCCCTGTTTTTGTACATAGTACATTGCCGTCATGTTGTCTGTACGGACTAGGACAGCTTTGCAGACTATGTGGACTTGAAAGGCTTTTAGTGCTAGAAAAATTTCCAGTAGTTCCAGGTGGTTTATGTGGAACCTTTTTTGCTGTGGAGTCCATTAGCCCTGAATGGTATGATTGTGAAGATGAGCTCCCCAGCCGGTGAGCGATGCGTCTGCTGTTAGCACTATTTGTGGAACTGGGTCGAGGAATGGCCGCCCTTTGGAAAGGTTTTGTGTGTTCCACCACTGCAGAGAGCGATGTGTGCGGCTGTCTACCAACACCAGATCTGTTAACAGCCCTTGAGCCTGGTTCCACAAACGTGCTAAGCATTCCTGAAGAGGATGCATTTGGAGTCTTGCAGAAGGGACGAGTAGAATGCAAGAGGCCATCATCCCGATTAATTGCATGAACACTCGAGCTGGTAACGAGTGTTGAGGCTGGAATTGTGATATTAGAGCCTGCATATTGCGTATTCTGACTGGGTTGGGGTACGCTAGAGCTTTGCGAGTGTCTATTGTAGCTCCTAGATATATTGTGTGTTGGACGGTTGGAGGTGGGACTTGGTGAGGTTTACCGTAAATCCTAATTGGTGAAGCAACCGAATTGTCTTGTGGGTGTGTTGAAGACAAGTGTGTTGTGCGTTGACTTTTATGAGCCAATCGTCCAGATAAGGAAGCACATGAATGTGTTGTCTTCTTAAGTGAGCTGCAACTACCGCTAGACACTTGGTGAAAACCCTGAGTGCTGTGGTTACTCCGAAGGGGAGGACTTTGAACTGGTAATGTTGTCTGTCCACCACGAACCTGAGATATTTCCTGTGAGCTGGGTGAATAGGAATGTGGAAGTAGGCATCTGTTAAATCCAGAGTGGAAAGGAAGTCGCCTTGTTGAATTAACGGGAGTACCTGCTGGAGAGTGACCATGTGAAAATGGTCTGACTGAATGTAGAGGTTGAGCTGTCTGAGGTCTAATATTGGCCTGAGAGAACCGTCCTTTTTTAGAATTAAAAAATAGAGAGTAAACCCCCTTTCCCTGATGAGTGAAGGGGACTGGTTCTATTGCATGTTTTTGTAACAGGGAGAGAACCTCTTTTTTAGGAGGGTGAGATGTTCTGAGGACATGGCACGATGTTTGGGGGGAATATTTGGTGGAGTGGAGGTAAGTTCCAGGCAATAACCATACTGGATAATTTGTCTTACCCACTTGTCTGTTGTGATGGAATTCCAGACAGGTAGGAACTGTGAGAGACGTCCCCCGATAGGAGTGGAATGATCGGGGGGAAGTGGAGGGAAGTCATTGTTTGGTGGCATTGGAAGTGTGGGTGGAGTTACCTCTGGTTCTTCCTCTACTGCTATTTCCTCTGTACCCTCCCCGAAAATATCCTCTAGAGGAGGAAGTTTGATTGGGACCTTTGTAGGCAGATGAATTGTCTGATGCTATTATTTTGGAGCCACCCTTATAAAAAGAGCGGCGAAAGGAGCCTCTACTAGAAGGTAGTTGTAAGGCCCCATTGGACTTGGCAGTCTCTGTGTCCTTTTTCATTTTTTCTAATGAGGAATCAACCGTTGGGCCAGAAAGGTGTTCCTGATCAAAAGGCTGATTAAGTATTGCCGTTTGCACCTCTTGCTTGAATCCAGAGATTCGAAGCCAAAGCGTGCCTGCGTAATAAAACGCTGGTGTTAATGGCACGAGATGCTGTGTCAGCCGCATTCAGGGCACATTTTATAGAAGTGTTTGTTATAAGCTTGCCCTCTTTGATAAAGTCATTAGCTTTACTTTTGTATTGCTCTGGCAAGTGTTGCATTAGCTTTTCTAGCTCGTCGTAGTGAGCTCTATCATAGCGCGCTAGAAGCGCTTGAGCATTGGCAATACGCCAATGATTGGCAGCTTGTGACCCAATTCTTTTGCCAGAGGCGTCTATAAGCCTCGACTCCTTGTCAGGAGGAGCGGCATCGCCTGTAGCTTGTGAATTAGCTCTTTTGCGTGCATTAGAGACGACAAGAGAGTCTAAAGGTAACTGACCTTTGATATAGACTGGGTCTGTGGGAGCAGCTTTATATTTTTGATCTACCCTTGGTGTAAGCACCCTAGTTCTAACAGGGTCTTTGAATACTTCACTGGCGTGTTTTATCATGCCTTTGAGCATGGGTAAAGTATTAGTAGATTTGTGGGAGGGAGTGAACGTCCCCAACAAAAAATCTTCTTCAAGGGGATCAGTATGTAGTTCCACCCCATGGTACTGGGCAGCTCTGTTAATGAGCTGCGCGAAGCCAATATTATCATCAGGTGGTGATGGTCTGGAGGGATACAAATCTGGATCATTATTATGGTCTGGATCCGTATCGTAATCATCCCAGGGGTCTGTGTCCTGTGGTATGTTGCCCTGATAGTCATCCCCATGGTCATAATCATCATCATGTGGCTCAGGTGAGAACACTGGTGGTGGTGAGTTTGAAGGGGAAATGAATAAATTGGGATCAAGAGGTGGAGGAGAGGGAGGTATGTAAGGGGGAGAGGGGTTAGTACCCATGTCTTTCCTCTTTAGGGGTATATGGTAGTCCTGCAGAGGATCAAGCTTCTGTTTTTTAGGGAGCGTTGCTAGAAGTTGTCCAGTTTCAGGGTCAATGTGCAACCGTTTTTGTTTTGGGTCCAAAGGGTCCTGTGGAGGAAGATCTTTGGATTGATTGTTTTTGTTAGTTTGCTTGGATTCAGAGAGTCTTTTAATAGGGGTAGTCTCTGAAGCTTTAGATTTGGAGTCTGTGTACTTCCTCGGCTCCGAGCCCTTTGGTGCGGGGTGTTTGGGCTCCGAAGGTCTAAGCTTTTCCAAAGGTTTAGCTTTAGATGGTTTCGGTTCCGAAGCTGTAGGTTTAGCCGGTGTCGGCTCCGAAGCTTTGAGTTTAGCCGGTATCGGCTCCGGGGGTTTGGCTCTATCCTTCGATGCCGAAGATGTCTTCGGTGCGGGGAGCGGGAGGCACATGCTTGGTCTTTGGCTTCGGTGCCGAAGATGTAATTTCGGCACCGGAATGGGGCCGGTTCGATCCCGAGCCGGGAGGTTTATCCGCATGTTTCATAGCCGGGCCCAAGGGCGGGGAATCTGAACTGGTTTCACGGTGTCGACCTGGGCCCGAGGGCGAAGGTGATACCAGAGCCTTTGTAGGCTTTGTGGGCATTTGGGGCTCGCTACTTACAGTTCGTTGAGCCGGAGTGACGTCGAAGTCGTCTTCCATGTCGGAGTCGTCGGCTTCAGACATGGAGATTTCTTCCTCTTGTTTGGCGCCTGGCTGTTGGGCTTGAGAGCCTTCTCCGAAGATGTCTGGTACCGGGCTAGTGCCACGTCGCATCTCGTGACGTCGAGCCCGACGGTCACGAATGGTTTTCTTCGATCGGAATGATCGACAGGCCTCACAGCTGACTTCTTCGTGCTCCGGGGATAGGCAGCGGTTACAGACCTCGTGCAGATCTGTGTGTGGGAACTTAGCACCACACCCGGGGCATTTTTTAAATGGAGTCCGTTCCATGGAGTGCTGGCGTGGTCAGCGCGGATAGGCATCGCGGCCCGCGTCGAAGCTCCCGATCGAAGTTCCTGGATTTTATGATGCGCGTCGAGAGAGAAGTCGCGTTCGAAAACAATACCGTCGAGTGGTAAGGATTGCGTGTTGAAAAGATTCGTGGACGATACCGAACCGGAGCACCGCAATACACATCCGAACCAGATGGCGGAAAAAAACAATTTGGGGATGGAGTCGATGACCATGCGCACTATCACCAGAAGGAAGAGTCACCTACCTCGTGACTACAAACACTTCTTCGAAGAAAAACAAAGTGCAAACATCCGAGCCCAACACCAGATGGCGATCTATGCTAACGCATATGATGTACAGCTTATATGCCTTGAACATGAGTTTTCCTTCATTTACTAAGTCCTGCGCCTTAGCTTTATGCTCTTCTGGGAGATATTGAAGCAATTGCTCCATTTCATCCCAGTGTGCCCTGTCATACTTGGCTAAAAGACCCTGTGTATTCATAATGTGCCATTGATTTGCAGCTTGAGCAGCTATGCGCTTGCCAGAAGTGTCTATTAACTTAGACACTTTATCTGGTGGAGGAGCATCTCCTGATGTTTGGGAATTAGCCCGCTTACGAGCATTAGACACTACCAGGGAATCTAATGGCAACTGGCCCTTGATAAATACTGGGTCTGTTGAGGAGGCCTTATACTTTTTGTCAACCCTAGGAGTTAAGATGCATGCTCTTCCTGGGTCCTTAAAAATCTCATCAGCATGTCTCATCATGCATTTAAGCATGGGAAGTGTTTGTGATGACCTGTGTGTGGATCCCAAAGTTTCAAACAAAAAATCTTCCTCTAGTGATTCTTTGTGCAGTGCCACCCAATGATATTGTGCAGCCCTGGCAATGGGTTCTTGGTGGGATGCATTGTCTTCTGGAGGAGATGGCTTAGCTGGGTAAAGATCTGAATCATTATCTGCTGGGGGATCAATTGTATAATCTGTCCATGGATCTATTGGCAGATGTGTCCCCCATCATCATCAGCATCATCATTATCATGGTGAGATTGTGGAGAATCCTGAGGTGTGATTTGCAAAGGATTTGCTGGTGGAGAAGGAGGTGGTGGAGGTGATGGTGGATGAAAAGGATTTGTAGCCACAGATTTCCTTTTTAAAGGGATCTTGTATGAAGTGTCCTCATTAGGAATCTTATGTTTCGGAGGCAGCTTGGTGTGAATATGGCCAGTCTCGGGGTTAATACATATCTTCTTTTGCTTGGGATCCGTTTTTGATGGAACAATGTCTTGTTGTGGATCCGAATGGACATCTTTGTGTTTCGGCATCGAAGTTTTCGGGGCCGGCGTAGGCTGGCCTTTCGGCGCGGAAGGTTTCGGCTCCGAAGGCTGCTTGGTTTTCGGCATGGAGGATTTTGGCTCCGAGCTGGACTTGTGTTTGGAACTGGAGGGCTTTGGTTCCAAGGAGGATTTTTGTCGACTCGGTACCGAGCCGAAAGGCTTGACTGTCTGTTTCGTAGCCGGGCCTGGAGGCGGGGCGTCGAAAACGTAGTCTCGGTGCTGACCTTGGCCAGGAGGCAGAGGTGGTGCCGAAGCCTTGTGCTTTTTTTGAGTGGTTTATAGGGGCAAGGAGTCTTCGGCACTCACGTCATCTTGTCCCTGCGGCAGTTCTTCGGTGTCGAGGTCTATCTCGAGCGCCGAGTCGGAGTCCTGTCCGGAGAAGGCTTCTTCCTCCTCTGCCACTGATGCCCCGATGTCTTCTTGGCCAGAAACTTCACCAAAGATGTCTGGCGTGTTTTCGATGCTTTGACGCTGCATCTCTCGACGTCGAGCCCGTCGATGGCAAAGAGTTTTCTTCGATCAAAACGATCTGCAAGCGTTGCAGTCTTCTACTTTGTGCTCAGGAGATAAGCACAAGTTGCACACTACGTGTGAGTTGGTGCGCGGATCCTTCGCGTGGCACCGAGGACAGAATTTGAACGATGTCCGATCCATCGACGGACAGCTGACCCGGCGTGGTTAGGCCCGAAGGCCGTCCACGAAACTTTCTTATCGTAAAGTCGATTCCGCTGCCGAAACGATATGCGGAGAACAAGGGAAACGCGCACGAAACAATACCGTCGAAGGTAGAGAGAATTGCGCGTCGAGGGGAACCCGAAGAACGGTTTTGAATCGGAGCGCAGCAATACATGTCCGAACCCGATGGCGGAAAAAAACAATCCAACAATGGAGTCGATGACCATGCGCACTATCACAGAAAGGAGGAGTCACCTTACCTCGTGACTAGGAAAGTCTTCTTCAAAGAAAAACAACTTGCAAACATCCGGACTCAAAACTAGATGGCAGGAGGCTGCAAAGCATGTGTATCTACAGCACACATGCCTCGAACATATAGTTATCTTAAAAATCTGGCATTGATCTGGCCCTCCAGGACAGACTTTGGAGAACCCTGGTTTAAGGCAAGTAGTGCTTTCCTTTTGCAGTACGAATCAGTCTTGACATGTTAAGGGCACAGTAGCAATGGAATGTAACAAAACCTTATCCCAACAGTGATTCTGTCTAATCTGTATATCTGCAAAATAATGTTTGTTAAAGTGTGCGCGGAAGACCAGTTTGCAGCTATATGTAAACTATTACCCACAGATGATATAGTTGCTGCATTCTTTCTTGCTCAGTGTGATTTTTGTGTAACAGACAGTGGTCTATTGCCTTTCTGTTATCATAACAGTATCCATCTTAAAATAACTTGCCATGGTCCAGGATAATGCAATGGATTTAGTCTTTCTGAAATTGTTTGTCTTATAATAGTTATCCTAACATATAAAGTGTGTAAATATCTTGCAGCATGTGAATCTTTAAAAAATATAAAAGCAAATTAATTGTCTGATTTATGTGAAAAGGGGACCTAACCTTTGGTTAGAATCATAGATGTGCATTTGCATATACATTTGTTTATAGAACCTTTTTTGAACTCGCTTTCTTCAAAGATGCACTGGCCGTAAGCAAAACTACTTTGCAAGAAAGTTAATTAATTCAACCTTTAGGAAACGTTTCAAATTATCACAGCAAACCATTTAAATCGGATATTGGTTGGTGCTGGAACAACATTTGGAGGTATCACTGTCGTTCTTCTAAAAAAAGTGAGATAGAGAGCGATTTAATACTTCTACAGCAGATTATACATATGCATGTCTCTAGGCACTGACCATCTCAGAGATGTTATGCTAGAAAATGCAACAGGGTGCTCAAGGATAAGACTTTGCAGCCTTTTAAATGTTCTTAACGGAATCCTCATCTCTACTCTGAGCTAGTGGGGATCCCAACAAGCCTGATCATATTTTCTAAGACCTGCTACTATTTTGAGACCTGCATCACAAGCTGGAGTAATCTTGAGGCAACAGTTGCTTCAACAACTGTACTCCTACAAGCAGACTAGAACAATATAAGAAAGAACATACTATTAGTGATCTTGTTGAACTGTGCTTTCACATTGAGAACGGAGTTAACACTTAGCTTTTTTTAATCTTGTCATATGTTGGTAGAATGACTTGATCAGGCGTAAGTGGAATTTGGATATTTAACTTACATTTCCTTAACTAAAATGCACTGGCTAGAATGGATTTCAGTTTTCACATTAAAATTGCTGTAGGTTAACTTGCATCCAAGAGTTAACATCAGCAAGACAAACACTGAAGTCGGTTAAACTGCTGCTGTGATCCATCCAGGTTTAGCAGAATATGTGCGTCACCTGGATTGTTTTGAAATTGTAACACTTGGCATAGGTGGGGATTATTATTTTCCTTTTTTTTTCTGAAAAGGGACAGTTATAACTACGCTAGACGAAGGTGCTTCCTGACCTTTGGCAAGAACGAAAGAAAAGCGACTGATCATATAAATAGAAAGATTCTAAAAAAAAGGACTTCTGGAAATCTCACAGGAACTGAAAAACACAGCACCACAACAGAGCGGACAACACTAAATCCAAATGTTTAAGTAATGCATCAAAGCCTGGTACTATCGCACTTTTAAATGTAGTGGCAGTGGAGGCAGCTTCCCGCTCTCAATAGAGCCAAAGATGCTACTGGCTAAACCTCCCCCTTGTACCATGGGTGTTTAGTGCCTGTCATGGGCAAGTTTATCTTGTAAACAGGGGCCCATTTTTTTTCAAAGTTCTTATCAATACAGCAAGTACATGAGAAGCATGTACCTAATACTGGCAACCCTGTGTCCTGTCAGTTTGTATGTCTTTAGTCAGTGCAAAAAAAACCTTTTGTGTTTAGTCACTGCCCTGCACAGCACACAGATTTAATGCCAGGCCAGCATTAGAATACGGCCGATTCAAATTCTGTTCTCTGTAAAGGAAGAAACGTCCATACCACTTATTCCATACAAATGCACACAAATCAGAAGTCATTTTCCCCCTTCACCTCCTAAAAATTGGGAACCAGACCCAGAAGAAACCAAAAAGAGAACCACACCAAAAAATTGAACTGCATTTCTGGGTCACTCAAGGTGTTCTTTTGCTTCATTCTTCCTTAAAAATAAGAATATTCAGGAAAAAGCCAAGTTGTGATATAACTATTGTTAAATTAATCAGCGGCTAGGTTCCTTTGTATTACATCTAAAGCTCCTGATGTCACTTGTATTACAACTTTGGAGTACCCACTTCCTATGGTTCATACAGCCTTCGAAGTGTAGAAAGGGTATTGTTTTAGTAGATAGCAAATGCCACGTGCATGCCGTCTGCCAATTTCCTGCCTGCTCTCTCTACTCTCCAGCTTTACTCCTGCATACTCTATACAACACCCACCCTAGTAAAAAAATGAAACAGGCACTTAAAATTCTCAACGAAATTCATGAAGACACGTTGGTCCCAAAAAATATAATGCAGTGGCCTCTGAATACTCAGTGATCTACTTACTTCGGTATGGATTTCCAAATACGAGTCCTGCATTCACTGATGGATTTACACTGGTTTCCTCTTGACGGGTCAGTGAAGGCGACTGGGTTAAACTGGACAGGCGTCCTTGCTTCAGTCTCTGTGCAGAATAAAGAGAGTAGTTAATGTCTAACAACATATCGGTCCCCCATCTTAACTAATACTCTAAAACCCTGTCATTAATGTCAGATGACATCTCCTAGCAGGCTGATATTGATAATCTATTTCTTCTGGTTTGTGCCTGCCTAACTTATCCCTGCAGGCTCATGGCTGATAACATATCCCCCTTTGCCCTTCAGATTATAACCTATTTGCACATAGTTTAAAAACACAGCTCCTCACACAACAGGAATCTCATAAGTGGTAAATATGTTACATTTGCTTCTTTACCACCATACAAAATTGTGGCAACATTTTCCTTTCAGCTCATGGCTAACAATAACCCCTCTAAGTCGACACGGATATACTTCCCCGTCTATCTATTCTACTGATACATTGCTGATAATCTCTCCATTTGGCCTCCTGGGTCATGGTAGAGTATACACCTTGCAGTGCATGCTGATAGCATTTCTGTTTCAACTCATGCCTGATAACCTATCCCTTCCAGTCCTTGCACAGACCCAACACATCTCGCTCCAGTTAAGGCTGTTAGTATGTCCATTCCAGTTCAGTGCTAACCATCTCTCTTTTCTAGTTGAAAGCGAATAATCTATCCTTTCAGGCCATGCCAGTAATGTATTCCTTCTTGTTCAAGGCTATTAACATACAACTTCCACTTGGGAGCTGATAACCAACCCCTGCTCATTGCCACTGTAGGTCTGCAGATGCTGCTATACTAATCCTACTTAGTGTCCTAAGAGATCAGCAGACACTGATAATACTAGTTCTACTCAGTATCCTAAGAGGTCTGAAGACACTGATAATACTAGTTCTCCTCAGTAGACTAAGAGGTCTGCAGACACTGATAATACTAGTTCTACTCTATATCCTAAGAGGCCTGCAGACACTGATAATACTAGTTCTCCTCAGTAGCCTAAGAGGTCTGCAGACACTGATAATACTAGTTCTCCTCAGTATCCTAAGAGGTCTGCAGACACTGATAATACTAGTTCTCCTCAGTATCCTTAGAGGTCTGCAGACACTGATAATACTAGTTCTCCTCAGTAGCCTAAGGTCTGCAGACACTGATAATACTAGTTCTACTCAGTATCAGAAGAGGTCTGCAGACACTGATAATACTAGTTCTCCTCAGTAGCCTGAGAGGTCTGCAGACACTGATAATACTAGTTCTCCTCAGTAGCCTAAGAGGTCTGCAGACACTGATAATACTAATTCTACTCAGTAGCCTAAGAGGTCTGCAGACACTGATAATACTAGTTCTACTCCGTATCCTAAGAGGTCTGCAGACACTGATACTAGTTCTCCTCAGTAGACTAAGAGGTCTGCAGACACTGATAATACTAGTTCTCCTCAGTAGCCTAAGAGGTCTGCAGACACTGATAATACTAGTTCTCCTCAGTAGCCTAAGAGGTCTGCAGACACTGATAATACTAGTTCTACTCAGTAGCCTAAGAGGTCTGCAGACACTGATAATACTAGTTCTACTCCGTATCCTAAGAGGTCTGCAGACACTGATACTAGTTCTCCTCAGTAGACTAAGAGGTCTGCAGACACTGATGTTAGTCCTACTCAGTAGCCTAAGAGGTCTGCAGACACTGATAATACTAGTTCTCCTCAGTAGCCTAAGAGGTCTGCAGACACTGATAATACTAGTTCTACTCAGTAGCCTAAGAGGTCTGCAGACACTGATAATACTAGTTCTCCTCAGTAGTATAAGAGGTCTGCAGACACTGATAACACTAGTTCTCCTCAGTAGCCTAAGAGGTCTGCAGACACTGATAATACTAGTTCTCCTCAGTAGCCTAAGAGGTCTGCAGACACTGATAATACTAGTTCTCCTCAGTAGCCTAAGAGGTCTGCAGACACTGATAATACTAGTTCTCCTCAGTAGCCTAAGAGGTCTGCAGACACTGATAACACTAGTTCTCCTCAGTATCAGAAGAGGTCTGCAGACACTGATAATACTAGTTCTACTCAGTGGCCTAAGAGGTCTGCAGACACTGATAATACTAGTTCTCCTCAGTATCGGAAGAGGTCTGCAGACACTGATAATGCTAGTTCTCCTCAGTAGACTAAGAGGTCTGGAGACACTGATAATACTAGTTCTCTTCAGTATCCAAAGAGGTCTGCAGACACTGATAATACTAGTTCTCCTCAGTATCCAAAGAGGTCTGCAGACACTGATACTAGTCCTACTCAGTAGCCTAAGAGGTCTGCAGACACTGATAATGCTAGTTCTACTCTATATCCTAAGAGGTCTGCAGACACTGATAATACTAGTTCTCCTCAGTATCCGAAGAGGTCTGCAGACACTGATAATACTAGTTCTCCTCAGTAGCCTAAGAGGTCTGCAGACACTGATAATACTAGTTCTACTCAGTAGCCTAAGAGGTCTGCAGACACTGATAATACTAGTTCTCCTCAGTATCCTAAGAGGTCTGCAGACACTGATAATACTAGTGCTACTCAATATCCTAAGAAGCCTGCAGACACTGATACTAGTTCTCCTCAGTAGACTAAGAGGTCTGAAGACACTGATAACACTAGTTCTACTCCGTATCCGGAGAGGTCTGCAGACACTGATAATACTAGTTCTACTCAGTATCCTAAGAGGTCTGCAGACACTGATAATACTAGTTCTCCTCAGTATCCGAAGAGGTCTGCAGACACTGATACTAGTTCTACTCAGTAGCCTAAGAGGTCTGCAGACACTGATAATACTAGTTCTCCTCAGTATCCGAAGAGGTCTGCAGACACTGATACTAGTTCTACTCAATACCCTAAGAGGCCTGCAGACACTGATAATACTAGTTCTCCTCAGTATCCGAAGAGGTCTGCAGACACTGATAATACTGGTTCTCCTCAGTAGCCTAAGAGGTCTGCAGACACTGATAATACTAGTTCTCCTCAGTATCCTAAGAGGTCTGCAGACACGGATAATGCTAGTTCTACTCTATATCCTAAGAGGTCTGCAGACACTGATAATACTAGTTCTCCTCAGTATCCTAAGAGGTCTGCAGACACTGATAATGCTAGTTCTACTCTATATCCTAAGAGGTCTGCAGACACTGATAATACTAGTTCTCCTCAGTATCCGAGGAAGTCTGCAGACACTGATAATACTAGTTCTCCTCAGTATCCTAAGAGGTCTGCAGACACTGATAATGCTAGTTCTCCTCAGTATACTAAGAGGTCTGCAGACACTGATAATACTAGTTCTCCTCAGTATCCGAGGAAGTCTGCAGACACTGATAATACTAGTTCTCCTCAGTAGCCTAAGAGGTCTGCAGACACTGATCATACTAGTTCTACTCAGTAGCCTAAGAGGTCTGCAGACACTGATAATACTAGTTCTCCTCAGTAGCCTAAGAGGTCTGCAGACACTGATAATACTAGTTCTCCTCAGTATCCGAGGAGGTCTGCAGACACTGATAATACTAGTTCTCCTCAGTAGCCTAAGAGGTCTGCAGACACTGATCATACTAGTTCTACTCAGTAGCCTAAGAGGTCTGCAGACACTGATAATACTAGTTCTCCTCAGTAGCCTAAGAGGTCTGCAGACACTGATAATACTAGTTCTCCTCAGTATCCGAAGAGGTCTGCAGACACTGATAATACTAGTTCTCCTCAGTAGCCTAAGAGGTCTGCAGACACTGATCATACTAGTTCTACTCAGTAGCCTAAAAGGTCTGCAGACACTGATAATACTAGTTCTACTCAATATCCTAAGAGGCCTGCAGACACCGATAATACTACTTCTCCTCAGTAGACTAAGAGGTCTGAAGACACTGATAACACTAGTTCTACTCAGTATCCGAAGAGGTCTGCAGACACTGATAATACTAGTTCTACTCAGTAGCCTAAAAGGTCTGCAGACACTGATAATACTAGTTCTACTCAATATCCTAAGAGGCCTGCAGACACCGATAATACTACTTCTCCTCAGTAGACTAAGAGGTCTGAAGACACTGATCACACTAGTTCTACTCAGTATCCAAAGAGGTCTGCAGACACTGATAATACTAGTTCTACTCAGTATCCTAAGAGGTCTGCAGACACTGATAATACTAGTTCTCCTCAGTATCCGAAGAGGTCTGCAGACACTGATAATACTAGTTCTCCTCAGTAGCCTAAGAGGTCTGCAGACACTGATAATACTAGTTCTCCTCAGTAGCCTAAGAGGTCTGCAGACACTGATAATACTAGTTCTCCTCAGTAGCCTAAGAGGTCTGCAGACACTGATAATACTAGTTCTCCTCAGTATCCGAAGAGGTCCGCAGACACTGATAATACTAGTTCTACTCAATATCCTAAGAGGCCTGCAGACACTGATAATACTAGTTCTCCTCAGTAGACTAAGAGGTCTGAAGACACTGATAACACTAGTTCTACTCAGTATCCGAAGAGGTCTGACGACACTGATAATACTAGTTCAACTCAGTATCCTAAGAGGTCTGCCACACTGATAATACTAGTTCTCCTCAGTAGACTAAGAGGTCTGCAGACACTGATAATACTAGTTCTCCTCAGTAGCCTAAGAGGTCTGCAGACACTGATAATACTAGTTCTACTCAGTAGCCTAAGAGGTCTGCAGACACTAATACTAGTTCTCCTCAGTATCCGAAGAGGTCTGCAGACACTGATAATTCTAGTTCTCCTCAGTAGACTAAGAGGTCTGCAGACACTGATAATACTAGTTCTCTTCAGTATCCAAAGAGGTCTGCAGACACTGATAATACTAGTTCTCCTCAGTATCCGAAGAGGTCTGCAGACACTGATACTAGTTCTACTCAGTAGCCTAAGAAGTCTGCAGACACTGATAATACTAGTTCTCCTCAGTATCCGAAGAGGTCTGCAGACACTGATACTAGTTCTACTCAATATCCTTAGAGGCCTGCAGACACTGATAATACTAGTTCTCCTCAGTATCAGAAGAGGTCTGCAGACACTGATAATACTGGTTCTCCTCAGTAGCCTAAGAGGTCTGCAGACACTGATAATACTAGTTCTCCTCAGTATCCTAAGAGGTCTGCAGACACTGATAATGCTAGTTCTACTCTATATCCTAAGAGGTCTGCAGACACTGATAATACTAGTTCTCCTTAGTATCCGAAGAGGTCTGCAGACACTGATAATACTAGTTCTCCTCAGTAGCCTAAGAGGTCTGCAGACACTGATAATACTAGTTCTACTCAGTAGCCTAAGAGGTCTGCAGACACTGATAATACTAGTTCTATTCAGAATCCTAAGAGGTCTGCAGACACTGATAATACTAGTTCTACTCAGTATCCTAAGAGGTCTGCAGACACTGATAATACTAGTGCTACTCAATATCCTAAGAAGCCTGCAGACACTGATAATACTAGTTCTCCTCAGTAGACTAAGAGGTCTGAAGACACTGATAACACTAGTTCTACTCAGTATCCGAAGAGGTCTGCAGACACTGATAATACTAGTTCTCCTCAGTATCCTAAGAGGTCTGCAGACACTGATAATACTAGTTCTCATCAGTATCCGAAGAGGTCTGCAGACACTGATAATACTAGTTTTCCTCAGTAGCCTAAGAGGTCTGCAGACACTGATAATACTAGTTCTCCTCAGTATCCTAAGAGGTCTGCAGACACTGATAATACTAGGTTCTCCTCAGTATCCGAAGAGGTCTGCAGACACTGATAATACTAGTTTTCCTCAGTATCCGAAGAGGTCTGCAGACACTGATAATACTAGTTCTCCTCAGTATCCTAAGAGGTCTGCAGACACTGATAATACTAGTTCTCATCAGTATCCGAAGAGGTCTGCAGACACTGATAATACTAGTTTTCCTCAGTAGCCTAAGAGGTCTGCAGACACTGATAATACTAGTTCTCCTCAGTAGCCTAAGAGGTCTGCAGACACTGATAATACTAGTTCTCCTCAGTATCCGAAGAGGTCTGCAGACACTGATAATACTAGTTCTACTCTATATCCTAAGAGGTCTGCAGACACTGATAATATTAGTTCTCCTCAGTATCCAA
The DNA here is from genome assembly GCA_963921515.1 of Calotriton arnoldi. NCBI lineage: Eukaryota > Metazoa > Chordata > Amphibia > Caudata > Salamandridae > Calotriton > Calotriton arnoldi. The sequence goes on from CAWUFW010006066.1 coordinate 554,752, forward strand.
AGAGGTCTGCAGACACTGATAATACTAGTTCTCCTCAGTATCCAAAGAGGTCTGCAGACACTGATAATGCTAGTTCTCCTCAGTATCCGAAGAGGTCTGCAGACACTGATAATACTAGTTCTCCTCAGTAGCCTAAGAGGTCTGCAGACACTGACAATACTAGTTCTCCTCAGTATCCTAAGAGGTCTGCAGACACTGATAATACTAGTTCTCCTCAGTATCCGAAGAGGTCTGCAGACACTGACAATACTAGTTCTACTCAGTATCCTAAGAGGTCTGCAGACACTGATAATACTAGTTCTCCTCAGTATCCGAAGAGGTCTGCAGACACTGATAATACTAGTTCTCCTCAGTAGCCTAAGAGGTCTGCAGACACTGATACTAGTTCTCCTCAGTAGACTAAGAGGTCTGCAGACACTGATAATACTAGTTCTCCTCAGTATCCGAAGAGGTCTGCAGACACTGACAATACTAGTTCTACTCCGTATCCTAAGAGGTCTGCAGACACTGATACTAGTTCTCCTCAGTAGACTAAGAGGTCTGCAGACACTGATACTAGTTCTCCTCAGTAGACTAAGAGGTCTGCAGACACTGATACTAGTTCTCCTCAGTATCCGAAGAGGTCTGCAGACACTGACAATACTAGTTCTACTCCGTATCCTAAGAGGTCTGCAGACACTGATACTAGTTCTCCTCAGTAGACTAAGAGGTCTGCAGACACTGATACTAGTTCTCCTCAGTAGACTAAGAGGTCTGCAGACACTGATACTAGTTCTCCTCAGTATCCGAAGAGGTCTGCAGACACTGATAATACTAGTTCTCCTCAGTAGCCTAAGAGGTCTGCAGACACTGATAATACTAGTTCTACTCAGTAGCCTAAAAGGTCTGCAGACACTGATAATACTAGTTCTCCTCAGTAGCCTAAGAGGTCTGCAGACACTGATAATACTAGTTCTCCTCAGTATCCTAAGAGGTCTGCAGACACTGATAATACTAGTTCTCCTCAGTATCCGAAGAGGTCTGCAGACACTGACAATACTAGCTCTACTCAGTATCCTAAGAGGTCTGCAGACACTGATACTAGTTCTCCTCAGTAGACTAAGAGGTCTGCAGACACTGATACTAGTTCTCCTCAGTAGACTAAGAGGTCTGCAGACACTGACAATACTAGTTCTCAGTATCCGAAGAGGTCTGCAGACACTGATAATACTAGTTCTACTCAGTATCCTAAGAGGTCCGCAGAAACTAATGCACAACATTTTTACAAAATGGCCACTAATGTCTACTGACTGTTGAGCAGCTAATCCTGCCTATAGAGCTTGTGGCCCTGGGGACAAAGGTTCACCTTCTCCTAGGATCTATCTTACCACAAAGTACACCTTATCGCAGAATGGTACTGGGACTAGTAAAGCAGCACTTATAAACACACCAGCTCTCCTGAGAACATGCTCAGGTCCATCCAGCGATACGAAAGGGGATGATGGACGGAGCGCTTGAGGTGAAACCCCGAAACCGGTCCTAGGATGCTTGTTTCCGGTCCAGGGAGGACCTGGCTTGGCAGTTCGGGCTGGACTGTTCCCATGAGGCACAGGGTCAAGACTGATTTGCATATGGCCAGGTCTAAACTGGGGTGGCATGGTGAGCAAAAGAATGATGGATTTAACCCAGATCTCTTGACTGGGGGTGAATGTTTTGATTTGTTCTGCATTCCGTCCATCAATTGTGTGTCTTTTGCTTTCTCGCCCTAAGTGCGCCAGGTATGCCCAGACGTGGGTCCTGGGCTCACTGTGCCACTGGAATCAAGCTATCCTGGCTGAAGAGGGATGAAACCCCGAAACCGGTCCTAGTATGCTTGTTTCCGGTCCAGGGAGGACCTGGCTTGGCAGTTCGGGCTGGACTGTTCCCCATGAGGCACAGGGTCAAGACTGATTTGCATATGGCCAGGTCTAAACTGGGGTGGCATGGTGAGCAAAAGAATGATGGATTTAACCCAGATCTCTTGACTGGGGGTGAATGTTTTGATTTGGTCTGCATTCCGTCCATCAATTGTGTGTCTTTTGCTTTCTCGCCCTAAGTGCGCCAGGTATGCCCAGATGTGGGTCCTGGGCTCACTGTGCCACTGGAATCAAGCTATCTTGGCTGAAGAGGGGTGAAACCCCGAAACCGGTCCTAGGATGCTTGTTTCCGGTCCAGGGAGGACCTGGCTTGGCAGTTCGGGCTGGACTGTTCCCATGAGGCACAGGGTCAAGACTGATTTGCATATGGCCAGGTCTAAACTGGGGTGGCATGGTGAGCAAAAGAATGATGGATTTAACCCAGATCTCTTGACTGGGGGTGAATGTTTTGATTTGTTCTGCATTCCGTCCATCAATTGTGTGTCTTTTGCTTTCTCGCCCTAAGTGCGCCAGGTATGCCCAGACGTGGGTCCTGGGCTCACTGTGCCACTGGAATCAAGTTATCCTGGCTGAAGAGGGGTGAAACCCCGAAACCGGTCCTAGGATGCTTGTTTCCGGTCCAGGGAGGACCTGGCTTGGCAGTTCGGGCTGGACTGTTCCCATGAGGCACAGGGTCAAGACTGATTTGCATATGGCCAGGTCTAAACTGGGGTGGCATGGTGAGCAAAAGAATGATGGATTTAACCCAGATCTCTTGACTGGGGGTGAATGTTTTGATTTGTTCTGCATTCCATCCATCAATTGTGTGTCTTTTGCAGGTCCATCCAGCAGCATAGTGACTTTTTGTGAAGCTGTGAGAGTTTCCAAGAGGCCATCACCTGCAAAAACCCAATATTAAGGCTAAGGAAAAGATCATTTCACATCAGAAAGAGCCTGCCTGGAAGTGTCTGGTTCAGCCACCCCACAGGCCTTCCAGCATCTCACAAGAGAGACCAAAAGGCAACTTAGACTGTTTCAGTCTCTCATCAGAGAGAACAGCCCGAAAGGGTAACCTCAACATTTCCCTTAAAAGGTGAGTTCTAATTTGCTTCCAGCTGTAGGCCAACTTTGTAGCAGTCACACTGGGTGAGGCTGCTCCTTAAGGTATCAAATATTCATTCACTGCACCCGGCTTACTTGGTTTTCCTGTGCAACGTTGTCCCGCTCCATTTCCCGAATGTTCAGTAGTTCGTGCAAGCCCTGCACTTTTCTGGATAAATCACTGACCTCTTGCTGTTAGAAGAGAAAAAGTCAAACCATGAGAAAACCAAGCTAAGGGGATTGAGACCACTCTTAGGTGTGCCTAGACTGGGAATAAATACATGTCAACAGTAAATGGTAGCACCTCAGCTTTCCCAGTGCAATTGGTTCTTTCAATAAATTTGCAGACACCATTTTTCTTGCCTCAGAACACATGTAAGAATGAATAGTCTCTTACCTGTCGGTGTAGTTTTGCAGCTTGAAGAATTTTCTGGATTCACATGCTGTGTATTATTCCGCCATCTAGTGGTTGGGTCCGGAATTGTAGTATTTCTGTTTTTTTGGGGTTTTTTTTTGGTGGGCGTCGACATACCACTATTTGGTGTACTTCTGTGACGTCAACGTGCTTCCTCCGGAAGCTCCCACCTTTGGTCGCCATCTTCGGATTCTTTTTTTTATTTTTTATTGTTCCTTCTTTTTATAGATTTCCTCGTGTCTCATCTTTCTGGCGGAGAAGGGTGGGTTCACTAGTGAATCCAGAAAATTCTTCAAGCTGCAAAACTACACCGACAGGTAAGAAACTATTCGTTTTGCAGCGTGAATCTTTTCTGGATTCACATGCTGTGCATAGATTTTGTAGCGGTTTGCTAGTCCAGTGGTGGCTGGGTGGAAGATGAGCGCTGGTTTGTGAATAGATGTTGTAAGACTTTTTGTCCTTCTTGTGCTTCCTTATTCATTTGGATGTCCACATAGTAATGCTTTGTAAATGTGTGTATGGAAGACCAGGTTGCTGCCATGCAAATGTCCTGAATTGGAGTATTTGCCAGAAATGCGATTGTAGCTGCCTTCTTTCTTGTTGAGTGAGCCCTTGGCGCTCCTTGTAATTCTTCACCTGCTTGTTTGTGACATAATTGAATAGCTTGTGCAATCCATCTGGCGATGGTATTTTTGGTTACTGGTCTTCCTAAAAAGCTTTTAGCAAAGGAGACAAAGAATTGTTTGGTTTTTCTGTACTCCCTGTTTTTTTCAACGTAGTACATGACCGCTCTTCTAGCGTCCAGTGTATACAAAGTTCTTTCTGCTTTTGTCTTTTGAAAGAAACTTGGAATTTGGATCGTTTGATTTATGTGGAATTGTGATACCACCTTTGGCATGAAATGTGGATCTCATGACCACTCTGTCACTATGTATTTGGAAGTAGGGTTCCTGCAAAGTTAGAGCCTGTAGTTCACTAACTCTGCGTAGAGATGTGATTGCCACTAAGAAAGCTGTCTTTAGAGTGAGCATTTGTGGCGTTGCTTTATGCAGCGGTTCAAATGGTGCTTTTATTAATTGCGTTAGAACTATGTTTAGATTCCATGTGGGTGCTGGCACCATTTTTGGTGGTGCTATCCTTTTTGCTCCTTCTAGGAATCTTTTGACCACATGAGAAGTAAAGAAACTGCTCCCTGTTTCTCCTCTTGTGTATGCTACAATTGAGGCTAAGTGCACCGTTAGGGAAGTGTAGCTTAGGTTATTGTGAAGCAAATGAGTCAAGTACTTTAGAACTGTTCTCTCTTTACTAATTTTGTTTGTGAGCTGTTTCTTAAGGCACCACTGCGTGTATCTTTTCCATTTTGCAGTATAATATTTTCTTGTTGTTGGTTTTCTTGCTTCCCTGAGAACAGCCATTGTACTCCTTGGTAGTTTGAGGTGCGCAAATTCTAAGTCCTCAGGAGCCATGCTGCTAAGCTTAAGCTTTCTGGTTCTGGGTGTAGTAGCCTTCCGTTTTGCAATGTTAATAGGTCTTGCCTTCTTGATAGTTTGCGCATTGTTCCCTCAGATATTTCCATTATCTCCAAGAACCAAGTTTGCCTGGCCCACTGCGGTGCAATGAGAATCATTGTCATGTGACTGATTTTGCATTTGAGGATTACTTTGTGGAGGAGTGGGATCGGGGGAAAAGCGTAAGCAAATATCCCTGACCAGTCCATCCACAGGGCATTCCCCAGGGACTGATTGCACGGTTGCCAGGATGCGAAGTGTGGGCATTTTGCATTGTGGGGTGTTGCAAATAAGTCTATTTGTGGAGTCCCCCATTTTTTGAAAATCTTTTTGAGTTCCGATTGATTCATTTCCCACTTGTGGGATGATGACATCTGTCCGCTCAGTCTGTCTGCTTCGATATTGTCCTTCCCTGGTAAGTGTATCACTACTATGTCTATGTTCTTTTGGATTGCCCATTTCCAAATTTCTTGGGCTAGAGTAGAGAGGGCTAGAGACTGAGTTCCCCCCTGTTTGTTTATATAAAACATGGTCGTTGTGTTGTCTGTTTGAATCAACACTTTTTTGTTGTAGATTTGTTTTTGAAATGCTTTCAAGGCTAGTAACACGGTCTTCAACTCCAAAAAATTGATGTGTTTAATTGCATCCTGGTGCGTCCATAATCCTCACGTCTTGAGATTGCTCATGTGTGCTCCCACCCTTTTTGGGAAGCATCCGTTGTAATGGTCACTGTTGCGGTTGGTTGTGTGAAAGCTGTGCCCCGTGATATGTTTGTTTTGTTCCACCATGCCATTTCCTGATGAATTCTTTGTGTAACAACCACTAGATCCTCCCAACTCCCTGTTGACTGTGACCATTGTTGTTGGAGCCTTTCCTGAAATGGTCTCATGAGTAGCCGGATGTTGGGAATTAAATGAATGCATGATGCCATCATTCCTAGTATCTTTCCCACTGTCCTCACTGTCAGATGATGCCCCTTCTGGTAGAGATGAGTCTCCTTCAGCAAGGCTAATGTTATTTTGCTGCTTGGGAATGCTTTCCCTAACACTGTGTTTAAGTTTGCGCCCAGGAACACCTTTACTTGCTCTGGCGATGATTTTTTTCCAATGAATTGAAAACCCCAGCTGAACTAGTGTTTGTATCACCTGTTGTATATGCTGTTTGCAGAGATGGTATGAGCTTGCTCTTACTAACCAGTCGTCTAGATATGGATAGACATGAATTCCCCGTCTTCTTAGGTGTGTGGCTACTGTTGCTAGGCATTTTGTGAACACTTTTGGTGCTGATTTGAGTCTGAATGCCAGCACTTTGAACTGATAGTGTGTTTTGTTGACTACGAACCTTAATAGTTGTTTGTGTTTTTCGTTCATGGGGATGTGCAAGCAGGCGTCCTTTAAGTCTATGGTTGCCATGTAATCTCCTTGCTGCAATTGGGGAATCACCTCCTGCAGCGTTGTCATTTTGAACCTTTGTGTCTTTATGTACTTGTTTAGGAACCTTAAGTCTAATATTGGGCGTAGTGTCCCATCTACCTTTGGAATTAGGAAGTACGTTGAGTAAATGCCTTTGTTCCTCTGTTTGTGAGGCACCTGTTCTATTGCCTGTTTTGTTAGAAGTTCTTGCACTTCTTCCTGTAGTTGAGATAATTCCCTTTGTGAATGTTTCTTTGTTTTTGGCCCTTTGTTGGGTGGTTGTTTGGTTAGCTCTATGCAGTAACCGTATTGTATTATGTTTAACACCCATTTGTCCGTTGTTATTTTCTTCCATTCTTGGAGGAAAATTTTTAATCTGCCTCCCACTGGTGTTGAGTGAACTGTTCGCATACCGGCTGTTGAGTTTGTGCAGGTTGTAATGCTGTGGGTACACTTTGTTATGTTTTCTTTAAGTGTGCCCTTTTCGGAGTGCAGTCACTTGGTGGTAGTCTGTGGACCACCTCTTTGCTGTTGTTGGCCCCTTCCCCGTGGGCGTCCACGAAAGTACGGTCTTCCCTGCTGGTACTGCCAGTTTTGTTGTTGTTGGCCCAGCTGTTGTGTTTGACTCGTTCCTTGGTATGTTTGTTGGTATGCTTGGTGTGAGGTAGTTGGTTTGTTGCCACCTCTACCTGTTGGTATCCTGGATGGGGCGCCCCTACGCATGCCTCTGAATTGTAGAGCGCCCATTGACCTTGCTGTATCGTTGTCTTTTTTCAACTGATTTAGCTTGTCGTCCACCACGCTTCCAAACAATTGTTCTCCATTGAATGGTGAATTTATTATGTTGCTTTGGACTTCTGGCTTGAAACCTGAGATTCTCAGCCAAGCATGTCTTCTCTCCGTGATGCCGATCATCATTTGTCTACTGGATGTTTCTGCAGCATCCAGAGCTGATTTTAAGCATGTATTTGCAATATTTTTCCCACTTTCCACTAAGTGGTTAGCCCTCTTTTGGAACTGCTCAAGTAGGTGTCTCAGCAGATCCCCTACCTCTTCCCAATGTTGGTATGCATGACGGTTCAGTAACGTATTTGAGTTAGCTATGCGCCATTGGTTTGCAGCACTTCTCTCGACCTTTCTTCCCACTAAGTCTATTCTCTTGCTTTCCTTGTCCGGGGGTGGGCCAGCAGTGGTTGGCACATTTGATCTTTTCCTGGCTGTGGAAGTGATAATAGAGTCAGCTGCTATTGCCCCTTTGATGTAGTTAGGATCTTTTGAAGAATACTGGTTCTGCGTAGGGTTTTGAATAAGGCAGGAAGAATGGCGCTCAAGCTGATTTGCGGTAGAGTATGGGATACAAGAGAATAGTTACGGTGCTGCCAGGTAAGGGGAAAAAAACCCAAACAAACCCCTGGAAATGTGTGGGTGTGGACCCACACTGAAATTTGAAACCAAGTCCCGGGCACACGTTCAAAGTGATGTTCAGAGTAATGCGTTCAGAGTGACAATACACAGTTATGGTACTTCCTGTGAAAAAACTGTGGGGGTCGACACCAGTAGGTTCTTTATGTTGAATTTGTTTATATAGTCCTTGAAATAGGTAAAGTAAGAAAACCAGCCGACACGTGTTTCGTCACCTGGGATTTAACCCGTGACTCTTCAGGGCTGAATGGTGAGGAATGGCAACGTGCGATATCGCTGGACCGGTGATAATTCCAACCCGGTCTTAACACGGGTTTCTTGCGGAAGATATGGTAGAAAAGAGCGCCAGGGTGATTAGATGGGGAGGACGGGTGAGTCACTACCCCCGTATGTTGAGGATCCAATGGCAGTAAGCGGGCGGGTATGTCCGTCTTACACGAGGTCCTGTGGTAACAGGAGAGTCGGTCAAGGATCTTTTGAAGAATGTTTGTATTTCTTCTCACCTCTTGGTGTGACCGCCTTGCATGTAGCAGGCTCCTTAAAGCACAAGTTACTAACTTGTGTAACGATATATCTGTAAGAGACAGTAGTTAGTGACAGATTCCTTACCTTAGAATATCCCCAGGCGTCAGGCTGGATCCGGAAAAGTTTTTGCGTAGCAGTACCCTTGCGCGTCGGTAGGGCGGCGTCGTGCGGCTCCGCGTCCGTCGTCGGCGTCGTGATCGCCGGGATGACGTCGCGGGCAGTACTTAGGCGCCGCCCCTGCGCGCTGACGTCAGTTCTGTACACGACTTTCCACGCCAGGAACGCAGAGCCATGCAAGAAGCTGACATAGGTGTCTGAAAAATACTAGGGCCCTGAAAGGGATGTCCTTAACCCTAGAAATCAGTTCGCAGAACGGGGAGGATGGGTGGGGCGGTAGGAATCTGTCACTAACTACTGTCTCTTACAGATATATCGTTACACAAGTTAGTAACTTGTGCATCTGAAAGAGACACGTTAGTGACAGATTCCTTACCTTAGAATAGATACCCCAGCAATACCAACCCCGGTGGTGGGTCTGCGAACAAAGATCAGACAAGGAAGTCCTGGAGGACAGAACGGCCAAAGAAGCCGTCCCTCCGGACCCGACTGTCAAGGCAGTAATGCTTTGTAAACGTGTGCAGCGAGGCCCACGTAGCTGCCTGACAGATAACCGGCAGCGGAACACCGCGGCCCAAGGCCGTGGTAGCAGCCGTTGCCCTGGTGGAATGGGCACGCAGCCCAACAGGAGGCTCCTTCTTAGCCAAAGAATAGCAGGTCTTGATGCACAAGGTAACCCAGCGGGAGATGGTCCTCTTGTGCACCGCCCGACCTTTTTGGCGCCCACGTAGCCAACAAAGAGCTGGTCATCCACCCGGAAGTGTTTTGTGCGGTCAATATAGAAGGAGAGCGCACGTTTTGGGTCCAGACGGTGGAGCCTCTCTTCCTCTCTGGAAGGTTGCAGAGGCGGAAAGAAGGTGGGCAAAGTGATGGTCTGCCCAATGTGGAAAGCAGTAACCACCTTTGGCAAGAAGGACGGACGCGTCCGAAGAACAACCTTGTCTGGATGAACAGACAGAAAGGGAGGTTTGCAAGATAGAGCCTGGAGCTCACTCACCCGCCGAGCGGAGGTGATGGCCACCAGAAAGGCTGTCTTCAGAGTCAGAAGACGAAGAGGACAGTTATGTAGAGGCTCAAAGGGAGCGCACATTAAAAAGGTAAGAACCAAGTTCAAGTCCCACTGAGGCATCACAAACGGAACAGGAGGGAAAAGGTGTTTTAATGCCTTTTAAGAACCTGTTAACAACAGGGGACTTGAAAAGGGAGGGCTGATCAGGGAGCCTGAGGAAGGCCGAGATTGCACAAAGATAACCCTTGATGGTACCCAGGGCAGAACCCTGTTGGGCCAGAGAGAGAAGGAACAGAAGGACCTCAGAATGAGGGGCAGAAAGGGGATTCACAGCCTTTGCTGTGCACCATGCCACAAATTTGTTCCACCTGCAGGCGTATACCACCTTAGTGGAGGGACGCCTGGCTGCCAGAATCACATCACAAACTTCGGGAGGCAAGTCGAAAGGAATCAACTGCCGCCGCTCAATCTCCACGCAAGCAGGTGGAGGCTGGACATGTTCGGGTGGAGGACCGTCCCCTGCTGCTGCGACAGAAGATCCTCCCGAAGAGGCAGACGGATCGGGGGATCTACGCTCATATGGAGTAGCTCGGGATACCAAACTCTTCGAGCCCAGTCCGGAGCCACAAGAATGACTTGGGCCCGGTCGTGCCGAATGTTCTTCAACACTCTGGGTAGAAGTGGTATAGGCGGAAAGGCGTACAATAGACCGCAACTCCACTCGTGACGAAAGCGTCGCCGAGCGAGTGCCGCCTTGGAAATTCCAACGCGCAGAACTGATGACATTGCGCGTTCTCTTCGGTGGCGAATAGATCTAACCAAGGCTCTCCCCACTGTAGAAAGAGTCCTTGCGCCACTTCCGAGTGAAGACGCCATTCGTGATCCATCATGCACCTGCGGCTGAGTTCGTCCGCCCTGGCGTTCAGGGAACCTGCCAGGTGTTGAACCATCAGGAACATGCCCTGATGTTCCAGCCATGTCCAAAGGCGTAGAGCCTCCTGACAAAGGGTCCACGACCCCACCCCGCCTTGTTTGTTGCAGTACCACATGGCGGTGGTGTTGTCTGTGAACACCTGCACTACCTTCCCTTTGACAGAGGGAAGGAATGCCTTGAGTGCAAGTCGGATCGCCCGGAGCTCCAGAAGGTTGATATGGAGCCGGGACTCCGCCGGAGACCAGAGGCCTCTGATCTCCGCCTCTCCCATGTGACCGCCCCATCCCAGAAGGGACGCGTCCGTCACAACTGTGTGCTCTGGCTGGGGAAGGGAGCGGGATCTGCCCATGACCCATTGCCGGTTCGAGAGCCACCACTGCAACTGTTTTGCAGTCCCCTCCGAGATCTGGACGTGATCGGACAGGTTGCCCTGGTGCTGCGCCCACTGGAACTTCAGGTCCCACTGCAGAGCCCGCATATGCCATCTGGCATGATTGACCAGCAGGATGCAGGAGGCCATGAGGCCCAGCAGCCTCAGGGTCATCCGTACCGAAACCCAGGATAAAGGCTGAAAGATCGGAATCATAGCCTGAATATCCCGGACTCGCCGTTCGGGAGGATAGGCCCGAAACTGCGTCGTGTCCAGAACTGCTCCGATGAAAAGGAGCTGTGGAGAAGGAATCAGATGCGACTTCGGCACATTGATGGAGAACCCCAGCGAGTGCAGGAGTTCGGCCGTAGTCTGGAGGTGGGAGACGACTGCCTGGGACGAGCCCGCCTTCAGCAGCCAGTCGTCGAGGTAGGGGAAGACTGGAAACCGCTGCCCGGCGTAGATGAGCTGCGACCACCGCCAACACTTTCGTGAACACCCGAGGGGCACTGGTAAGGCCAAAGGGGAGCACGGTGAACTGAAAATGCTCGGGGCCTACCGTGAACCGAAGGCAACGCCGGTGGGCCGGCAGGACGGGGATGTGGAAATATGCGTCCTGCAAGTCCAACGCTACCAACCAGTCTCCAGGGTCGAGGGCAGTCAAGACCTGAGCTAGGGTGAGCATCTTGAACTTCTCCTTCCGGAGGAAGCGATTGACGTTCCGGAGGTCCAAGATAGGACGCATGTCCTCCTTGTCCTTTTGGGCACCAGGAAGTAGTGGGAGTAGCAACCACGCCCTACTTCTGGGGTCGGAACATGCTCGATGGCCCTCTTGGCCAAGAGGGCCGTGACTTCCTTCTGCAGAAGTACCAAGTGATCCCCTGACATGCGGTGGAATTGAGGTGGCATGGCTGGGGGTGGACCCGAAGGGAGGGAGTAGCCCCTTCGGACAATGTCCAAGACCCACCTGTCCGAGGTGATGGTACGCCAGTGGGGAAGGTGATGGCGGACCCTGCCCCCTACTGGCGTGCTGTGCACCTGAAAGGAGGGACTAGGAGGGTTTGGAGGCCGCGGACGGGTTGGAGGTGGTGGCCTGACCCGCACGCTGGTTGCCCGATCCGCCACGGTGGAATCCACGTCCTCGGCCACGCGAAGACGCCTGCTGCGCGGGCCGGTGGCTGGGCTGCTGACGTGAAGGGGCGCCCTACCGTGGCCACGATAGGGGCGAAAAGCAGAAGTCAGCGGAGGGCGTGTAGCAGAAAGGCCCAGGGACTTGGCAGTAGCCCGTGAGTCCTTAAAGCGCTCCAACGCATGGTCTGCTTTGGACCCAAAAGACCGACTCCATCAAAGGGCATGTCCATGAGAGTATTCTGGACATCCCCTGAAAAACCAGTGGTTCTCAGCCAGGCGTGGCGTCGCAGCGCCACCGTCGTTGCAATAGACCTGCCCAGCGAGTCGGCGGTATCAAGGCCACATCGAATTGTGTATTTGGCCGCATCCCTTCCTTCCGCAATGGCGCGGGAAAGCAGTGTCTGGACCTCCTCAGAACACTGGGGCAAAACATTCGCCACCGAATCCCACAAGGAGTGGGTATATCGGCCCAAAAGACAAGCGGTGTTGATGGACCGCAAGCCAGCACTGGAGGAAGAAAAACCTTTCTTCCCAAATTGATCCAGGCGTTTTGGATTCCCTATCCGGAGGGGCGGTAGGGAAGGCGGTTTGGGAAGCGGAGGCTTGGACAACCAAGCTCTCAGGAGTGGGGTGGACAGAGAGAAACAGGGGGTCGCCCGGAGCTGGGCGATGGCGTCGGGACACGTTCCTATCCACAGGAGCCCCTGTGTTGGGCTTGGACCAGGCGCCCAAAAGAACATCAGTGAGGGCGTCGTTAAACGGCAGCACAGTCTCCGTAGAGGAGGCTGCCGGCTGGAAGCACCTCTGTCAAGAGATTAGTCTTGACCGCCACAGTAGGGAGTTGGAGATGTAAGGCTCCAGCCGCCCTACGCAACACCGTTGCAAAATTGGCTCCCTCCTCCGTAGCCACGGGAGGAGACAGCATGCCAGTGTCAGGGGAAGTATCTATACCACTGGCATCCCCTAGACCCTCTGTCCAGTCCTCATCGTACTGACACTGTAGTGCCAGAGGGTCATCAGACCCCTCCCAGTCCTCCTGGTCCTCCTCTGGTTCAAAATAAGGGGGAGGAGGGACATTTGGGACCCAAGGTCTCATCGGCGCCGGAACCGGCGTCGAGCGACGTCGTTCCGGGTCCATGTCCGGAGCCGGAAGGAACTGGGGGACGACGCCGCCTGGAGCCCCAGGCGGCGTCGAGAACGGCACCGGCGACATCGGCGCCGGCGGAGGTGTCGTTAGGTCGACCGGCGTCGATGGGGGTTGCGGAGCCGGGATCGAGGCCGGGGCCGGAGCCGGGATCGAGGCTGGAGGCACGGGCGACGCCGGGGCCGGAGCCGTCGGCGACGCCGGAGCAACCCTATCAGGGCCCGCGGGGCCCGAAGGCGCACCGGAGGGGCCTGGAGGCCCGAAGAGGCGGGCCATGGCAGACAGGAATTCCTGTACTTGGGCCGGATCCGCCCCCGAACCCGGGAAGGACGGGTATTGCGGGGGCGACTCCACAGGCATGTCCGGGGCCGCGGGGACGGTGCCGTGAGGGGCCTCAGCCGAGTCGCGAGACCGGCGAGGCGAAGTCCTAGAGCGACGATGCTTTTTGGACTTTTTATGTTTGGACTTACCGGACGAAGAAGACTTCGATGCCGACGACCGGTGTGGACTCCGCGATCGACCCCTGGACCTCTCACGCGACCGGGGCTTGCGCGGAGCCGAATGCCGGGCCTCCAGGAGCTTTCGAGACCGCTCTCGCAAAGCTTTCGGGTTGAGTCGGAACAAGACTCCGTGTCGTGGCCTCGGCCGAGGCAGAAGAGACACTCCCGATGCGGGTCTGTGATGGACATCATCCGAGCACAGGCGCCGCAACGTTTAAACCCGGGCATCCCTACGACACCTTGAAGTCGATGAAAGAAAAACAGTGAAAAATTCACCCAAAAAGATTGGTCAAAAAATGACCAGGGCACTGCTCTTCCCGGATCTGCGCTTGCTGGCGCGGAAAAAGAAGAACTGACGTCAGCGCGAAGGGGCGGCGCCCAAGTACTGCCCGCGACGTCATCCTGGCGATCACGACGCCGACGACGGACGCGGAGCCGCACGACGCCGCCTACCGACGCGCAAGGGTACTGCTACGCAAAAAACTTTCCGGATCCAGCCTGACGCCTGGGGATATTCTAAGGTAAGGAATCTGTCACTAACGTGTCTCTTTCAGATTGCTTCCTTTCCTTGATCTAGCACACTTGGTAGCATTGGGAGGAATTGGCTTCTTGATTGTATTGGCATCAAGGTTTCCAATAGAAAGCATGACTGTGGTTTCTCCTCTTCCAAATGCACTCCATAAGTTTCTGCAGCATTCTTTAAGACCTGATTGTACATTCCAATGTCATCAGGCGGTGAGGGTCTCGAGGGATATGAATCAATTGCCTTTTCTGGTGATTCTGCTTCGAGATCTTGCCATTGGAGATCCTGAGTCTTTGAGGTCGCCGACTCCACATATGCGCGTTCGTCTCCGTCCCTCTCTTCGTCGAAGAAGTAATCTTCTTCCTCTTGCTCGTCGAGCGGTTCGGGTGTCGTTGGAGGCTGTAACTCCTCGACGACCTTGTCTGATTCTGTAGAAGCCTTTGGCGGAATCTTAAATTGTTTCAAGCTGTCGTCGAATTCTTTTTTGCGCTGTAGTATGCTCGCCATTTCGGCTTCGAGGCGCTTCCTTTTCTTTACTACCTCGGCTGCGTGTGTTTCGACGATGAGAGTTTCGGCCTTCCTTTTCGCGCTTGCCGACGCGGTCGTGGAAGCCTGTTTCGACCTCTCCTTTGTTGACGTCGAAGCGTCTTTATCGTGTCAGTCTTTCGACGTCTTCGATTTTTCGAGGGTCTTTGCCGTTCTGGGAGTCCTTATCCAAGGATCCGACGGGCTGCCTATCTTTGGATGCTTCTGCGGTCGTCGATGGCTTTGACAACGAGGCTCCTCTCAAGGCTTTTGTGTCCGTTTTTCGTGACTCTTCAACTTTTTTTCGGGGCCGACGTATCTCTTACCTCCTTAGAAGTCTTCTTCTCGTCCATCACGACCTGTATGTCTGTGTCCTCGTCGACTTCAGGCCCTTCTGCGACATTGTCCTCTTCTTCGCTGGAGAGGCCCAGGTCTCGAAGCGATGGTGGAGGGCCCTGTCCCTGCATGTTGTAGTTGGCCCTTCTCTGCCTTTCTCTCACCCTCAACGTCTTTGGGGTGAAGGCTGAGCACGCGTTGCAGACTTGACTTTGATGATCGAGCGGGAGGCAAAGGTTGCAAACTGGATGCTGATCTTTCTGCGCGTACTTGTGGTGGCAATTCTTGCAGAACTTGAACGGCGTCTTGTCCATTACTTCGCGCAGGGAGCCCCCCTGCATGCGCATTCTCTGGTTTTCGTCAAAGTTTTGTTGTTTTCACCTTTCGGCGTACTCCGAATGCTGGAATCGACGACCAGAACGTCAAATGTAGGTATCGCTGACCTCTTAGAAGTAATTTTTTCGATTTTCGTGGATTCTTCTCTCCAAATCCTTGGAGCTCCTTCCGTGACGATCCAGACCCAACGGCGGAAAAAAAGAATCTGAAGATGGCGACCAAAGGTGGGAGCTTCCGGAGGAAGCACGTCGACGTCACAGAAGGACACCAAATGGTGGTATGTCGACGCCCACCAAAAAAAAAAAAAAAACAGAAGAAATACTACAATTCCGGACCCAACCACTATATGGCGGAATAATGCACAGCATGTGAATCCAGAAAAGATTCACGCTGCAAAACTACAACTGGTAACCGGGGATCAGTTATGCTGCTTTATATTTGAGCAAGTCATATCTATGCAACATATAAGATAGCTCTGCTGTGTCATATCTGTACCTTTGAAATGTGCATGTATAACATGGGGGCAGCTCTACTATACGATTAATTTAACATGGGTATAACTTGCTGTATTACACTTAAACCTTTACGTAAAATAGGAGATAGTTCTACTGTGGGATTTTTGAACTTGTGGGATTGATGTAAAATAGGAGCTTGTTCTGCTGTGTGATGTTTGAACCTGTGAGTTCCATGTAAAATATCAAACAGTTCTGTTGTGCGAGGTTTGAATCTGTGGGATCCATATAACATGAGTAATTAATCTGCTATTTGATGTCTGGAACTGTGAGAACTTTGTGACTTGAAGGATATCACTGCAGTATGAAAACTGAGTATGTACAGCAGTTTTAACCCAAAGCTAAAAACATCCTTATCTGGGTAGGTATTTTATCTTTAAGACACATACTCAATGAAACACCTTTTAAACTGGGCAGAAAGACATTTTTGATCACAGCTTCCAAAAACAACGCAGTCACAAACTGCCAATGCATCTCATCTAACACACTGGGATGACTGCCGGACCTGCCCCCCATGATGAAGACCTGTTCATCATTAACGTGCCTCTTGTCTTCAGTGGACTTGGAACATCATCATGCAAAATACTTTCTACTACTTGGTCACCTCTGAGCCCTTTCCCAGGTAAGCCTATAATATTTAGTGGATTCACTGTCAGTCATTTAGTTTCCTTGCTAATTAGACTCTTTAATTAGTGTAAGTACCCCAGGTTTCAAAGTAGGTAGCGAGTTAATGTTCCCATCCAGCTTTCGTTTAATGGCCAACCATTCTTTATTGTTAAGTAGCTCAGAAGAGTGTTTCGAGAGATACTAAAGGTGTATGAGGAATCCTGTGCCCTATGGGATATCCCAAGTAGGTTTCACATCAGAAAGGGCAAGCGAGGAAGTACGGCTTTCATGATGGTGACCAATTGGAGAAGTGCCCGTGCCTAGATCTTATCTGATCAATCAGCAGCATCCACCCTCGACCACACAACTGTTCTTGACCTTCTGGGCATGTGAGATAGCAGAGCTGGTGTTTTAGGGGCATCTACCACTTTTTTGCCAACTATGTAAAGCACTCTGATACCTTCAGGTCAAATTTGCGCTATACAAAACTATAAATAAACAAAATAAAAAAATAGTTTGTTCTCCTCAATGTTACACCACTGATTGTGTGGGCTCCTTTCTTTGCTTTACCTTTAAAGGTTTGCTTATGCCTGCTAGTCTATGATTCAGCCCTGCTTTCAACTCCAGTCCCCTGCCAACAGATGGCACATTTTATTGCATTTTGATGGCTCCATGCCCGATCCATCAGATATCCATCTCTACCCTTGTCTTCTAGTTATTCATTTCAGAAAATACAGGTACTTGCTCATACTTAACCTCACTCCTGTGGAGTAACTGATAGGTGAAGAGCCCTTCGACTCTTCCGGTGAACACTGGCTGGATGAACTAAATTGAATTGAATTCAAATTTATAGCGTGCATTTGTAACCTGAAATGTATCCTGGCGCTAGAACTAATCACCTGCTCTTTACAAAATGCGGAGTAAGAAACCTGGGGTTTTCTTTAATGAGAATTTATCCTTGGTATATCAAAGTGGAGCTGTGGTCAGCAAGAAGTTTTCTTTCTACTCAGCTTACATGAAATACACTGATTGCTGACAGTCATGCATAAAGTTGCTGAGATCAATGCCACGGTGTTCTTCGGCCTCGACTAAGGCAAAAGATTAATTCATGATGAAATGCATCCAGAGAGTGGCTATTCTCTTATTATCTTGAACAGGTCATAATACCCTTGTAGGGGAGTCTCATCCTCTGGCTGTCAATTTCCCAAAGGATTTGTACTGAGCATGTGTGCCCGATTCACAGTGTCCATTATTGACAGGGCCTGGTCCCACTTGCCCTGCACCCAATGTAAATGTGTATGCACTCCACATTGTGACCGAACAGGTAAGATGGCCCAACATTCTTACACTAGGCTCCTGTCTATGAAATTCTCTACCCCTTTCAATCAGAGACACTTCACATTAATTAGCTCTCCCTAACAACTTGAAGCACAAGTTACTAACTTGTGTAACGATATATCTGTAAGAGACAGTAGTTAGTGACAGATTCCTTACCTTAGAATATCCCCAGGCGTCAGGCTGGATCCGGAAAGTTTTTGCGTAGCAGTACCCTTGCGCGTCGGTAGGCGGCGTCGTGCAGCTCCGCGTCCGTCGTCGGCGTCGTGATCGCCGGGATGACGTCGCGGGCAGTACTTAGACGCCGCCCCTGCGCGCTGACGTCAGTTCTGTACACGACTTTCCGCGCCAGGAACGCAGAGCCATGCAAGAAGCTGACATAGGTGTCTGAAAAATACTAGGGCCCTGAAAGGGATGTCCTTAACCCTAGAAATCAGTTCGCAGAACGGGGAGGATGGGTGGGCGGTAAGGAATCTGTCACTAACTACTGTCTCTTACAGATATATCGTTACACAAGTTAGTAACTTGTGCATCTGAAAGAGACACGTTAGTGACAGATTCCTTACCTTAGAATAGATACCCCAGCAATACCAACCCCGGTGGTGGGTCTGCGAACAAAGATCAGACAAGGAAGTCCCGGAGAACAGAACGGCCAAAGAAGCCGTCCCTCCGGACCCGGACTGTCAAGGCAGTAATGCTTGGTAAACGTGTGCAGCGAGGCCCACGTAGCTGCCTGACAGATATCCTGCAGCGGAACACCGCGGCCTAAGGCCGTGGTAGCAGCCGTCGCCCTGGTGGAATGGGCACGCAGCCCAACAGGAGGCTCCTTCTTAGCCAAAGAATAGCAGGCTTTGATACACAAGGTTACCCAGCGGGAGATGGTTCTCTTGTGCACCGCCCGACCTTTTTGGCGCCCACGTAGCCAACAAAGAGCTGGTCATCCACCCGGAAGTGTTGTGTGCGGTTGATATAAAAAGAAAGCGCACGTTTTGGGTCCAGACGGTGGAGCCTCTCTTCCTCTCTGGAAGGATGCGGAGGCGGAAAGAAGGTGGGCAAAGTGATGGTCTGCCCAATGTGGAAGGCAGTAACCACCTTTGGCAAGAAGGACGGACGCGTCCTAAGAACAACCTTGTCTGGATGGACAGACAGAAAAGGAGGTTTGCATGAAAGAGCCTGGAGCTCACTCACCCGCCGAGCGGAGGTGATGGCCACCAGAAAGGCTGTCTTCAGAGTCAGAAGACGAAGAGGACAGTTATGTAGAGGCTCAAAGGGAGCGCACATAAGAAAGGTAAGAACCAAGTTCAAGTCCCACTGAGGCATCACAAACGGAACAGGAGGGAAGAGGTGTGTAATGCCTTTTAGAAACCTGTTAACAACAGGGGACTTGAAAAGGGAGGGCTGATCAGGAAGCCTGAGGAAGGCCGAGATGGCACAAAGATAGCCCTTGATGGTACCCAGGGCAGAACCCTGTTGGGCCAGGGAAAGAAGGAACAGAAGAACCTCAGAAAGAGGGGCAGAAAGGGGATTCACAGCCTTTGCTGTGCACCATGCCACAAACTTGTTCCACCTGCAGGCGTATACCACCTTAGTGGATGGACGCCTGGCTGCCAGAATTACATCACAAACTTCGGGAGGCAAGTCGAAAGGAATCAACTGCCGCCGCTCAATCTCCACGCAAGCAGGTGGAGGCTGGACAGGTTCGGGTGGAGGACCGTCCCCTGCTGCTGCGACAGAAGATCCTCCCGAAGAGGCAGACGGATCGGGGGCTCTACGCTCATACTGAGTAGCTCGGGATACCAAACTCTTCGAGCCCAGTCCGGAGCCACAAGAATGACTTGGGCCCGGTCGTGCCGAATCTTCTTCAACACTCTGGGTAGAAGTGGTATAGGCGGAAAGGCGTACAACAGACCGCAACTCCACTCGCGACGAAAAGCGTCGCCGAGCAAGTGCCGCCTTGGAAATTCCAACGCGCAGAACTGATGACATTGCGCGTTCTCTTCGGTGGCGAATAGATCTAACCAAGGCTCTCCCCACTGTAGAAAGAGTCCTTGCGCCACTTCCGAGTGAAGACGCCATTCGTGATCCATTATGCACCTGTGGCTGAGTTCGTCCGCCCTGGCGTTCAGGGAACCTGCCAGGTGTTGAACCATCAGGAACATGCCCTGATGTTCCAGCCATGTCCAGAGGCGCAGAGCCTCCTGACAAAGGGTCCACGACCCCACCCCGCCTTGTTTGTTGCAATACCACATGGCGGTGGTGTTGTCTGTGAACACCTGCACTACCTTCCCTTTGACAGAGGGAAGGAATGCCTTGAGTGCAAGTCGGATCGCCCGGAGCTCCAGAAGGTTGATATGGAGCCGGGACTCCGCCGGAGACCAGAGGCCTCTGATCTCCGCCTCTCCCATGTGACCGCCCCATCCCAGAAGGGACGCGTCCGTCACAACTGTGTGCTCTGGCTGGGGAAGGGAGAGGGATCTGCCCATGACCCATTGCCGGTTCGAGAGCCACCACTGCAACTGTTTTGCAGTCCCCTCCGAGATCTGGACGTGATCGGACAGGTTGCCCTGGTGCTGCGCCCACTGGAACTTCAGGTCCCACTGCAGAGCCTGCATATGCCATCTGGCATGAGTGACCAGCAGGATGCAGGAGGCCATGAGGCCCAGCAGCCTCAGGGTCATCCGTACCGAAACCCAGGATAAAGGCTGAAAGATCGGAATCATAGCCTGAATATCCCGGACTCGCCGTTCGGGAGGATAGGCCCGAAACTGCGTCGTGTCCAGAACTGCTCCGATGAAAAGGAGCTGTGGAGAAGGAATCAGATGCGACTTCAGCACATTGATGGAGAACCCCAGCGAGTGCAGGAGTTCGGCCGTAGTCTGGAGGTGGGAGACGACTGCCTGGGACGAGCCCGCCTTCAGCAGCCAGTCGTCGAGGTAGGGGAAGACTGGAACCCCTGCCTGGCGCAGATGAGCTGCGACCACCGCCATCACTTTGGTGAACACCCGAGGGGCACTTGTAAGGCCAAAGGGGAGCACGGTGAACTGAAAATGCTAGAGGCCTACCGTGAACCGCAGGTAACGCCGGTGGGCCGGCAGGACGGGGATGTGAAAATAAGCGTCCTGCAAGTCCAACGCTACCAACCAGTCTCCAGGGTCGAGGGCAGTCAAGACCTGAGCTAGGGTGAGCATCTTGAACTTCTCCTTCCGGAGGAAGCGATTGACGTTCCGGAGGTCCAAGATAGGACGCATGTCCTCCTTGTCCTTTTTGGGCACCAGGAAGTAGTGGGAGTAGCAACCACGTCCCTACTTCTGGGGTCGGAACATGCTCGATGGCCCTCTTGGCCAAGAGGGCCGTGACTTCCTTCTGCAGAAGTACCAAGTGATCCCCTGACATGCGGTGGAATTGAGGTGGCATGGCTGGGGGGTGGTCTCGAAGGGGAGGGAGTAGCCCCTTCGGACAATGTCCAAGACCCACCTGTCCGAGGTGATGGGACGCCAGTGGTGAAGGTGATGGCGGACCCTGCCCCTACTGGCGTGCTGTGCACCGGAAAGGAGGGACTAGGAGGGCTTGGAGGCCGCGGACGGGTTGGAGGTGGTGGCCTGACCCGCACGCTGGTTGCCCGAACCGCCACGGCGGTATCCACGTCCTCAGCCACGCGAAGACGCTTGCTGCGCGGGCCGGTGGCTGGGCAGCTGACGTGACTGGGCGCCCCTTCCGTGGCCACGAAAGGGGCGAAAAGCAGAGGTGAGCGGAGGGCGTACAACAGAAAGGCCCAGGGACTTGGCAGTAGCCTGTGAGTCCTTAAACCGCTCCAGCGCATGGTCTGCCTTTGAACCAAAAAGACCAACTCCATCAAAGGGCATGTCCATGAGTGTATTCTGGACATCACCCGAGAAACCAGTTGTTCTCAGCCAGGCGTGGCGACGTAGCGCCACCATCGTCGCAAGCGATCTGCCCAGCGAGTCGGCGGTATCAAGGCCACAACGTATGGTGTATTTAGCCGCATCTCGCCCTTCCGCAATGGCGCGGGTAAGCAGTGTCTGGACCTCCTCAGAACACTGCGGCAAAACAGCCGCCACCGAATCCCACAGGGAGTGGGTATATCGGCCCAAAAGGCAAGAGGTGTTGACGGACCGCAAGCCAGCACTGGAGGAAGAAAAAGCCTTCTTCCCAAATTGGTCCAGGCGTTTGGATTCCCTATCCGGAGGGGCGGTAGGGAAGGCGGTTTGGGAGGCAGAGGCTTGGACAACCAAACTCTCGGGGGTGGGATGTTGGGAGAGAAACAAGGGGTCGCCCGGAGCAGGGCGATGGCGTCGGGCCACGTTCCTATCCACAGGAGCCCCTGTGGTGGGTTTGGACCAGGCACCCAAAAGAACGTCAGTGAGTGCATCATTAAACGGCAGCACAGTCTCCGAGGAGGAAGCCGCCGGCTGAAGCACTTCTGTCAGGTGGTTAGTCCTGACGGCCACAGTAGGCAACTGGAGATGTAAGGCTCCAGCTGCTCTACGCAACACCGTTGCAAAATTAGCTCCCTCCTCCGTAGCCACGGGAGGAGACAGCATGCCAGTGTCAGGGGAGGTGTCTAGACCACTGGCATCCCCAAGTTCCTCAGCCCAGTCCGGATCATACTCACACTGTTGTGTGAGAGGGTCCTCAGACCCCTCCCAGCTCTCCTGGTCCTCCTCTTGTTCAAAATATGGAGGAGGAGGGACATTTGGGACCCAAGGTCTCATCGGCGCCGGAGCCGGCGTCGAGCGACGTCGGTCCGGCTCCATGTCCGGAGCCGGAGAGAGCCGGGGACCGACGCCGTCCGGAGCCCCGGACGGCGTCAGGAACGGCACCAGGGACATCGGCGGAGGCGTGGTTAGGTCAACCGGCGTCGATGGGGGTTGCGGTACCACCGGAGCCGGGATCGAGGCCGGAGCAGAGGCCGGGATGAAGGCTGGTGGGACAGGCGACGCTGGGACCGGTGTCGACGGCGGCGCCGGGGCAACCCCATCAGGGCCCGCGGGGCCCGAAGGCGCACTGGAGGGACCTGAAGGCCCGAAGAGGCGGGCCATGGCCGGCAGGAATTCCTGTATTTCGGCCGGAGTCGCCCCCGAACCCGGAAAGGACGGGTAATGCGGGGGCGGCTCTACAGGCATGTCCGGGGCCGCGGGGACGGTGCCGACTGGGGCCTCAGCCGAGTCGCGAGACCGGCGAGGCGAAGTCTTAGAGCGATGATGCTTCTTAGACTTTTTGTGCTTTGACTTACCCGAGGAGCGCGAAGACTTGGACTCATAGACGACCGGCGGGGACTCCGCGACCGGCCCCTCGACCTCTCCCGGGACCGGGGCTTGGTGCGGCGCGGAGCCGACTGCCGGACCTCGAGTAGCTTTCGAGACCGCTCTCGCAAAGCCTTCGGATGAAGTTTCCGGCAGTCAGGGCACGACTTCGTGTCGTGGTCTCGGCCGAGACAGAAGAGACACTCGAGATGCGGGTCCGTGATCGACATCATGCGACCACAGGCTCCGCATGGCTTGAAGCCGGGCATCCCTACGACACCTAGGAGTCGTGAAGACTCGATGAAGAAACAGTGAAAAAATTCACAAAAAAAAGTTAGTCAAAAATTGACTAGGGCACTGCTCTTCCCGGATCTGCGCTTACTGGCGCGGAAAAAGAAGAACTGACGTCAGCGCGCAGGGGCGGCGTCTAAGTACTGCCCGCGACGTCATCCCGGCGATCACGACGCCGACGACGGACGCGGAGCCGCACGACGCCGCCTACCGACGCGCAAGGGTACTGCTACACAAAAACTTTCCGGATCCAGCCTGACGCCTGGGGATATTCTAAGGTAAGGAATCTGTCACTAACGTGTCTCTTTCAGATAACCTGGCTACTCCTGATCTAAGAATCAAATCAGCCAGCCTGGGTTTAGGGTGGTGGGGGAGTGGGCTCTACGCACATGGAGGCCAACCTAGTGTTCGGGTGCCCTATACAAGCACCATAAACCAAAAACAATAGGGACCAAAATAAGTACATTATTCATATTTTACTCAGTTTTTCATTACCTGACCTTGTCTGAAGTGAAACCCTATAGGATGGTGCATGTCCCTGTAGTAAAGGACGTGGCTCTCCTTGCCGGTGTGTCTAGGGATGCAAGCTATAATTGAAACAGACCTGGGGTTGCTTACTGTGGCTTGTGCAGGCGAAGTGTCCATCAGTCCCCTCTGGACTGCGTGTTTTGCTTGAGACAAGAATTATTAGTATGTAAGGCAATACCTCACTTTAGGGAGCAGCTGGGTACAAAAAGTGGCATAACCTTGCTCTCAAGGATGTATTGCAATTAATGCCAAAACAAACTTTTAGGCTTTTCTCAAACTGTTTTTTCATTTGAAATAATGTTTCCTCATACAAAATTTTAGGCATCATAAATGTTTCTCAAGTCATGTCAGGAAGACGGAGCCGACACACTCACATGAGGAAAATAAATTCTGAAAAATGGTCTTATCTGCACTCAATGCTCTAATTCAACATTGCATGAGACATTGACATTTGGGGGAGTTCACCTAAATACTCCGGCTATACAGAGGTGTTATTTTAAGTGGGAATTGTTTTTCTAGAGAATCATAAAAAATGCAGCCTCTTAAAATGTGCGGATCCAGACCGATGCCAGATTTGAAAGATATTAAAGTAAGATACATTTACATACAATGAATTTATATGAAACTCAACTACTCTGTCAGCAATTATCCTGATAATCTGCAATGGATCTGGCCCTTCTGCGACTAGACCGGACACCGCAGTTCGATAAGCCTTTATTCAATCTTGATAATTACTAGTCTCTTGTAAAAGATCAACAATAGCAGAGATCACATGGATAGCTGGATGCATTTCATAGCAATGAAAGATGCCTTTACAATTCATAAAGGATATTTTGGTACATACTGCTCCATTATCCCCATTTGATACAACAAAATTCTGTTCAGAACGAAGGAAATAATCTCTGTTAATTCTTGCATGTGTGTCACATAGAGAGGAACGTTTAAACTGTGCAAATAGTCCTGTAGTGAGAACTACTACATCGCATATCCATGTTACTATATGGAAAAGAAATTATTCATTAAAACTGACTTCTCTAAAGAATTAAACTGGATTTCACTGCCAGGCTCATCCTCAGCACCCAAAAAATGGAAACATATCAGCCTATGCTCCAAGACCCTCACTGGCTCCCTTTTGAAGCCATAGTAGCATATCTAAGCCTGCATGCACCTATTACAAGGCAGGACACCCTAATAGACCTAAAGAGCTGGCAGCAACAAGAATCTGAAGAGCTTAGAGACTAAACTCTTCTCTGAAGCTGCGACTGACACAGAATTTATCGGAACGATCTGCCATAATAAAAGTGAAAACACTTCTGTTTAAACTCTCTGAACATGTCTTATGATTTGAATTCATGATTTCTTGTCCTCCTCCACCTCTTCCCCTGCAGATCACTACCTGCTAACTTATATGTTCAATGCGCTGATACACCTAGGATGTAGTGGGGTTTATAAGAAATTATAAACAAACAAGATAAGGAAAATGTAACTGACCCAGTAAGCATCTGTTCATAGCGTGTAGTGCTGTAGACATGCATGCTCTGCATACTCCTGCCATCTAATGTTGGGTTTGGGCGTTTGCAAATTGTTTTCATTTGACAAAAGGCTTTTGAGTCATAGGATGCACAGTGACTCCACCCTTAGTTGGCAATGCACATGGAGCCCGACTCCATCTTAGATTGTTTTTTTGCACAGTGGGTGAGAGCAGTATGGAGTAGCGAGTAAACGCAGTATGGTGCATGTGTATTGTGAAAGGAAGTTAGTTAATAAGGAAGACATCTGCAAGTAGAGTCACATGCTTCCGGGGAGGAGGGTGGGCGCGTGAGTCTACAGCAGTACACGCTACGAACAGATGCTTACAGGGTACAATTGTCCATTTGTAGCATGTGTTGCTGTCAGTAGCGGCTCGTGGAGGGAGTGCCGCGGGGCGGTGCGGAGAAGGAGCAGGGTGGGGGGTAGTAAACTACGGTATACGGCCGAACAGAGGTAAGTAAACAAACAAATAAATAAAACGAATTTCATTGCGCGCGCTGCATTGCCAAATGCGATGCAGCGCGCGCAACGAAATTCGTTTTATTTATTTATTTGTTTACTTACCTCTGTTCGGCCGTATGCCGTAGTTTACTACCCCCCACCCTGCTCCTCCCCCGCCCCACCGCCCCGCGGCACTCCTTTCACGAGCCGCTACTGGTTGCTGTAGATACACATGCTCTGCAAAGACAATAAAACAGTACCCCTTACAAGTGGTGTCTGGCATGTGGATGATGCTACTATCTGAAATAAAGTCCTTAAAACTAAATGGCCAACCATTGCCTGCTGGCGGGCACTGATATCCACGCAATGTTTGGTGCAAGTGTGTGGGGTTAGCCAAGTGGCTGACCTACATATGTCAGCTAGTGGGATATTGTAGCGAAAAGCAATGTTTGCTGCTTTTTTGTGTATAAAGTGTGCTCTGAAAATGATATCTGTAGGGTGACCATATGGAAATGTTCAGAGACGATGTATCTGTTGAGAGGCCTGAGATGGAGGATTGCCCTGAGGGAGCTGTCTTTCTCGGGGATGAGGAAGTACAGGGAGTAGATGCCTTTGCTCTAGTGTTGGCGAGATGGGCACGAGCTCTATGGTCTCTTTGAGAAGGAGCACTTGGACATCCTCCTGTAGTAGGGCGAGGTGTTCTGGGCTGAGGGATTGTGTGCAGGGTGGGATGTTTGGTGGGGTTATGGTGATCTCAAGGAAGTAACTGTATTTAATAAAAGATCTGTGGTGATTTCCTCCCAGCGGGGAAGAAAGAAATTGCTGGAGCCTTTCCCAACAAGTGTAGTAGGACTTTGTTGGGTCAGGGAGGACCTGCCCCTTGCCTGCTGTCTCCAAAAGGAACCCGTGGTTGGTGGTACTTGAAGAACACCCATCTATGTCCTCCTTTATATTTCCAACATTTCACCAACCTGCAGGCCGAAGAGGTGTTCTCTGTCAAAGAGCTGGTTGATGAGATGATGTTGAACTTCTGGCTTAAAGTCAGGAATACACAGCCAGGAGTGGCAGCGGAAGAGAACAGAGGTGTTTGCCCCATGGCAGCTGTATCGGCTGAGCCTAACACACACCATATGGTTGTGTTAATGATTGTTTTCCCCTCCTCCATGATCTCTTCCCCCGTCTTCCTATACTGGTGAGGGAGATGTTGGAGCAATGTTTCCATTTCTTTCCAGTGGGCCCCGTCGTATCAGGACAGGAAATCCATGGATTTGGTGATGTGCTAGTGTGTGGCGGCGCCAACTTCCACTCTTTTCCCAGCTGCATCACTGCGCTTACTCTCCTTACCAGGATGGACAGCATCACCTGTGGCTTGGTGGCAGCGCTCTTACAGGGAGTGGAACCCAGCAGGAGTCCAGGGGGGGACCTGGCCTCTGATGTATAAGTGATCAGAGGGCACAGGTTTAAACTTTTTCTCAATCCTGGGTGTTATCACCCGGTTTTCATAGGCTCTATGAACATTTCTGGGGCAGATTTGACCATTCCATTTAGCATATGGATAAACTGGAGGGAGTATTCCGTTCTCCACCAGGAAATCATATTCCTCTTGCATGTCTACCTTGTGATAGGTAGCTACAAGCTGGATGTCACTCTAGTATGCTGTGGTGTCGTCTGGTGGAGAAGCCCTAACACGGACATGCTTAAGGTCAGGATCCCCTGAGGCTCCACATCATAGTCCTCGCAAGGATCGTCTGTGGGATGAGGGTAAACAGGTGCCCCGAAGTCCTCCATTGGGGAGGAGGGACTAGGGCTATCTGAGTCAGAGTAAGATTCCAGGAAGCTTGCAGGAGGTGAGGGAGGTGGAGGTGGTGGTGGTTGAGGACATGGAGGAGAGAACGAGGAGGGGGTGAAGGGCTGGCGGGCTTGCTGTTTGTTTATTTGGCAGGTGCAGGCTGTAGAGGAGCCTCAGGCTGTGAAGTGTCCTCAAGGACGTCTACACTTTGTAGGAAAAGTCTTTCAAGAGGTAGCAAAGATCTTTCCAGCTCGGGATGGATGATAATGTGTTGCTGCCTGTCATCAAGCTCCTGTTAGAGGATGGTCCTCTCATCAGAGTTGGCTTTGGATGGCCTCTGAGCAGACGCTGTTTTGGCACTGAAGTAGGGTGACCAGGCGTCCCAGATTTGCCCGGACGGTCCCGGTTTTTCACCAGCTGTCCCGGCAGATTTCAAGAAATGTAGCTCATGTCCTGGTTTTTAAAGAGGGTCGACTGAAAACGGCAGGAGGTGCTTTTTTATGTTTTACAAAGCAGGGATAGTTAGCAGTTGTTTCAAGACAGCAATTTAATTAACAGGCAAGCTACTGGGTTTAAAAATTGCATTTTATGTATGTTCTTACTGCCTGTTCTGTAATTGTCTGCTGAGGAGCGCTGTCATTCTGTGTGCTAGCTTGAAGTAAAATTGTAGTCCTCCTATTTTTGTGAAATGTCCCGGTTTTTGGCTTTAAAATTCTGGTCACCCTACACTGAAGGAGTTTTCGGCTAGGACACCTCGACGCTGATGTGTGCTTTCTGACTCGAAGGCAGACGGCAGTCGATGTTTCTGGCTGGACCCTATCTTGGAAAACCACCTTGTCTCGGTGTCGAATGGAGTCCAAGGACGACGGTGGACCGGAAAGTGATTTGCATACAGGGCTCAACACCCGACGCCCGTGGGGGCGCTGCTCGGCTTCTATGTAAAGCTGCTTGTGCGTTTTGAAAGTCTGAGTGTCTTGTTGTAGACTTGGTGCGAGGTCCACACCTCTTCATTCTCCGGAGTTGGTAAGGAAGCTGCAGGGCCTTAAGGGCAGGGCACCTCCCGAATGTTGGGAGGCCCCATCTTCAACGACGATATCTGAATCAGGTCGACAGCGAAAAGAAAATGGAACGATCATCATAGTAGAACTCTTCTGGGCGATGGGAAGGTTCAGCGTAGAGCAACGTCAATACATGTCCGAAACCAATGGCGGAGAAAAACAATCTAAAAATGGAGCCGGTGCCCATGCACATTCACCACTATAGGAGTCACCAATACAATGGGACTTGAAAGACTTCTTTGAAGAAAAAACGAGTTGCATCAGTCCGACCCCACCACTAGATGGTAGCAGTACGCAGAGCCTGTGTATCTACAGTCACACATGCTATGAACAAAATGACTCTAAAGGGGAGCTTGTGTTTATGCGTGTCCAGTTATGTAACGCAATATGATTGGGGCCCCATGCAGAATGTGGTGAAGGGCCCTGTGACTCCCATATCTCCACAATATTCATAGACCTTAAGCTGGATGGGGTGCACCCCTAATGGCACTGGCTCTGGGGGCTTGTGTTACATCTCTGTGCATGTCATAAGTTTTAGGGGATGTGCTCATGTGTCACTCGCTTGAAACTGAAACTAAACAAGATGTAATATTCTGAACCCCACACTAAATATCATACAACATTTTTACCTATCATTCATAACTATAAGACATAGTAAACCACCTTGAACAGATTATGGATGGAAGAGTTCACCTTACATAGAAGCTAGGTTTTAGCAGATGGGAACTTTTTTCAGTTTTCAGCGCACTAAACTGTTACAATTTAAAGGCAACGATCCATTTAATCGTTTTAGTGCAGACACAACAAACTGGAACTACCAGGCTCTGTTCAGATCATGGCAAGGATTACTGCACAGGAGACCCAAGTCAACCACTCTTTAAAACAACCCACAACCACCCATTTTTCTCTCAGCATTGCTGCCAAAATTACGTGACATGACAAAGGAAAGCTATTTTTCATTTTTTTATTGGATGGCCTGTGCAGGAGCAGATGGTGAATGGAGAGATGAAAATTATGTTGACTGCAGGTTCCTGAATCCCCTTCCCCTGGATGTCACTGAGGTTCAGTCTTCTTTTCGTCAACTTTGGATATTTCCTCAAAATCAGAAAGCAGAAAGAGCTGTTGAAGCTGCAGAAGCAATGTCATTGCATTCTTTTGAATTGAGAAGCGAATTTGGCAGTGGTGTTCTCGCATCACCAATGATGCCCTTATATGTTGGCAATATGCAGGCAAACCTTCTATGCTCGTCATACAACTGGCCCCACCCCTGCTCCGACAATAATCATCAGCAATGTCCAAGGTAGTACTAGATACACTGTGTCTTCATTAACACTGTGTCTTCATTACTGTGCCCCTTTATGCTCTCATCACAACCACAGTCTGTTATAAAAATAAATACACTGCAGTGTACATCGGCACTAGGTAGTCTTGCCCATTCAAACATGGCACTAACCCACCAGTGATTGTCCTTTACCCCCAAATCCAGGAGTACCCTTGTGCCCTCCTGTGTTACTGCCACTTTTCAGGTGTCCTAGCTCCTTGGTGACCACCCCTTTGCCCACTTGTATCACTGGCACCCTACTTCTGTCCTAAATATACAATACTTACTTCTCGGCCTACTCATGTCACTAGCATATTGCTCTGTAGGCATTATCCCATGTCTAGCTCAAGGCACTGACACTCTACCATAATCACATGCTCCAGTGACCGCCCACCCACATCAAAGACTCTTGTACCGAATGTAATTGTGACCATCCATGTCATAGTACTACACCCCTGCCATCATCCTTCTTGCCATCCAGTTTACTCCAACTTTTAACTCAACCCACACTGATTTGTTCTCACCCAAGTAAACGTCACTGCACCCCCTCACTCATCTTACTGTTGCTCCCACTACCCACCTAGACCCCCCCTACCTTCTCTGCCCATCGATATTACTGCACTCCATCGCTGGTTTAATTGTACAATGAAGAGCCTTGGTGTCCACTCATGTGAATGGTACTGGACTCCTTCCTGAGTCACCCATTTCACCACTGCCATCATCACTAGCATGCCTCCTCATACAAATCCTGTCACACCCTCAACGTACAATGAATGCACCCTCTACCCACCTATGTCAATGCATTAAATTGCTGCTCTCATTTTGCACTTATCCAATACTGACACTACTGCCATATATTACCATACACTCTAGGACAGCCCCTCTTATGGCACCATAGTACCCAAAGACCCTTTTGTCTCAATCATTTTGCCCCTATGACCTACCAGTAAGGCCAAGAGTTTCCTGACTTGCTTCTTGAGACTCAGACACTCTTTGTACTTCTCTAGGAAGCAGGCCTTGCATTCCTTCAACTGGTTCTTGAGCCGTGCCACCTCTTCTACAAGCTGCTGAGTTCCAGAGTGCTCTTTGCTATGTCCCTAAGGCAGACACCACATGTTTCTGATGTAATTCAAGAAAAAGCAGCAACCCTCCTCCCCCAAGACCAGTCACTCCACATGAGTCCTTAGGACAGCCCCACACAAACCGTTTTTTTCGCCAGCTGTTGCTGTGCTGCTGCTTCCTTCTTTTTTTCCGCCTCCAGGCTCTGGTGTGCCTGCTGTAGCTGTTCCTCGAATTGCTGATTGTGCTCCTTCTGTGAAGAGCAAACAACCAAACAGGTGAATGAGTTGGTTCTGCAAGTGATGCACTGGACTGGGGTTAGGACTTTATAGTCCTAACCCCTACACATGTCGATGTATGCATTTGTGCAACTACTCAAGTATTAAACTGTGAACAATGAGTACAAAGGACAAGCAAATAAATGAATTAGGCATACATTCCATCAGCATGCAAAACAAGATTGGTGGCACCGGTTGCAATTGTAACTGTATCATGATGTTTTTTTGCACATCAGAGCCTCATCACAATGCCCAGCAAAAATCAATTCACCTGCCCAGATCATACTCGTCGTTCAACCCCACATATCTTCTTCTTCACCAAGTTCTACAGTCACAATCCCTAAAATGATTGCTACAGCACGGAAATATGTTGACCCTCAACCAGTGCTTAATTTGTAAAAGAATACATGCTGGGCCCACCCCAAGGTTTTGCTCAGAGGCTTGTACCCGGAGGTGTCGAATGTCGGGGATGCTGAATACTGTAGTCTTGATTCCATCTTGTGTCTCTTGCATCCATCACTCTTTCAGGTTCTTTTTCATCCCTGCTTTCTTGATCACTGTTTTCCTCTCCTTTTTCTTCCCTCCTTTTGTATTTTTATCTCTCTTTCTCCGTGTCAAAGTCAGACAATGACAATATAGTGCCATTCCCCTTAAATCAGTGCTGGTGGGCACCACCTGCAACCACTGGCTCAAATTAAGCACTGGCCCTCCCACATTGCACTATTAACTTAACTCTTCCTTAACCAACAACCTAATAATCTCCGTTCAATAGATCCAATGTTAGCGGAAACATAATCAAACTAAGACAACTACAATCAACCATCAACATAGGAAAGCTACCTGGATGACACTAGACCTACATTCAATCTCTCTAAGGTAACAAAAAGTCTTAGGGAAGGCAATAGAAAATGACTAACAACCCCAATGACAAACGTCACTGCAATATTACTCCAGAATCTTCAAAGCTGCATCTAGCAAAATTAAAGTCTTCACTGCTCAAAGTACATTCTCTAAAGCTCCCTGGCTCACCATAAAGTTTGAAGGAAAATGACAGAATTACTGTTGAATCTCCAAAATCATCAACTCTCAAGAACTATGAGACTCCCTAATAGATCACTTCAGTTCTAAAGCCAAAGACCTCAAAAGATGTCCTGAAGCAAAGGTACATGTGCAACTCTGCTCAAACATTTCCTTGATCTCGCAACTTGTTCCTTAACTGAGACAAAGTTTCTTCCCTCTATCTGCTGATGATTTAACCAACATCACAAAAGCCAAATTCACATCAGGAAGGCCCGCGAGCCCATGTCCATTATCACTCAGGCTCAGCAGCTATCTCGATTAGAGCTATAATCAACCAATCCCTAGAATCTGGCCTATAGAACAGCACCGTCCCAATGGCCCCTTCAAATTATCACTCAATTTGCAATGGTCCTCTCATAGGCAAACAAACAGAAAGAGCTGTCTACATACAATCAGCAGCCTTCATAGAAGAAAACAATAACAGTCTGCCCTCTGATATCCAAACAGGATTCCGACCTGGTAGGAGCATGGAATACACATGGATTGCAAAATTTTCATCAAGACTGCGGTGGACTCATATGGAGCAGCAGCACTTCTACTAGCCCTTTCCACCAATTTGTGTTATAGTCCAGTACAAACTTTAGCCCAGAGTATATATTCTATAGGAATACTAGACACTCCTTCACAGCCTTAGTAACAGATGCCCAATCTATCACTGCCATCTTTCGGCTCTACTCCTTTTCGCACAATGGTCAAAGTTCTTCAGGATCCCCCAACAATCTCCCATTTTAATAGCTATCTCAGTTAACTAACGGAAATCATCTCCTCCTTCACCCTCAACTGCTACTGTTAAGTGTGAGACATACAGATCTTACTAGAACTTGAGAATCCATCTGATCTTGATTTCTTGAATACTGCGCCATCGACCAATGCCTCCTATCCGTTGGTCACTGGCCAATAATGTATCACATGAAGCATCAAAAACTCAAACAAATAGGTTTTGGTAAATGGATCACTTGCACTCTTCCACTATTTGCCAACAGAGCTTGGCCCACCAATTAACACAATGCTGTAAGTAAGAAACCTAGGCGTCATCATGGATATGAACGTCTCCATCATCCCTTAAGTGAATCAAATTAAAAGGCATTTCCCTGACAGGCTACAAGCCTCAAGATAGTACACTACTGTCTAGATTATGCCAGCAGTATGTAAGTTAGAACATCCCTTCATGTGATTCAGAGGCAACAAGGAATCCAGAACACAGCTGGGACACAAATTAACCTTAATGTCAGCATTCACATTTCACCTGGACTCCAGTCTCTATACTAGCTCCATATGCTAGACAGAACTTTCAAAGTAGTGTGCATAGCTTATAGTGCCATCTGTGGCTAAGGACCTGGATTGCTTCAGAGCAAATTTCACACCTACCACCATACCAGGGCTCTTTACATAGGCTGACTCTACTCACGACCATTCCTTTCTTCAAAAACCTCTTGCATTGGGGGAAACAACTTCTCAGTTCAAATGGCTAAGGTATGGAACTCACTCTCCACTAGAATAAGAATTATTTAGAAGCATCCCAACTAACGGAGAGCATTAAAAACATGGCTCTGCCCATGCTCATAACTCTAGTGAAGTAATAACAAAAGAGTATGTACCTGCATGCACGACTGCCAGTATTCTCACACATCTTCCACACTTAATGCTTATGCGCAGTGATGCTGCCACACCATGTATGGAGCATGTCTCCAAGAATACACACACCACATGAACACCTCCTACATATGTCCGTCTATAACCAACATCCTACATGCAACAGATTGACAGAAACCAGATTCAAATTGGTGTGCTTTATGACACCATGACTGGTACTATAAACGCTACTATACAATTTCAAGTTTGCACACTTTGCCCTTGGGGTGTCCAATTTTTCAGACTCTTAAAACTTTCAAATTCTGTACAGCAGGACCCTGGTAGCTCGCACTCCACATAAGCGACACATTTAGCGGTAATATATTTACGAAGACCATAGGACAGGCACACTAGTTAGGTGGTATTATGTTTATTTTTTTATAACATGTTTTGTTACAGCTTCGTACAGCAACATTTATTGACAGCCTCTGTAGTGAATTAATGTCGTTATTGATAACCTGTAATGTTGGATATGGCGATTCGCTCCCCCACCTACTGGGCACAATAATGCAAATGGAGATGTACTACAATATGTACTTTACTATGCCGTATTTACAGCTTATGTTGTTTTTGAGTATAAAATGAATAAAGATTATTAAAAAAAAAAAACTTTCAAATTCTGCTCCATAATATGACATTCAGATGCAATCTACCACAGGGGTTCACCGCCTACCCCTGTCTCCCACTCTTCTAAATTAATGGGGAACTGGCTGCAATGCACTACCCTTTGAATGCCCATGCCTCTTCTCCTCCAATATCAGTCACCCAACCAATTTTGTAAACATGTCACCTATTCACCGAATATACCTCTGGAGCTATGACAAGTATCAAACGTTGATGGAGCATCTGTTTGGTCTTTCCCCTCATCAACTGGACTGACGAAACAAATAGCATTACTAAGATAGTGTAACAGGTTCTCCGTAAAATAACTAGGTAGCTATGAAAAGCAAGAGTCTAGTAATTAGCCTCAATGGGTAGAACCTGTACTTCACTGGGATCTGTATAGATGTCACTGTCTGCAGTAAGACAGAGAGTAATACCCACTATACAGTTACCAAAGTGCACTTTTACAGGTCTTAGCATAGCTTGAACGTCTCGGCAGAGAAAAATTAGATGGGGAGGATACCTCACCAGCCCTTTTTATCAGCAAGGTTTCCTTTGGCACAATCCATTTTAAAGTGTGCTGTGCATTCTACTAAGCACTTCCTTGGGGAAAACTTTAATACCTGGCCTCTAAACTCAAAGCATCTGGTAAGTGGCGCACTACCAGGCACTTATGCTTCGCAAGGTTACAAGTCCAGAAGTCTTACAAAGAACACACATACCAACATGCTTTTTTGGCATTTGAATCAAAACTCTAGACTGGTTCCCTTTGCACGTCTGACTTTCTTCCTCGTTGGCGAAATTCAGAAAGATCTCAAACTTCGATTCTTTGAAAAATTCTGATGGTCATAAACATTGTCCTTCTCCCCCTTCCTCCCTCTGACATATTGTCCCTTTCCCGCTTATGCTTGCTTGAAATCTCATTTTAAATGTACCCCCAAGTCTATTACTTGGAGGATGTGTGTTGTGCTGCTATGTAGAGGGTCCAGTTGCATTCTGGGACTAGGTCAGCACTTTATAAATACCCCACAATAAACTGCAGGAAACGGTTAGTGTGGCGAGTCAGAACTTGTCTCTAACCTGTTCTGCACAAAGAGCATTTCTGCTCCTCATGACACATTTTAGCAAATAAATAAAATGAACTCAAATAGTTAAAAATAGTTTCAAAAACAAGTAACGGCAAAAGCTACATCTGAATACATGATTAATACTCCACAGGACACCGTTGCGATGGCTGACAAAGCTATTGGCTTACGGCACTGAAACGTTGCCTTTTGGGGGTTGCCCAACAATGTACTAAAAGGCACTGCTGATAGGATCCTCAGAATAACTAAGTAACCCACGTGTGGAAGAGATTCTAAAATACTGCCAGCAGGAGGCAGGAAAAAACACATACGAGCCGAGCAACACTGATAATCAAACGCTTCCCAGTGGTAATATCCCATTACCCAGCTCCACACCTGTCAAATGTGTTCAACCATTAACTCTATACCTAAACCACTACTAGCCTGAATGTTTCACAGTCGCATAAACTGGTAAGTACTTGGCATGGCTGCGTGGCTCTCGCAGTCTGCAACACCTCACTGATAGGCGCCGCAACCTTTGCAAGAAATCGTCGAACCTTGTACACCTCAATCAACATCTCCCACACAGGTCACTCAACATCCTTTCTAACTACACACCTTCAAGAAGGAAGAACCAGACCTGATGACGATCAGAGAGCTGAGCGGCCACACCAGGAGTACTATACAAATCCTGCAATGTGATACAAGCGCTTGCTAATAGCTGAATGTCCAATAAAATAAAATAAACACGCCTATCGATCATAATAAGCACTGCCCCAAAAGCAAACATCTAACCAACACCTTCAACCATAACTGAATGCTCAATGACTGCCTCCCACTTACAGTAACGACTAATAAACCAGTTTATCGTACAAGTAAAATTTTATAACCGTCTTTGTCATAGAGGATGTTAAATGATCACTGGTGCATCTAATAATCACTGGCCTGGCAAAGGACATTTAACCCACAGTCCCAAACTAACACATCTAATACACCTCATGAGACAGGACGTTTGATGGTCACTGCCCTCGTATAGAACAATTTACTGCTGTACTACAAGCACATCCAATAATCAGTGCTCCTATACCAGGCACTTAAGAGCTACTTCTCTGGGAAACAGCCTTAATAACGAAGCCTTTACCCCACCATGTGCTTAATTTTCAAAGTTTATTTACATGGGACTCTAGTTCCAGTGATATCATAGGAACAGTGTTCCAGTAGTTGCCGCAAATCCAGCAAATTGTTTGACCAGCAGGGGGTGTACTTCCATAGCAAACCAGTGTTCGTATTTAACAAGAACACAGTAGCTTTAAGCGTTTATTAATGTCTTATTGTAATTCGCCCGTCTTTGTAAAAAACGAATATCTAATTGTAAATTTGTAACTTTAAAGATTCTTTACTTAAAATTGTTTATTATAAAAAATCATGTTTAATTTAATTACACGTTTTTTTTTCGTGTTTCAAACATGCGTTTTTGTAAGAACACAGTGGTATATTCGGGAAATGAGACAATTGAATAAAATTCGTGGTTTAGGAAGTCGTTATTAAGAATGTAGTGGTTTGGCTTTGCTCCTGGATTAGCATTCGTGGATTAGGAATTCGTTGTCTAAGTAGTAGTAGTTAAATCATATATCCACTTCTCTATACCCGCATGTGCTAAGCACATTTAAAACCGAGGGTGGCAGTGTCTTATACATGCAGATCACAACTAAGCAAGACCTCCACCACAGAGCAACATGTAATGACCATCGTCCTGCACAACCTTTCTCACATGTACCAGTCTCACAAGCGCCGACCAATCCATACGCTTGAACATTAGCACATTACCTGCATGGCTACAGTGTACTGCAGCTGCTCTTTCTCCTGCACCAAGGAC
Source organism: Calotriton arnoldi (assembly GCA_963921515.1). Taxonomy (NCBI): domain Eukaryota; kingdom Metazoa; phylum Chordata; class Amphibia; order Caudata; family Salamandridae; genus Calotriton; species Calotriton arnoldi. The sequence goes on from CAWUFW010006066.1 coordinate 592,201, forward strand.
TTCATATACCTGGTTTTGGCTTCAGAATCATCGCGTATCTTTTCAATTTCTTTCTCCATATCTGCCTTCTCAGTCTGAAATGGGAAGAGAGAGAATGACTGAACAGCAATCATGCGTGCTGGGGAGAGACCGTATTCACCATGCATGGAAGCAGAAACAAACGCCGCTCTCAACATATGAGCAGAAGGACATGTCTAACAACAACACTACACAAGCAGGACCTCAGTACCAGTATCTTTGCCTTGTCCTCGGGGCTCCTCCACTCAGCAGTTTTATAGGACCCCAGAGCACTCACAGCATCACACAACATTATGTCTGGGGGCAACAATGTCCCCCTTTCTTGTAGACTGTCTCTGGATTATTATGTACTCTGTTTTTTGCCTATTGCTCCTTACCAGCTAGTTGGGAATGGTGGTATGGGAGGCATGGCTGGAAAAAATGTCTCCAAAAGGATCCAGCACAAGCATAATGCCTTACACCCCACAATCATGCCTCCTAACTACCCGTCACGACCCTTCTATGCCCCGTTCCTGCCAATCGGCAGGATGCACACTGCTCCACCTAGTTCGCTTGGATTTCATAGCCCAGCTGTCTGCAAGACTTATTGTTTCAAAGTTTTGTTTTTTTAAATATACAGAGGGGAATTTGGCTCTACCGAGAGGATCATTACTCTCTCATCACATGCTATTGGTTATTTACTGTATCATTCCAGCCTCCAGGAAATGCTTCAATTGAAATGCATGGGGGACTTTTTTACCTCTGAAAGGTACACTCAAGTTTCACACTTTTTGTCACATTCAAAACTTTATCTCCCATGTTCATTGTATACAGAAAGTAGTCCTTTTTTGCTACTTTTTCTCAGCACTGGCAAAGTCAATAGGGCAGGCCTTTATGTGATAAACAGCATTCTAAAGTTAACATTTCTCAATTATTGGTTCTAAAAATAAAAACTCTGAAAAAGGAACATGTCCAAAAATGTTCCTTTCCAAAATATAATGATGTTAAGACAGTGTGAAAGAGGTCGAGGGTCTAAGGAGTAAGGATATAAGGATATTAAGGGTTTGGGGTAAACTGATTTTTTTTGTGTGTAAAAACATTGAAATAAGGTACAATCGCCTTCCATATTAAAGCCAGACCTATTGGCTGTTTGGCACTGCATCTGCTTCCTAGAAGAGGTGTAATTCCTAATAATTTCCAATTCTAATTGGGCAAAATATACCCTCTCTCGTCCAGGGATCTATAGATTGGCAGTGCAATGCATAAAGCACAGACGTTTTTTATCAGCAACTGACGCTTATAAGGCCTATGTGTCCTATTTGTAGATTCTTCTTTCTGTAGAGGGATCTGTATAATGTGAACCTAGCTGGTAAGCGACCCAACACTAAATGATGGTGACATTTATTTAAGGGGGCAGCGAGGGTGGTAGTGCTCCATGAACAGACATATCTAGTTTTTCCTTATTTGCAGTAGGGCATCTGTATGCAAATCTAGCTGAGGTTGGTGAGGACTTGAATGATGTCCTTGAAAAATGTAGTACTACAGGAGACCATCCAACTAATCACAAGACAGATGTAGGTAAGAGTGACTGGGTGTGCTATCAGTTTTCATTTGGTATTGTCAGCCTTCATTAAAACACATATTTCTCTGGCCTCAACTCAGTTCCATCGGTGCTCTCTGTAGTGGCCTCCGATCTTTGCTTGCCTGGAGTTCACATATAAACCTACTGAGATGAGAAGGCCATCGTCTCGGGATGAAATTGGCCGAGTGCATTATCCTTCACAACTTAAGTTTCCCTATAAATGTCAAGAAGCTCACACATTTATCACATCTAACAAGGCAATCACACAGCTGAAATAAAGATGCAGCACGATTGGTCCTTATTTATTGCCATTTTAAGCAGCCAAAAATGTTAAATAATCTTTTGACGACTTGGTGGCATGAGCAATAGATTGAGCACTGCACCACTGCTCTTGTTTAATATAGAAGCAGGCACATACAGTCCACTCCTGAAAGCCACAAAAACCGGTCTCAAAGAGGAAGGATCATGTTTCTGCAATCTGTGGCACTTGCTTCTCTAACATGCGGCTACTGCGTAAAGTCTTCCCCTGGTTACCATCTGCTGCTAGGAAAACCATGGTACAGGCCTTGGTATAAGCCAACCTGATTATGGCAACGCCTTGCTTATGGCTACTAATGACACCTTACTGACCAAACTCCAGGTAGTGCAGAACACGGCCGCTTGGCTGATCTGCAATCTGCCAGCAGGTTCCCCGTCGAGGCCTACTTTGAGATCCTTGCACTGGCTTCCAGTCTGAAAGTGTATTATTGTCAATACCTACTGCCTTACCCACAAGGCACTGAACTGCGAAGCCCTTTTATACTTAAAGGACAAATTGAATTACTACTGTCCTCCAAGAACGCTTAGATCAAGTGACAAGGCGTTCTTGATTGTTCCCCGCGTCCGCGCCACCAGAATGGGCGGTAGAGTTTTTCTGTTTCTCACCCCTTCGGCCTGGAACCAACTTCCGTACCATGTTGTAGGACGCTGGCTCTGTATATACTATTCAAAGTGAGGTATAGTGTGCACAGAGTCGTCCAGTGAAACCCCAAAGGTAGGCAGAGGTAAAAGTAGATAGCACCTTACACTCTATTTGTGGTAGTGTAGTCGAGCAGTAAGGCTGTATGAGAGGACAGTGTTAAGCATTTGTTGTACACACTCAGTCAGCAAATGATTTCACACACTCAAAGACTGAACTTCAGACCAATTGTTTTTGTATAAAAATATTCTTTTAGTTATTTTATTTTCTAGAACCAAGCAAGCCTGGCACAGGTAAGCAATAAATACTTTACAGTAATAATGCAATTGTAACACAGTTTGGATTGCAATTGTATAGGCACTTTGTTTTGATTTACAGTACTGTTACTGAGAAATGCAATGCTCTGGCAATACAGTACATATACTTTGAATGGGCTTTTTAGTAAAATGACCAGTACATTACTTTCAGATTACTTTTCTTACACAGTGTAGTATACCTGGATACTACACTGGGACATTTCCTGTAAACAGGTAAGTAAAAGCGTTTTTGTTATTTAGTACACTTGTAAAAGGTTTTCATAGATTTTCCAACTCCACACTTAGAAACTTTTCATAGAAAAACTGTCAATGTTAGCATATGGAGGAAAGGAAAATGCTACTTACCCAGTATGCATCTGTTCTTGGCATGTAGAGATGTAGATTCACATGCTTTGCATAAGTCTGCCATCTAGTGTTGGGTCCGGATGTTTGCACTTTGTTTTTGTTCGAAGAAGTCTTTTGCAGTCACAAGGTAGGTGACTCCTCCTTTCGGTGATAGCGCGTATGGGCATCGACTCCATTGTTAGATTGTTTTCCCGCAGAGGGTGAGAATGGAGTTAGTAAGAGTAGAATAGAGATGTATCGAAGTAAGCTATTACTGGAACAGGTACAGGTACCTGGGGAGGTGGGAGGGCGCATGTGAATCTACAGCTCTACATGCCAAGAACAGATGCATACTGGGTAAGTAGCATTTTCTGTTCGAGGCATGTGAGCTGTAGATCACATGCTTTGCATAGACTATACAGCAGTAATCTCCCAAAGCGGTGGCTAACCTGTAGCTGTTGCAGTGGTTTGAAATAGTGTATGTAGTACTGCCTGGCCTACATTAGCTTGTTGTCTAGCTAACACATCTACACAGTAGTGGTTTGTAAATGTGTGTGGTGTAGACCATGTTGCAGCTTTACAGATGTCAACTATGGGAATGTTTCCTAAGAAAGCCATGGAAGCCCCTAGTTTGCGGGTGGAATGCGCCCTAGGGGGAGTTGGTAAAATTCTCTTTGCTTTTGCATAGCAAGTTTGAATGCATTTAACTATCCATCGTGCAATACCGGATTTAGAAATGGGATTGCATTTGTGTGGTGGAGCAAAAGCGTTAAAGAGTTGGTTAGTTTTACGAAAAGGTTTTGTCTTTCCTATGTAATAGAGTAATGCTCTTTTAACATCCAAGGTGTGTAGATCACGTTCTGCCACAGAATCTGGTTGAGGAAAAAACACAGGCAACTCAACAGATTGGTTGATGTGGAAGGCAGAAACAACTTTAGGTAGAAATTTATGGTAGTGCGAAGAACCACTTTGTTTTGGTGTACTTGTAAAAATGGTTCTTCTATGGTTAATGTCTGAAGCTCACCCACTCTCCTCAATGATGTGATAGCAATGAGGAAAGCAACTTTCCAAGTGAGAAATTGGAGTTCACATTTATGCAATGGCTCAAAGGGTGGACCGATTCTTGTAAGAACAATATTAAGATTCCACACTGGGGCAGGTGGAAGTCTTGGTAGAATAACTCTTTTGAGTCCTTCCATAAAGGCCTCAATAACAGGCACTCTGAAAAGAGACAGATGTCTATTCTGAAGGTATGCGGTTACTGCGGCGAGATGTAAGCATATAGATGTGTACGCTAAATTTGAGCGTTGTAAATGTAGTAAATAGCAAATGATATTTTGAACGTAAGCATCAAGCGGGTTGATATGGTTATCACAATAAATAACAAACTGCTTCCATTTTGCTGCATAGCAAGCTCTTGTAGTAGGTCTTCTGGCTTCTTTAATGATATTCATACAGTCTGGTGTAAGATTCAGATAACCAAACTCTATGACTTCAGGTGCCAGATCGCAAGGTTGAGAGGCTTGGGATCTGGATGTCTTATCTCTCCATGGCTCTGCATGAGGAGACTGGATGTGAGCTGTAATTTTTGATGAGGAACTACTGAGAGTTCCAACAGGATAGTGAACCAGGGATGACTGGCCCAAGTAGGAGCTACCAGGATTAGTGTGAGGGAAGTTTGTCTGAGCTTCCGAACCACTAGTGGAATGAGTGGGAGAGGCAGAAAAGCGTAGGCAAATATCCCTGACCAATTCATCAATAGAGCATTGCCTTTGGATAATGGGTGTGGATACCTGGAGGCGAAGTTTGGGCATTCTGCGTTGTGGTGTGTGGCGATCAGGTCTGGGAAGCCCCACATCTGAAAGAACGGGAGGAGAACTTGAGGGTGAAGTTCCCACTCGTGGATCTGTTGTCTCTGTCTGCTGAGCAGATCTGCGATCTGATTGTTTACTCCTGGGAGGTGTTCCGCTAGGAGATACATTTTTTGATGACTGGCCCATCTCCAAATGGCTTGTGCAAGGTGTGACAGTTGGAGAGAGAGTGTGTCCCGCCCTGTTTCTGTATTTAATACATGGCTGTCATGTTGTCTGTGCGTATTAGGACAGCTTTGCCTACAAGGTGAGTTTGGAAGGCTTTGAGCGCTAGAAAGACTGCTAGCAGCTCTAGATGATTTATGTGGAGTTGTTTTTCCTTTTTACTCCACAATCCTTGAATTGTGTGAGTTTGGAGAGGAGCTCCCCAACCATTGAGTGATGCGTCTGTTGTTAGCACTGTCTGTGGAACTGGGTCGATGAAAGGCCGTCCTTTGGATAGGTTCTGTGGATTCCACCACTGCAGAGAGCGATGAGTGCGGCCGTCCACCAACACTAGATCTGTCAATCGACCTTGAGACTGATTCCACTGACGTGCTAAACATTCCTGATGGGGACGCATTTGAAGTCTTGCATACGGAACTATCATGATGCAAGATGCCATCATTCCTAGTAGCTGCATGAATACCCGAGCTGGTAATGAGTGGTTGGGTTGAAATTTGGAAATGAGAACCTGACTATTGTGGATTCTGGCTGGATTGGGACAGGCTAGAGCTTTTTGTGTATCTATAGTGGCCCCCAAGTACGTTTGCGTTTTGGAGGGTTGAAGATGGGACTTCAACAGATTTACTGTGAATCCGAGGTCGTACAGTAAGTGTAGTGCATCGGCGGCTGGTGACATTTGAAAGTGGTGGGGCGTAAACTTTCTGTTGTAGAGCACCTTGGCGAGCGAGCACAGCGAGCGAGCATCAACATCTTAAGGGGGGTTCGAGGGGGATAACCCCCCGAGAAAATTTTGAAAAAAGAGTGGGTAAATGGTGCATTTTCAAGCAAATTTGAGAAGCACAGAGACTAGAGCTGCAAACGCACATAGAGCCTGCTGCAGCACTGTGACTAGGACTGGTGCCACACACAGAGCCAGCTGCAGCACAGAGACTAGAGCAGTAGATAAGTGGGAGAACTAGAAACAAATAGAAGGGCCATACATACACTAAACAGAACACGCTTTCAAATAACAGACACCTCAAACAAAGGATGCTCCATACCCAGATGAGCGCAATGGGCAATTGAAAATCAAAATAAAGGGCACACGGAGTATACACATGGAAACAGAAATACCCGAAATACCACACACACACACTCAGCAGCAAGCAGAACGTGGACATCAAATACAAACAAAAGGCAGGCCCAAATACAGAAATCGTCACAGTCACAGACACTCCGAAACGCTAAATGTCACATGCATATTAAATGGCATAAAGGACAACTGGCACAAACATACACACACGTACCGTCTAGAATATAAAGATAAGCAGCAAACACAATAAATGCTATACGTACAAACGAAACGGAACACATCCACCCAAATGACAACACCCACGCACCAAAAACTCAAATGTACATAATACCAAAGAGGAGACAGAAACTAGTTAACAGATATACAAATACAAGTAAATTAAATAAACTCCAAATAGCACAAAACAAGTGAAATACATAAAAACCAAAAGGCACACAAGCGACACAATTAGCAAATGGACCTACCAACAGAGATTCGTTAAAAGTCGCCTAAATGCACATTACATGTACATATCAAATGGTACTCAAATGCAGCTAAAATGCCCACCCCGATCATTAATCTGTGAATGAAGCACAAAGGATGAAACACACAGGGGCTGGATAAGTATCTTCCCACCAGCGCTTATTAACCGAAGACAAATATTGCTGTGAAACGATTACTTCTTTCCAGGCAGAAGGGATTATTCAGTTTTCAATGTGAAACAAGACCCCAATTCTAATCCTCTTAGAAAAGAGCACAAAAAGGATCACAATGCCAGCCAATGTACAGAATAGAACACGTGGCCAGCTCTGTCATATTACAAAGCAAAAATCTGTTTCTCATTGGAACACAAATGCAAGTAAAATTCCTGACGTCGAGAATATTTTCCAACTGGGCTGGACCTGCCCACTTCCTCCTGCACCATTTCACACTTCTGTTTCTGCGAATAACTTGATAAATCCTCTTTCCCATTGGTGATGGAAAACGTAACACCCCAAAATACTAATTTAAACATGCAAACGTTTGAAATGTGCTGCTGTGCAGCAAAAACGAAACTAGACCGAGACAGCGGAGCCAAAGTGGCAAAAACATGTCTGCAAGAGCCAAACATACCCATGGGCCGCTTGAAGTCACATTACTATGTCAGTCACATCATAGCGCTGCACTGAGAAGTCCTTAGTAAAAGTAATAGTTTTGAAACAAACGATCAGTCAGTGCACTAAGGCAAGAGATGTCAAAGCTTCAGGTCAGGGCGGGTCTGGCCCCCAGCGTAAATGTTCACTTAACGACATAATGCATGACGTATTACATTTGGTTCATCTGCTTGAACATGATTAATAAGACTACAGCCACCGTGTGCTGCATTAACAATCCTGTTTCCATTTTAGAACCGTGTATACATCAGTCAATTCTGTTATGACTTTAACAAGCCGCATTCAACAATGCACACGTTTTCCTCGTTATTTAGGATAAATGGTACCTTTCAACATGATTATGTTTCCCATCTGGGGTTTTTCTGCTCCCTCCCTCGTCTCCTCTTCCCTCATGAACTGCAAGATTAATTACGCTGCCTCAAAAGTCTGATAAAAGTGGAAATAAACACACTTAATCTGTTAAACAGGCTGCATCTGGGTATGGAGTCTTAGCAGTGCAGTCACCATGTGTTTTTTCCAAGAAAGCAAAAATTCAGCAATGTGCCTCACGTGAAGCGAAAAAAAAGACCCATTAGTTTCTGCCTCACTTATATAAAAATTCTTAATCGAGGAAACCCTTCAACCATGCCTGCAGTACTCGGCCTTAGAGAGTTTTAATGCGCTTTTCTCAGCCTTATGAGCGTAGACGTTGCCTATCCACGACTTCGTTTTGTCCCATTTGATTTTCGAAATGTCCTTAGCAGTCGTGGCTCGCGCTCCAATACTCGCGCGGGGGGGTGGGGGTGTTGGGGGTCGCGCGCGGCGCAGGGGAGATTAAAATAATTATTAAGCAATTACTTACCGGATCCGCGCCGCCTCTGCGAGTTGTCCTGGGCCGGGGTCCGACTCTCGCGTTGGCAAGTACCGCCTGCTCTCAGCCAATCCAGACGCTGCTCCAGCAGCAGCGCCAGGATTCGGCTTGAGCAGTAGTGCGCATGTTCTGTTTAGGGCTTAACATTTTTTGCGACCAGCCCGAACATGCGCACTAGGCTGCTCATTAGAAGAGCGGCATGGAACAACCCTCGCTCTTATAATGAGCAGCCTAGTGTGCGCATGTTCAGGGCTGGTCGCAAAATGTTTAAGCCCTAAACAGAACATGCGCACTCTTGCTGTGCGCTCCGCCGGCCGACCACCTATGATACGTGTTATGGTGGAGGATGTCAATCAGACACTGACTTGCAGCTGAACTGTAGTGCTGCCCCGCCCCCTTCTAAGCCGACTGCCTCCGGCTCTGGCGGCCTGGGAATCGGAGGGATTGCATTGTGTGACTCGTGAGAGAGTCAGAGTTAGAGAGTGACGGCAACGTTCAGTGGGGCAACGGCCAAGCGCCCTAATGGACGCACCGCCCCTGGTGTAGTGTTCTTTGAGTGTGTAGTATGCATTTTGTGAGTGTGCTGACTTTGATGAGCCAGTCGTCTAGCTATGGGAAGATGTGGACTTGTTGTCTTCGCAGATGTGCAGTGATTACTGCCAGGAATTTGGTGAATACTCTGGGAGCAGTGGTGACTCCGAATGGGAGCACTTTGAATTGGTAATGTTGTCCCGCTACCACAAACCTGAGGTATTTGCGATGAGCGTGATGTATTGGAATATGGAAGTGCGCATCCTTTAAGTCCAGAGTGGACATAAAGTCGGCTTGTTGTAACAGAAGCACCTGTTGGAGAGTGACCATATGGAAGTGATCTGAATGAATGTATAGATTTAATTCTCGGAGGTCTAATATAGGTCTGAGAGAATCATCCTTTTTGGGAATTAGAAAGTAAAGGGAGTATACATCTGTCCCTTGATATTGTAATGGGACGGGTTCTATAGCTCCTTTTTCCAGAAGAGATTGGACCTCTTGTTTGAGTAGGTGTATATGTTCTGGAGATAGTTTGTGTTTTCGTGGTGGAATGTTTGGAGGGTTGTTGGTAAGCTCCAGGCAATAACTAGATTGGATAATTTGTAAAACCCATTTGTCTGATGTGATGGTATTCCAGACTGGGAGAAATTGAGTGAGACGTCCCCCGACAGGTGTTGAATGACTGTTTATTTGTGGATGGGGAAGTACAGGGTGTATTACCTTTCCCTCTTCCTTTGCCATTGTTTCCCCGAAATCCACCTCGAAAATAACCTCTGGTAGAGGAGGATTGACTATTGCCTCTATTTGAGGTAGAGGACCCGGCAGTAGGCATGGTCTTTGAGCCTCCCCTGTAAAAGGAGCGGCGAAAGGAACCACGGTTGGATGGTGTCTGCAGTGCTCCCATTGATTTGGCTACCTCAGTGTCTTTCTTCATTTTTTCTAATGAAGTGTCAACTGCAGGGCCAACTAAATGTTCCTTGTTAAATGGTAAATTTAAAATGGATGCTTGAACCTTCGGTTTAAATCCTGAGACCCTTAGCCATGCGTGACGTCTAAGTAGGATGCTGGTGTTAATAGCGCGTGAAGCAGTGTCTGCTGCCTCTAGAGCACACCTGATTGAAGTGTTGGAAATAAGCTTCCCTTCCTGGATGAGGTCATGAGCTTTAGCTTTATGCTCATCAGGCAGAAATTGGATCAGCTGCTCTAGCTCATCATAATGAGCACTGTCATACCTTGCTAAAAGTGCTTGTCTATTAGCTATGCCTGAGGCATCTATTAATTTAGATTCTTTATCAGGAGGCGGGCGTCTCCTGTTGTTTGAGAATTAGCTAGTTTACGAGCATTTGATACCACTAAAGAATCTAATGGAACCTGACCCGATGTAAATTGGGTCTGTAGGTGCAGCTTTATATTTTTTGTCAACTCTAGGTGTGAGGACCCTAGCTCGCACTGGATCTTTGAATACCTCATCTACATGTTTTAACATACCTTTGAGCAAAGGTAGTGTATGTGTAGTCTTTTGCGATGCACTTAGTGTCTCAAACAAAATATCTTCCTCAAGAGGCTCCTTAGGAAGCTGTACTCCATGGTACTGTGCGGCTCTATTAAGCAGTTCAATGAACCCTACATTATCATCTGGACAGGAGAAGGCTTAGATGGGTATAGGTCTGGATCGTTATCATTATTGGGATCAGTGTTATAGTCGACCCATGGGTCTGGAGCATTGTCTTGAGGCACATCCCCATGTGTGTCGCCATCTTGATCCCCATCCCCATCATCTTGATAATCTGGGGATTGTGGCTGAGGGGAATTTGTGGGTGTTATGAGTAAATTAGGATCAATAGGTGGAGAATGTGAAGAAGGTGAAAGAGGTGGTGAAGTGTTAGTACCCATACTCTTTTTCTTTAGAGGGATATGAGGAGTCCTCAAATTCCGGCTTTCTTTTTGCTGGCAACTTTGCATAAAGGTGTCCTGTTTTAGGGTTAATAACAAGCTCCTTTTGTTTAGGGTCCGTGTTGGCAAGTGAAACATCCAAACAAGGCTCCTTAGATGGTGGAGAAGCAGTTTTTTCTCTTGGGGACAGAATTTTCGGAGTGGAAGATTTTGGTGCCGATGATTTCGGATCCGAAGTTTGTTTCGGTGCCGAAGTGTTTGTGGGATCACTTGGTTTGTTTCTCGGTGCGAAGTTTTGGGTTCGGTCCCCGAAGAAGGTCGACTCGGTCCCGAGCCGGAAGGCTTTGATATGTGTTTCGGTGCCGGGCCCGAAGGCGGAGCGGTCGAAACTTTATCTCGGTACCGACCTTGGCCCGAAGGCAGAGGAGGGACCGGAGCCTTTTTAGAGTGTAACTTTTGGGGCAGAGGAGCATCTTTACTCATGGTACGCTGACCGGGCGTTTTGTCTTCCTCGATGTCGGAGTCTTCCTCGGACACGTAGATGTGTTCTTCCTCCTCTGCCTCGGCTCCCTGTGCGTCAAAGATCTCTTGGTCAACATTTTCTCCGTAGAGATCTGGAGTGGAGTCTCTGTGTTGCCGATACAATTTGTGACGTCGAGCCAGACGGTCACGGAGCGTCTTCTTCGATCGGAACGATCGGCAGGCTTCGCAGTTTTTTTTTTGCGTTCGGGCGATAAACACAAATTGCACACGTCATGTAGATCGGTGCGGGAGTACTTAGAGTGGCACCCGGGGCAGAATTGGAATGGAGTCCGTTCTATCTACTGCGAACTCGGTCGACGCGGCTAGGCCCAAGGGCCTTGCACAAGACTTTCCGATCGAAGTTTTAGAAATGGATACGATACGCGAAGGCAGAAATACGCAATCGAGAAACAATACAGTCGAGGGTAGTGGATTGCGCACCGTGGGGAACCCGAGAACGGCGTCGAACCGGAGCGCAGCAATTCACATCCGAACCCGATGGCAGAAAAAAACAATCTAACAATGGAGTCCATGACCATGCGCACTATCACTGAAAGGAGGAGTCACCTACCTCGTGACTGGAAAAGACTTCTTCAAACAAAAATAAAGTGCAAACATCCGGACCCAACACTAGAAAGCAGACTTATGCAAAGCACGTGATCTCCAGCTCACATGTCTCGAACATAGTGTTATCGGTTAACAGGTAAGTACTTTGTTGTGGGAGTTGGTATTCTGGGGTTAGACTCAGGGGTCCCCCAGGGTCAAGGATGCACTCTTGTAACACCCTCAGCTGCACTAGGGCAGACGGTGCAGAGTGCTGAGGCCCAATGTTATCCAATAGGGGATAGGGGGCCTCCGGTTGGTGGCTGCTTACGAGCAGGCCACTGGGTTGTGGGAGAAAAGCTCATGGATTTAAGCTCAGGGCAAATGGGGGTTCAAGCCAGCACAAAAGGTGCACCCTCAGCGGCACTGGGGCGGCTGGGTGCAAAGTGCGGTTTTGGCGTCGGGCGCCCTGTAGCTTTCAATGGGGAGTCTCCGGTTTGCAAACACACTGCAGGCTCGGGACGAAGATCTTCTGGGTGCGACCACCACTTGGAGAGGTAAGTTGGGATGTTGGGGGTTGGTTAGGCACCGTCGGTTAGGCCACCCAAGGCCGTGAGGCGTCGGGTGCAGGGGTGTCTTTTAGGGTCGGATCTTCTTACCAGCTCCTGGTCGCGGTTGGGGGGACCTTCCGGTTTGAGGCTGCAGGTCAGGGGTCACCGGATCTCGGGTCAGGATCGTCGGGGAGACCTCCGCTTGGTGTTGGGCCACTCGGGCCGGGTGCGTCGGGTGCATACTGCTGCAGACCCGCGGATCCTTGAGGAGCTGGAGTCTGTTGCTGAACAAATCCGGTTTTCACGGGAGACAGAGTCTTTGGGATGGAAGGCAGGCAGGTCCTCCGGGTTTCTTGAGGTTGCTGGCTGCAGGACACACCGGGATTTCGCTAGCGCAGGTTCAAGGTGGGGACAGGCCGGTAGGGCCGGGGTGCCAAGTCAGTGGGTATCCTCCTCTTGTTAGCTTCAGGACGGTTGTTCAGTCCTTCTTCTTTTCTTCTTCTGGTTTCTTGTCTGCCTTCTTGGTTCAGGGCTGGCCCCTAAATACTGTATTTAGGGGGCGTTTTAGCGGTCTCATGTCATGTGACTACACCCTTGGTGTGCTAACCCCACGTGGGGGAGTGAGCACAATACCTAATCCTGTTTGGGGAGGGCCTGCCATCTGCAAGATGGCAGGCACTGAAGAGTGGGCTTCACCTCGCCTCCCCCACCTGAGGGGTGGGGCTGGCAGAGGTGGGCACACCTTCTGGGCTGGCTAATTTTTCCCGCCTGTCTTCCCACGAAAAGGAGGGGAAACAGGAAGGGGGCCTGCTCCTGATAGCAGGAGAGGCTGGGGGTTGCATTTCAAAGGCTGCAAGGCTCCCCTGCCACAGATGGCTCTACCTGGGAGGAGGTGTGACCCCCTCCTCCCAGGAAAGGCTTTGTTTCTGGGCTCGGGGAACGAAGGCTTCCACCCCAGGGGTCCAGAAACATGTCTTGTGGTGGCAGGCTGGTGTGTACCAGTCAGGGAACCCACCAGAGGCTGGTAGTTTTTCAGGGGGGTCCTCTAAGATGCCCTCTGTGTGCATTATTCATTAAATCCCACACTGGCATCAGTGTGGGTTTAATGTGCTGAGAAGTTTGATACCAAACTTCTCAGTTTTCAGTGCAGCCATTATGGTACTGTGGAGTGCGTAATAACAAACTCCACCATATACTCTTAATGACAGCACTGCACTCACAATGTCTAAGAATTGACTTAGACACTGCAGGGGTACAGGGCTCATGCACCTGTACCCTCACCACTGGTATAGTGCACCCAGCTAGAGGGGTGACTGATCCATGCCAGGGCAGTGGGTTGTAGGCATGGCACACAGCGATGTGTGCCATGTCGACTCTTCACTTTGTTCTGCACCAAAACATGCAGCCTGCAAGGGCAGTGTGTGAGTGTAAAGGTACAGGACCGCTAAGGGTGGCACAATAAGTGCTGCAGCCCTTAGAGGCCTTCCTTGGTCACAGTGCCCTGGGTACCTGTGGTACCATTAACCAGGGGCAGACCTGTGACCAGAGAGTGCCAATTGGGTGTACAAGGTACAGTTCTGGGGAAAGAACACCGGCCCTGGGAACCTGATTGGCAGGGACCCAGGGCACATCAAGTCAAAGTGCATCAGTAGTCTGGCAAAAAGTGGGGGGTTACTGCAACAGAAACCCAGCTTCTCACACACATGCACTGCAGTTCGGAAATTACCAAGTTTAAAAAACTTTGGAAGACTTGGCTGTTCTAGCTGTTGCAGTGTTTTTGTGCTGGCCTAGTGCTGTGATATACCTTTGGGTATGATTCTTCACGCTATACCAAGTAGAAATATTATAACATAACAAACACAAGAATTGTTGTTTTAAAAGCTTCTAGGCTTCAAGCAGCCAGGGTGTTCCTCTTGGGAGTCTAAATATGAGAGCCTGGTAACACCATCTTTCCATTCACTAGACAAACTTCCAACTTGGAGATCTGCAATGCAAGAAAAGTCCAGTCTCAAATCAAATCATCAAATCTACTGTGATGGCTTCCAGAGACAAAACTCCTTCACTGGTCACTGGAATAATAATACTATACCTTGGTACGGCTGGGGAGCTCACTGCCAGGACCAGAACATCCACAGGCTGTTCACATCAGGAAGGATTATGTTACTTACCCTGTAAGCATCTGTTTGTCATATGTAGTGCTGTAAATTCATATGCTTTGCATTCACCTGCCATCTAACGTTGTGCTCCGACTATTGAAACTTGTTTTTTACGAAGAAGCCTTTCGAGTCACAAGGTCTCAGTGACTCCTCCTCTGGTAGTGAACGCGCATGGGAGTGACTCCATTGCTAGATTGTTTTCCAATTAGCGAGCGAGAGCAGGTATGGACCATGAGTGTACTGTAAATAATTAGGTAAGTTTAAAGATATCTGTAGCAAACACTGAATTCCAGAGAGACAAGTGGGTGCATGTGAATCTACAATACTACATACGATGAGAGATGCCTACAGGGTAAGCAACATAATCAGTTCGTAGCATTTGCGGCTGTCGATATACATGCTCCACATCAACTGTAAAGCAGGCTTCACCCCTCCCCCACACACAAGCGGTGGGCAATGGCTATCCAGTGCATGGTGCAGATGTCTGAAACAAAGTCCTTAAAACAGTCTGACCTACTCTAGCCTGCTGGCTTGCCAGATTGTCCACAAAGTAATGCTTTGTGAAGGTGTGTAGGGTGGAGCACCTGCCAGCTTTAAAGGTGTCCGCTGTGGGTATGTTCCCATGAAAGGTCACAAATGCGCCTTATTTGAAGGTGGAGTAAGGCCTTGGGAGGGTAGGTAGAGTTCTGGATACATGTGACAACCACCTAGCTATACTTGCCTTAGACATGGGTTGACTTATGAGGCTGTGCAAAGGCAACAAAAAGCTGTTGTGGTTTAAAGTGGTCTTTTAGTCAAGTATGTAAAGTGCTCTCTCTGCTACCGAGTCAGGCTGCGGAAAAACTACAACCCTGTCATTGTGGACCTAGAAAAAAGGCTCCAGTAATGTGAAGTCCTGCAGTTCACAAATATGCCGAAGGGAAGTTACAGCTACTAAAAAGGCAGTCTCCCAGGAGAGAAACTGGGAAGGGCAAGAATGTATGGGTTCAAAGGGAGGTCCCGTGAGTCTGGTGAGGACAATATTCAAGTTCCAAACTAGGGCAAGTGGCACCCTAGGTGGGATGACACATTTAAGGCCCTCAATGGAAGCTTTATTAACAGGGATCTTGAAAAGCGAGGACTATTTTTGTTCTGCATATATGCAGAGTTAGTGGCTATGTACAGCCAAATCAAGGAGTAAACTAGCCCTGACTTTTGCAAATGTAACAGGCAGCAAATGATGTCTTGTACCATAGGTGTAGGAGAGTTAATACGGTTCAAGGTACAGTAATGAACAAACCTCTCCCACATAGCAGTGTGGTAGGCAAGTTGCGATACCCAAACTCTAAGACCTTTGAAGCAAAATCACTAGGTTGAGCTGCCTGGAGTCTAAAGACTCTGCCTTGGTTGTGTGAGAGTCCGACCTGTTGGGGAACTTCTTGTGAGACATGAAGGACATGTTTAGAAAGGTTGAGAACCATGTTTGTCAGGCCACCTAGATGAGGCCGAGGGATGTTTGCTGCAGTTTCTGGACCATGTACGGTAGAAGTGAGAGAGGAGGAAAAGCACATACAAAGATACCCAACCAGTTCATCCACAGAGCATTGCCCATGGACTAGGGGTGTGGAAACCTGGAGGCGAAGTTTGGCCATTTTACATTTTTGCAAGTGTTGAAGAGGTAAATGCCCACGGCCCCTCACTGACAAAAGTAAGGGAGTAGGACTTGCTGGTGGAGTTCCCACTCGTGGACCTGTCTCTGCTTCCTGCTGAGCAGGTCTGCAAAGTCATTGTCCTCCCACAGGAGGTACTTCCCTAGGAGATGTACTCAGTGATGGATCACCCAATGCCAAACTCGCTGCACAAGTACTGATAATTGAGGAGAGTGTGTTCCATCTTGCAGATCTAGGTGGAGGGCTAGGTGTATCGCTAAAAGTTGCAGATGGTTGATGTAGACACCCCTTTGATGAGGTGGCCACAAACCCTGGCCTGTCGTGTCGTTGAGATGCACCCTCCACCCTGCGAGCAAGGCGTCCACAGTGACGGTAACTGGGTCTGCAAAAACCTGCCCTGTAACCGTTTGTTGCTCTTCTACCACTGCATGGAGCGATGGGAGCTGGCCCTTATCAACACTAGAACTTCCCAGTGACCCGACACTTGTGACCACTGTGCCGAAAGGCACTCTTGGAGCGGACGCATATGGAGCCTTGGGTGAGGAACTATGGCTATACATGAGGCCATCATGTCTGATAGGTGCATAACTGTATGAACTGTGAGAGGACAAAGTGGCTATAAAAGAGGCAGTAGCTGGTGGAACGCTGCCACCATTTGCTCACTTGGGTAGGTTTTGCTCAAGACTGCATTGAGGACTGACCTAAGAAAGGGTTGTTCCTGAAGTGGCTGGAGGTGGGACCTGCAGTGCTTAATTTGAGCCGGTGGTTTCCGGTGCTCAGCACCAGCACTTAATTGTCAGCACCGGAACTTATGACAGTCTGCCCACTTGCTGGCTGTGTTTGTCTAATTTACAGATGAGCACAACATTTGCCTATTAATTCAGTCTACATTATAAATGACTAATACCTGCTGCCAAAGCCATTCTGATAGCTTTGGGGACCTGGGATAGTCCGATTTGTCATACTTGTAGGAGTCTGATGGTTAGTGTTGGTACTGTCATTGGCAATACTGGCAGGGGGAATGAATAGAGCAAGCTGCAGTGGCCTCCTGACGAGGGCCATGGCACTTATTCTTTTACAAATTAAGCACTGGGTACATGGCGAAGTTGATTATAAAACCCAATTTGGGGCACAGGGAGATAGCAGCTTGGGTGTGGGCTAAGCAGTTTTGTCTGCTTGCACTCTTGATCAGCCAATCATCTATACAGGGGAAGACACAAGTTCCCCATCCCCTTCTGAGATGGGCAGCTACCACCATTAGACATTTGGTGAAGACACTTTGGGTCCTGGTGACTCCGAAGGGCAACAAAATTAACTGGTAGTGCTGATCACTTAACATGAAGCATAGGTAGAGCTGATGGGCCAGATGGATGGGGAAATGAAAGCAGGCCCCCATCAGGTCTAGTGTGGCCATAAAGTCACCATGCTGCAGCGGGAAGATGACATCTTGTAGAGTGACCATGTGGAAATGTTCTAAGAGGATTTATCCGTTGAGAAGTCTGAGATTGAGGACTGGTCTGAGGGACTCTTGGAGCTGTTATTTCTGAAGGTGCCCCGTGCATACCCCTACTTCCCTTTTGGTGGTAGGTCTGCTACTGGCATTAGTAGGACTGCGTTGGGTCACGGGAAGTTGCCGTGTACCCACACATTCCCTGCGGTCTCTGAAAGGAGCCTTTGGCTAAAGGAACTTGAGGGCACCCATAGCCTTAGCGATGCTGGTATCCTTCTTTATCTTTCTCAACATCTCATCAGTCTGTAGACCAAACTGGTGTTCTCCATCAAAGGGCAGGTTGATGAGATGTTGTTGGATTCCTGCTTGATGCCAGAGACATGCAGCCAACAATGGTGGTGGAGGATCTCTGAGAAGTTCACCCCTCTGGCAGAATATTAGCAGAATCCAACGAACACTGAAAGGTGGCATTGGATATGGCTTTCCCCTTCTCAAAAATCTGTTCTCCCTTTTTTCGGTGTTGGAGTAAGGCCCCCATCTCTTCCCACTGGGCTCTGGCATAGCGAGACAGGAGGCGTACTGAATTGGTGATGTGGTGGCACCAACTGCTACTGTCAGCTGCATCAATGTGCTTATTCTCCTCATCAGGAGTAGGAGGGCCATTGCCTGTAGCCTGGGCTGCTTTTCTCTTTCAAACAGTGGAAACAACCAAAGAGTCCGGGAGGGGGGAGACATGACACCTGATGTAGAGAAGATCTGAAGGTAAGGCTTCAATTTTTTTTAAAATCCTGGCCATTACCACCTTGGATTTTAAGCACTCTCTAAAATTCTCTGGGCAGCTTTTACCATCGCCTTCAGCATAGGGAGAAACTGGAGGGCATGCTGGGTTCTGGAACATCTCCACCAGGAACTCATCATCCTCCAAGGTGACGTACATGTCCACCGTGTGGTAGGTGGCTGCACATTAGTCTACGCCATGGTATGCGGTTGTGTCGTCTGGTGAGGAAGCCTTAACAGGGACATGGTGTTATGTTTCATATAGAGGCCCTAATATAGACATGTTCATATATGCCCTAATATAGACAATCATATATGCCCTATTATGGTCATAATCGTATATGCTCTATTATAGTCATGATCTCCTATGTCCTTATATAGGCATGATCTTTCACCTACATTAGTTCCCTACAGTACACAACGAACACTGAGGGTTGAACGTTATCTAGTCTGTGGTTTGAACACTGAAGGGTTTTTCCTGAACACAGGCCTACAATGTACTCATAAATTAAGCATGAGCATTCACCAGCTACATCTCCTGCATAATGTGTATGTACAAAGTTCACCCCTGACGTCTTCCTCATGTCTAACAAAGACCAATACACACCATACTGAGGGACAGACACTTTAGGGTATAAATACACTGCATCTTGCCATGGTAAGCTAGAGGGAACCGAGACTTCCATGCCGACACACTGACCAGAGACGCTGAGGCTCCTGCATGCAGTCGCTCCAGCTGACAGCGGTCTAACACAGCCCTTGCGGGGTGTCGAACTCGAGACCAGGACGGGGTCCCACACTCTCGCTCTTCAGGTAATGGGGTTCGACTAAATCCTAGAGGGATTCTTGGCTTTTAGACCTACACACATGCTAGGTAACACTTAGGTACATCCAGTTAGGCATCGTAGGAGTATGCGCACTTTTATAAAGCATTTTATATATTCATGTATGTAACCATTATTATTGCAATATGGTAGAACTGTACTATCCTTTCACTTTTATCGTACTGCTGACAATATATCTCTGCTACTGTCTGCTGGTTGTTGCAGCACATATATTCTACACTAGAATAACAACTGTTCAATAAATACTTATTGAAACGCCCAGACTGTTTATTCTGTGTAACTCTCTGAGACAAACCGAACAAGTAAGCACGAGTGACTGAGCGAAAAGTAGTACATTGTTTCCACGATTCTGAGGGATCAGGGTTGTCATGATCTAAGGTTGCCAGAAACTAATCTCTCCCAGATAAGAGGAGATTCTAGTGGCACTGTGAGCTAGCTAATGCAAAACAGGCTAACATACGCGGTGGGGGTGCACAGAGCCAGTCTGCCACCAAGCCCACAGTTTATGTTATCCAAACGTGCAGGTCCTGCAGGGGTACTATAAGAACTACACGACATGGTGCCCAACGTTGGTTGGGTACTTATTTAACAGTAGAATCTGAGTAGTTCAGTCGTGCTATTCTCAGAGAACCTACTCACAAAACCCCAGAGATGTCTGGAGTGGGTGGGCACAAAATCCGCCGCAGCCGAGTAGTACAAAAATACTATTTATTGGCTGTTGGTTATTCAAGCTTGAAAGGACATAGTGTTCCTAAAATTGTCCATAACACCTTATCTTAGTTCCCTTTAAATACTTCTTCCTCTAAACATGACTGATGCCGAGGTAAGGGCAGAGAGAGTTGAACTGAATTTTTCAGAAGGAGGAGAAGATCCTACGGATGCAATACAGATTGCACCAAAATTCAGAAGGACAGTCACCCTAAGACTATTAGAAAATGGTTTACAAGCTAGGGGTGGCATGGTAGTTTTCGTGATTGAGGCACACGAATCAAACAAAACAGAGGTATTCTATTCATGGGTTCCATTCCCGGCAGCAAATGCAATAACAAATACATTTCACTACTATATAGAAGGAGATGCACCACCGGAATATATTCCGTTTGAGGACATAGAGATTCCACTCACTTACCAGGAACATTATTCCTGGCACCTACCGGCTCACATAAGAGTGTTACTTACAGCCGACCTACCCAGTGCTTCAGACTCAGTCTTACCTTTGTGGATCTCAGGAATGTATCAAAGCAGCCGGTAGGGCTGGGGCGGGGTCCATAACATGGCGGGATGAGACCTCTGCAATACCGATGGGTTGGTTTCGGAGTCGGCTCCAGTGCATCGGAATCTTATGAGACGAGGAGGAGTCCAAGGTCAACCTAGCGAGCCGCTGAAAGACAGGGGCAAGATGGCCGCCCGGTAGGAGCTCAGCATTGGTGCTCCCGGGATAGGGATCTCCGTCACGGCAAATATCCCTCGCTAACCCCGCCATCCACTCCGCATTGACATCCAACTGTGCCGCAAACTACTCCTGGACCACGAATCTCCAATTTGGAGTCACCTACCTGCACCTGGAGGGCTGAACGTCCCGGACTAGACGCGCATGCCCGTCTCTGCCTAGGCGCTCACCGCGCCTACTGCCCAAGGTACGGTTCCAATCTCGCAGGTAGTCGACTGCGTACGGGCTGACGTGAGGAGGGCTACGAGACCGGACAACCTGCCCTGAGAGTCTGCACAGCAGCGGTGAAGCCTGCACCCGCCTTCTTTTGCCCAGCCAATCGAGACGCTAAGAGGGGTGGAGTGCGGTGCCGCCGGCGACCCCGCTGAGAACCGGGGGTCCCGAGATGCAGCCGCCGCGAACTTTAGGGATGAAGGTTTCTGCCTCCAGGGTGTGCTAAACAACTCGGGGTGCCGTGACCCGGGCCGCCTGACTTCAATATGGCCGCTGTCACAAACAGGCGCCGGGTCCCAGTCCTGACTGCCTGACCCCTTAATGGCTGCACTCAATCCCATCATCGCGTGGCAGTACCGAGCGGATGATTGCCACTGATCTAACATCCACTGGTGGCCTCATAACAGAGATTGCCGAGCCCTTGTCCCAGGATCATCGCCCTAAGGCCTTCACCCCTGAGTCAGAGTTGGTCCTTTAAACTCCAAGGACCTTCAGCACTTAGTTGGTCATTACCAAGATGGCCGCCGATCTGTAGCTGGTTAAGATGCTCCCATGGCCGGGATCTTCAGCATTTAAAATATCCCGCGGATACCCTGCCATCCACCTACCATTTTACCACAGCACCTCAAGTCCTGTCATTATTATTGTGGCTAAGCTATTGACCACTTGTAGCTGAAGGCTGAGGTGAGCGGACCCCCCCCCAGCGCGATGCAAAATGGCGGCTCCTACCACGCTTGTCCCGCCGAGAGGGGAGATGCGTCCAGGTGGGCTTTAAATGGACTGTTACCCCCGATCACATATTGACGCTTGGGAGATCGTGTGACCCTTTTAAGAACTAAGGGAGACTGGCCCATCCTTCCCAGTAAAGTACTGTAGCACCTGCCATCTTGATCAGCCCTCACCTGACCCTGTTCCTGCTCACCCACCAGGACATTTAATCTGAGTACTTTCCCTAATCAGCTGAGACCTAGCCATTTTGACTGATGCCCGGTGGAGCTACCTCGCGAGCTAAAGGGGAGATGGACTATGGATTCCCTCCGTGGCCATCACCTACCCAGCCGGTCTTTGGGCAAACTCTCCTGCGTCTCGCCTGTCCTTATCTCCCTCCTCCCCCTTCCCCCTACCCCTTTTCGCTCCACCCCTCTCTTCTTTCCAGCTATTTACCTCTGCCCTCGCCCGTCCTTGCTCATAGTTCCCACCCTGATTACCAACTGGACTTTCTTCTGTGAACTTCCCCTCGTCAGTTGACACCTAGCTATTTGACCGATGCCCGATGGAGCTACCTTGTTTAGCTATAGGGGAGACGGACTATGGATTCCCTCCTAGGACGTCACCTACCCAGTCGGTCATTGGGCAGACCTCCTTTCGTCTCTCCTGCCTGTCTTTTCCCTCATCCTCATCCCTCCCCCTTCACACTTCCCCCCCTCCGCTCTATTTGTCCCACCTTCCTTTCCTCTCTCAATGTGTTGCTTATTCTTGATGTTATGTGTAATTGTTATCTTTTTCTGTAACATTGTGTAACCTATTGTAAAGCGCTCTGATACCTACGGGTCTAGCCAGCGCTATATAAAACTCTTAAAATAAATAAAATAAATAAATTATTACTGGTTTAATGGCGCCCTACCCCACGTACGAAGAAGAGTAAGGTTAGGCCCACTCGGAGGAGACGGGGCAACATGGCCCATATTAGCGGCCTACACACCACATCCTGACATTGCCACAATGCCACCAGGAGACTTACTCGAACACACAGATTTAATTAAAATCTACAGAAACATGACACAACTTGTCATGAGGACATTAACAATTCAACCTGCACCAGGTGCAGCAAATAGTACTCCAGCTCAGGGTACAGGAAATAAAATTACTCCTCGAACATTACACGCGGTAATGGGCAAAATGCCCGCAAAACGCAAACAAATACCATTCTGGATAGCTCAGAAAATAACTCAGCTTGAGGCAGTATTCCCGAATACTACCACCTGTGATAAACACAGAATACTAACAATCTGCTTGCCCATGGGGATCACACCACAAATAGAGGACTGCACCTCTCGGGGTACAGTCTTTGCTGCCATATATACCAGAACGCATGGTATCCCATTAGCAGTAGTACCTGACGTATTGAGACAGATACAAAATGAGTAGGGAGCAGAGCCTGCCCTTAACTTAGGGATGAAGTTACTAGGTAACTACGAACAGGTATCAGCCATAATACCAGCTAACATTAAGGGGGAAGCAGCTTCAGTGGCGATCCGCCAACGCCTAAGGGAGTTCAGTCCAGTAGATCAACAACACGAACTACCCAAAATAATTGAAACTGCATATGCAGAATTAGGCAGAGACAGTTTAGGTGGGAAAGCATTAAAACCACAACTAGTGGGCAGTTCTGAAAAGGACACTACAAAGCAGACACCTACTTCTTCTAAAAAAGAAATGGGAAAATAAAAAGCAGCAAAAGTCGAAAGACAGCAGATCTCAATCCCGAGGCAGGTCTCCTCAACAGGAGCCCTCTGAAAGGAGGTATAACCTCCGGAATAGGGATAATATTAGGAAACCTGACAGGTATCAGGATACTGATACACGTTCCTCTCCTTCCTTTCAGGGTTCATCAAAAAACTCCGAGAGGGAAGGACGGTCAGAACAAAGACAAGAGGAGCGTAGAAAGTCCAGAGACGCGCAATGCGCTGCGGACTACGCACCTAAAAAAGAAGATAAGCAAAAACCAAAAGCTCAGTTCAAAAAGAAGAAGGTAGCAGGCCTCAAGATCAGACATGCCCAGAATTCTGAGGACACAGCTTCTGAACGGGGAATGGGCTCTGACGATGCTAGGCAGCGCGGCAGAAGTAACAATAGCTCGCCAGAACCTGAAGGAATTTCTGGTGACAGCGGAGTTGAGTGAGTATATCACAGTGGAAACACCTGATACTCGGGTAAGTGTCCCACATAAGTTACATGAGATAACACTACGGATGGAGGGGGACAAGCCCAGGAAAGTTAAAGGTCTATTTTGGAAAAATCTGTCATCTGGATATGACATCCTATTAGCAGAGCAAGACTGGCCGCCAGCATTCGTCATGGAGTGCCCTAAGGGAGAAACAGTAATTTTTCCAGCTTTTTCCGACCTTCGTTCCCATACATTTAAAACATGCATATGCGCAGGAGTGGGCGGTTGCCCTAGCTCAGGCATTGTACAAAAATCATGCTGGTTGGGATGAGGATTCAACCCACCACGTGATCCCATTAAAAGTTTCACCAAATGCTCAAAGGCAATATCTTATAAAGCAAGAAACTAAAAAACAAGTCATGGAGATCCTAGATCAACTAGAATACCAGGGGGTGATTGAAAATTGCACTTCACCTATGAACAATCCTTTGTTTACCGTAATGAAACCTGACAACACATCTAGTCTAGTTTTAGATTACAGACATTTAAACACTTGCACAAAGACATTCGCAGTTCAAAATGCACACAATGCCGCATTAATGAATAACATTGTGCGGAAAAAATACAACCCTGACACTTGATATCTCAAATGGATTTTTCTGCCAAAATATAGCGCCTGAAAGCAGGTATTTGACCGCATTCTCAGCCCTAGGGTCGAAACGGCAATTTTGTCGACTCCCCCAAGGGTATAAGAATAGCCCAGGGTTGTTTTCAGCAAGGGTAACAGAGTTACTCCAAAATTTGGATGAAGAAGCATTGTCCTATGTGGATGATATTTATCTGATGGATGATGACTTACCAAGGCACTTGACCAGGGTGAGCACCATTATTATGGGATTCGCCTCTGAGGGCTATAAGGAAAATGCTACTTACCAGTATGCATCTGTTCTTGGCATGTAGAGCTGCAGATCCACACACTATGCATAGATCGCCATCTGGTGTTGGGCCCGGATGTTTGCACTTTGTTGTTGTATTGGAATAAGTCTTTGGACGTCACGATATAGGTGACTCCTCCTTTGGACAATAGTGCGCATGGGCATCGACTCCATCTTCAGATTGTTTTTTCGCCAAGAAGGGAAATGATGGAGTTTTGTGAGAAACAGAAAGAGATGTCCATGTATGTTGTATCTAATTAAGATAATACTGGAACAGATAAAGGTAGCCGGGGAGGTGGGTGGGCGTGTGTGGATCTGCAGCTCTACATGCCAAGAACAGATGCATACTGGTAAGTAGCATTTCCCGTTCGAGGCATAAGAGCTGAAGATCACACACTATGCATAGATTGCATAGCAGTACTTCCCTTTAGCGGCGACCACCAGTATCTGTTGCAGTAGTTTGAAATAGTGTTTTGAGTACAGCTTGGCCCACACTAGCTTGTTGTTTTGCCTGCACATCTACACAATAGTGTTTTGTGAATGTGTGCGGTGTAGACCATGTAGCTGCTTTGCAGATGTCATCTAAGGGAATGTTCCCTAAAAATGCCATGGAAGCCCCTATTTTGCGAGTAGAGTGGGCTTTAGGGGGAATAGATAGTGTACGTTTTGCTTTGTGGTAGCAAATTTGTATACATTTGACAATCCACCTTGCAATCCCAGACTTTGATATAGGATTGCCTTTATGTGGTGGTGAGAAGGATACAAAAAGTTGTTTTGTTTTGCGAAAAGGTTTTGTTCTGTCAATGTAGTAAAGGAGGGCTCTTTTTCACGACTAGTGTATGAAGAGCTCTTTCTGCTACTGATTGTGGTTGCGAGAAGAATACTGGCAACTCCACAGATTGGTTGAGATGGAAGGGAGAAATAACCTTAGGAAGGAATTTGGGATTTGTCCTGAGAACCACTTTGTTATGATGGAGTTGTAAAAATGGTTCTTGAATAGTTAGTGCCTGTAACTCACTGACTCTTCTGAGAGATGTGATGGCTACAAGGAAAGCAACTTTCCATGTAAGAAATTGGAGCTCACATTTATGTAGAGGCTCGAATGGAGGGCCCATTAATCTAGTGAGGACAATGTTTAGATTCCACACTGGAGAGGGTGGTACCCTGGGAGGAATTATTCTTTTGAGGCCTTCCATAAATGCTTTAATGGCTGGTACCCTGAATAATGACAAATGTTGTCTATTTTGCAGGTAAGCTGCTATGGCAGCGAGATGCAATCTAATGGATGTGTATGCTAGATTACATCTTTGAAGATGCAGCAGGTAACATATGATGTGTTGAATGGACGCATCTAGAGGATTGATTGTGTTATTGGTACAGTATATAACAAATCTTTTCCACTTGGCTGCATAGCAGGCTCTAGTGGTGGGGCGCCTAGCCTCTTTGATAACGTTCATGCAATCAGGTGGAAGATTGAGGTAACCGAATTCTAGGACTTCAGGAGCCAGATCGCTAGATTGAGCTGTGCTGGATCTGGATGTCTGATCTCTCCACGGTTCTGTGTTAAAAGATGTGGGGAGAGGTGTAGTTTTTGGTGCGGGACTACGGATAGTTCCAGCAATGTTGTGTACCATGGTTGCCTGGCCCATGTTGGAGCAACTAGAATCAGTGTTAGTGACTGTTGTTGCATCTTGCGAACCACTAATGGAATGAGTGGGAGAGGCGGAAAAGCGTACGCAAATCTGCCTGACCAATTCATCCATATCGCATTGCCTTTGGACAATGGGTGTGGATATCTGGCGGCGAAGCTTGGGTGTTTTGTGTTGTAATGTGTGGCGAAGAGATCTATCTCTGGATGCCCCCACATTTGGAAAACGGTTGAAGAACCTGTGGGTGAAGTTCCCACTCGTGAATCTGTTGTGTTTGACGACTTAACAGATCTGCCATCTGATTCTGAATTCCTGGAAGGTGTTGGGCTAAAAGGAATATGTTTTGAGGAATAGCCCACCTCCATATGGTCTGAGCTAGTTGAGAGAGCTGCAGAGTGCGCGTCCCCCTGTTTTTGTAAATAATACATTGCTGTGATATTGTCCGTCCGGACTAACACAGCTTTGCCTGATATGTGTTTCTGGAATGATTTTAATGCCAGAAAGATTGCTAGTAACTCCAAATGATTGATGTGGAGTAGCTTTTGTTGAGGTGTCCATGTGCCCTGTATGGTGTGATGTAGTAGATGAGCCCCCCATCCGGTGAGCGATGCGTCTGCTGTTAATACAATCTGTGGAACTGGCTCTAGGAACCGTCGCCCTTTGGAAAGGTTTTGGGTGTTCCACCACTGCAGAGAGCAATGTGTGCGGCTGTCCACCAACACCAGATCTGTTAGCTAACCTAGAGCTTGGTTCCACTGACGTGCTAAGCATTCTTGCAAGGGGTGCATCTGGAGTCTTGCATGCGGGACTATGAATATGCAAGAGGCCATCATCCCTATTAGTTGCATAAACACCCGAGCTGGAAGGGAGAGTTGCGGCTGGAATTTTGTTATAAGGGCTTGCATGCTTGCTATCCTGGCTGGATTGGGGTATGTAAGGCCTCTCAAGGTGTCTATTGTGGCACCTAGATATTGCTGGACGTGGGACGGTTGGAGGTGAGACTTTGTGAGGTTTATTGTGAACCCTAAGTCGTGAAGTAGCTGGATTGTGGTGTGTGTGTGATTTACACACTGGGTATGCGACTTGGCTTTTATGAGCCAGTCGTCCAAGTATGGGAAGACGTAAATTTGTTGTCTTCTTAAGTGGGCTGCTACGACTGCCAGACATTTTGTGAAGACTCTGGGTGCTGTGGTGACTCCGAATGGGAGCACCTTGAACTGATAATGTTGACCGTCCACTACAAATCGAAGATATTTTTTGTGAGCCGGGTGAATGGGAATGTGGAAGTAGGCGTCCTTGAGATCTAAGGTGGCAAGGAAATCGCCTTGTTTGAGTAGAGGAAGGAGTTGTTGAAGTGTGACCATATGAAAATGGTCTGACTTTATGTAGAGGTTTAATGGTCTGAGGTCAAGGATGGGCCTCAGGGTTCCGTCCTTCTTTGGAATGAGAAAATACAGTGACTAGACCCCTGTGTTTGCTGATGCAGGGGAACTGGTTCTATTGCATGTTTTTGTAGGAGGGAAAGTACCTCTTGTTTGAGAAGCGTTAAATGGTCTGCTGACATTGGACGCTGTTTGGGTGGTATGTTTGGAGGAGTTGAAGTGAGTTCCAGGCAATAACCGGATTGGATGATTTGTCTCACCCACCTGTCCGTGGTAATGGTGTTCCAGACAGGTAGGAACTGTAGTAATCTTCCCCTGACCGGAGTGGAATGGTCTGGGGGGAGTGGAGGGAAGTCATTGTTTGGAGGTGGAGGCAGTACGGGTATTTTCGGTTTTGCCTCTACCCTTGTTATTATTACCCCTGTAGCCTCCTCTGTAATAACCTCTGGTAGAGGAGGTCTGGGTGGGACTTTTATAGGACGTGGAGGAGTTATCCGTGGTAAAGCCTCTAGAGGCGCCCCTATAAGAGGAGCGACGAAAGGAACTTCTGGGAGTTTGGGATTGCAATGCTCCCATTGATTTGGATGTGTCGGTGTCTTTTTTCATCTTTTCTAAAGATGAATCCACACTAGGGCCAAATAAATGTTCTTGGTCAAACGGCTGATTTAATATGGCAGTTTGAACCTCGGGTTTGAACCCTGAAATACGGAGCCATGCATGTCTACGCAAAAGGACACTGGTATTAATAGCTCGTGAGGCTGTGTCTGCAGCATCTAGAGCACAACGAATGGAGGTATTTGTTATAGTCTTGCCTTCCTGTATGAGATCATTGGCTCCTGTTTTGTATTGATCTGGAAGGTGTTGTAGTAGGGTCTCCAGTTCATCATAATGTGCCCTATCGTACCTAGCCAGCAACGCCTGCGTGTTGGCACTTCGCCAAATGTTAGCTGCCTGGGACGCTGTTCTCATACCCGATACGTCCAAGAGTTTT
Organism: Calotriton arnoldi; assembly: GCA_963921515.1. Lineage (NCBI taxonomy): Eukaryota > Metazoa > Chordata > Amphibia > Caudata > Salamandridae > Calotriton > Calotriton arnoldi. Next base: position 620,894 of record CAWUFW010006066.1, read on the forward strand.
GACTCCTTATCAGGAGGTGGAGCATCGCCTGAGGTTTGGGAGTTAGCCCTTTTCCTGGTGTTAGAAACCACTAAGGAATCTAAGGGAAGTTGCCCTTTAATGTAAACAGGGTCAGCTGGGGCAGGCTTATATTTCTTTTCTACCCTGGGGTTAATGACTCTAGCCCTGACAGGATCATTGAAGACTTCAGGAGCGTGTTTGATTACCCCTTTCAACATTGGGAGAATAGAAGTGGACCTTTGAGATGGTGCGAAAGTGTCCATAAGGAAGTCTTCCTCTATAGGGTCTGTGTGTAAATCTACACCATGGTATTCTGCGGCTCTGTGTATGAGCTGAGTGAACCCTATAGTGTCCTCTGGCGGGGATGGTCTAGATGGGTAGACATCATCCTGTGGTGTGTCAGGAACATCTGGTGTGCCATAATTGTCCCATGGGTCAGTTGGGATATTAGGAGGGCTAGGTTCTCCTAAGGGTTGATTATCACCCTCGTACTCAGAAGGGTCCTCATCATCCTGAGGTGGAGGAGATTGTGAGGGTATTGGAGATGGAACAGGAGAGATGTGGTGTGGAGGAGGGGGTGGAGAAGGGATCCTGAAAGGAGACGTGGCAATGTCTCTTTTCTTGAGAGGGAGTGGAGCTGGTGCAGGTTTGTCCAATTTCCTCTTCCTGGAAGGACTAACCACAAGGCGACCTGTATTTGGGTCTATTTCCAGGATTTGTTGGTTTGGATCGGGTTGGAAAAGCTCCTTCTGTGAAGTGTGGTGTTTTGGCGCCAATGTTTTCGGGTCCGAATGCTTGTGTGGCACCAATTTTGGAGTTATTTTGTGCTCCCTAGGTTTGGAAACGGGAGTTTTTGTCGGTTCCGTTGGGGTCTTTGGAGCCGGTACCAGTAACTTTTTCGGCTCCGAAGGGTGAGTTCCAGCAGTTCTCGGAACTGGTTGTTTGTTCGATTCCGATGGTTTTTTCGGATTCGAGGGCGCAGTGCCGGTGGGTTTCGGTGCCGAATGCGCCGATGTGGAACCCAGCTTTGGTGCGGGCGTAGACAGTGGCTTGTCTTTTGGTCTCGGTGCCTGGGATGGGGTTTCGGCACCGAGGGTAGGCTGGCTCGAGCCCGAGCGGCCTGAAGGCTTATTTGTCGACTTCTTGGCCGAGCCGGAAGGCGGGGCGTGAGAAGTTTTGTCCCGGTGTGCACCTAGGCCCGAAGGTGTTACCGAAGCCTTTGCCGAAATGGATAGTGGGGAGGGGTCGACATCAGTACTTACGACCCGTTGCCCAGGAGTGATGTCTTCGACGTCGGAATTATCGGCTTCGGAGGCGCTGATGAGGCCCTCTTCGAGTTGTTCCTGTACATCGACGCCTTCCTGGAAGATATCGTCTGGTATGGATGTCGAGGATCGAGCCATGTTTCTTCGAGCTCGACGATCCCGTATGGTTTTCTTGGAGCGGAAAGAGGCGCAAACTGGACAGTCTTTGGCCTCGTGCTCGGGCGAAAGGCAGAGGTTACACACCTCGTGAAGATCGGCGTGGGGAAACTTGGATCCACATTGAGGACACTTTTTGAAGGGAGTCCTTTCCATGAGCCAAGAAGGCCTGATGGCGCAGTTAGGCCCAAAGGCCTGCGTCGACGACCGGAATGGAAGGATTGGAGTTGTAGAGATGCGCGTCGAAAAGGGAAACGTGATCGAAAACAATACCGACGAAAGGGTGAAGGATTGCGCGTCGAAAGTTAGAACGGTGGCGGCACCGAACTGGAGCGCGACAAACACATCCGAGCCCGATGGCGGAAAAAAACAATCTGAAGATGGAGTCGATGCCCATGCGCACTATTGTCCAAAGGAGGAGTCACCTATCTCGTGACTTCCAAAGACTTATTCCAATACAACAACAAAGTGCAAACATCCGGGCCCAACACCAGATGGCGATCTATGCATAGTGTGTGATCTGCAGCTGATATGCCTCGAACATTTAATTTCAAAAAATCAAAAATTGCCCATCTCAATGTCCTGTTCTTAGGGTATGAGCTGTCAAGTGAAGGAAAAAGCCTAGCAGCTAACTTTTTAGAAAAGTGTGAGCTGCTCCAACCTCCAAATTCGTTAAAGAATTTACAATCAATTCTGGGATTCCTAAATTTTGGTCGAACATACATTTTGGATTACGCAGAAAGAGTAAAACCTTTCTACGACTTAATAAAACCTGATTTTTCAGTCAGACAATGGACACAGGAGCATACAAATATCCTACGTTCACTACAAGAAGACATGATAGCTTCAAAACACTTACAGACACGCGTAAATGTACGCAACTTAGTGATCCGAGTAATAGCGGGTCAATGCGGGTACACTTCCTTCAATGAAGGTGAAACGGTCCCAATTGCATACAAATCACACATGTACACAAACGCAGAGATGCGTTTCACTTCAACAGAAAAAATCCTGACAGCAGTGCAGACTGCTGTAGCAAGAGAAAGAGCTCTGGCTCAGGGAAAGCGCATAATAGTCATGACCCCAGTACCAGCCTTAGAGGCTGTTACAAAGGCTAGCATTCCGAATGCGAAAGCCCTACATCCCAGATGGATACAATGGGCTAATTCTCTTACTGCAACGGATGTTGAATACAGATTTGATCCAAGTTTAAAAACACAAGCATGTCTGCAATACGAACAAGAATATCCTCTACCAAATGAGATTTTGCCTCTAGATCAGTATGAATATTTTATTTATTTATTTGAGTTTTATATAGCGCTGGCTAGACCCGGAGGTATCAGAGCGCTTTACATAAGGTTCCACAAAATTACATCAGTTACTAGAAAAACATTTCAAGAGCGTAGAAGACGAAATAAATGGAGCTTAGAAGGGTAAGGGGGTGGGGTAAAGGGGTAAGAGGGAGATAGGATGGAGAGACGAAGGAGAGTCTGCCCAAAGTCTGGCTGGGTAGGTGACGGCCGAGGGGGAAGTCCACAGCCCATCTCCTCTTTAGCTATCCGGTAGCTCCACCGGGCATCAGCCAAACAGCTAGGTCTCAATGGGAAAACAATTAAAGAGCAAAGAGGAGGGATAAATGGAGCGAAAGGAGAAAGGGGGTGGAGTAAAGGGGTAGGAGGGAGAATACAACGGAGAGACGAAGTAAGTTCTGCCCAAAGACCAGCTGGATAGGTGACGGCCGAAGGGATAGTCCACAGCCCATCTCCTCTTTAGCTATCAAGTAGCTCCACCGGGCATCGGTCAAAAAGCTAGGTCTCCACGGTCAGAGGTAGGTTCACAGATTCCGTATCCTGATGGGTAGGCCGGATGGGGGATGTGTTCGAGGTCTGGCCGATGTCCGGTTTTTTCTCAGAGAAGTAGCACGACGTGGTAGGGACCACTGTGGCTGGCATCTTGGGGTCAGGCAAGGGATTCTGACCTAGGAGTTAAAATCAGCCGACGTAGTTTTACACCTTCGTCCCTCCGCCAGGTAGTCCCGGGCCCCTCTTATCTCTGGGGGTCGCCTCTTTGTGCTGCGGGGTACGGACGCGTCCATAGAGAGTTGTCCCTGATATGTGCCCAGGTCCTTCTTAGCCCCTGAAATGGTAGGTCTCCTCGAGATGACTCATGGCGGCCATCTTAAGGTCAGGCGTGCTCTGGGTGTTTCCATGTCTCACTGTGCCTGGGCCATCTGTTCCTCGTCTTAAGCCCTGTCAAGGTGCCTCAATGACTCTCTCCAGTCTCCCCCCCTGCTGCGGGGGTGCCACCTGCGTGATCTCTCGTTAGGGGGGGTCCCGGCCACCATTTTGAAGTCAGGCAGGCCGAGACAGGAGCTTCCCCCCCCGTGGTCGTTTTCCTTGCCCCCTTTCACTTGGCTGGCGGGAGCCCACAGCTGACGTGACCCGAGGAGCCACAACAGTCTACTCACCACCTCGGGGCTGCTTTCCCGCGTGTCCGGTGGGCCCTCCGGTGGTCGCGTCTCCCGCAGCACTTCTCACTGCACTTGCTCACCGGAACGCCTCTTTCACTGCTCCCGGCCGCATCCACCACCTCGAGCCTCCTCAGCACTCCGGTGCTGAGGAGGATAATACATTAATAATACATTATTTACACTGACGGATCTGCTCAACCGGCCATAGGGAGTAAGCAAGCTTACAGCGCAGCGTGTGCAATCGTTAAAGATCGCATGCGCGATGGAAAGTTCCATCCAAGTTGCACTAAAACGCAATCTCTAGGAGACTGCACCGCTCAGTTGGCAGAATTAAAAGCACTGATACTGGCACTTGTAAATACGGATCACGAATTCCCCACACTAATTGTGTGTGATTCCTTTTACTGTGTACAGTCATACAATGAATACTTGTATCATTGGGAACAAAACGGGTTTAAAGATGCAAAAGGTGGCACAATTAAGCATAAAATGCTATGGGAACAGGTAGTGGAGTTGAAAAACGACCTACCACGGGCTCACGTGATACATACACTGAGTCATCAGCGTGATGGCGTTCACGTTGAAGGAAATTCATTGTCTGATGAAGCCGCAAAGGGGGCTGTACGAACAGCGTCCGTAGCTGCAATCACTCGTTCAAAAACGAGGATAGACGGTGAGATTATGGTAGCTGTCATTGCTTCACGCAAAGGCAGCACAGCAGTAGCTAAAAAATTTCCACTGAAATACTCCTACAAGTTAGATGCACAAAACATTCCATATGCTCAGATTCCTGGAGTGGGGGATAGAGTAATACCAAATATGGATCGTAGGCAAGGTTTAATTCTAGCAGCACACGAAGGGATAGGTTCTGTACATAAGGGACTTAGGGAGACTATGTCTTTGTTGAAACAACGCTGCTGGTGGCCTGCGATGAGAAGGCAGATTAGAGACTATGTCTGGAACTGCGACATCTGCAAGCAAATGACAGGGTCCACCACAACACGTCCAGTACAGATACCATTGTTAGACAGCATTAGGTTGTCCGTTCGTGTGCGTCCAGCTCAAGTTTCCTCAAGGTCTGGCCTCAGCGCTCGGCTGAAGCTCGAACTGTTATAAAAGATTTGCGAGTCTTTATCGGCACATACGCAGTTAGCACGTTACATTCTGACCGTGGCCCGGCGTTTAGCTCTCTGGCTTACAAAGAGGACATGGAAGGAATGGGCGTAGCATTGCGGTACTCCTCCCCGTACCATCCTGAGGGAAATTCGGGTGTGGAGAGGAAAAACCGTGACTTAAAGCACTCTTTAACAGCTAGGGTATTAGGCAAGGGCGGTAGTTGGGTCAGTCACCTTTATGGGGTCCAAAGAGCAATTAACAACCAGCCAAGAAGCTCTCTAGGGGGTGTCACTCCTTACGAGGTCCTATTTGGGACAAGAACGTGGGTATCTGATCTTGATTGTGAAGGCGCAGTGGCGGATGGAAAACAATTTGATATCCATGATCGTTTGGCTGTTTTACAGGATCTAAATGAATCCAGGACACAACAAAGCAACGTCCACTTAAAACAGTCTGCCACTGAGGAAGTCAAAGCAGTAACGGCAAGACCTGTCTGGATCCCAAAAGTCGGGGATCTGGTCAGAGAGAAGATTGCAGACAAGAAAGAATTTGGGCCATCTTACAGAACAGCTGTACCGGTCCTAGCAATCCAAGGCACAAGAACTGTACTTCTGCCGCCTCTTGCCGGGAAAAAGGAGAAAAGATTTGTCTCAATCGACTTAATGAAACCACACTATGTGGCCGATACTAAACAATAGGCCTCGTGGACTCCACAGTAGCAGACGCCCTCCTCTAGCTACAATCCAAGAAGTCCAAACAGAAAGACTCATCACGTTTGAAGAGCCACCTGTACGGAATGAAGGACTAAGCAACAATGCTATGGAACTCGTTCCACTTCAACAAGAAGTTCAACTTCAAGAAGAAAATCAAATTAACAACCAAGTTGCAATCAGACGTACTACAGACGTCCACGTCAACATGCCTCGTCAAGAGCAAAATCCGATTTCAACAAATCCCGATGCGATTCCAACAATTGATCTAACTGCTTCTGGCTATTTCATGAACTTTGATAAGTTTTCACTGGATCCAAGCGAGCAGGAAACGACGCCAGCCCAAAAAAAAAAAATCACACAAACAAAAACTGATTGACTTTCTGAACTTTTTTAAAAAGACTTACCTAGTGTCACCTTGGATAGAACTATGGTATATCACTGGGATTCTATTTTTCATTTTCTGGCAAGGTTTAATTATAACTTTTAGTATGCTTATTAATGGACAATACCTTCAACAGAGCTCTACAGCCCAAAAGGTTAATTTAATTTTAAAGCCACACCAATCTTCACATCGTGAACCAAGAGACTTGTCTTCAGTGAACATCACAGCAGTTCCTATACCGGACGGTATAGTATGGGACAAGACTGATTTCGATATTTTCGGTCCGATTGAACTTTTAAAGCTTAAACATGTATTTAAAATTTCTTTAAGTGATATCATTACCTCCAGTACATTTTCTGTAGACCTTAGGGATTTTTTGCTAGGCCCAAGGAAAACACGTCAGAAACGTTTCATATATGCTGCCAATTTATGCCTACTATAATGAAAACTGGAAAATATCCCAACAAGAGGCCGCAGAAAGAATACGAGAAATAGACCGTATTAACTTAAAGAAGGCATTAGCTGTAGTGGATAATGGGTTAACAACTTTGACCTCCAGGATTTACTCCTTAGGCAACATTCTATCTTCGGCAATTGACGTATTAGACGTATTAGAACAAGACTTGGCCTTGTTACAACACGGGCAATCTCAGTTACGTTCTATTATGATGTTAAGCTGGACGCTGCAATCTTTGCGTGCAGGCTACGTGCCCTGGTGTTTTATAAACACCACGTCTCTGTTTTCAGGATACAATCTAACTGATAAACAGACAGAAATGGCACAGAGGGGAGCCAAATATACAATGCTGCGTATTGAGAAACTGGAAAGGTTTCCATTCACTGTAGCCGAATCACCATCAACCGAATGGCTAATTCATGGCCAGATCACCCTGCCGGTCACTACGTTTCAGTTTCAATATTGCCTTAAGCAAAGGCAGACAGGCAGATATGAAAAAATGGGTAAGGGATACATTAAGAAAACTTGGGAGTTACCATATAGATTTCGATGCCGGAATGGGGATCGAGAAGTATTTCTTAGTGGTACAAACTGCAAGTATGCTTTAAGCGGTTCTCTCATGTGTCAGGATACTTCTCTGCACGGAGCATGTAGTGGTTCGGTAGCGAATCTATCTTGTCACATGTCAGGGACCCCAGCGGCCATGATCACGCCGGTTTTCCAGCTGCTCTCGAATGGGAGTTACTTGATGCTAAACGATCAAGGTTGCTGTGGGATGCTTCCAGGCGTCGCCTATCTGGTCACTGTTCACTCCAGGGTTACTTGCTGTATGCAAGTATTGTTTCCACCACTGAACACAGTCAGGGAGGCACCGTTATGGCCTTTGTTGAATGTTTCCTTTATACAATTTGATACTTTGAGCAGACTGAAAGCCATGCTTTTGCAGCAACCCGTGCCCTTAACCTCCGCTCGAGAAACCTTTGAACTTCAAGTTGTAAGGACCTCGACTGAGATACAAGCGCTTATACGTATGAACTGCCCCTTTCATTTCGCAGAAATGGTGAGTCGTATCGTTAATATGTCTGATACGAGCGGTATTGTACACCTATTTAAGACCATAGGGTCAGGACTATTAAGCACCTTTCAGACAGTCCTCAGAGTAATCCCAAATTTTATACACTCCGTATTGGGAAGCGTCTTTGGAGGTCTCCCGCTTATCCTGTTCCTAATTGCAGGAGTCCTGATTGTGATCTTACTGCTACGCAATGGACGGCCCAATTTCCGAGGAAATAGCGAACATACTCATGGAGCGGAAATACGGTGAACGCATGGTGCAGCTTCTGGGTATACCTTGCCTAAGAGAACTGAACGCCTCTTGGTTTCTATCGTTTAGACCAGTCTGGGTGGACTGCATCTTACCTGTTCTTCGATGCCTGTTTTGCGGAGAAGAATGCGCGTTGGATCTCTGTCTAACGTTTCCATCAGATACGCCTCCGGACATGGATGCTATGCTGGACCCCCTAAAGGCCCATGCTCTGCGTTGTCCCCAGCGTCTTCCAATTCTGATGAATGCATTCCTTGAGAATCCACAGGTGCCGTTTGCTCCTGCTGGGTTAGGTGGCTCCTCCACAGGCACCCAGGTAACAACTGCTGCACAAGCTGCCGCAGCACCGACTGTTAGCAGTGCTGAATTCCATCTATGTGCGATTGACGTTCTCTGTGAGGCGTTGGATTTGTCGTCTGCAGTAGCCAACACCGATAATGCTGTATCTCCCAGCCAGGACACTTAATCTTGAATTGGCTCATCGCGTCCTGGGAAAAAATTCGGCTTCTCCACTTCGTTTCATAAATAAACGAACAAAATTTGGAACATTTCCTAAATTGACACTTTCGCTTGAAAAAGCATGGCCTTATTCTGCTTGTAGTGATGCAACTTTTATAAGTGGGACAGAATTGACTTTTTCAAGTGGCAACTATGAATAGCTAATTTTTAACATTTTTTAACATATTTTTTTAAACGCTTTTTAAAACCATGTTTTTGGCCGCTTTTAAACAATGTTTTTTAAATTTGTCCAGATTTTAAGTATGGTCATTGTCATCCAATTCGAAAGAGGAGTGGGTGTTATGTTTCATATAGAGGCCCTAATATAGACATGTTCATATATGCCCTGATATAGACAATCATATATGCCCTATTATGGTCATAATCGTATATGCCCTATTATAGTCATGATCTCCTATGTCCTTATATAGGCATGATCTTTCACCTACATTAGTTCCCTACAGTACACAACGAACACTGAGGGTTGAACGTTATCTAGTCTGTGGTTTGAACACTTTAGGGTTTTTCCCGAACACAGGCCTACAATGTACTCATAAATTATGCATGAGCATTCACCAGCTACATCTCCTGCATAATGCGTATGTACAAAGCTCACCCCTGACGTCTTCCTCAAGTCTAACAAAGACCAATACACACCATACTGAGGGACAGACACTTTAGGGTATAAATACACCGCATCTTGCCACGGTAAGATAGAGGGAACCGAGACTTCCATGCTGACACACTGACCAGAGATGCTGAGGCTCCTGCATGCAGTCGCTCCAGCTGACAGCGGTCTAACACAGCCCTTGCGGGGTGTCTAACTCGAGACCAGGACGGGGTCCCACGCTCTCTCTCTTCAGGTAATGGGGTTCGACTAAATCCTAGAGGGATTCTTGGCTCTTAGACCTACACACATGCTAGGTACACTTAGGTACATCTAGTAAGGCATCGTAGGAGTATGCGCACTTTTATAATGCATTTGATATATTCATGTATGTAACCATTATTATTGCAATATGGTAGAACTGTACTATCCTTTCACTTTTATCGTACTGCTGACAATATATATCTCTGCTACTGTCTGCTGGTTGTTGCAGCACATATATTCTACACTAGAATAACAACTGTTCAATAAATACTTATTGAAACACCCAGACTGTTTATTCTATGTAACTCTCTGAGACAAACCGAACAAGTAAGCACGAGTGACTGAGCGAAAAGTAGTACATTGTTTCCACGATTCTGAGGGATCAGGGTTGTCATGATCTAAGGTTGCCAGAAACTAATCTCTCCCCGATTAGAGGAGATTCTAGTGGCACTGTGAGCTAGCTAATGCAAAAACATGCTAACATACGCGGTGGGGGTGCACAGAGCCAGTCTGCCACCAAGCCCACAGTTTGTTATCCAAACGCGCAGGTCCTGCAGGGGTACTATAGGAACTACACGACAATGGCCTTGGGTCACCGAGGCGGGGAGGGGGTCGTGGAATAAAGGAGGGTAATGGGGTGTGGGGGGGATCCATTTCGTAATCCACCCAAGGATCGTCCATAGGGTGCAGGGAGACTAGCGCACCCATGTCCTGTGCAGGAGAGTAGGTGCGAGGACTACCTGTGTCTGAATGGACTCCAGTGACCCTGAGGGAAAGTCGCAGGATGTGAGGGAGGAGGTAATGGAGAAGATAGTGGAGGGCTAGCAGCAGTGTCCTTAGGCCTCTTGGAAAGCGCTGGCTGAGGGGTAATGTCTAGTTCTGGAGTTCCTCAGAGGAGAGTATTTGTTTTAATGGCAAATTCTTCCCAGTAGGAGAGATCTTGCCTGTGCAGGGGTGAATAATGATCCAATACTGTCTTTCATCCAGCTCCTGTTGAAGCTTCTTGGGCCTCTTCTTGAAGTTGGCTGCTGATGGTTTCACAGCCGATGTTGGTTTCAGTTCTGATGGCATGTTCTGCCTCGATGAAAGGGTCATCCTTGAAGGTTCAGCGCCGACATGGGATCTCGGACTTGAGGGCTGATGGGGGTCAACGGTCTTAGATGGATCCTGTTTTGGCCCCGACGTCTTACCTCTGTGTCAACCAAAGCCCGAGGTTGGTGGCGCTGCCAAAGGTGATGGTGGCTTGTTCACGGGCTCACTGCCTTAACCTTCAGAGGTTGGTGCTTGGCTTCGACATGCGGCCATTTGTGTGCCTTAGTGGTCTGTGTAGAGATGTAGGCATTGGCTGTACTCACATGTCTCAGTGCGAGATCGAGGGTCAACTGAAGTAGATGGGGTGCCTTCAAGTACCTCGTCCTCTTTGTGAAATTTCTTCCTCTTCCGGCTGTGAGGAATTGGATCCGATGAGCTCGGGCTGGATTGATAGGCCAGTATGTTGTGGGACTCGAGGAACTCATCTTCTTCAAAGCCAAGCATGGCTGCCTTGCCGAAGATGTTTGGTGTCTTCGATAATGACAAACATCTTCTTGTAGGCCCATGGCATGCCTTTCCGCTGCTGAAGGACCTTTTTGCTCCTGAAAGCCAAACAGGAATTGGAGCCGGTGTCATTGTGCTCTGTGGGGAGACACAAGTTTCAGACCGCATGGAGACTGACGCAGGATTGTTTTGAGCAGCACTGAGGGTATTTCTTGATTGGTGTCCGTTCCATCATCCTCTGCGCGTCTTCATCCTCTGGTGTCAATAGGGAAGATGTGGTGCCCCGAAGAGTGAGCGCATTCCGGGGGTTGATTGGCCATGTCTTGGACAACGATGTTTGGTGTGCTGGATGAAGAAGAGGAAAGATTGAACGAGGACTGCGTAGAGAACTCTTCTCGGCGATGGGACTGTGAAAAGAAGAGCCTTCACAGGTTTCTTTGTAGTTTCTTGTAGTTTATTGATTAAACAGCATCCCAGCGCAGAACAGCTTCTTCTACATCAATAGCTCTCATCTAACTGTTCATCATGGAATTCTCATCCACTTTCATTCTACACGTAGCTAAGTAACCAAAGCTATGACATAGGCAAGTAGACATCTCTACATATCTCCCTTCTATACAAACACAAAGAAATATATATAACATATACAATAATAATTAACCAAGTAGAGAACAATAACGACTAATAACTAAATTGTTCAATAAAATATAAAAAAACATAGAAAGTAATCTATAACTAATATTCTGCAGATATTTCCTAAATAATATTCTGTGGCCTACATACTTTACAAACATTTCCTAAACTCCAGATTGTATCATCTTCCAAAATTACGACATTGGATTTTACATTTTTAACTTGAAAAGGTCCTATATATTTGCTTTCACCCTTACGAACCCATTCATTTTTCCGCACTACTACCCAATCACCCACTTGAATAGACAACTGTTTTACTCCTTTTCTGAAATTGTACACACTTTTCATCCTTTCTTGACCTTCAACTTTCCTCGACACCTGATCACGATCAATCCATATTTTCTCTTTTTACACAACCAAACAGGACCTGTGAAGAGCCTTCACAGGTTTCTTTGTAGTTTCTTGTAGTTTATTGATTAAACAACATCCCAGCGCAGAACAGCTTCTTCTACATCAATAGCTCTCATCTAACTGTTCATCATGGAATTCTCATCCACTTTCATTCTACACGTAGCTAAGTAACCAAAGCTATGACATAGGCAAGTAGACATCTCTACAGACTGGAATCAACAAGCACTGTAAACATGAAGTTGTGAGAAAGTGCCATCTTTCTTGCATGGTATGCCCCCACTTTTTGCTGAATTGCTGATGTACTTTGACTGAGTGTGCCCTGGGCTCCTGCCAATCAGGTGCCCAGGGCCTGTGTTCCTTCCCTAAAACTGCATTACAGCCTAAACCCAATTGGCCTCTCTGGCCACAGGTAAGCCCCTGTTAAATGGTACCCTAGGTACCCAGGGCACTGTGACCAGAGAAGGCCTTTAAGGGCTGCAGCACTTATTGTGCCACCCTTAGAGGCCCTGTACCCTTACACCCACACACTGCCCTTGCAGGCTGAGTGTCTTGGTACAGAACAAAACAGAGAGTCGACATGGCACACATCCCTGTGTGCCATGCCCACAAACACACTGCCCTGGCATACCTCAGTCACCCCTATAGCTGGGTGCCCTATGCCAGTGGTGAGGGTACAGGTGCATGAGCCCTGTGCCCCTACAGTACCCAGGTCCATTCCTGGGCACTGTAAGTGCAGTGCTGCCATTCCGAGTATATGGTGCTGGGAGGTCGTCAGCACGAACTCCACAGCACCATGATGGCTGCACTGAAGACTGAGAAGTTTGGTATCAAACTTCTCAGCACAGTAAACCCACACTGATGCCAGTGTGGGATTTATTGTAAAATGCACGACAGAGGGCAACTTAGAGTTGCCCCCTGAACCTAACCTACAATCCACGTCTTGTCTGAGGGGCTGCCTAGGCTGCCACACAGCAGACATGTTGCTGGACCCCTGGGTAGAGAGCCATCCGCTCTCCCGGGCCTGCAACAATGCACGTCCTGGGCGAGGTGCTAGGCCTCCTCCCCCAGGATGGGCAGGGGAAGCTTCAAAGGCATACCACCTTTGTGAGCTTCCCCAGACCACTTGCTGTACTCAGCAACTGGTCCCCACCGGTTCTTCCCCCCATCCTGGCGGGAAGACTGGCGAGAAACACCAAGGGAGGAAAGGGGGTGTGCCAGCCTCTGCCAACCCCACCCCTCAGGTGGGGGTTGCGAGGTGAAGCACATCTCCGGGCTCTCGCCATCTTGAAGATGGGGAGCCCTGCCCAATCAGGTCTAGGCTCCTGCCCCCCTCCCACAGGAGAGTGGCAGGATAGGGGGTGTACCCACCCCAGGGCAGGGACCCATTGGCCCCTGCCCCTTACCTACCTGTAACGCCCCTAATTCTAGTATTTAGGGGCACCCTGAACCTTCCTTCCTCAGATCCAGATTCCGAAACAGAAAGAAGAACAAGAAACAAGAAGACCTGCCGTGCAGCTGCTAACAAGAGGAAGACACCAACTGCTTTGGCCCCAGCCCTACCGGCCTGTCGACCCTTGAACCTGCTCCTGCTAAACCCCGGCGTCTCCAGTGGTCAGCAACCTCAAAAACCCCGGAGGACCTGACTGCCTTGTGACTCTAACTACCTGGGACTCCCGCGAGCAGTGGTACTGCTCAACACAAGTAACCAACCCCTGGTGCCAGTCAGGAACCGCGACTCCAGCACACTCTGCACCCGCCGAGCCCGGCCTGTGCCTGAGTGGACATAGACCACGAGGACGTCCCCCCGGCGACTGTGACCCAGAATCCAGCACCCAAGGACCCTCCTCGACGATCCTGACGACGCCTGCAGCCTCAGAACCTGGGCCCCCTCCAACCGCGACCAGCAGAGGGTAAGATTCCCGACGCGAAAAGACACCCCTCCGGGGTGCCTACCTATCCTCCTACTTCCCAACTTACCCCTTGAAGTGGTGGTCGCACCTGAAGAATCTCCGTGCCCGAGCTTGCAGCCTTTGTTCAGTTTCCATCTTCTCCATTGGAATCCATTGAGCGCCCGACGGCTCAAAAGCACCCTGCACCCAGCCGCCCGTGTGCCCCTGGCAGTGCAACCTCTACTCTAATCTACTTCCCCATTTGCCCTGAGCAAGTGACCAGGAGCCCAGCTCCCACAGCCGCGTGGCCTGCTTGCCAGCAGCCACCAACCAAAGGCCCCCTGCCTTCCATAGGATAACATTGGGCCTACTCACTCTGCACCGGGCCGCCCCTGTGCCGCTGAGGGTGTAACAACTGTACCTACCTGACCCTGGGGGACCCCTCAGTCTATGCCCAGAACCTTAACTCTGCCAGTCGAGTACTTACCCAAAAGCCGATAACTCACTTTCCTTCCATAGGGTAACATTGACTGGTTTCACTTGGAAATTCTTCTAAGTGTCGTGCTTTGAAACTTTAAAATATTCCTCTAAAATCAGCCGAAGTACGAAAACGAATTTACTCACCTGGCATCAGGAGAGATCCCAGTGCTGGACTTTGGTGCCCAGCACTGACCCTGAAAAGTAATCATAACGGTACTTACCGGTAACTCGAATTTCCTTCCATAGGATAACATTGCCTGGTTTTTGCTGAAAAAGTTTCTAAGTGTCGATTTTGCAAACTTACAAATATTCGTTAAAAATCGCCTGTATAACAAAAACACATTCTTTCAATCGTTTACAGGAGATGCACCAGTGCTGGATCCAGGATCCAACACTGAGTAAGAAAAACTATCGATAACACTACTTACCTGCTAAGTGAATTTCCTCCCATAGGATAACATTGGTGATTCTATGTGAAAAAGTTTTTAAGTGCCCACTTTTGAAATACAATAATATTCCTTAAAAATCACAACTGTAACCAAAACGTTTTTACTCAACTGTTTACAGGAGATGTCCCAGGACTGAATCTAGGATCCAGTCCTGTGGTTAGAAAAGTAATCCAAAAAGTAATCTATTGCATTTAACTAAGAAATTCCCATTGAGCTCAATGTTATATTGTGTTTAAAATTGTGTTGCTGGGGGCGTGGCTAAGCCGAGCAACAAGATGGCTGCCTAAGCTGTCGGCTCCGCCGACCGGGCACTAAATCCGCTGAAAATCCGATCAATTTTGCCCAAACTGGGGCTCTAACATCAAATATCTGAAACCGGAGGAGCTGCGGCGCAGATTGATACCTCCTGTGGCCGAGAACGAGCTACTGAAAGACAGCGCCATCGAGACAGAGGCGCGGCCGTGCGGCCTGGTGACTGGGAGTGATCCTGGCAGCGTGCGATCCCCAGGCTGAGCGTCTTTGGGGGCCGGGCTGTTGCGCCGGCGGCACCACGCTGGGTCGGGCGGAGGAGCCCTGGACCGCGCGGCCGTCGTTTGCGGGCCGCGATTTGCAGTGGACGCGTCGCTGACGCTCCGGCGCCTGGCCGGGCTGGAGCCGAGTGAGGATCGGAGCGGCCGGAAAGGCACAGAACCTGTGACTGCATTGACCGCTGCTGCGGTACATAATACCTGCGGAGGGCCAAGGTGAGGTGGTGGCCCCGATCCGGCCGGGAGGGGGGTGCGCAACCTGGCCTCTCGTTGAGCTGCTGGAAGGATATCCAGCGACCCTGTGCTCTGTGCCTCAGAACAGCTCGGGACCACTGTCACAGGGCAGCCACGCTGTAAGAACTACCACACAGACGCGCGCCCGCAACGGACGCGTATTATAAACGACGACGGTGCATTGGTGCCACTTCTTGCCTTGGACTGCAACACTTGGGAGCCCGCTCGTTGTGACGCTGCTGTAGCCCCCCGTGGCTACCCACCGACATTGCGTCGCTGCCCTGCCCTCTTGGCCTCAAAGTTGTTGGGCAGACAGACACCCCTCTCACTCTCTTAACGCTAAACCTGAAGTACGGCCGAGACGTGTTCCCGGAGTGGCCCTGGCACGCACGTAACACCCTAGTACTGGAGGTTTTCAGAAGAGGGTACCCGAGACGCGTGCTCCAGCTGTTGACGGACGGCATCGCTCAGCGGGGTGGACGTTAGTGGTAACGTTGCTTCTGCCGCGTACAGTACCCCGACCCAACCGCAAGTAAGCCCCATCGGTGGGTTCAATATACATCAGGGTCGCAGTTCGAAGGCAGCGCTCCAGACCAAATTGACGAAATACGCATGGGAGGGTGGCCCGGGTGCGAGCCCCAAAGGAGGTCCAACCGTATCCGACAAGCCCGAATCCGGTGGGAAGCAAAAGGAACCAACGTTGCAGGACATTCTAGAAGCCATCACCACCGTTCGCACATCCTTGGAGTCGCGTATTGACACGGTGTCAACAGAAGTGTCCCTCATTAGAGAAGACATGCGCTCAATGAACTCGCGCCTGAAGGATGTTGAAATCAAGGCGACCTCCCTGGTGGAAGACACGTCCGCGCTCCAAAGAAAAGTGGACGACCTGCAAACACAAGCGGCAAAGCTGGAAGCGCAGTTGGATGACTATGAAGGGCGCTCCAGGCGCAACAATGTCCGCATAATTGGGGTGCCGGAGCGAGCGGAGGGGCCATCGGCGGACCTTTGTGGAAGACCTGATCACTACCTACCTAAAGCCGCGGGGACTCTCCAACTTTTTCTCCGTGGAAAGAGCGCACCGGGTGCCGGGCGGCAGGCCGCGGCCTGGAGCCCCCCCGCGACCACTTCTTGCCAAGATCTTCAATTTCCGCGACAGGGATGTCATCCTGCAAGGTGCCCGCTCCGCCCCGCCAGTGGAATTCCAAAACAGCCGCATCACCTTCTTTCCGGACTTCACCCTCAGGGTGCAGCGACAGCGGCGCAGTTTCTTGGAAGTGAAAAAAGCGCTCCGTGATAAGAACTTGAAATATGCTATGATGTTCCCGGCCAAGCTGAGAGTAGAATCGGAGGGAAAATCCTGGTTCTTCACCACCCCGGAGGAGACCTGGGATTGGTTGGAGGGCTGGCGTACGACGGGTCGCCGCCGCGGCCCTCGCCGTGGTGTAAGAAATGACGAGGACGCCCGGGCCTCTGGTGGCGGCTCGCCACAGCAGGACTTGAATGAGGCGGCTGGAGATGCTGAATGACTGGTCTGTATATTTTCCCTTTGAATGCTGGAGTGGTCCAGATAGCCGGAGAGCTGTGGGGATAGAGTTCCCTCCGCCAGAGGCGTCAGACTCTGTTCTATTGAGTTCTTCTGTCACATCGGTCCTGGCGGGGCTGATCTCCCGAACTTTGCCTGTTTCCCGGTTGACTATGTGGGCGTAGTGGGGCGTATTTTAGGCCCTAACTAATGCTCTTAATATAAACATGTTTGATAATCAAGGTTATTGTCGGTATATTAAAACTTTTCACAGATAGGTGCTCGGTTCGATTGCACAACCCCGTACGTTTTTGGAAGGGTGGGCGATAGGCACTCTGCTAGTTTGGGGGGCGGGAGGTTTTGTTACCGCCAAGCAGGGAGGCAGGGAGGGGGGAGAGGGGGAAAGTATTTCGGGTTTATGGGGTGGGTGGGATGGGATCGTTTTTGTGTTTTGTTTTTAGCATTGTTTTTGTTTAGACATGGCATGTTCGATTGGTTTCAGATGCAAATAACGGCAGGTGCAGTGTTCGTAGCGCTCTCATGGTCCACAATGCTTGGGAATGTCGCAGAACCCTTCCTCACTTTCCACAGGTTGTGCTCCTCTCTGGGTTGCCTCATCATTGGGTCTGTGGGATGGGGAGAGGGGGTTTGTTTTTTTGTTTTGGTTTGGGCATTGTTGTTGTGCAGGCATGGTTTGTATTCTCGAATTCACATGTCAACCGCAGGAGACACAGTATTGGCCACACTCTTATTGACCATACAATTTAGCGCTGTAGGGCACTCCTTACATGTACTCCCCCTGGCTTGTTCCTCCCCGGAGCATCTTATGTCACTAACCTCAACTGATGGGTACATCGACTAGACAGAAACTTACGTTGCTTTCATGGAATGTAAATGGGTTGGGGGACAGAATAAAGAGGGGGTGGTTCTCCAATTCCTGAAACGACACTTACCGGACGTCGTGTTTCTACAGGAGACCCACCTGCTGGGCAACGGTTGTAAGGCCCTGTCTCGATGGGGTTTTCAGATGGTGGCCCATTCCGCTTTTGGGTCAGGTTCCCGAGGGGTGGGCATCCTTGTTCGCAAATCCTTCCCCTTAACGATTAACTCGATCCGCGAGGACCCGCTGGGTAGATTTGTAGCCCTGTCTGGAACTTGGGAGGGAGCCATCATCAACTTGATCTCAGTATACATTCCACCGGGCCTCCACACGCAAGCATTTGTTGATCTCGGCGACCTTCTCCTGGGCCTTCCCGAAGGGCGGTTACTGATTGGTGGGGATTTTAACTCCATTGTCTCGGACTCCCTGGATCGCTGGCCCCAGAAAGTCCTACCGGTCTCACGTAAACGGATTCATAGCTTCTTGGGTGCACTGGGACTGGCGGATGTTTGGAGGTGCCTGCATCCAAAAGAACTCCAATACACACACCTATCGAGCTCCCATGGCACCATGTCACGCATTGACTATGTGCTTACTCCTACACAACATCTACATATCGTCAAAGAAATACGACAATTGGCCAAGGGCATATCGGATCACTCCCCCCATATTGTGCAGAATAGAGGTCGGGGAGCCCTCGGTCGGCCGCGTGGCACCGATCAACTCGTGGTATCTCACGACCCCCCTCATTAGGGATAAGGTTCTGACCGAAACAGACTTATATTTCCAAGAAAACCTGGGATCAGTCAGCTCTTCCGTTTCGCTTTGGGAGGCCTATAGAGCTGTTGTCCGCGGGGTGATCCTGGGGCAAATTGCAGGGCAACGCAAGGAAAAGACGACTGCCGTGACACGTATCGAGGGCGAGGTCCTGGAGTTGGAACGCACAGTTAGATCGCACGACTCGGAAGAAGTGAGTCAACAGCTTCGTATTAAAACTAAGGAGCTCTCGGACCTAGCCACGGATGCGGCTAAGGCACATTATCGGGCTACCCTTAGCAGGATCTACGATGTAGGCGACAAGGTAGGCAAATTGTTGGCCTGGCTAGATCGTAGAGACGGGGCACGGCGCGTGGTGGCTGAAATTGCCATCGATTCACATTCCCGAACCACAGCTCCACAAGACATAGCGGATGCATTTGGTAAGTATTACCAGACCCTGTACTCTTCCAGCACGACCCATTCGGAGGAAGAGGCTTCTTCCCTCTTACGTGATATACGCATGCCGGTGGTCACAGAGGAGGAGAGTCTTGACTTAGACCAAGATATTACAGCGACCGAAGTGGAGAGGGCCATTCACGATCTGCGGGGGGGGAAAGCATCGGGCCCTAACGGGATCCCTATAGAACTGTTTAAGCTCACGGCGGGCGTGACCGCCCCGTATATCACCGCCATGTTCCAGGAAAGTAAAGACCGCGGAATCCTCCCTTAAGATCATAGACTAGCCAATATCATTGTTATCCACAAAGCGGGTAAACCCGCCGATCGGTGTTCTTCATATAGACCCATTTCGCTCCTTAATTGCGAGGCTAAGATCCTCGCAAAAGTTCTCGCCACTCGCTTGCTATCGGTTCTTCCCAATTTGGTTCACCCGGATCAATCCGGGTTTATGCCCGCAAGAAATACGTCTCTTAATCTCCGCAGACTGCACGCAGTGCTATGTAGAGCAGATACGATCAGAGAAGACACGGTTGTGGCATCCTTGGACGCTGCTTCGGCCTTTGACACCATAGAATGGCCATACCTGTTCGCTGTGCTACGCAAGCTGGGATTTGGCCCGGAATTTATCAGCTGGGTACGTCTCTTGTATTGTCAACCATTGGCACAAGTGATTGTAAATAATCGAAAGTCCCCGGTCTTCTCTCTCGGTCGGGGCACCAGGCAAGGGTGCCCCCTGTCGCCACTTCTTTTTGCTTTGGCCTTGGAACCTCTAGCAGCCTGGATCCGCCAGGCCCCCACCATCCGAGGCCTTGACTGGGCTTGTGGCAGGGAGGACCGTATATCACTGTATGCAGATGATATCCTGCTCCATCTCGCTTCCCCGGCAAGGTCCCTTAATGCGGTGATGGATATCTTTCACAGCTTTGGCAGGTTCTCAGGCTATAGGATCAACTGGTCAAAATCGGTTCTCTATGTCCTTAGTGGGCAGAGACCGCGACTTCCCCGGGGGTGCCAGCTGACGGAGGCTGTTGATGGCTTCAAATATCTGGGGATCTGGGTATCTAAAGATCTGACGCAATATGAAACTAACCTCCGGCCCCCACTAGAGCGCCTCAAATCTGACGTTCAACATTGGAAATCGCTTCCCCTGACCCTCCTTGGGCGAGCAGCCCTATTCAAGATGATGTCCCTCCCCAGTCTTCTGTACGCATTACAAAATACACCTCTTCCGGTCGCGGCATCCTACTTTAAAGAGTCGGAGGGCACAGTGCGGGACTTGCTGTGGGAGGGTAAACCACCCCGCATAGCCACGCACAAGCTTACACTGGGATGGTTCAATGGTGGCATCGGACTCCCAGACATGAAAAGATACTACTGGGCCTCGCAGCTCGCTGCCATTAACCAATGCACATACCGGCGACAGGATGACCCGGCATTTCAGATTGATCGATGGCTCCTCCCGGGGGGTGGGTTCGTGGGAGCACTCTATACAAAATCCCAGGGGAAAGTTCCGACTGGCCCAACAAAACATGATGTGCACATCTGGCAAGAAGCCACTAAAAGCCTGGGTTGGGAGGTTAAGCTTACACAGGCCACGTCACTTTGGCACTGACCAGCTGGGTCGGCTGTCGCGCTCCTTGGGGTTCGACAAATGGGATACCATCGGTATCTCCAGAATTGGAGACCTTTGGAGATCCGGGAAAGTCATATCGTTTGCTCACTTACGTCAAGAATATGAAATGGCCAGCACCGAGCAGTTCAGATACTTTCAAATTAGGCACGCGCTACTATCGGCTCTCCCCAAGGGTGCAGCCCTCCCTGACTCCTCCCACTGGAAGACAGGGTTCTTGATGGGGACCTGCCGGATCGGGCCATAGCCCTTATCTACAAGAAGCTAATCAACAACATGACCGATCCCTTAATGCGGCTCAGAACTAAATGGGACCACAACGTTGCCGGCTTGAAGGATGAGGAGTGGCGGGCCGTGGTGGCTTCCCCCCGTGAGGTGGCCATCTCCTCCAGACTCCGACTGGTTCAGCTAAAAATCCTTCACAGGACGTATCTGTCTGGGCCCTCCTTGGTTCATATGGGATACGCCCCAGACGGTGGGTGTACACGTCAGTGCGGCCAAGAGGGCACCTTCATCCATACACTTTGGGAATGCGATATAATTCAGAAATTCTGGGAGGGGGTGGTATCAGTAATAAGGAAGTGATGGGGCGACGGCTACAGTGTAATATAAAACTGATTTTGTTGAACATATGGGGCCCCACTGATCTTACAGCCAGAGAAAGGACATGGGTCACATTGGGCTTTATGGTGGCAAAGCGGAACATTGCACGTTTGTGGAGGGCTCTGACTTCACCGATCATTGCGGACTGGGCCAAGGACATGGACTGGTGCATGGTGACTGAGATACCTATTTACGTCTCCAGGGGCTGCCCGAAAAAATGGTCGCAAATTTGGGGGCCTTGGAACACTTTCCGGGGAGAAATATGTGAACCACCAGAGGGCCGGGGGGAAGAAGCTATTGAGGTCGATTAATGTGTTCTTCCCGACATCAGTTATGCTGGAGTGGGGGAAAAGGATCTTTGATGTGCTATAACACTGTGTGCCAATGTCTACATGTGTAATGCTGTGTCTCTGTTATTCCACATGCCTTTTTCAATAAAAAGAGTTTATAAAAAAAAAATAAAAAATTGTGTTGCTTATGCAACAATTGTAACTATTGCATTCAAAAGTCTATTGCCTATTGAAAAGTATTTAACTAAAGCATCTCATTCTGAGAAAGTATATTTTGATACCTATTGTTGGTTCTAAAATAAAACAACTATATTTTTATATACAAACCATTGGCCTAGAGTTCAGTTCTTGAGTGTGTGGCTTCATTTGCTGACTGAGTGTGTACAACAAATGCTTTACACTGTCCTTTGATACTGCCTTACTGCTCGACCAAGCTACCCCTTTAGGGAGTAAGGTTATATCTAACTTTAGCCTCTGCCAAACCTCTGGGGACTGTGGACTCTGTGCACACTGAACCTTACTTTGGTGCAGTATATACAGAGCCACTTTCTTACAGAAGTTCAGCGTCGAAACCGGGAGCAACTTCGATACATGGCCGAACCCGATGGCGGAGAAAAACAATCTAACAATGAGTCGGTGCCCATGCGCATTTACTACCAGAGGAGTCACCGAGACCTTGAGACTTCTTTGAAGAAAAAAACAAGTTGCAACAGTCCAAGCCAAGCCAAACACCAGATGGTAAGAGTATGCAGAGCATGTGTATCTACAGCCAAATATTCTCATAAATTAAGTTTCATAAAGCTTACCTAGAGCTAAAAGCTATCTTCCTAGGACTTAAGATGTTTCTTCCTCTTTAGCAGGCAAAAGTTCAATAGTCCTCACAAACAACACAGAATCCATGTTCCACTTGAACAAGCAGGGCAGGAAAAAGTTTCACTCCGCGAGCCAAATGGCAGTCCAGCTGAGGAACTGGGTGTTTCGGAACAACAAGTTTACAGCGGGGCTTTTCACTTTGACTGTAAAATTAACTTCCAAGCAGTGTTCCCTGTAAGGTGCGCACGCGCACCCATGCTATCCCAAGCGCGCAGTGGTTTGTGAGAAGCAGGCACACTCTTCACTGGACATCATAGACCGTTTTCGCGCCGGTGCTTTTAAAACACGGGCGGCGCGAAAACGGTCATTTGCTTGTTGAGGGGGAGCAGTGGCAGCGAAAGGAAGCACTCCTCTTCCACAGCAAGTGTTTCCTGCACATGCCACTTGCTGCATTTATTTCAGTAATCGGAGCGCAGCTACGGGGGCTTGTGTGGCTTTTTAAATGCATTTATGTAAGAAACTGGCTCTATATATACTGCACCAAAGTGAGGTACAGTGTGTATAGAGTCCAAGGGTCTCCAGAGGTTTGGCAGAGGTTAAAGTTAGATAGAACCTTACTCTCTAAAGTGGTAGCTTGGTCAGAGCAGTAAGGCAGTATCAGAGGACAGTGTAAAGCATTTGATGTACACACTCAGTCAGCAAATGGTCTCACACACTCAAGAACTGAACTCTAGGCCAATTGTTTTGTATAAAAAAATATACTGTTTTTTTATTTTAGAACCACAGGTTTGCATAAAATACTTTCTCAAGATAAGATGCTGTTTGTTGAATACTTTCAATGAGCAATAGACTTTAAATGCAATATAGTCCAGGGGTTGCAATAGGCAACACAATACTTGGTATATTACAACATTGAGCTCAATGGGATTTTTAAGTAAACTGCAATAGAATTACTTTACAAACGTTTTTCTTACTTAGGGCTGGATCCTGGATTCAGCCCTGGTGCATTTCCTGTAAACAGTTGAAAGAAATCGTTTTTGTTACACAGGCGATTTTTAAGGAATATTTGTATGTTGCAAAAATCGACACTTGGAAGAATTTCTGGTAAAAACCAGGCAATGTTATCTATGGAGGAAAATCAAGTTACCAGAAAATCACAGTTGTAATCACTTTTTCTAGTCAGTGCTGGGTACTTAAATCCAGCACTGGGATCTCTCCTGAGAACAGGCGAGTAATTTCGATTTTGGTATTCGGACGATTTTTTGTGAATATTTCAAAGTTCCAAAACTTGACACTTAGAAGAATTTCCAAGTGAAAACCAGTCAATGTTTACCTATGGAGAAAATGCAAGTTATCGGCTTTCAGGTAAGTACTCGGCTGGCAGAGTTAAGGTTCTGGGGCAAGACTCAGGGGTCTCCCAGGTTCAGGTTTGTACTGCTGTTACACCCTCAGCGATACAAAAGGGGATGATGGACGGAACGTTTGAGCCAATCAAACACTCACCCCCAGTTACACCCTCAGCGGCACAGGGGCGGCCGGGTGCAGAGAGAGTAGGCTCAACGTTAGCCTATGGCGGGGGGCCTTTGGTTGGTGGCTGCTGGAAGGCATGCCACTCGGCTGTGGGAGCAAAGCTCCTGGTCACTTACTCAGGGCAAGTGGGGAAGTCGAACAGGGTAGTTGGTGCACCCTCAGCGGCACTGGGGCTGCCGGGTGCAGTGGGCTTTTGGGCCGTCGGGCGCCCAATGGATTTCAATGGGAAAGCTGCGAGACGAACAAAGGCTGCAAACTCGGGGACGGTGATTCTTCAGGTGCGACCACCACTTCGAGAGGTAAGTTGGGAAGCTGTAGGATGGGTAGACACCCAGGAGTTGAGCACAGGGGGCCGTGAGGCGCCGGGGTGTCTATAGGCGTCGGGAAATCTTACCCTCTGCTGATCGCGGTTGGAGGGGTCCCTGGTGTTGAGGCTGCAGGCGTCGTCAGGAGTGTCGAGGTGAGTCCTTGGGTGCTGGATTCTTGGTCACAGTCGCCAGGGGGATGTCCTCGTGGTCTTTGTCCACTTTGGCTCGGGCCGGGCTCGGCGGGTGCAGAGTGGGCAGGATCCGCGGTCTCAGGCCGGGGCCTGGGGTTGCAGATGTTTGAGCAGAACCACTGCTCGTGGGAGTCCCAGTCTTTAGTTGAGCAAGGCAGTCAGGTCCTCCGGGGTTTTCGAGGTTGCTGACCACTGAAGAGGCCGGGGTTTAGCAGGAGCAGGTTCGAGGGTCGACAGGCCGGTAGGGCTAGGGCCAAGTCAGTTGGTGTTGTCCTCTTGTTAGCCGCTGCACGGCTGGTCTTCTTTCTTCTTGTTCTTCTTGTTGTTTCGGAATCGGGATCTGAGGAAGGAAGGTTCAGGGTGCCCCTAAATACTGAATTTAGGGGCGTTACAGGTAGGTAAAGGGCAGGGACCAATGGGTCCCTTCCCTGGGGTGGGTACACCCCCTACTCTGCCACTCTCCAGTGGGAGGGGGGCAGGAGCCTATCCTTGGTTGGCTGGGTCCCCCCATCCTCAGGATGGCGGGGACTCAAGGTTGTGCTTCACCTCGCCTCCCCCACCCTAGGGGTGGAGTTGGCAGAGGTGGGCACACCTCTCTTCCTCACTTTGTTTTTCCCGCCGGGTCTCCCGCCCAAAGGGGGGTGGGGGGGAGAGGTTGAACCAGTGGGGACCAGTTGCTGAGTACAGCAAGTGGTCTGGAGAGGCTAACAAAGGCGGTATTGCCTTTGAAGCTTCTCCTTCGTGAACCCTGCCCATCCTGGGGGGGGGAGGCTTGGCACCTCGTCCCAGGATGTGCATTGTTTCAGGCCCCCGAGAGCAGCAAGCTCTCGACCCAGGAGTCCAGAAACATGTCTGGTGGTGGCAGCCTCAGCAGCCACTCAGTCAGGTCACTGGGAGTTGGTCGAGTTTCAGGGGGCATCTCTAAGATGCCCTCTGTTGTGCATTTTACATTAAATCCCACACTGGCATCAGTGTGGGTTTAATGTGCTGAGAAGTTTGATACCAAACTTCCCAGTCTTCAGTGTAGCCATTATGGTGCTGTGGAGTTCGGAATGACAAACTCCCAGCACCATATACTCTTAATGGCAGCACTGCACTTACAGTGCCCAGGAATGGACCTGGGTACTGTAGGGGTACAGGGCTCATGCACCTGTACCCTCACCACTGGCATAGGGCACCCAGCTAGAGGGGTGACTGATGTATGCCAGGGAAGTGGTTTGTGGGCATGGCACACAGGGATGTGTGCCATGTCGACTCTTCACTTTGTTCTGCACCAAGACACGCAGCCTGCAAAGGCAGTGTGTGTGTGTCAAGGTACAGGGCCTCCAAGGGTGGCACAATAAGTGCTGCAGCCCTTGGAGGCCTTCTTTGGTCACAGTGCCCTGGGTACCAGGGGTACCATTTACCAGGGGCCTACCTGTGGCCAGAGACGCCAATTGGGTTTAGGCTTCAATGCAGTTTAAGGGAAGGAACACAGGCCCTGGGTACCTGATTGGCAGGAGCCCAGGGCACACTCAGTCAAAGCACATCAGCAATTCAGCAAAAAGTGGGGGCATACCATGCAAGAAAGAGGGCACTTTCTCACAATTTAGTGATCATGATAGCGTGCGTCATGCTTTGAGATGGTGCTGTTATCACGAATATCTCTATCTCTCATCTCGATCGGGCCTCTTTGCTTGTGAGTTGTTGGTTTGCTGCGGAAGTTTCTCGCCAACAAACGGCCCTCCAAGAGATTAATAAATCTCAGTTTGTATTGAGGGAGTTTTTGCAAGTTTATTTTTGGTTTTGAAAGCACCAGATGCCGTGCTCCTTGCCTCCAGCAATTTCCAGGCAACAGTATAAATTTCAAAATAACTCTGGTGATTAATGTTCCTCCTGGAGAGAGATCGGAGTTTTGTCTAGCTGAGGTTTTGCCCGATCATAAAATAGCTCAGGAGGTTAATATTCATGCTGCAAAGAACGTGTACCATGCAGTTCACAAAGTGCATATAATGTGAATAGGTCAGTGGGTTTCTGCTTTTCTAAGAGACATCCTTTTGTTACTTGCAGTTTATAAAATAAAATCCTAATATAGAACAGTGAGCTATTAACTGGCATCAAAGAACTGCATGCACACTGAAAAGTATAAATTTGAGCATAGATTAATGTTGCAAAAAGGGTTCATTTGGGTAGCAATTGATTCTTATTATTGAAGACCACCCCCAACTATGGTATTCCATTTTCAATTCTGAGTTTGTGCTTCTCCAGACCAAGCACTCTTAAACTATACTGCCCACCAGTATGGATGACATGTCACTCCTACACCTTGTAGATCTCTGGCTTATGTAACATTTCCTACACACTGATTTACACACATGATTGATTGGCTTTGTGTATAATGTGTGTGTGATGCAAAGTGCTCTGACACCCTACACGGGTATGAGTGGCGCTATATAACTAATTAAATGCATCTGAAAGAGAGTGATTAAGAAGACTGGAGGGGCACTGTTAAAGGGTGGTAGTGCGGGAATCCGTGTTGGAGGTGGTCACCTGGGGGGGGGGGGGTGGTCGCCAACAAACATTGTCGCACCGTGCGCCACCAGCGCTAAAGAAGGCTCTGTGCAGGAAGGCAGAATGATTCGGGGAAATAATTTGAAATGCTGACTCAGATAAAATATGAAAAACATATGAATTATATGCATATTTACAGTTCCCCAACATGTTTTTTGTCAGATTATTGGGGAAAACATGGATGGTTAGAATGTATATGTGAAGCCTGTAAAAATAGCTCACTTGATTGGCATTGCTAATTAGGTTGTTCACGTGTGAAACGTCTGTCTGTTGCATAAGGAAAATGCTACTTACCCAGTATGCATCTGTTCTTGGCATGTAGAGCTGTAGATTCACATGCTTTGCATAGCCTGCCATCTAGTGTTGGGTCCCGATGTTTGCAATTTGTTTTTCTTCGAAGAAGTCTTTCCCAGTCCCGAGGTAGGCGACTCCTCCTTTCGGTGATAGTGCGCATGGGCATCGACCCCATTGTTAGATTGTTTTCCCGCAGAGGGTGAGAATGGAATTAGTAAGAGTAGTAGAATAGAGATGTCCATGTGTATGAATCTAAGTAACACATCACTGCAACAGGTATAGGTATCCGGGGAGGCGGGTGGGCGCATGTGAATCTACAGCTCTACATGTCAAGAACAGATGCATACTGGGTAAGTAGCATTTTCCGTTCGAGGCATGTGAGCTGTAGATCACATGCTTTGCATAGACTATATAGCAGTAATCGCCCAAAGCGGTGGCTAACCTGCAGCTGTTGCAGAGTTTTGAAAGCGTACGTAGAACTGCCTGGCCCACACTAGCTTGCTGCCTTGCTAACACATCTACACAATAATGTTTTGTGAATGTGTGAGGTGTAGACCATGTTGCAGCTTTGCAGATGTCATGTATGGGGATGTTTCCTAAGAAAGCCATAGAAGCCCCTAGTTTGTGAGTGGAGTGCGCTCTAGGGGGAATTGTTAATGTTCTTTTTGCTTTTGCACAGCATGTCTGAATGCATTTGACTATCCACCGTGCAATACCTCATTGCCTTTATGAGGTGGGGCAAAAGCCACAAAGAATTGTTTCGTCTTACGGAAAGGTTTTGTCCTCTCTATGTAATCGAGTAATGCTCTTTTAACGTCTAAGGTGTGTAGAGCACATCTGCCACAGAATCTGGTTGAGGGAAGAACACAGGCACTCAACAGATTGGTTGATATGGAAGGCAGAAATCACCTTGGGTAGAAATTTAGGATTAGTCCGAAGAACCACTTTGTTTTGGTGTACTTGTAAAAATGGTTCCTCTATGGTTAGTGCCTGAAGCTCACCTACGCTCCTCAGTGATGTAATAGTTATGAGGAAAGCAACTTTCCAAGTGAGAAATTGCAACTCACATTTGTGCAATGGCTCAAAGGGTGGACCCATCAGTCTGGTGAGGACAATATTGAGATTCCACAGTGGGGCAGGTGGAAGTCTTGGGGGAATGACTCTTGAGTCCTTCCATAAATGCCTTAATAACAGGCACTTTGAAGAGAGACAGATGTCTATTTTGAAGGTATGCAGCTATTGCAGCAAGATGTAAGCGTATGGATGTGTACGCTAAATTTGAACACTGTAGATGCAGTAAATAGCAGATGATGTTCTGAACTGAAGCATCAAGCGGGTTGATATCATTATTACAATAAATAACAAACCGCTTCCACTTTGCTGCATAGCAAGCCCTTGTAGTAGGACGTCTAGCCTCTTTGATAATGTTTATGCATTCTGGCGGAAGATTAAGGTAGCCAAACTCTATGACTTCAGGTGCCAGATTGCAAGGTTGAGATGACCGGGATCTGGATTTCTTATCTCTCCACGGCTCTGCGTGAGGAGATTGGGTGTAAGATGTAGTTTTCGGTGAGGGACTACTGAGAGCTCCAACAGGGTGGTGAACCATGGCTGACGGGCCCATTTGAGAGCAACTAGGATTAGTGTCAGGGACGCCTGCCTGAGCTTCCGAACCACTAGTGGAATGAGTGGGAGAGGCGGAAAAGCGTAGGCAAATATCCCTGACCAATTTATCCATAGTGCATTGCCTCTGGACAATGGGTGTGGATACCTGGCGGCGAAGCTTGGGCATTTTGCGTTTTGGTGTGTGGCGAATAGATCTATGTCTGGGAAGCCCCACATCTGAAAGAATGGGAGGAGAACTCGAGGGTGGAGTTCCCCCTCGTGGATCTGTTGTCTCTATCTGTTGAGCAGATCTGCGATTTGATTGTCTACTCCTGGAAGGTGTTCTGCGAGGAGATATATTTTCTGACGTATGGCCCACCTCCAGATGGTCTGTGCTAGTTGTGACAGCTGGAGAGAGTGTGTCCGCCCCTGTTTCTGTATGTAATACATTGCTGTCATGTTGTCTGTGCGTATCAGGACAGCTTTGCCTACCAGGTGAACTTGAAAGGCTTTGAGCGCTAGAAATATCACTAGAAGCGCTAGATGATTTATGTGAAGCTGCTTTTGCTGCAGGCTCCACATGCCCTGAATTGTGTGAGTTTGGAGATGTGCTCCCCAACCAGTGAGCGATGCGTCTGCTGTTAGCACTGTCTGTGGAATCGGGTCGATGAAGGGCCGCCCTTTGGAAAGGTTTTGTGGATTCCACCACTGCAGAGAGCGATGAGTGCGGCAGTCTACCAGCACTAGATCTGATAACTGACCGTGAGACGGATTCCACTGACTTGCTAAGCATTCCTGAAGGGGACACATTTGAAGTCTAGTGTAGGGGACAATTAGGATGCAAGATGCCATCATTCCTAGTAACTGCATGAACACTCGAGCTGGCAATGAGTGTTGAGGCTGGAACTGGCAAAGTAGAGTTTAAATGTTGCGGATTCTGGCCGGATTGGGATAGGCCAGAGCTTTTTATGTATCTAGAGTGGCTTCCAAATACGCTTGCGTGTTGGAGTGTTGGAGATGGGACTTGGACAGATTTACTGTGAATCCAAGATCGCGGAGTAGCTGCACTGTTGTGTGAGTATGTCGAAGACAGTATGCTTATGAGCCAGTCGTCTAAATATGGGAAGACGTGAATGTGTTGTCTTCGTAGATGAGCTGCGACTACTGCCAGGCATTTGGTGAAAACCCTGGGAGCAGTAGTGACTCCGAATGGGAGTACTTTGAATTGCTAATGTTGCCCCGCTACCACAAACCTGAGGTATTTGCGGTGAGCGGGGTGTATCGGGATGTGGAAGTAGGCGTCCTTTAAATCCAAAGTGGACAGAAAGTCGCCTTGCTGAAGGAGCGGGAGAACTTTTTGGAGTGTCACCATATGAAAGTGATCAGATTGGAGGTATAGATTGAGGTCTCGGAGGTCTAGTATAGGCCTGAGAGAGCCGTCTTTTTTGGGAATTAAGAAGTACAGGGAGTATACACCGGCCCCTTGATATTGTAATGGGACTGGTTCTATTGCTCTTTTTTGTAACAGAGAGAGAACTTCTTATTTGAAAAGGTTGAGATGTTCTTGTGACATTGTGTGTGATCTTAGAGGAATGTTTGGGGGAGTGTCTGTAAGTTCCAGGCAATAACCATATTGGATAATTTGTAGAACCCATCTGTCTGAGGTGATTGTATTCCAGATGGGTAGAAATTGGGAGAGACGTCCCCCGACAGGAGTGGAATGATCGGGGGTAGAGGAGGGAAGTCACTGTTTGGTGTTTGCAGGGGAAGTGCGTGTTGAGTTGCCTCTGGCTCTTCCCTTGCCGTTGTTCCCTCTAAATCCTCCCCTAAAGTAACCTCTTGACGAGGGCGATTGATTATTGCCCTTGTAAGAGGAGGAGGGATTCTCTGATGAAGTGGTTTTGGAGCCACCCCTGTAAAAGGAGTGATGAAAGGATCCCCGATTGGAAGGGAGTTGCAAAGCCCCGATGGATTTTGCGACCTTGGTGTCTTTTTTCATCTTCTCTAGAGAAGTGTCCACTGTAGGACCGAAGAGGTGCTCTTTATCAAAGGGTTGTTCAAAATAGAGGCCTGGACCTCGGGTTTGAACCCCGAAATTCTGAGCCAAGCATGTCTGCGTAGCAATACACTGGTGTTGACTGCGCGGGCTGCTGTGTCTGCTGCGTCTAAGGCGCACCTAATAGAAGTATTGGTAACTTTTCTAGCTCAGCATAATGAGCTCTGTCGTAGCAAGCTAAGAGAGCTTGCGCATTTGCAATTCGCCAGTGATTGGCTGCTTGGGATGCTATTCTTTAGCCCGAGGCATCAATTGATTTCGACTCCTTATCAGGAGGAGGGGCATCTCCTGTAGTTTGCTCTTTTGCTCTTTTGAGAGCGTTGGAGACTACAAGGGAGTCTAATGGAAGTTGACCCTTGATGTAAGTGGGGTCAGTAGGTGCTGGCTTATACTTTTTCTCAATTCTGGGCATGATAATTCTTGCCCGCACAGGGTTTTTAAAAATTTTGTCAGTATGTTTAAGCATTCCCTTAAGCATAGGTAGTGTCTGTGTTGATCTCTGAGAGGAACTTAAGGTCTCAAATAGAAAATCCTCTTCAAGAGCCTCTTTGTGTAATTCCACCCCATGGTATTGAGCAGCCCTATTAAGTAGCTCTGTATACCCTATGTTGTCATCAGATGATGAGGGTTTGGAAGGGTATAGATCCGGATCATTGTCTGTGATCTGATCTGTATTATAGTCCTCCCAGGGGACATTAATGTCTGATGGCCTATCTTCATCCCCATCCCCTTCATCTTGTGGATTAGGTGATTGAGCTTGTGGGGAATTTGTGGGTGTGATGAGCAAATTTGGGTCAATGGGTGAAGGAGGTGTAATGGGAGGAGAAGAAGGGTTAGTACCCACATTCTTGAGTTTCAAAGGCATGTGGTAGTCCTCTTGAGCCCATTTTCCTTTTCTCTGGCAGTTTCACATGAATATGTCCAGTATCTGGATGGATAACCAGTTCTTTTTGTTTCGGATCCGTGTTTGCAGGTGGAACGTCTAAACAAGGCTCTTTGGATGGAACAGTCGTTTTCCCTTTGGGCACTGCACTTTTCGGCGTCGAAAGTTTCGGCTCCGAAGCCTTCGGCCAAGATTTACTCTTCGGTAGCCTGGGAATGGCCACAACGACGTGCTTCGATTTCGATGCCGAAGGTTTTGGTTCGGCATTGGCATGGGGCCAACTCGATCTTGAGCCGGAAGGCTTTAATTTGTGTTTCGGTGCCGGGCCGGAGGGTGGGGCTTCCGAAACTTTTTCTCGGTGCCGATCTTGGCCCGAGGGCAAAGGAAGGACCGGAGCCTTTTTCTTCGCCAAGTGTCGGGGCATGGGGGTGTCTGTACTCATGGTACGCTGACCCGGTGTCACTTGCTCTTCTTCTTCCATGTCAGAGTCGGTTTTGGACACAGAGATGTGTTCCAGTTCTTCTTCGGCTCCTTGTGCGTGGAATTCTTCCTGGTTGGAATCTTCAACGAAGATGTCCGGTGCGGAGCCGCTTTGTTGGTGCATTTCGTGACGTCGAGCCCGACGGTCACAGGGAGTCTTCTTGGATCGAAACAATTGGCACGTGTCACAGTCTTGTTCGTTGTGTTTTGGGGATAGACAGAGATTGCACACTTCGTGCAAGTTGGTGCGCGAAAAATTAGCGCGACACCCGGGACAGAATTTGAATGGAGTCCGTTCCATCGACTGCTAGCGAGCCCGAAGCGGCTAGGCCCAACGGCCCTCCACGAATCTTCCGATCAAAGACTTTGACTCGAAACGATACGCAGAGAATGGGAAATGCGATCGAGAAACAATACCGTCGAGGGTAGTGGATTGCGCGTACAGGGGAACCCGAGAAACGGTGTCGAACTGGAGCGCCGCAATTCACATCCAAACCAGATGGCGGAAAAAAACAATCTAACAATGGAGTCGATGCCCATGCGCACTATCACCGAAAGAAGGAGTCACCCAACTCGTGACTGGAAAAGACTTCTTCGAAGAAAAACAAAGTGCAAACATCCAGACCCAACACTAGATGGCAGGCTATGCAAAGCATGTGATCTACAGCTCACATGCCTCAAACATAATGTGCGCCCTGTGCAGACTCCAATATTGTTACAATGGCTGTATTCATTGTAAAGTCTGCACATTTGATCTACCTTCTTTTGTGATGAAACTGTAGGATTTTTTCCCAGGTACATGTTTGTGTAACCAATTCATGTCATGGCGTGTGTATCTAAATTGCAAACCTGTCTTAGGACCCCCTCACATGGTGTTGCATGTGTGTAAATGCACCTTCTCTTCACTTTTTTATACAAAAGTTTGGAGTGGTATTTGAACTGATATTTGTTGCTGCACTCGCATGCATGGTCGGGTTCTTGGCGCACATAGCCTTGGCTGCAGCGCACAGAGACCTTACACTGCCGCACACAGAGGAAAAAATTAGAGGGAATATTGCTTCCAAGTGGACATTCTGCACGGGTGCAACTTGTTCGTCATGTATGCCAGATGAATGAATCAATTCTCCAATTAAATCTTCAGCAAGTGGGGTTTCCACAGATAAAATTCTTAGGCTCTGTCAATGTCTACAATGTACATCTCGTCTGAGGACTGGACACAATTCTTAAGCACTTCACATTATCCAGGCAAATTCCTCTTTGCCTTTATACCAATGCAATAGATTCACACAAATCTTGAAAAAAAAACACTGTTGAACTTATCAAAACAAACACTGCTATGAAGTGTGAATCCACAAAAGATTCCATTAGGTGTCCGCATAAGAGCAAATAGCTGCACTTTGGCAAATGAGTTACCTTCAATTCTAACAGGCCTTTTTGATGTCTTAATATTTATGTCTCATCTGGCTGATCTGAGGTATTCTTTTGGATTCCTGCAAGCATTATGTTTCAGATATTACTAATTATCTTTATTGGCTGAGAGAAACATTCTTCTCACACATAAAAGAGACAGTTGTGGGCACTTTAACAGGAACATTCTCACGGAGGAGATGTAGTGCTGTGCCTACGGTGCAAACTGGGTTCTAATAACTGCTATGGCACTTGACTGAAAATAGTGTGATTCTGGGGAAGTCACTTATTCTCACCACACCTAAAAATTGTAAATATGTAAAATATAAACAAAATCGAATGTAATATGTAAAATTTAAAAAAAACATGTAAATCCACATAATATTTTATGTTCTCCCAAACTGCTCACCCATCGGTGTGAGGCACTCCACTACTCTGCATCTAGCCTTTTGCTATTAAGTACAAAATACATATATTCACATCCTCGGATTCCAGATCTGCCTACCAACTGTGGGTTCTTGAGAAATGGACCTTTGGACATGGAGAAAAATATTAGTTAATATTACCTCAGCAAAGGCAGTCGAGCTTCAGGCACTCTAAGTATTGTCCCTTTATTATTCTTAAAGCTTCCATGTTTATGTTTGAGTTTTGTAAAGCGCATGGCTGCCCGAAGGCTTCCCCGCACTGGTGAGTGATGTACTGAGGGCTACGACCACATAAAAATTAACGGGGAACAGCCAAGTCTTTAGGTTTTTCCTGAAGGAGATTTTGTTGGGCAGGGATCCAAGGTCGAGTGGGAGGCCATTCCACAGCCTCGGTACCAGATGGGCAAATGATCTGCCTCCCCATCTTGCCCTTTTGACTCTAGTTGTCCTTGGGAGGTGCAGTTGGGAGGATCTTAGGTGTCTGGTAGGAATGTACAGAGATATCAGTTGTCTGAGCTTTACTGGGCCTTTTTTATTTATGGCCCTGTACGCAATACAGCAGGATTTAAACTTGACTCTTGCTTTGATCGGCAGCCAGTGGAGCGGTTTAAAAGATTCTTTTACTGATACGTAGCTTTGAACTTTTAGTATAAGCCTGGCTGCCGCGTTTTGCAGCACCTAGAGTCTCTTTGTTACATATTTCAGTGAGCCTACATAAAGAGAGTTGCCATAGTCCAGGCGAGAGACTATAAGGGACTGAATGATGTTTTTTTTTAAAAATGATCTGGGATCAATTCGATAATCTTCCTAATCATTCTGAGTAACGAAAAGCAGGTTCCTGACAATTTATTGGTTTGATAGTTCATTGTTAGTGTGCCATCCAGACAAATTCTTAGATTTTTTATAACGGGTTTTGGGATCAGGAGGGTTGCCCATATAACTTGGCCAGTGAATCAGGGGTTTGTGTATGGCAAGGTTTCCCAGTATCCTGAGCTAAGTCTTTTCTCCGTTTAGCTTCAGGCGACTGTTTGACATCCAGTTGGCCACCTTCTCCAGACAGGGAATCAACTGTTGGTTTCCTGAATTGGGTCCATTTGTCAGAGACACAACCAACTGGGTGTCCTCTGCGTAGGATACAGCCCATATGTCAAACTCCTGCACTATGGTGGTGAGCTGTCGCACATAAATGTTAAATAGTGTAGGGCTGAGTGACGAACCCTGTGGTACACCACAAATAATTGGCAAGCGATCTGAGAAACAATCCTTTTCCATCACTTGATAAGATCTGCTCTCCAGAAAAGAAGTTAGCCAATCCATAGCTTTATCCTGGATTCCTACTTCTCTTAGTCTGTCTTTTAAGATGGCATGATCAATGGTGTTGAAAGCCGTGCTTAGATCGAGTAGGAGAATGGCGGCCAACCCTCCGTTATCTAATAGAGCCTTGAGCTCCTCTGTAACCACCAGCAATGCTGTTTCTGTGCTACGAAGCGCACGAAAGTCCATTTGGGTGGGGTGAAGGGTGTCATTAGCTTCCCAAAAATTGGCTAATGTCCGATTTACATGTTTTTCCAGAAGTTTGCAGAGGAACGGCAGTAATGAAATAGGACACAAATTGCTGAGTATTGCTGGGTCAAGATGAGCTTTTTTTTAGTAAAGGTCTGATAACTGTGTGCTTCCAGAGTTTGTGAACCAGAGCTGTGTCTAGTGAGTGGTTAAGCAATCCCACTATAGATGGCAAAATGACGTCCATCGCTTCAGCTAGGATATGTGGAGGTGCTGGGTCTAGTGGGGATCCAGATTTAGTTGCTTTAATTAGGTTGAGAATAGTCTCTTGGCAAGGGGTAAAACTACAGGGCCGGATAAGCTTCCGCTTGAATTTTATCAAACATTTTTTCAAGCTTTGAAAATAAATATGTTGGCTATATTTCAGGAGGCACAATTAGGGAATCTCCCTCCATCATGGGATGAGGCTAATATAGCGGTCTTTTTAAAGAAGGATAAGCCTTCTAGTCTTCCAGGGTCATATAGACCAATATCCTTGTTAAATTCAGACGGTAAAATATATGCTAAGATACTCGCCGATAGGTTGGCGCAAGTTATTACGCCTCTGGTGTCTATTTACCAACATGGCTTTATACCGGGTCGAAGTACGGTTAATCATATTAAACGAGTAGTTTCTCTTATTGACTATGCCAATGTAAATCAAAAGAGGCTTGGGCTTATCTTTCTTGACGCAGAAAAAGCGTTTGACCGAGTGTCATGGTCGTTTTTATGGGTCGTTATGCGGGTGACCGGGTTTGGACAGGGTTATATCACTGCAATACAAAGTATGTATAAGTCACCTCGAGCCAGGATTTGTGTAATGGGTAGGGAAACAGAGCAGGTACGGATTAGTAGGGGTACAAGACAGGGGTGCCCATGCTCCCCGCTGCTATTTGCAATATATATTAACCCTTTTTTGGTTATGCTGGAGCAGAATGAGCGCATTAAATCTATGATCTGTGGACAATATCAGGAACGTGTTTTAGCCTATGCAGACGATATAGCAGTGGCGTCTTCAGACCCTGCGGCAGCAGTTATTGAGATAGAAAGATTAGCTAGTATATTTGGTGAAGTCTCAGGATATAAGTTAAATGGCTCCAAAACACAGATTATATGTTCTAAGTTGGCATGCCCGGGTGATGTACGGGTAAGGGAAGAAGCTATATACTTGGGTATTAGAGTTGGAATGTCACTGCAGGACTTGATCGAAGTGAACTGGTCTAGCATTGTTTATGGGGTTCCAAAGCAGTTAGATCGACTAGAATGTCTGCATCTTACAATGGTGGGAAGATGTAATGTATTGAAGATGATTATTCTTCCTAGAGTTCTGTATTATTTTAGGGCGGTCCCATTGGAACTAACTAAAAAACAACTTCAGGGAGTGCAATCTATCTGTGATAGGTTTATTTGGGGACAAAGGAAAGCACGACGGGCATTTAAATATATGATGCTACCACGTAATTGGGGGGGTGGTGGTCTGTTCCTAATTTTATTTTTTATTATTATGTATGTATACTTCAAAACATACGTATATTGTTTACAGGTGAAGATGAATCGACAGCGGAAACACCATCAATATACCAAATGTTGCTAGGAGTGGAAGCTAGAAACTTTTTAGTTAAGTTCTATGAACCAAGTTATTTTTAAAAAAACTAGGTTCAAGGTAGTGCTACGCAGCGTATAAAGTCTGGAAAGTAGTACAGAAAGTGTTAGCTGTTCCACGGTTTAGCTATTATACACCGCTTGATGCAGCAGCAATTTTTCCTCCCCTTTTTGGGATATTAGGATGTTGAACTGGAGGGCTAAGGGGATTAGATTATTAGGAGATCTTTTTGAGGGTGGGACATTAGATTCATTTATAGGGCTAGTAAATAGATATGGTCTTCAACAAAAGGAATTTTTTAATACTTACAGGTTCGGGATTTTTGTTTAAACATCATATAAGCGAGGGAATAATTAAGCTCCCGATAGTCGAGGCAATCAGAAGGAGGGCACGGCTAGGTGGTTTGTATACTATATTAATCGAAACCCAACTTGATGACATGGATGCACAAACAGCTAAATGGAGGGAATGGTTGGGATTGGAGGGACTAAGTGCAACAATCAATTAATATGGCGGGGAAGATTTTATTGTCTGCAAATCTGAAAGCACAACATTATAAGATGATTTTTGATTTGTACCACAAACCTGTGAAGATGATGAAGTGGGGGTTTCTAATGATGGCAAATGTTTTAGATGCAGCACGGAAAAAGCTGGGATGGTTCACATTTTTTTTGATTGTAATGTGCTTCAGCAATTAAGGCTTCAATGTGACTATTTTTTGTCGGACATTCTTGGGCAACAAATTTGCTTGACAAGAGATACAATGCTGACGGGTATAGGTGAAAATGTACAATTAGGACTGTTGTAGGGATTCTGCACATACACAGAGCTATGCACAGGATAATAGGACCTCGGAGTATAGTGGTGAGCCAACCATACACCTCAGTACCCACAATCCCAATCCGACTAGCTTTAGCGTCTCATGAGCAGCGATGCTACCAATGATTAGACAACCCAGAACACGGTACCTCTCTCTCAGGACTCGCAGGCGCAAGAACACCCTTTCATAACTCACTCATACCTGTCCACAACATGCGTAATAAGAGACACAGTATAGTTTAAATGTTTATTTCAACTATCGTGCTCTAAGATACAGTACACGTGCCAGTACTATCAGCATAATGCATAAGGATAAAATACTCAGCATAGTTACAATTCCATAGAATACAAACGGGGAAAGCATTTCATAAAGCAGTGGATATAGGGCTAAATGACCATACCACCATCCCCTTGCTATTAGCTAGTTTATTATATAAACAGAAAACCTCTGGGCTTTGTCAGGCGGACCCTCATACCTCAATATCTAGATGCAAGGTTTACATCATCAGACAAGCACAGCTCTTCTCTCTGGAAAGGTTTTTCTCCAAGTGCCTCTAACAGTGAAATCACAATATTAAAAAGCACACGAATTTCTCCAGTGCAGCTGTACGTAGTGTTATGTCTAGGTGCGAGGGACTGGCCAGATCAGCAAGAACAAGGGACGTTGTTTTTCGACCTTGTACATGTTGTGCAGATGTAACCCACAGGGAACAGGAGAAAAGGTGAAAGGCAGAAATGCAGACAGTCCTAATATAGCCGGGCACAAGCAGAGGCTGGAAAAACAAAGTCACAAAGTAACGTGCGCAGAAAAGGCAGCATGGCAGCCAG
The DNA here is from genome assembly GCA_963921515.1 of Calotriton arnoldi. Lineage (NCBI taxonomy): Eukaryota > Metazoa > Chordata > Amphibia > Caudata > Salamandridae > Calotriton > Calotriton arnoldi. The sequence continues at coordinate 659,785 of CAWUFW010006066.1, forward strand.
GCCTAGGCCAACTTAGCAGGGCAGACCATGAGGCCACAAACCACATGACAGGACAGCCAACATATAAATTTAGATATATTATATTCATTGCAGCAGCGGTGGCACGCTTATGTATTGCTTCAGTGTGGTCGCAGCGAGAAGCCCCTACGTTCGAGATGTGGCGGGCTAAATTCTATAATATTTTTAATTTATAATATAGTCTTTACTCTCTTAAATCATCGAAGCGTAAAAAGCTAGGTATGCATATTTGGGGCCCGATGATAGAACATTTGAATTAATTGTATGGCCTAGGTAAAATGTATTATTTGTATAATTCCTCTTATTTGTTTTTTTGCTTTGCTGGCTATAGTATCTGGTCTTATGTCTTGACCTGATATATTGTGTGACGAATTTGCATAATGGGTCATGCAATATGTATTATGTTTTGCTATTGGATATGGACTGAACAATAAATAAAAAATTAAAAAAGTGAGAATAGTCTCTTCCTCAAGTCTAGGAAATTGTGCTAGAATTGGAGATGAGTGTAATTCTCTGACCTTAGTTTCCTTCTCCGGAACAAATTCAGTATTACTCTGGAATTGCTCATATATGTCTGTCACCTTTTGCGGAAGAAAGATGCTATGTCATTGCATCTTTCTTTTGCGACTTGAGGGAGGATATTACTTTTGTGAGGGGTGGTCAGGGTTTTGACCACTCTAAATAATTCCTTCGGAGAGTTTGAAGCCTAGGTGATTTTATCCTCATAGTATTTAGCTTGCGCTATCTTCATTTTGTTGTGATAGGACATAATTGCGGTTTTATATTGAGTTTTGAGGGCAGGGTCATACTCCTAAGTCTTTCCAGTTTTTTACATTTCTTTTTAAGTAATATGAGATGGCCGTTGAACCACGGGGATTTCTTAGGATGTGTTTTAATGTTGGTAGTTTTCTTGGGGATACACGCATCTAACGACTGGGTAATCCAATTCTCCCATTGCTGATAATCCTCTTCTAGGTTGCCAGCAAAATTGGGGATATTGTCCCTCAAAATTGTTCTCCAGGTTTCGGGGACCAGCTTCTAGTAGCGATGGTCTGGGCCCTAACCTTAGTCTGCTGGGCAGGTTTGGGTAGCTTGAAGAGAATAAGGAAATGGTCAGACCAAGGAACTCGGATTGCTTTGGATTCTGTGATCTGGGAGTCATTGGAAAAGATAAGATCCAATGTGTGCCCTTTCTCAAGTGTAGGTGTTGACACATGTTGGGTTAATTGTAATGCCTCAAGTTCGCCCTGCAACCTTCTGATGGTGGGGGCGTCATGTGCATCAAAATGCAGGTTGAAATCCCTTAATATTGTCATGTGGGTTTTCTCTACCACAAGGCTGGTCAATGAGTCTGGAATTGCCTCCATAAATCTGGAGCTAGCACCCGGAGGCCTGTAAATAAGTACACCTGAGAATTTGCGGATGGGGAAAGAGTGTGATATGGAACTGAAGGCTTTCACACTCAGGAAGAGCAAACGGGGAGGTGATGCATTTAAAATCATCTATTAGAATAATAGCAATTCCGTCCCCAATTTTTCCTATCCGATCTAATCTATGGATCTGATAGCCTAAGGGGAGGGCGAGATGAATATCCGGGCCTGAGCTGTCACTGAGCCATGTTTCCGTCACAAACAGTATGTCCATGGGATCTTCCTCTAGCATAGCTCTTATGTCTGAGGTGTGCCTAGGGATTGAACGGGCATTAATCGATCCCAAATTCCATGCAGCTGCTTGTTGGTCAGTCGTTGTTGAGTGTATGTTCTTGTTCGTATGTGGCTTGTGGCCACAATGATTACAAGCTCCTTTGGGAAAGGGCGGGTTATTAGCTTCTGTAACGGAGCGCAAGAGGGGTGTAGCGGAGGTTTGAGAAATAGAAGCTGATCTCTAGTGTATTTGTATAGACCTGTGCTGGAAGGGCCAGGGTTCCTGGCCCCTGGATCCGTTCGGGCACAGACGGGCTTGACTTTGGCGCGCCTGTGGTGCGCCCACTACGCGCCCCCCGACCGCCGTCATTTAAAGAGGACGTGGAGTTGGCAACTAGACCGCCAGCCTCCCATCTCTTCCCACCACTCTATGGTTAGTGAGGCCAGATGCCTCTCTATGGTTCCTAAGTGCCACTTATCGCAGCAAGTAAGAATTCCCTATTTTAAAACCAATATTCCCTCAAGAATTCAATACATCAAATTTAAGGATAATGTTACTTACCCAGTAAGCATCTGTTCTTGGTGGCATGTAGAGCTGTAGATTCACATGCTTTGCATACTCCTGCCATCTAGTGTTGGGTCCGGATGTTTGTAAGTTGTTTTTCTTCGAAGAAGTCTTTCCAGTCACGAGGTAGGGGACTCCTCCTTTCAGTGATAGTGAGCATGGGCATCAACTCCATTGTTAGATTGTTTTCCCGCAGAGGGTGAGAATGGAGTTATAAAAGGTAGAATAGAGATGTCCATGCGTATGTATGTAAGTAAGCAAAACTGCAAAAGGTATAGGTACCCGGGGAGGCGGGTGGGCGCATGTGAATCTACAGCTCTACATGCCAAGAACAGATGCTTACTGGGTAAGTAACATTATCCGTTCGAGGCATGTGAGCTGTAGATCACATGCTTTGTATAGACTATACAGCAGTATTCTCCCAAAGCGGTGGCTAACCTGTAGCTGTTGCAGTTGTCTGAAAAAGTATTCTAAGTACTGCCTGGCCTACATTAGCTTGTTGTCTCGCTAACACATCTACACAATAGTGTTTGGTGAATGTGTGCGGTGTAGACCATGTTGCAGCTTTACAGATGTCAGCTATGGGGATGTTTCCTAAGAAAGCCATAGTAGCCCCTAATTTGGGGGTGGAATGCGCTTTAGGGGGTATTGGCAAAGTCCTCTTTGCTTTTGCATAGCATGTCTGGATACATTTAACAATCCACCGAGCAATACCTGATTTAGAAATAGGATTGCCTTTGTGTGGTGGGGCAAAAGCCACAAATACTTGTTTAGTTTGACGAAATGGTTTTGTTCTCTCTATGTAATATAGTAAGGCTCGTATAACATCTAAAGTGTGTAGAGCCCGTTCTGCCACTGAATCTGGTTGAGGAAAGAACACAGGCAACTCAACAGATTGATTGATGTGAAAGGCAGATACCACTTTGGGTAAGAACTTGGGGTTAGTGCGAAGGACCACTATGTCTTTGTGGAGTTGGAAAAATGGTTCCTCTATGGTTAATGCCTAAAGCTCACTCACTCTCCTCAGTGATGTAATAGCAATGAGGTAAGCAACTTTCCAAGTGAGAAATTGCAGTTCACATTCAGGTTATGGCTCGAAGGGTGGACCCATTAGTCTGGTAAAGACAATGTTAAGATTCCACACTGGAGCGGGTGGAAGCCTTGGTGGAATAACTCTTAAGTCCTCCCATAAAAGCTTTGATAACAGGTACTCTGAAAAGGGACAGATTTCAATTTTAAAGGTATGCAGCTATTGCGGCGAGATGCAAGCGTATGGATGTGTAAGCGAACGCTGACTGCTGCAAGTGTAGTAAGTAACAAATGATATTTTGAATGGAAGCATCTAACGGATTGATATGGTTGTTATTACAATATATAACAAACCACTTCCATTTAGCCGCGTAGCAATCCCTTGTAGTAGGCCTTCTAGACTCTTTAATGATGTTCATACAGTCTGGTGGAAGGTTCAGATAACCAAACTCTGACTTCAGGTGCCAGATCGCTAGGTTGAGTTCTTTGGGATCTGGATGTCTTATGTCTCCATGGCTCTGTGAGAGGAGACTGGGTGTGAGATGTAGTTTTTTATGAGGAACTACTGAGAGCTCGAACAGGGTAGTGAACCAAGGTTGACGGGCCCATGTGGGAGCTACTAGGATCGGTGTGAGGGATGTTTGTCTGAGTTTCCGAACCACTAGTGGAATGAGTGGGAGAGGTGGAAAAGAGTAGGCAAATACCCCTGACCAGTTCATCCATAGTGCATTGCCTTTGGACAATGGGTGTGATACCTGGAGGCAAAGCTTGGGCATTTTGATGTGTGGCGAACAGATCTATCTGTGGAAAGCCCCACATTTGAAAGAATGGGAGGAGAACTTGAGGGTGAAGTTCCCACTTGTGAATCTGTTGTCTCTGCCTGCTGAGAAGGTCTGCGATTTGATTGTTTACTCCTGGGAGGTGTTCCACCAGGAGAAAAATATTGTGATATATGGCCCACCTCCAAATGGCTTGTGCAAGACGTGACAGCTGGAGAAGAGTGTGTCCCTTCCTGTTTCTGTATGTAATACATGGCTGTCATGTTGGTGGGGGGACTAGGACAGCTTTGCCTGTAAGGTGAGTCTGGAAGGCTTTGAGCGCTAGAAATACTGCTAGCAGCTCTAGATGATTTATATGAAGTTGTTTTTGCTTCTGACTCCATAAACCTTGAACAGTGTGCGTTTGGAGATGAGCTCCCCAAAAAGTGAGCGATGCGTCTGTTGTTAGCACTGTCTGTGGAACTTGGTCGATGAAGGACCGCCCTTTGGATAAGTTCTGTGGATTCCACCACTGCAGAGAGTGATGAGTGCGGCCGTCTACCAACTCTAGATCTGACAATTGACCCTGAGATGCTAAGCGTTCCTGAAGGGGACGCATTTGAAATCTCGCATGGGCAACTATCATGATGCAAGACACCATCATTCCCAGTAGCTGCATGTTTACCGGTCCGGTCGGGCTGAAACTGTGAGACTAGAGTCTGAATATTGTAGATTCTGGCTGCATTGGGACAGGCCAGAGCTTTTTGAGTATTGAGAGTGGCTCCCAAATATGTTTGTCTGTTGGAGGGTTGGAGATGGGACTTCGACATATTCAGTGTGAAACCTAGATCGTGCAGTAATTGTAGTGTTATTTGAGTGTGCTGGAGGCACTTTGGGTAAGAGCTGGCTTTGATCAGCCAGTCGTCCAAGTATGGGAAGACATGGATATACTGTCTTCGCAGGTGAGCAGCGACTACTGCCAGGCATTTGGTGAATACTCTGGGAGCAGTGGTGACTCTGAATGGAAGCACTTTGAACTGGTAGTGTTGTCCCGCTACCACAAACCTGAGATATTTGCGATGAGCAGGATGTATTGGAATATGGAAGTATGCGTCATTTAAGTCTAAAGTGGACATAAAGTCGCCTTGCTGTAGAAGTGGGAGTACTTGTTGAAGTGTGACCATATGAAAGTGGTCTGATTGAATATATTGATTTTGCTCTCGGAGGTATAATATAGGCCTGAGAGAGCCGTCCTTTTTGGGTATGAGAAAGTACAGGGAGTACACACCTGATACTTGATATTGCAGTGGTACGAGCTCTATCGCTCCCTTTTGCAGAAGAGAGTGAACCTCTTGTTTGAGGAGGTGTAAATGCTCTGGTGACATTTTGTGAGAACGTGGAGGAATGTTTGGAGGATTGTTGGTAAGCTCCAGGCAATAACCAGATTGGATAATTCCTATAACCCATCTTACTGAAGTTATTGTATGCCAGACGGGGAGGAATTGAGAGAGACGTCCCCCGACCGGTGTGGAATGATCGGTGGGAAGGGGAGGCAAGTCACTGTTTGTTTGTTGAGGGGGAGGTGCGGGGTGTGGAACCTTTACCTCTTCCCTTACCATTATTGCCTCTAAAGTGGCCTCGAGAGTAACCTCTTGAAGAGGATGACTGACTGTTACCTTTATAGGATGTAGAGGTGTTGTCTGTAGATATGTTTTTAGAGCCCCCTCTGTAGAAGGAGCGACGAAAAGAACCCCTATTGGATGGGGACTGTTTGGCCCCCATAGATTTTGTAACGTCTGTGTCCTTCTTCATCTTCTCTAAGGAAGTGTCTACAAGAGGACCAAAGAGATGCTCCTTGTCAAAAGGTAAGTTTAAAATAGAAGCCTGTACTTCGGGTTTAAACCCTGAAATCCTAAGCCAGGAGTGCCTTCGTAGCAAGACACTGGTCTTGATTGCACGAGCCGCAGTGTCAGCTGCATCTAAAGCACATCTAATCGATGTGCTTGAAATTAGCTTCCCTTCCTGAACTAGGTCATGTGCCTTAGCCTTATGTTCATCAGGTAGAAATTGGAGCAATTGTTCCAACTCGTTGTCGTGCACGCTGTAGTATCTAGCTAAGAGAGCCTGGGTATTGGCACTACGCCAATGATTGGCTGCCTGTGCAGCTATTCTTTTTCCAAGGGCATCTATTAGTTTAGATTCCTTATCAGGAGGAGGGGCATCCCCCGATGTTTGTGAGTTTACCCATTTAAGGGCATTAGAAACCACTAAGGAATCTAATGGTAATTGACCTTTGATGTACACTGGGTCTGTTGGTGCAGATTTATACTTTTTATAAACCCTTGGTGTAAGAATTTGTGCGCGAACCGGATCTTTAAAGATGTCGTCCGCATGTTTTAGCATACCCTTAAGCATGGGTAGTGTGTGAGTGGATCTTTGGGAAGAGCTTAGTGTCTCAAAGAGAAAATCCTCCTCAATTGACTCTTTATGAAGCTGAACTCCATGATATTCAGCAGCCCTATTTATTAGATCTATGTACCCTATATTATCACCAGGTGGAGAGGGTTTTGTAGGGTATAAATCTGGATCGTTATCTGTGTTTGGATCTGTATTATAATCGTTCCATGGATCAGGACTTATCATCTACCCCGTCCCCATCATCCTGATTGTCAGGTGATTGTGGTGGTGGTGAATTTGTGGGTGTTATCAATAAGTGTGGGTTAGGAGGGGAAGGAGGAGGAAGAGAAGGACGAGAGGGATTAGTACCAACATTTTTTCTCTTAAGAAAAATGTGGTAAACTTCCTCCTCTTCTGATGTTCGTTTCATTGGCAATTTCGTTTGGATGTGTCCAGTTTTGGGATTGATGACCAGTTCCTTTTGTTTTGGGTCTGGGTTTGAAGGCGGGGCGTCGAAACTAGGCTCCATTGATGGAGTAGGAGCCGTTTTATCTTTCGTTGCCAATATTTTCAGAGCCGGGGTTTTTGGCGCCGAAGTTTTCGGATCCGAGGATGGTTTCAGTTTCGGTACTGAAGGAGTTGACTAGGAAACGTGTTTCGGTTTTGATGCCGATTTCGGCTTGTTGCCCAAATCTGGCCGACTTGATCCCGAGGTGGAAGGCTTTAATATTTGTTTCGTGTCGGGCCGAAGGCGGGGCATCTGAAATGTGTTCTCGGTGCCGACCTTGGCCCGAGGGCAGAGGAGGGCCTGGAGCCTTTTTCTTGGGCAGCGTTGGAGTTTGGGGCAGGGGTGGCTTGGTACTCACGGTACGCTGACCCTGCGGAATCTCTGCGTCCATGTCGGAGTCGGCTTCTGACATGGAAATGAGCTCCTCTTCCTCCTTGGCTCCTTGCACGTCGTCTTCTTCGGAATCTCCTCCGAAGAGATCCGGAATGGAGCCGCTGTGTTGTTGTTGCATTTCGTGACGTCGAGCCCGACCGTCACGGAGCGTCTACTTGGATCGGAAAGATCTGCAAGCGTCGCAGTCTAGTTCGTCGTGCTCCGGGGAGAGACGCACGTTGCACACTTCGCACGAGTCGGTGCGCAGGTACTTAGCGTGGCACCGGGGACAGAATTTAAATGGAGTCCGTTTCATCGACTGCGAGATGGTTCGACGCGGCTAGGCCCGACGGCCTTCCACAAAGTTTTCCATTCATAAGAGATTTTGTGAAACCGATACGATACACAGAGAATGGGAGACGCGATCGAATAACAATACCGTCGAGCATTAGTGAATTGCGCACCGAGGGCAACGCGAGGAACAATTTCGAACCGGAGCACAGCAATACACGTACGAACCCGATGGCGGAAAAATACAATCTAACAATGGAGTCGATGCCAATGCGCACTATCACCGAAAGGAGGAGTCACGGACCCAACACTAGATGGCAGGAGTATGCAAAGCATGTGATCTACAGCTCACATGCCTTGAACATTCAATTTAGCATAGCATTTGGTGCATAAAAACAATATCAGTTAAAAATGTGCAAATCGCTGCGGATAAGTGAGGTAGAGCTCAAAATGCAGCGCTCTCACCTTCGTGCCCGGCCTGCAGTCGTCATTTAAAGAGGACGTGGAGTTGGCAACTAGACCGCCAACCTCCCGCCTCTTCCCACCACTCTACATAAACTATGTCCCTTGGCTGTGACCGGATACAGCGATCACGATGCTCTCATTACCAGGAGAGGATGGAGTACCAAAAGAATTGGCTGAATGACATCTGTGGGTTATTTAGATATACCGGTTTTCCAAGTGATCTTGCTCTATTCTATTTTTGGGGTGACACCTTTAATTCCTCAACTTTGTACAGGAGGGGTTCAGAAGGGTCAAGGCAAGTCAAGAGTGCCCATATTTGTAATCTACACCTACCTGCAGGCCAATTTGCAAGAGTTTAGCTCACCCAAATAACTAGAGACCCAAGCACATGTGAAGATCCCCATGGTGGCATAAACCAAGCGCCACAGAAAGACATTGGTCATACTTTCAGTAATAACATAGATCTAGTGCCTAGAGCTAAAAACTGCTATTAATATTTGGCATTGTATCGCAGATCCAGAAGGTGCTAGAACATTCTGTTTATTTTGAGGAATGTTTTCTATTTTAAATGAACTAATTATATGACTGTTAGCCATTTTCTTTTTCTAACGTAAAGCCCTGAACTTTACATTAATGAGTGTTATTTACTGCTGAATCTGAGTTTCTAAACCGTTCAATCTTGAGTGTTCAACCAGAAGAAAGTGAAATACCTAAAAGAAGTTAACTTTCCAAATGGAGTGCATTAGTATTGTCTCAGAGCACCAGTGTTAAATGACAGTACCCACATGCGATACTACTAGTAACTACTGACTTCCATAGCAACGCAAAAAAGGACCCACAACATTAGGCGTTGCCAGCTCATCCTAAATAAACCTGCCCCAAAAAGGGACTTGGACCAGAGGAGGCATTCAGAACCATTCCCAACGTTCCCCACATCAGCAGGTTTATGGAGTCCCCCCTGAAATGAGACCCACAGTCCAAAACCTACTTTTACCTAATGGAGGTTTGCTGGATTCTTCGCCACAGAATGCCAAAACTGGAAAAGGTAACCCGAAGGCTCCACATCAGTGGGATCTATTTTAGCATGGCACGATCACACTTCTCAAGAAGTGTTTTTTTAAGACTTTAAAAATACGTTTCTTTCCAAAACTGTATACTAGCAGCTCAGGGGTCTCACTAGGGGAACTTTCTTTTTATTTAATATACATGTGTCTGTCGCCTTTCAACCTGCTTTAAGCTTGTTTTAGGCTTACCTTCTGCCATACTGCCATTTTGCTGCCGTTTTTCCCAGATCTTCGGTCTGCCATGGCTCGTCCGATTGAGCAGATGGAGCTGGGACGAGTCTCCCTAACTGCTTCTGTGTGCTCTGACGGCCACCATCTTGGACAGCATGCGTGCAGTTGAGCAGTAATTGGGACGCTCATCTGCACCATAAAAGGGCAGCTTGGCACCGACGCGCAGCGGACGTGTGCCGCTGGCGCGCCTAAGGTGAGCCAGTGGCAAGCCCATCTGCGCCCGTCCGGGACCAGGAACCCTGCCCATTTCATGCCTCCCAGAATTGTCCGCACCTCACATCAACTCAGAGCACTTCGCCTGTGCTGCGCAGACGCCTGCATCTCGTCATTACATCCCCTCACCACCAATGCCTGCTGTAAAATCAGCGGTTTCTCTTGGAATCACAAAAGACTCTCGGTAAGCAGTCTCCCTATATCTCGCGTTCCTTTCTCAGTTGTCAAAGAAAAGAATAACTGCAGTAGCAAGGGTGCTAAAAATAATTTTCACTTCTATAGCATTAACTATCGCTCACTTAACAGCCATCAACAACATATTTATGACTTCCTTCCAGACAATACCCAGATGCCATATTTTTAACAGAAACATGGGTGAATGAATCATCTACACCAGATATTTCCTCTTTACCACACGGCTACTGCATGTTTAGAAGAAACCTCAAACATAAAAGAGGGGGTGGCTTTGCGAATATTTATAAAAACATGTTTCAGTGGAACCCTCCTCATTGCAGGCGAGCGCTTCTCTTCTCTCGGAGTCTTACCCCCAACTTCACCATTTCTGGGGTTTTAATATATCGCCCGCCAAGTCCTGCCAGAAATTGGTGCTCCACTCTCCCTGACAAAATCTCTCCATATGTACTTTAATGTTCGAACTTTACGTTATGGGTGACCTGAACATGCATTTTGATAAGGAGTCATGAAGCCGGAGTCAAACCCTGATTGACGACCTGGGTTCACTTAATCTCGACTTAATCAACTCCGTCCACACTCACATAGCCAGCCATTTGCTTGATCCTTTTTTTTCTAGTATCACTGGCCTCACTACAGCCCCAACTCTACCGCTATCCTGGACTGATCATTTTGCTGTCCCCTTCTTCCTATCATACACTTCCCCCTCCCTGATCACAGCAACCAGACCTAAAGCAATGACCAGAAATTGGACCAGACTGGACATCACTGCTCTCAACACTAGTCTGTCAGATACTCTCCCTTCATTAGCACCCCAAGTTGATGCTGACCTCCCTGTGGTCGACAACTGGCTATGTAACTCAATTGACTTAATTCTGCCACCTAAACCTAGAGCAGGGGCCAGGAAGCACCCCACCGCCCCATGGTATAACGAGACCCTATAGGAAGAAAACAAATCCTGTAAAAGACTGGAAATACCATGGCGAAAACACTATGATAATGCAGCCAAATCAACCTTTAAGAAAGTCTAGAATGTATACCATGCTCACTGCAGGAACGCCAGAGCAACCTTCTACTCCGACTTAATATTAAAAACACATAACTGTCACAAGACTCTCTTCAAAGTTGTCCAAGACCTATCCAACCCCAGTAATATTGCACCCTCACTCTCGCAGGTCCAATGTGAAACCCTCACAGATTTTTTTTAATAAGGTAACGAATATCTGCCGCACTCTGGCCACGGGAGATAAGGACTCTTTTCCATCTGAAAATATTTGCCCTTACCCGCCCTTTGACCTCGCACCTTACAGGGAAACAATTTCATCAGATAGCGCGGTATCGCCTTCTCACTTACATTATCTACTCCCCCTGGATGATGCCTGATTCTTGGACTTATTACGGTCCATTAAATCAGGTTCCCTGCTGGACTCCCTCCCTCCAAGTTGAGCTCTTTAAGTCCGTTTAATATCCAGCTCTACTTAAGATTTGTTGAACTCCTCACTGCAAGAAGGCCACTTGCCCAAAATCTGGAAACACGCCATGGTACTCCCTTTGCAGAAAAAGCCTCATCTAGACCCTGCCAACTGAGCAAATTATAGACCAATCTCACTTCTGCCCATTCTCTCTAAAATATTGGAAAACATCTCAATACTCAACTCTCCACCTATGTAGTAACCCAAAATGCCCTTCACCGGCAGCATTTTGTGCAGATCACAGCACAGACGCTGCCCTCTTAGGAGTTACGGAACAGCTGCGCCAACTGATAGACAGGGGTGGTACGGCCCGGACCTTAGTGCGGCCTTTGACACGGTGTCTCACGACAAGCTGTTTGACACACTGGCTCAACTCGGACTAAAAAATACAGCACTTGCTTGGTTAAAATCCTTTCTACTTGATCAAACTTTTCAGGTTTTTTCCACTGATACTGTGTCAAGTTCACACTCACTTACCTGGGGTGTCACAGAGGGTTCTGCTCTCAACCCCCTGCTCTTTAACATATAAGTTCGCCCTTTAGCAGATCCAGTATAAAGCAATGGTTTAACCATATTTTCCTATGCCAATCACACCCAGATCATTTTCTCTCTGTCATGGGAACAGAAAGCGGGCCCACAAGATCTCGAATCTTGCCTCAGCGGATGTTGCCAACTGGGTGAGTACTAATTCCCTTAAACTAAATGAGGATAAGACTGAGGTGCTACTACTGGGCAAAAATCCTCAGCTCTGGGGACCCCCAGCTCTGGCCTGACACTCTGGGTTCCCTCCCCAAACCAGCTGATAAAGTGAAAAGTCTGGGCATCTGGCTGGACACCACCCTCTCCATGAAACCTCAAGTAGCCAAAATGACCTCTTCCTGTTTTGCCACCATGAAATGGCTAGAAAAGATCCTATGGATGCTGCCTTTTTCAACCCAAAGAATGGTCATTCAGGCCATCATCCTTTCCAGACTAGATTATGGCAAGATCCTTTATTTGGGCGCCGACAGAGCTATAATCAGACGCCTTAAGATTGTTCAAAACTCGGCTGCAAGGCTGCTTTTCTGACTACCCAAACATTCTTCAGTATCAGGCCTACTTCAAGATCGCCATTGGCTCACCGTGGATAAACGCATCAACTTCAAGGCCCTTTGCTTCATGTACAAGATCAAGAGCCACACAGGCCCCGAATTTTACAAAAGCTAGCTGTGCCTTACCTCCCCTCTCGTACACTACGTTATAGTAACCAGTTTCTTTTTTCAGTGCCAAAATTCAGACATTCACACATAGGTGGCCGCATAGGTGGCCGGTCGTTCTCTTTTATCGGTCCCAAACTCTGGAACACACAGAGGTTGCAACTCCCTGACCTTGTTCCGCCAACAGTTCAAAACTTGGCTATTCTAGGTAACTCAAGTAGGGAACCCTTACGTATAGCTAAGCGCTATACAAGAATTAATAATAAAAAGGTCTATTTGTTGCCAAGTACTCACCCGAAGAATATCTATCCGATCCAATGTCAGTCGAAGATTGTTCTCCATTTTGTCCTTTTCAGCCTTCATCTTCTGGTTTTGCTCTCTCAGTCTGTTGGAAATAATTATGAAAAAAAATTGCTTAGTTATTAAACATAGTGCTTTTAATCCCTTTTTCTATTCCCTCCTACCAACCTGTGTTTAGAACAGAAAACCACCCCCAGTAGTAAAGTTTTAAAACAGGTTGGTTGGGACAGGAAGTCTTCTGCATGGCTCCGGAGAACGTGCTTCCCAGCTCAATGTTAATATCCTGGAAAGTCAATGAAAAGATGCTGTAGTTTTGTTTCTTCATTTTTACCTTAGTGGACGTGACAATACACTAAGGATCTCCCTGTTTGCATAGATAGACAGAGACCCTCTGAGGTTAAGAGGACAAGCAACTTGCACCCATCATGTACAGAGAGTGGCTACTTCTCTCTTTATATAGATTTTTAGTGATGGGAACACAAAAGCCATGATGGAGATGAAAAACCAGCCCTTAACAATTCTCACAGTTGACGAAACAACCGATCTTTCACTGCTAAAAAGTTTATAAAAATGTTATTTCCCCAGAAAAAAGAACACTGTCATCATATGAACAAATACAAGAATATGTCCTCCATGTGAGATGTAAATGTGAACACACAACACATTTATGAATTTATCGTTATAATAATGCAATATTGAATTTTTGCACAGTCTAACAAATAGTGAAGGATGAATGAACAGTATGACTTAATGATAGGGTTGTTATGTCATATAGCAACAACTAAGTTTTTTTTTTAGCTAGCTTGTATGATATATAGATTGAAATGTATGTATTTATGATTATTTTCTATTCTCTTTTGATATAATTAAAATATTCTATTTTAATTTGTGATCTGGGTTTTGGTATTTAAACTTTAGTGCCCCCATTCAATGCAGTTGCCCAAGTATTTTTCTATACAATTGTTTTTGTATCCCTGACTTAGGAACCTTATTAAGAATCAGGGGAACCCCTATATTTGCATTTACTTCTCTCTTTACCGAGGCCATGGTAGTTGTGGCAGCATTAATCTATAGTCACGAGTACCTGATCCCTTTAGGAGGGGTTGTATACCCGGTCCCTCCTGGTAAAGTCTATGCATTCTCCCTTGACCTGGTTCTTTTAGTCCCTAACGTGTCTTGGATGTGTGTGTTGACAGCAGGTGTGCTCACTGGGTTACGACTGATTGGTGATTCACTGTGTTAAAATTAAACCAAGCTAGTATCTGTTCTGCTGGACTTTTAATCTGCCCTGTGCCCATACTTAGTCCTTGCAGACACTTAGTGGGTTGGGGAAACAACCAGCCCTTATTGGAGTTGTGCTCAGCCTTTCCTTCTGCTGGGTGATGGCCAGGGGAGGTGGAAGGCAGGCTCTCCCTATACAAATACCACGTAGTGTACATGCAGGAAATATGCCCCCAAGCCTGAAGGGGTGCCCATGATTCAAAAGCAGCAGACCCTCTAATTGGATCAGCCTGTCCTTCAGCAGAATCATCTTTGAGTGACATTCTCCCAGCCAGATCCAGGAACAGGGGTTTGGCTTGAGATCTTTCGGTGACAGATGCGTGCAGAAAGGGATTTGTAAGTTTGACAGAAGGAACTGGACTTCAGCTCACCAAGCAAGAGACTTTGCAGCATCAGTATTGGCAACAACGGTGTAAGATGGATGTAGAAAGGCAACGGCTTTGAAGCACAAGGAGACTGAGAGCACTTGCTCAAGATAAAGAAAGTTGCTGCACAGTAACAACAATGGAAATTGGGAATGCTCCTTACTGTCACTGAAGGTGAGACTGCTTAGTCCACGACTCCTCTCATCTGCTGTGAGAACCTGTGGGCATTTCCAGTTGCAATCTGTAGCTGAAGAAGATTATCCACAATGACCAACCACCACCCTCCCAGAGCTAGTGCAGCGGTTAGTGGACTGGTGGGACTCAAGTAACTGTGCCTAGGCAGCCATAACCAGACCCCTGACTCTAGCGGGGCAGTGTCCTCTACAACAAAGAGTGGGAACTTCTGTTGCTTTGAGCGATCAGGCTTTGGGCAGACCAGGAACATTTTACTTTATATCAACTGCTGAAGCCAAATCTTTGCAATACAAGTACTGGTACAGTAGCTCTAGCTTTGAAGAGTAACTCTGTACAAAACTGTCTAAATATATATTCCAATGTTAACTGTTTATATAGTGCTTAGCAGCTAGGCACTATAATACTGTTGGGGTCAGAACTCTGACCCAGATATCTATAGAGAGGTCTAGTTTTCACATTGTTAGTTTTATATGCAGTATATGTTTCTTGTTTGCATTAATGTACTTTTCTTTTTATAAAGTAAATAACTGACTGGACATTGCCCTTATTTGCAGATATTCCAGTGTAAACTGTATTCCGACAGTCTAACCCAACTTATCTCCTTGATTAAGCCTTGGACTGCTCTGTCTCACTATCCTGACTAGATTGGGGTCCACCAGTACTGTGGCCCCATACAACTGGTGCCCAGTAAACCCTGACTGCCCTGGTATCTTAGGAAACTTTTCATCACAGTAAGCAAACAACTGTCAGCACATGAAAACGTTCTCCTACTCCACAAGCATTAAAAGTACAGGCTCTAGACAGCCTTCAAGCCTGGCGAACTGCAACATTTGCTTTAGCAACACCTCCCAGAGTGCTGCTCTTGGGTAACGTTTGTAGAATGTGGGAGGAGACCCAAGCAGTTGTGAAGATCCCCAAGTGGCTACCTCCAAAATTACCATGAGAGACTTTGATGTACATGCTAATCTATTTGACAGGTATTGGCAGTTAGGAAAGTGCCTCTTTTGACATGGTTAGCCCCCACTTTTTGCCTGGAACATGATGTGATTTCGAATGAAAGTGCACTGGGTTCCTGCTAACCAGATTCCCACTTCCAGAGCCCTTTCCTAAAACTGCACAACGACTGGCACAACCTCAGCCACTCCTGTCTAGGGCATTGGGACTTAAGAGGGTCCACTATGGCTGCAGTACAAATTGCGCCACCCTAGGGACCCCTCACCAAGATCATGCAAACTGCCATTGCAGGCTGCTTGTCTTGGTGCAGAGAAAACTTAAGAGTTGACATGGCAGACATCCCTGGGTGCCATGCCGACATACACTCCATTCTTGGATATTGTAAGTGCGCAGGGAAGCTATAAAGAGTACATGGGCTGGTCACCCGTCATTACTAGTTCCCCAGCACCATGATGGCTTCACTGTACCCAGGGATGTTTGGGTACCAAACATCTAGTCTTAATACATCCACAATGATGCCAGTGTGGGATTTTTCAATAAATGCACAGAGAGGGCACATTAGAGGTGCCCCCTGAAAACCTACCAAACACTGGCGTGGTCTCTGACTAGTCTTAGCCAGCCTGCCACCACCAGAAATGTTTTTTCCTCATGGAGTGAGAGCCTGCGCTCTCAGTGGCCGGGAAAAATGCCTACTCTGGGCAGAGGTGCTTCCCAGACCGGAATGGCCTTCCAAGGAGGAAAGCTTCAAAGGAGATATCGCCTTTGAAATGCAACCCAGGCAGCTCCAGACAGTAAAGGATGCCAACTCCCTTGTCCTGCTTCACATTTGGCGAGAGGATGGGCAGGAAAGTTAGTTAGATTAGGAGGTGGGCCCACATTCAGACAGCACCACCCCTAAGGGAGGTAGGTGATGTGGACCCTACTTTTCAGTTTCCTACATCTTGTTGGAGAGGAAATTAGCCAATTAGGGTCAGTATTGTGCCCATTCCCCAAAGGAAGTGGTCACATAGAGGATGTAGACACCCTAAGGGTAGGTAGCCAATTGACTACTATCTCTCTCCCCCTGTAATGCCCCTACATTTAGTATTCAGGTGGCACCCCTGGACCCTGAATTTTAGATTAGCCGGACCTAAGAATAAAACGGACAAAGAAGAGCTGCTGACCCAAGAACGGAGTTCCTGCTGCCAGTGGAGACTGTCACAAAACAAAAGTGGATGGGAGTGGTGATGGGGGGGTGGGTGGAGAATTTAGGGGACAATAATAACTTTTAAAAAATTAACTTTCGCTGCCGCTACCTCCAACGCCTACGGCCGCCTCGGCGCTCTCTCAGCAGTCTCTGGGAAAGCACAGGCTCCCTACTCAATCCAGATGCTGCTCTCATGCTATGAGAGTAGCACCAGGATTCGTCTGAGTGACCTGGTCTGCCGCTCAGACAGTGCTTGGGAGCCTGTGGCTTTTCTCCAACCTGGCTGTGCAACACAGCTGGGTTGGAGAAATAGAAGTGCGCATGTCTGTTTGGCCAGCCTAAAACAGCCGGCCAAACTGACATGTGCACTTCTAAGTGCCCATCACTCCTCCCTGTGATGGCCCGCCCCGCCCTACACGCATGCCTAAGCCAGAACCAGTCACAGAAAAATAAAATGATGTTGTTTTATTATCATTTTATTTTTCTGCGACTAACTGATGAGAGGGGCGACGCTCCTCTGCCATTACGCAGGAACCGCCCCTGCCTGCTGCAGAATTTTGGCATGAAACCCTGCCTGCTGCTTCAAAGGACTCGACCATCATGGTGTGCTGACTCGTCCTACTGCTGTGAGGCCTCCAAGAACCTCAGCACACCTCCAGCCCTTCGACAATCGTCAGAGAACTCCCTTGAAGTGGGGGAACTACTTCCCTGCAGCCGCAATCACCGAACCCGCAGAGTCAGACTTGCCGCTTCCCGGCGACACGGCAAACAAACCAGAAGCGGTACACCAGCTCCCGAGGGTCAGATCTATCCTCCCATCAAGTGAGAGGGCACCAGAACCTAACGGAGCCGTAGCAATACCTGAGGTACCGGACCACCTGCAACCGACACCGAGATGCAGAGTACAATCCAGCCCATGAAGGAAGCACCCGTTGAGGGACATCAAGACCCCCGAGACCTACTCCGTGAGTGGCCCATCTGTCCTGGAATCGTCCCTGCAACCTGCCTGCCCCTGACCGCGAAGACCATCTTGACGCACAGAGCCTGGCTGACCTATCTGCTCTTCACACAGCCCGCCCGGCCTGGATACCGACAAACCACCTGTGCTCCAGTGGACCTGAGGCCCTTGCAACCTGATCCCTCATTTGGGGTCCCCCAGACTTACCTGTAAGTCCCCTTGTGCAGCCTGTTTTGAGGTGCCCCCCCCCCCCTTCTTCGTAGTGCACTAGCTACCAACGACCTCAGCACCCTTCTCCCAGCCGAAATAAGGGACGCTCCAGACGATTCACTGGTGGAACATTGGCCCTTGGCCTGCTGCTACCCTAAACCTCGAAGATGAACCACTAGAACCGGCTGTATGATTTTATATATATTTCTGTATTTTTCTCGATATACTGTCATTGTGCATAATAGCGCACAACAGTGAGTTATTTTCCGAACTCTGAAAATTCATAACTAAAAAAGTACTTACCTGTGAATGAAGTTCTTGGTCTTAAAAATTATATAAAAATCTGTATTATTTTTGCAAATTGGTGTCGGATTAATTCTGGAGTGTGTGCCTCATTTAACGCCTCTGTGAGTACAACAAATGCTTAGCACTACCCTTTGTAAAGCCTAACTGCTCGCCCACACTACCACAAATAGAGCGTTAGTATTATCTACTTTTACCTTTGTATACCAATCTGGGTCTCACTGAACTCTCTGCACAGTGTACATCATTTTAGTACACTATATAGAGAGCTAGTTTCCTACACTCCGAAATACCAGATGCTGATTACTAGTGTTCAGGTCTACACAGCTATAATGCCAAGTACCTTCTATTTGGGCTTTCACTCAAAGAGGATTGTGAGGTGAAACAGTCAAACCTTACTCTGGTAGGGTCAAGTGTAATTTTAATTCCTAAAATCAAATGCAGTTCTCACAATTAAAACTGCCTCACATACATACAAGCAGTGTACAGCCTATAGACCAGTCTCATACGGAGTCATCCAAGGTTCAGATACACAATTCAATAATGCTTATTTAGTGTACAATTTCATGACTCAGTTACAAACAGTGTTAGTCTTATATTGCATCCCATTGCTTAAGTCTCTAAAAGGCACACAGATTCTCACATGCATAGATGTTGTTCATGACGTCTTACATACCGTCACTCACAATCTCACAATGTTGCACGAAGCTATGCAACACAGTCAGTCAAAGCCTCACAATATCAGATGATGTCAGTTTCTCACAATCACACAGAATTTCACGTTTGTGTGTGCAACGTTTTACATATGCTTACTGGTTGCGTTCCAGCTCACAAGATCTGTATTTCTCGCTCAGAGTCCCTTCTTCCTCCTTATGGGTTTTAATTTTCTGCTCCAGTCTCTGCTCCCGGCTCATCAAAGACTCCATCTGTTTCAGTAAATCCTAAGAACACAGAATGAGGAGATCAAAGGCACACAAATTAGCACAATATGGCACACTGAGCAGGACTGCACCTGATGTTTGGTCAATAATGAATCAGAATACCTTACATTACTCTCCAATGAGCAGGACCACATATTACATCTGGTAAATACTTAACAATATTATACCATTTTGAAAAGAACATATAAACATTAATCAGAAGTGTAACATTCCCCCAAGATATCCCCATTGAGCTGGAACACAAGTGACCTACCGGCCCATAGTACAGTGGGTTTCCACACAATATGCTCCTCTGAATCTCTGTGGTCAGAAAAGCTGAGCAAGAAGTGTGCACTGTGAGGCTTACATGAGAGTGTTAGATGTTCACCAAGTCAAAGTCACTTTATATGAGCACACACAAAACCATTAGCTAAATAAAATAAAGCCATGGTACATGTTTCCCAAAAACATGCTCACAACAGGACTATGCTTCTTCTGAATTTAGTCTTCTGGTGCAAGGGAGGAAGGAATAACAGACGGACAGGCTGGGAATGCTTCTTTCTTTCAAATAAGAAAATAGGAAAAGACACTTTGTGAAATCTTTTTGAAACACCAATATGTGAGAAAGGTTTCCCATACTTTGTTGAACTAGAAGAGCTCTAATTGCAGTATGGACCACAACAGAGTGCAAGACCACAGGACATCCCTTTCTTGTGCTACACTCTTAGTTCCAAATGATTTTGGCCTGGAAATTCGTAAAACTGAAGATGAGGATGAACCAGTGAGAAAATGTCAGTATTAGCGAGAGAGAGCCTTAGGACTTCAGTGAGAGTAGCCTTTTTCATACTCCAATGTCATACATGCATTTCAAGCCTATACCATCTGATAACCTGAAAACGGCTATTGGGAGGTGGTGACACCGAAGGTATAGGCAGGTTTCCAGCAGCAGGTTGTGCAGCATAGCCTGATTGAATTACATCTGGCCCGAATCAGGACGTTTTGAGGCAAAATACATTTGCCCGTGTGGCTGGCATGCAATCCTCCTCAGGAAGGATACGTTTTGGAAAATCTACAGTTGCTGCACTGGATGTGGTAGAATGTGCACGGACCAATAGGTGCCCCTTGGAGTATGGATCTGCAGGATACAAGAAATGATCCAGTGATGGAAGCCTGGTGTCAGGTACAATAATCACAAAAGGTAATGGGGAAAACTAAGGAGGAAGCACTCAATGGCAAAGTCAAGGTAGGATTTCTAAGCACTTCTTACATCCACAATATGGAAATGTGTTCATGTCTAATACAAACCTAAAAGAATGAATCCTAGTTAAAGTGGTGATCTGAAACAAACTTAGGCCTAAAGGGTGAATGTAAAGAGTACCTCAACATCGTTATTAAACAAAATGTGTTAGAATCAGAGTCCTAAAATCCATGTAGTTCATAGATTCTCCCGAAACAAGTAATTAAACGTAAAAATACGCTTTAAATATAACATCTTTAAATTCTAGCTAACTGTGGTTTCAAAAACTGGCCATGTCAAATTGAACAAAGCGATAAGATGATGTCTGTGCCATCTAGTTCCCTTACAAGAAGCACCACATGTTACAATATATTATGACTAGTGACATCTTTTGTAGGCTATAAGGCTAAGCAACTAGGATGCACGGTGGCCAGAAGAACCCATCAACATGTGGTAAGGACAGCATGGAAGCAGTGTTTTTAGCCATCTACAGATTTAGAAGAACAGTTGACTTTGTTGACAATATGTGGAGATGGCATTTCAAAGCAATTAACCCTGATGGGGCAGCGTCCAATAAAATGCTTTTTCAATTGATCATTGGTCAATAAAAAAAATGGTCATCCACATTTTTTTATGAAGACTTTAATGTCTTCTAAGGATAATGTTACTTACCTAGTAAGCATCTGTTCTTGGCATGTAGAGCTGTAGATTCACATGCTTTGCATACTCCTGCCATCTAGTGTTGGGTCCGGATGTTTGCAAGTTGTTTTTCTTCGAAGAAGTCTTTCCAGTCACGAGGTAGGTGACTCCTCCTTTCGGTGATAGTGCGCATGGGCATCGACTCCATTGTTAGATTATTTTCCCGCAGAGGGTGAGAATGGAGTTAGTTAAGGTAGAATAGAGATGTCCATGCATATGTATGTATGTAAAGTAAGAAAACTCCAACAGGTATAGATACCCGGGGAGGTGGGTAGGCGCATGTGAATCTACAGCTCTACATGCCAAGAACAGATGCTTACTGGGTAAGTAACATTATCCGTTCGAGGCATGTGAGCTGTAGATCACATGCTTTGTATAGACTATACAGCAGTAAACTCCCAAAGCGGTGGCTAACCTGTAGCTGTTGCAGTTGTTTGAAAAAGTGTTTTAAGTACTGCCTGGCCTATATTAGCTTGTTGCCTCGCTAACACATCTATACAGTAGTGTTTGGTGAATGTGTGCGGTTGTAGACCATGTTGCTGCCTTACAGATGTCAGCTAGGGGAATATTCCCTAAGAAGGCCATAGTAGCCCGTATTTTGCAGGTGGAATGCGCTCTAGGAGGTATTGTCAAGGTTCTTTTCGCTTTCACAGAACATGTTTGGATATATTTCACGATCCATCTTGCAATGCCCGATTTAGATATGGGATTGCCTTTGTGTGGTGGCGAAAATGCAACAAAGAGCTGTTTTGTCTTATGAAAATCTTCTGCTCTTTCTACATATAGTAGAGCTCTTCTAACATCTAGTGTGTGTAGAGCCCGTTCTGCTACAGAATCAGGTTGAGGAAAGAACACGGGTAACTCAACTGATTGATTGATGTGAAAAGCAGAAACCACTTTAGGAAGAAATTTGGGATTGGTTCGAAGAACCACTTTGTCAAGTTGAAAGAAAGGCTCTTGTATAGTTAGTGCCTGGAGTACACCAACTCTCCTTAAGGAAGAGATTGCAATAAGAAAAGCTACCTTCCATGAGAGAAATTGTGCATTGGTTCAAAAGGTGGACCCATTAGCCTTGTAAGGACCATGTTCAAGTTCCAAACTGGTGCAGGTGGAGCTCTTGGTGGTATTACTCTTTTTAGTCCTTCCATAAAGGCCTTAATCACTGGTACTCTGAATAGAGAGAAGTGTTGTCTGTTTTGTAAGTATGCAACTACTGCTGCTAAATGCAATCAAATGGATGTGTAGGCTAATCCAGATTGCTGTAAGTGTAAGAGATAACAGATGATGTTTTGCACTGAAGCATCAAGGGGGTTGATATTGTTATTGTTACAGTATATAACAAATCGTTTCCACTTTGCTGCATAACATGCCCTAGTATTAGGTTTCCTAGCCTCCTTTAGGATATTCATACAGTCTGGTGGTAATTGTAAATGACCAAACTCTATGATTTCAGGAGCCAAATCGCTAGGTTGAGTTCCTTGGGATTTGGATGCCTGATTTCTCCATGGCTCTGAGTGAGGAGCCTGGAGTCGAGATGCAGCTTTTGGTGTGGAACTACTGAGAGCTCTAGCAGGGTGGTGAACCAAGGTTGATGTGCCCATGTGGGAGCTATGAGACTGAGTTTGAGGGATGTTTGCCTGAGCTTCCGAACTACCAGCGGAATGAGTGGGAGGCGGAAAAGCGTAGACAAATATCCCTGACCAGTTCGTCTCCAAAGGCACTGCCTTTAGAGAGCGGGTGTGGGAACCTGGAGGCGAAGCTTGGGCATTTTGCGTTTTGAGCTGTGGCGAACAGGTCTATGTGAGGAAATCCCCATTCCTGAAAGTAGGGCAGAAGAAGCTGGGGATGAAGTTCCCACTCGTGGATTTGCTGTCCCTGTCTGCTGAGAAGGTCTGCAATCTGATTGTTTACTCCTGGAAGGGATACATTTTTTGATATATGGCCCATTTCCAAATGGCTTGTGCTAGGTGTGACAGTTGGCGAGAGTGTATCCCCCCCCGTTTTTGTATATAATACATAGCTGTCATGTTGTCTGTGCGGACAAGTACAGTTTTGCCTATTAGGTGAGAATGCAAGGCTTTGAGCGCTAGAAACACTGCTAGTAGCTCTAGGTGATTTATATGGAGGCTCTTGTACTTTAGACTCCACAAACCTTGGATTGTGCGAGTCTGTAAGTGAGCGCCCCAACCAGTGAGCGATGCTTCCTCTGTTAGCACCGTCTGTGGAACAGGGTTGAGAAAAGGCTGCCCTTTGGATACATTTTGTGGATTCCACCACTACAGAGAGCAATGGGTGCGGCCATCTACCAACACTAGATCGGTCAACTGACCCTGCGACTGGTTCCACTGACTTGCTAAGCATTCTTGAAGGGGACGCATGTGAAGTCTTGCGTGAGGAACAATTATAATGCAAGACGCCATCATCCCTAGCAGTTGCATGAATACTTTTGCTGGTAATGATTGGTTGGGCTGAAATTGAGTGAGAAGGGACTGAATACTGTGAATCCTGGCTGTATTGGGAAAGGCTAGAGCTTTCTGAGCGTCTATTGTGGCTCCCAGGTAAGTTTGTGTGTTGGAAGGCTGTAGATGAGACTTCAACGCATTTATTGTAAACCCTAGTTGGTGAAGTAAGTGAATAGTGGTTTGAGTGAGATGGAGACACATTTGGTAAGTGCTGGCTTTGATGAGCCAGTCGTCCAGGTATGGGAAGACATGGATGTGTTGTCTTCGCAGATGTGCTGCAACTACTGCCAGACATTTGGTAAATTCCCTGGGAGCAGTGGTGACCCCAAACTGTAGTACTTTGAATTGGTAATGATGACCCGCTATTATGAATCTGAGGTATTTGCGATGAGCAGGATGAATTGGAATGTGGAAATATGCGTCTTTTAAGTCTAGAGTAGACATAAAATCGCCCTGTTGTAGAAGTGGGAGCACTTGTTGAAGTGTCACCATGTGGAAATGCTCTGAAAGTATGTAGAGGTTTAGTTCTCTGAGGTCTAGAATAGGTCTCAAGGAGCTGTCTTTTTTGGGGATGAGAAAGTACAGGGAGTACACGCCTGTCCCTTGATGTTGTAACGGCACAGGTTCTATGGCTCCTTTGGATAGGAGCGATTGGACCTCTTGCTGAAGTAGATGTAAATGTTCTGGTGACATTTTGTGAGAACGTAGTGGAATGTTTGGATGGTTGTTGGTAAGCTCCAGGAAATAACCATGTTGGATAATTCGTAACACCCATTTGTCTGGGGTGATAGATTGTCAAATGGGGAGGAATTGTAGAAGACGTCCCCCGACAGGTGTTAAATGGTCGGGGGGAAGTGTAGACAAGTCACTGCTTGTTAGGGGAGGGGGAATTACGTGGTGTGGAACCCCTGCCGCGACCTATGATGTTGTTGCCTCGGTATCCTCCTCTAAAGAAGCCCCTTGTAGAGGAAGATTGATTGTTGCCCTTGTAGGAAGCGGCAGTATTGTCTGATGACATGGAGCATTGATTAGAGGAAGACTGCAGAGCTCCCATAGACTTGGCTACTTCTGTGTCTTTTTTCATTTTTTTTTAATGACTTAACTACTTCGGGCCCGAAGAGATGTTCCTTGTCAAAAGGAGTATTTTAAATAGACTGCTAAACGTTTCCCACTAATACTGAAGGGATCTTGGACTGACGGACTGGGCCGATTTGCGGCGATAGCTTGTCAATGGAAGGGGCGATCCTACAACCTAGTCTCGATTTACATCCCACCGACACTGCACCAGACATCCTTCCCGGATCTGGGAGAATTCCTACTGTCACTCCCGCAGGGAGAACTTATTAGGGGGGGGGGGGGGGACTTCAAAGCCACGATGGATGCATCCATAGACAGACAGCCCCCCAGAGATCCCAATAGGGCACACCTCAAATTACTAGAATTCACTGGCGCCCTTGGTCTCATTGATGTCTGGCGCACCCAGCACCCACAAGATCAGCAATACACCTTTCACTCGGGTGTACATAACAGCCTTTCGAGGATGGACTACATATTCACATTGGCATCAGGGCTCGAAAGAGTAATAGAGATCTCACACTTACCAAGGGGCATTTCGGATCACTCACCGGTACTTATTACATATACATCAGGCACCCCGGGATGACGCCGTATATTTCCTATTTACCCGGGCTATCTTAAAAACCGCCAGATTAGGAAGGGCCTTCTCAAGACAACAGAGCAATACTTCGCGGAAAATACACACACAGTTTCGTCTCCGACGACTTTGTGGGAGGCATATAAAACAGTGCTACGGGGCCAGGCCATTTCCCTAATTGTGGGACATAAACAGGTCCAACGGCAACAAATTGAGGCCATAGAACAGAGAGTATCACAGGCAGAAATTGACCATGCCGCAGACATTAATGAAAATACGGCACATAAGCTGCACTTAATACAACAGGAATACAGGGCATATGCATGGGAGGAGGCAAAATCTAAACTCACTAGCACACAGCACACTGTTTACGAGCTGGGCGACAAAGCTGGCAAGCTTCTAGCTGGCTAGACAGGAAGGAAAAAGCGAACAGATGGGTGGCACAGCTACGGATGGACACTGGGATGATAACCACAGAACCACAACAAATAGACACACTAGCGATACATTTTCAACAAGAATATACACCAATGGCCAAAGCCACAATAGAAGACAATCTAGCCTTCCTTAAAGACATAAAAATGACTACGTTAACACAGGAAGCAGCACAGGCTTTGGAGGCCGACCTGACAGGTGACGAACTTGCAATAGGGGCATTACATACGGGTAAAGCTCTGGGGCCCAACGGCATACCTGTGGAACTCTATAAAAAGACGGCGCCACAACTTGTACCGCACCTACTCAACATGTATGAAGATAGTTTAGAGACGGGGGAATTACTAAGGGATCAGCGCCTAGTGACAATAGTCACAATACACAAACCGGGCAAACCGCCGCAGGACTGCACGTCCTACAGACCGATCTCATTGATAAATGCGGAAGCCAAAATACTGGCTAAAGCATTAGCTATGCGATTACAACCATACCTCACAACACTAATTCACCCGGATCAATCCGGATTTATGCCGAACCGAAACACAGCGCTTAATTTAAGGCGTTTACATAGCGTCATGGCGCGCAGGGATACTATTGAGGAGGACGCGGTCATACTGTCCCTAGACGCCCGCATGGCATTTGACTTGTTTGAATGGCCCTTCCTTTTTGCGGTGCTCCGACACTTGAGATTCGGCCCAAAATTCTGCGCGTGGGTGCAGCTGTTATACACGAAACCACTGGCACAAGTAGTGGTAAATGGGCGCACATCGGTGGACTTCCCCCTGGGTAGAGGGACAAGACAGGGTTGCCCCCTGTCGCCGCTACTCTTTGCATTGGTATTGGAGCCCTTAGCGGCATGGATCCGACAGGACCCGGTCATCCGCGGACTGAGATGGTCGATGGGGTGGGAAGACCGTATCTCGTTATATGCGGATGATATACCACTATATCTAGCATCCCCAGCATGCTCCATTAATCGTCTACTGGATATATGCACCGCATATGGGCGAGTCTCTGGTTACACTATAAACTGGGCAAAATCGCTCCTCTATATACTACATGGACTACCGCCGAAGCTCCCACGTCACTGCGAACTACAAGTTGCTGTTGACGGATTTAAATATCTAGGCATATATATAACACATCACGAGGCACTCTTTATCGCCGAGAACCTTGCACAGCCACTGCCGCGATTTAGCCGTGATGTCAAACACTGGCGCTCACTACCACTCACGCTATTGGGGAGAGCAGCCCTCTTTAAAATGGGGTGGCGTAGTGGGCAAAAGAACGATGGATTTAACCCAGATCTTTTGACTGGGGGAGAATGTTTGCATTGTCAGCATTCCGTCCATCATTTGTTTGCTGTAACACTTTTCGCCCTAAGTGGGATGGGTATGCCCAGACGTGGGTCCCTTGCTCACTGTGCCACTGGATTCAAGCTAGCCTGGCTGAAGGATGACATACCCTGAAACCGGTCCCAGGATGCTTGTTTCCGGTCCAGGGAGGACCTGGCCTGGCAGTTCGGTCTGGACTGTTCCCATGGGGCACAGGGTCAAGACTGATTTGCATATGGCTTGGTCCAAACTGGGGTGGCGTAGTGGGCAAAAGAACGATGGATTTAACCCAGATCTTTTGACTGGGGGAGAATGTTTGCATTGTCAGCATTCCGTCCATCATTTGTTTGCTGTAACACTCTTTAAAATGATGGCGCTTCCCAGATTTTTATATGCCCTGCAGAATACACCGTTCCCGGTCTCCCCCGCATACTTTATAGCGATAAACACCGAAGTGACCAATCTGCTATGGGACAGGTCGTCGGCCCTTATAGCTCAACATAAACTAGTAAGAAGCTGGTATGATGGTGGTATCGCCCTCCCCAACATAAAAACATACTACTGGGCGTCGCAGCTCATTGTACTTAACCAGTGGCTACACACACCGCAAGACGAACCAGCGTTTCGGATGGATAGACACCTCTTAGAAACAGAAGGTATAATGGGGACATTATACAATAAATCTAGATGGACGAAGCTCACAGGCCCAACATCACACACCGTCCGGGTCTGGTTCGAGGCTCAACGAGAGATGGGATGGGATGGAGTCATAACACAGGCCATGACCTTATGGGAAACACGACGCTTGGGCAAATTAAGACATACTAAGGGGTTCAAACAGTGGGATCTGATTGGCATCTCGAGGATAGGAGATATCTGGAAGAAAGGCGAGGTTGTCCCATTTACCCAATTGCAGGCCAACTATGATCTGGCACAAACGGAAATCTTCCGATATATGCAGGTCAGACATGCCCTTATGGGAGCAATTCCATCAGGCACACAATTATCGGAGGCCTCGCCTCTTGAGGATAGGCTCCTGACAGATCACCCAAGTAAAAAAGCCATTTCCCAGACCTACCGTAATATAATAAACAATGAGCCGGACCCCACAACAGCCCTTAAGGAGCGATGGGAAACAGCTGGTCATACTGGACGAAACGGACTGGCAGGAGGCAGTCGCGTCCCCCAAGGAGGTTGCGATTCCATCGAAATTGAAACTAATACAATTAAAGGTTTTGCACTGCACTTACTACACCCGATCACTTTTGCATAAACTAGGCACTGCAGACACACCACTCTGCCTGAGACAATGTGGCATATCAGGCACATTTTTTCACACGATCTGGGACTGCCCAAAACTCACACCGTACTGGGAGGCGGTTATGACTACTATTTCTCAGGTCACAGGAGTTACGGTTCCGCCAGAACCCAAAAGATGCCTACTCAACATCTGGGAACCTACAGACCTCAATCACGCGGCTCGTGATTGGGCAACACTAGGGATGACGGTGGCAAAGCGTAATATAGCGCAGCACTGGGGATCGAGACAGGCTCCTAGCCATCACCAATGGTGTCGCGAGATGGACAATGCTATGGTGACACAAAAAGCCGTCTTTGTACGTAGGGGATGCCCCAAAAAATGGACACGGGTGTGGGGCTAATGAAATACTTTCAGAGGCTATATTTGTGAGCCCCCACTAGAAGAATCACTGTCAGATGTCAGTAATTAAAAGACCAAAGTAAGGGTACTATGAGCTACATGTGTACTGAACAGAAATATAGACAAAAGCGTTCAAGTGCGCATATGGACAACTATGTTATTGATGAACAACCTATGTATAATCATGTGATACACCTTGTCTGCTCCCTGACACAATACTACACTGTACCATTTGTTGTTAAATGCAAAATGTTAATAAAAATATTGGAGAAAAAAAAAAATAGACTGTTGTACTTCGGGTTTGAAACCAGAAATCCTCAACCATGCATGTCTCCTTAACAACACACTAGTGTTGATCTCTCTAGCTGCGGTGTCTGCAACATCTAAAGCGCACCTTATTGAGGAATTGGATATGACCTTCCCTTCCTGGACTAAATCCTGGGCTTTCGCTTTGTGCTCATCTGGGAGGTGTTGTAGCAATTGCTCCATTTCGTCCCAGTGTGCCCTATCATATCTGGCTAGCAAGGCATGGGTATTGGCAATGCGCCAATGATTTGCTGCTTAGGCGGCTACTCATTTAATCGGAGGCGTCGAATAGTTTTGACTCTTTGTCTGGAGAGGGAGCATCCCCTGTAGTCTGTGAATTAGCCTGTTTACGGGCATTAGAGACCACCAAGGAGTCTAGTGGTAATTGGCCTTTAATAAAGACTGAATCGGAAGGAGCAGGTTTATATTTTATATCAATTCTGGGGGTGAGAATGCGAGCACGCACTGGATCTTTAAAGACATCATCGGCATGTCTCAGCATACCTTTAAGCATAGGCAGAGTGTGGCTAGCCCTTTGTGTGCTACTGAGCGTTTCAAATAGGAAATCTTCCTCTAGAGATTCCTTGTGTAACTGTTCCCCATGATATTCTGCAGCTCTAGCAAGTAATTCTAGATATCCTACATTGTCGTCAGGAGAGGAAGGCTTTGCAGGGTAAAGATCTGGATCATTATCTGTAGGTGAATCCGTGTTATAATCCTTCCATGGGTCTACTGGTAAAATATTGTCGCCCTCATCTCCATCATAATCATCAGGTGGTGGTGGTGGAGAGTTAGCTGGTGTAATCAGTAAATGCTGCAAAGGTGGAGACATTGGTGTAGGGGAACGTGGTGGAGGAGGAGGGGAGGGGTTAGTACCTACATTCTTCCTCTTCAAAGGAATATGGTAAAGGGTGTCCTCTGACGCAGGTTTGCGTTTTTGAGGTGATTTAGTAAGAACACGTCCTGTATCTGGATTTATATAAAGTTCCTTTTGTTTTGGGTCCGATTTGGGGGTTGGGGTGTCGAAAATCAGATCCTGCAGCTTCGGAGGAACAGTTTTAGGTTTTGGCACTGAGGATTTCGGTGCCGGGTTAGAATGAGTTTTCGGCGCGGAAGATTTCGGGGCCGAAGGAGGCTTCGTTTTTGGTGTCAATGATTTCGGCTCCGAATCGGTTTTCGGCTTCGAGCCTGAAGGCTTCAGCTCGGTGCCAGACTTTGGTCGACTCGATCCCGAGCCGGAAGGCTAAGTGACATGTTTTAGTGCCGAGCCGGAGGGAGGGGCATCAGAAACATCCTCTCGGTGCCGACAGTGGCCCGAAGGCGGGGGTGGGACCAAAGCCTTTTGTTTTGGCTGAGTTGGAGTTTGTGTCAAGGGGCGTTCGGTACTCACGGGAAGTTGACCTTGTGGCAAGTCTTCTTCCATCTGGGATTCTGGAATGGAGGCAAGTTCTTCTTGTTCTTCCCGGGCCCCCTGTGCGTTGAATCCGTGCTCGGATTCTTCGCCGAAGATGTCCGGTGTGTATTCGACGCTTGACTCTGCATTTCGCGACATCGAGCACGATGATCACGGAGCGTTTTCTTCGATTGGAACGATCTGCTTGCGGACTTGGCTACTTCTGTGTCTTTTTTTATTTTTTCTAATGACTTATCTACTTTGGGCTCGAAGAGATGTTCCTTGTCAAAAGGAGTATTTAAAATAGACTGTTGGACTTCGGGTTTGAAACCAGAAATCCTCAACCATGCATGTCTCCTTAACAACACACTAGTGTTGATCTCTCTAGCTGCGGTGTCTGCAACATCTAAAGCGCATCTAATTGAGGAATTGGATATGAGCTTCCCTTCCTGGACTAAATCCTGGGCTTTCGCTTTGTGCTCATCTGGGAGGTGTTGTAGCAATTGCTCCATTTCGTCCCAGTGTGCCCTATCATATCTGGCTAGCAAGGCCTGGGTATTGGCAATGCGCCAATGATTTGCTGCTTAGGCGGCTACTCATTTAATCGGAGGCGTCTAATAGTTTTGACTCTATGTCTGGAGAGGGAGCATACCCTGTAGTCTGTGAATTAGCCCGTTTACGGGCATTAGAGACCACCAAGGAGTCTAGTGGTAATTGGCCTTTAATAAAGACTGAATCGGAAGGAGCAGGTTTATATTTTATATCAATTCTGGGGGTGAGAATGCGAGCACGCACTGGATCCTTAAAGATATCATCGGCATGTCTCAGCATACCTTTAAGCATAGGTAGAGTGTGGCTAGCCCTTTGTGTGCTACTGAGCGTTTCAAATAGGAAATCTTCCTCTAGAGATTCCTTGTGTAACTGTACCCCATGATATTCTGCAGCTCTAGCAAGTAATTCTAGATATCCTACAGTGTCGTCAGGAGAGGAAGGCTTTGCAGGGTAAAGATCTGGATCATTATCTGTAGGTGAATCCGTGTTATAATCCTTCCATGGGTCTACTGGTAAAATATTGTCGCCCTCATCGCCATCATCTCCATCATAATCATCAGGTGGTGGTGGTGGAGAGTTAGCTGGTGTAATCAGTAAATGCTGCAAAGGTGGAGACATTGGTGTAGGGGAACGTGGTGGAGGGGAGGGGTTAGTACCTACATTCTTCCTCTTCAAAGGAATATGGTAAAGGGTGTCCTCTGACGCAAGATTGCGTTTTTGAGGTGATTTAGTAAGAACACGTCCTGTATCTGGATTTATATAAAGTTCCTTTTGTTTTGGGTCCGATTTGGGGCTTGGGGTGTCGAAAATCGGATCCTGCAGCTTCGGAGGAACAGTTTTAGGTTTTGGCACTGAGGATTTCGGTGCCGGGGTTGAGTTAGTTTTCGGCGTGGAAGATTTCGGTGCCGAAAGAGGCTTCGTTTTTTGTGTCAATGATTTCGGCACTGAAGCGGTTTTCGGCTTCGAGCCTGAAGGCTTCAGCTCGGTGCCAGACTTTGGTCGACTCGATCCCGAGCCGGAAGGCTAAGTTTCTGTGCCGAGCCGGAGGGAGGGGCATCAGAAATATCCTCTCGGTGCCGACCGTGGCCCGAAGGCGGGGGTGGGACCAAAGCCTTTTGTTTTGGCTGAGTTGGAGTTTGAGTCAAGGGGCGTTCGGTACTCACGGGACGTTGACCTTGTGGCAAATCTTCTTCCATCTCGGATTCTGGAATGGAGGCAAGTTCTTCTTGTTCTTCCCTGGCCCCCTGTGCGTCGAATTCGTGCTCGGATTCTTCGCCCAAGATGTCCGGTGTGTATTCGACGCTTGACTCTGCATTTCGCGACATCGAGCCCGATGATCACGGAGCGTTTTCTTCGATCGGAACGATCTGCTTGCGTGGCAGTCCTGTTCGTTGTGCTCCGGCGACAAGCACAAGTTTTACACTTCGGCGAGTCGGTGCGCGGATACTTTGCGTGGCACCGAGGGCAGAATTTGAATGAATCCGTTCCATCGTCTGCGAAGTGGACCGACGCGGTTAGGCCGGATGGCCTTCCCGAAGATCTTTGATCGAAATAGAGGTTACGATATGCGGAGAAGTGGGATACGCGTTCGAAACAATACCGACGGGGGTAGAGTGGATTGCGCACTGAGGGGAACCCGAAGAAACGGTTTCGAAGCGGAGCGCAGCAATACTCGTCCGAACCAGATGGCGGAAAAATAAAATCTAACAATGGAGTAGATGCCCATGCGCACTATCACCGAAAGGAGGAGTCCCCTACCTCGTGAATGGAAATACTTCTTTGAAGAAAAGCAACTTGCAAACATTCGGACCCAACACTAGATGGCAGGAGTATGCAAAGCATGTGATCTACAGCTCACATGCCTCGAACATACAATTTACAGCCATTAACTAAGGGACTGTTTCAGTCACCACCTCATCAGCACGTACATTGAAATGTACTGTCTTCTACAAGAGGCAGTTGTTCCCAGCTGCCAACAAAGTCTCCAAGTTAACTAGATGAAGACATATGTATGGCGTCAACATTGTCACAATGACAAAATGGCAGATTTTAGAAGAATGGATATGGACTGCTCAATATTGAAAATGTATGTGGATTTAGCTGAGTGAGATCAGGAACAGACTTTGTGGCACAATCAATGGAAACAGAAAGGCGAAGGTGGAATAGTTTCAAAAGTCTCAGCTACTCTCAATCACTCGGACATTCCAGTTCATTGTTTTATTTACCCTCTAGGCCAATCAATACAGGGATCAACCATATGCAAATCGGAGATGATATTGCTCCACAGGAACAGTCCAGCCCAAAATGCCAAACCAAGACCGCCTACATGGGAAAACAAGCAACTCAGACTGGTTTTCAGCTTTGTTGGGCCATATTCATGATGTACAAACTAAGTCCTGTGGCATGGCACCCACAGGACCCATGTTGATCCATAACACTTGCAACATATTGCTGCAGCACAAAAGTGATAAATGGAATCGTTGCAAAGTCTTCAGCCACAGTCTATCGCTTGGTTTGCGTTCCTGTTCATTATTTTTTTCCACTCAATATCACCCCAGACAGACCAGATAAGCAAATACGGCTTAGTTTTGCTCCCACTGGAACAGTCTGGGACTATCCATGATGCTCGGGGATCCTTTTTTTGTGGGGAAAAAGATTGCCTGGTTTGTATAAAAAATGTAATCTTTTCCATGCCTGAAGAGAACTCAATAGAAGATGGGGACTGTAGGTCACATAATCCATTACATGCTGCCATGATACAGCCTTCCTCCTTACCACAAGGATGTTCGAGTTCAGAAAAAGGGTCAGGCGGCCAAAGAACAAGCATTTAGAGCAGTACAACCTACCAACACAATCTACCCAAACGCAGAGCCAAAACAGTAAACTGGCTTTGACCAGAGAGAAGAATTTAAACTTGTGACCTTACTAGATAGACAAGGAGTCCAGTTCACCGAAGGGGGAGGCGGGAGAGGTGGTGAGGAATCTCCGGTTCCATAGAGTATCTATCAGAAAGAGCATTCCCAAAGGTAAGTAACTTGTTCTTATGATAGATACTTCTAACGCAGATTCCTCAACTGAAGAGATACAGTGCCTCCCAGGTAGTGAGTCAGTGAACTGCCTCAAACCAAAACGTCCTGCAGTACTGAGCAGGCCAAGTGCCCATCTCAATGGCACTGGCTGTCCAGACAGATCTGCTTTGTGAACATGTGGAGTGACTACCATGTAGCATCCTGGCAGATGTCTAGAATAGGCACTGCACGTGTCAACGCAGTGGTAGTAGCCTTGGCTCTGTTGGAATAAACTTGTAAGCCTTCCGGGGGCTGCTTATTAGCCAGTGCACAGCGTATTTGGATGCAGAGCACGATCCAACCAGAAATTTAGCTCTTTTGCACTGTCTGGCCTTTCATTGCAATGCTTCCTAGTATGATTGTTATAAAAGATAACAGCTCTTTTAGGATTCAACCGGTGGAGTCGTCTTTATAGGGGTGAGGTGGAGCGAAGAATGTCGGGAAGGTAATACTTCGGCCGACATGAAAAGGAGTCACTATTTTCAGAACCAGTTTATCAGAAAAGAATGTGGTGAATGGCAGGTTGACAGAGAGGGCTTACGGCTAGCTCACTTGCCACGTTAATGTTATAGCAAGGAGATAAACAATCTTTAGGGTGAGAAGCCGCAATGAACAGCTATGCAGAGGTTCGAATGGAGTACGCATTAGGAATGTTACAACCAAGTTGAAGTCCCACTGCGACATAATGAAATGAGAGGGTGAAAACATATGTTGCAAACACCTCACAAAATGTATCACAACGGGTGATTTAAACAGAGAGGACTCATTCTGCAACCGCAGGAAAGCTGAAAGAGCCAATAAGCAACCCTTTAATTCGTGCTCGAAGTGAGTCCTTGCTGGGCTAGGGACAACACAAAAAGCAAAACTTTGGGAAGTTTGTCTAGAAGTGGGTCAATCTGCCAAGTAGCATACAAAGCAACAATGGCAGACGTATACCGATTTTTGTGAAGGGACGCTTGACTGCCAAGATGACATCGACATCCTTGGAAGAAACGCTGAATGCAGTCAACTGCCGTCGCTCAATCTCTGATCATCTGAACATGGAGGTTAAGGTTGTGCAGATTCCGGTGCAAAAACATGCCCTGGTGTTGCGACGTTAGGTCCTCCCGAAGTGGTAGCCTGACTGGAAGAAAGATGCTCAGGCCAAGGAGTTCTGGATACCACCCTCTCCTTGCTCAATCCAGTGCCCAAGGATAACTTGTGCTTAGTCATTCCTGATCTTCTCCACAACTCAGGCGAGAGGTATCTCCACTCTAGGCGAGATCCGTCTCTAAGACAGAGTAGTCTTGGGAACTCCAATGCGCAAAATTAGTGACATTGCACGTTCTCACTGGTGGCAAAGAGATCGAGCCAGGGCTTTCCCTACTGACGGAAGAGACCTGGCGCTACCTCCAGGTGCAGTCCCATTTGTGATCCTCTAGTGTTCAAAGATCACACCAGGTGGTGTACCACCAGAGAAATCCACTGGCTACTTCCAAAGGCATAGCACCTCTTGACACAGGGTCCACAACCCCCACCCCACACACACACACCGATTGTTGTACCACCAAATGGCGGTGGTGCAGTCTGTGAGCACGTTCACCAGGCTCCCTTTGATGGATGGTCGGAATGTTTTCAACGCCAAGTGAATGGCCGGCAACTCCAGTAGATTGATGTGGCGCTGGGCCTCCGCCGGAGATCAGATACCTCAGAGTTCCACCTCTCTCAGTTGGCCCTCCCAAACCAGAAGTGATGCGTATGTCAGCACTGTCAGCACTGAGTTGGGATGGGAGAGGGGTCTGCCACTGACCCAATCGAGATCCAGCAACCACCACTGCAGGTCTTTTGTAACCTACTTTAAAAACGGACATGATCGGAGAGGTCCTCCTGTTACTGTGCTCACTGGGACTTCAGATCCTCCTACAAAGCCTGCATATGCCAGTGGGCATGCTTGACCGGCAGGATGCAGGAAGCCATTAGACCCAGCAGCCTCAGAGTCATCCGCACTGAGATCCAGGACATGAGGTTGAAACTCCAGGATCATAGCCAGAACGCCCCATCCACTCTGGGGAGGGGAGGGGGGTGTTATGAGGGTGGTGAGGAAGTGTGGATGGAGGTAAGCGGTGGGGAGGCGAGGGGGCGTAAAACTGTACTGTGTGCAGATTGGCTCAGATGAAGGAGAGCGTCTGCGAAGGAGCAAGGTGTGGCTTAGCCACACTAATAGTGAACCCCCAATGATGTTAAGAAGTTCACTGTAGTTTAGAGGTGGGTGCTTCGTGCAGTCAGTTGTCAAGGTAGCGGAACACTGGAACTCCTGACCTCCAAAGATGTGCTACAACCACTGTCATCACTTTCATGAACACTTGATGGGGCATTGGTGAGGCCAAAGGGGAGCGTAGTGAACTGAAACTGCCCCTGCAGCACGATGAACTGCAGATAGCGCCTATAGGTCGTCAGGACTGTATGTGAAAATAAGCATCCTGCAGGTCCAACGATACCATCCAGTCTACAGGGTCGAGGACAGGCAAGACCTAGGCTAGGTTGAAAATCCTGAATTTGTACTTCCACAAGTAGGCATTGAGAAGGCGAAGGTCTAAGATAAGGCAGAGGCCCCTATACTTGGGCACCAGAAAGTAGCAGGAGTAGCATAAGTGCCTACTTCTGATGCTGGCAACCTCTCTATGGCTCATTTACGCAAAATGGCCTGCAAGTCCTGCCGCAAGAGGTAGCGATTCTGAGGGTGGTGGAATATGTGGTGAGGTGACAAGAAATGGTAGGATGTAACCCAGTTGAACAATTTGCAAGAACCACTAGTCCGATGTGATTGCCTGCCACCCTGACTGGGTGGCTCAGCGCCTTGAAGGGCACACTAAAAAGTTTTTGCAGGGGCCGTGGATTGGGCCACTCAATGCAACTCTTGGCAGCACCTCGTCTGGGGACCGCTGCCTTGGCACTAAAAGGGTTGCAGAGTCTGCTGTGCCAGCTGCATAGACAGCTGGGGGTATTGAAAACACCTACCATAGACACGGGGGCCGATGAAACTGCCGACATAATGGCGCAGACAGGCCAAAGGAGTGCGCTGTGGTCCTACAATCTTTAAAGCACTCGAGGGCCAAATCTGCCTCCTCGCCAAAAAGATGAGAGCCATCAAAGGGCATGTCCATCAAGATTGATTGAACATCTACAGAGAAGCCTGTGGATCTCATTCAGGCATCTGTTTGGAGGGTCACGCTGGTGCCTACTGCCCAACCAAGGCAGTCTGTAAAATCCAGTCCACAGTCGATTGTAAACTTCGCAGCATCAGGCCATCTCAAATGGCTTGCTTAAGAGTGGAACGCATCCAGCACTGTAGGTAGAATCTGAACTACAAAGTACCAAAGGGAGTGGGTCAAATGGTGCAGCAGGCAGCTGGTGTGGACGAAACATAAGGTCGAGTTGATGGAAGAGAACATGTGCTTTCAAAATGTTTTGATGTCGTTAGATTCCCTATCCGGTGAAGTGGTAGGGAAGGCAATGGGGTTTATTTGGCATGTGGATGCCTGTACAGCCAAGGTTTCTGGCGTTGGGTGCTGTGTTGGAAAGGCTGTGTTGCACAGGGGTGGGGCGGGGGGTCAAACGAAGGCGTCGTGGTATCTGCCTATTGAGCAGTGACCTAGAACATGGCTTTGCCCGAGCCAAAAGAAGAGTGTCTGTGAGGGCTTCATTGATGGCAGAAGGGGTCAAGTACTAGTTTGGCCTGGCTGAAGCACCTCAGTGAGGACATTTGTTTTCACCTCAATCACGAGTAACTGGAGGTAGAGAACCTCAGCCACCCTCCGCATCACCATTGCAAATGAGGCATTTTCTTTCATGTCAGGGGCAGAAACCAGCCCACTGGCTAGCAAAGTGTCCAGCCCACTAGTATCTTGATGATCCTCATACCAGTTGTAATCGGTATAGGGGTGTGCAAACTCATCCTCTGATTCATAAACATTATCGGAAGCCGTTCCGAATAAAGACAACTTGGGCAAGTCCATTAGGTAGGGACAATGTATTGAAATCTGACAGTTTTGTCGAAGGGCCGCTGCCCAGAAGCATCAGGGTGTGGCCTCTGTCAAGATTTAAACGGCGCAGAGTCGGAGTTGGAAACCTCTATGGGATGCACCTTATCACCCAGCATTGTGGCACCAAGGTCTAGCATGGGTAATGGTGCTAAAATCGGATTTGTCCTGATGCAGTGCCTATAATGGGTCCAGCTGGCGCTGATGGCCGACCCGCCGACAGAGTTCCAGATGAAGTTCCTCGTGGTTCCTTGGGGCCCGAAGGTGTGCCAGAGGGAGCAGGTAGAGCACCAAACAGGTCTCTGAATTCTTTGATTTGCTGCAGCGTCACTGATGGACCAGGAAATTTGGATGGCCTTGGGACAAGGGTCAGAATTGGCTCCGAAGAGAAATGAGAACAGGACGCACATTTATGCCCTCATGCCTTCTCTGGAGTTCAAGAGTGGCGGAAAGAGGCTGAGTCCTGTGTGGAATTCTTATGCTTTTTCCTTTAACTTACCGGAAGACTTCGACGGTAATGACAATTTGCAATGGGAACGAGACCTTCCCTTCAACTGGTCATGGCGTGGAGACTTGTGACTTTTAGCCACATAGAGCTTTGCTTCACGGTCACGGATGACCTTGAGATGCATCAAGGCTCAGTGATTGCAGGCCTTGGAGTCATGGCCCGACCCGAAATTCCAAAGACAAACTTGCTGGGGATCTATCCTAGACATTTAATTGCGATAGTCCCTACAAGGTTTAAACTCTGTTGATTTGGGGGGTGACATTCCCTTCCACACTGTTTATAAAAAAACTGAGGAAACAGTCTTGTGATGATGGGGTAGCTCCGTATTCATATCTGATGGAGTGGAAAAAATACATAACCGATGCGAGCACGCATGGGTAGCCCTTTTATGCAGCTCCGTTCGTCACTTCCACAGCGGTGCACAGGGGTACTGCTAAGGATTTCCTGGATCCAATCTGATGCCTGGGGAATAGTCAAAAGTTGAAGAATCTGCAGTTAGATGCATCTATCAGAAATTAAAGGATGATGAGTAACCACCTAAAGCTCAACACTGCAACAATATAGATGATGACCTGTGGACAATGACAAAAATACCAGTCTACCACCATATGGCCCATAAGCCTAACGAAACTCGAAGACTTTCCAACAACATGAAGACAAGTCAGAAAACCTGGGGGTAACCATGGATTCAGACCTACCCATGATACCACATGTCAACAATGTATCAAACAACACATTCTACGCAATGAAAATACTGCATTGCATCTTGCCATATCTTGGATACCAACAAAAGCTACAAACTATCTTCACACTCGTAATCTCCTAGCTTGACTATGCCAACAGCCTATACCTTGGCACACCCAGCTTCATCATTTGCTAAATACAACTAATACAAAATGGTGTCAGAAGACTCCTTTCCCACTTTAACTCAAGAGAAGCAGGACTCCAGTACTGCAATCATTCCACTGTCTACATACTGCTAGAAGAGCAATGTTTAATACACTATTC
Source organism: Calotriton arnoldi (assembly GCA_963921515.1). NCBI lineage: Eukaryota > Metazoa > Chordata > Amphibia > Caudata > Salamandridae > Calotriton > Calotriton arnoldi. Next base: position 699,206 of record CAWUFW010006066.1, read on the forward strand.
ACTGTCCACAGAGCCTCCCAAGGAAAAGGAGCACTATATCTACAAGTTAAATTCAAGTAATACAAAGAAAACAGGACACTGCGCTTTAGGCTTGCACCATAGAACATCACTCTACCTTACTATAAGAAATCCACAGGAGGCACTGCTGTCTAATAACAAGCCGGCAAGCTCTGGAAATCGCTCCTAGCAAACAATCAAAGCATTCAGGAGCGGATACAATTCAGGAGACAGTAGCAAACATGGCTATTTCCAAGATAAGTACATCATCCCACAACCCCAGGAATCCAGAATGATAATTGCACCTTCAAGTAGCCTACAGTTTACAGCTCACAGATATGGAACAGCTGAACCAGCACAATACTATCTATACTCGGGTAAGTTGGGCTCACATATGGGTATAGCCGGAGTATTATATAATAATAATGTCAGTTCAGGTTCACACTAATACTAATACTAATACCATTACAAGCAGCGGTCGGCAACCAATTGTAGTCCATGCAGGTTGCATAATCATTCATTTATACTATTTAATCCTCTTACATTCACAGAAGACATATCTGCTACAGTCTTTTCCATTACTCACTACTGTGCCAGTCCATAAACCAGCCATCACCAACTGAATGGGCATGGAATAACTAAACAGATCTGCCACATACTACTGGCCAATCGGAGGTCCCTCATCTAGCTACATACTATGACTGTCTCTTTACATCTAACAATGACAATCAGCTATGAAATGATAGTAACAATGTCCACCCCAGCAGATATCCCCACTATGTCCCTATAAAACCATGCGTGCTCAGGACCATACACTTAAAAACAAAAGTTCTCAGATTAAAGAACCCATTGTAGTATCCAGCTAAATGGACTATGATCATAAGAAATACCATAAAGGGACCAGCAGAGCAGCTCAAAGCTGCTAACTTACTGAAAAGTGTAAACTGTGCATCTGAATTCTTTATTTACCTCAACTGCTATGCCCTGTATTCCATAACCCGATCACTGCACCGCAGCAGTCATTAGGCACAACAAGGAAACACTTCCTAACACCCTTTCAATTACACACCATACAAGGCGTAGCCTGCTGCCCATGTAGGCAAGTGCTGCAATGGCCCCACAAAGTGGTAGTAAGTGCTGTATAAATTTTGCAGTGCAATACAACAGAGATGTGAGATTACAAAGGGATGAAAGGTTGTGGGTTCCACTGACAGCCAACAGATGTCCTCACAAAGATTACGTGGAAACTAAAATCTGAGACTCCTTCAACAGTAAAAAGATATCACAGAAGTCAAATGAAGATAAAAAGTCTTCCACTGAACACTTTTGGATACCCACACAAAAGTAACATCGAGATGAAATGCTGCAATTTCACTGATAAAGAACATGGAGAAAATGCTGCAGTTCCACTGCCAGGCAACAGGTGTCTTCACAAATGCTTCATACAGATACAAAAGATTAAAAAATATTAGTACTGTTATTATTCCCATAAAAATGCTGCAGTTTCTACTTGCATCCAACAGACGTTCTAGCCGAGAACGAACAGAAACAAAGGCCATCATCAGTAGTAATGTCACAATTTCAGAAAGTGTTGTCCAAACGTCAACTACTGTAACATTTCACAATGTGGATCATATTCCAAGTAAGTACCGTCAGGTGCCAAAGAAGTAACACTGCAGTCCCTGAAAGTGCCTTTGTAGATGAATGATACATGCAAAATGTTCAGGCTTACTACTAAAATATGCCATCATAAGAGATTACCATGGCACAATCCTATGACATATTAATGACATCCTCATTGATGTAATTGGTAGTGTGGCTTGAAACACTGTGCATCCTCTGAGGCTTTGTACTATACATTCACCAAGGTATGGGTAGACCTGTATCCCTCATCTTCTAAAATAAGAGGCTACGACTTATTGATTAGATTCAAACAGCGCTGTGGAATCCAGAATACGCACATTTCTTCCGCAGTGGAATCCAGAATACGCACATTTCTTCCGCAAGCATCTACACACTCGTGATCTGAAAAAATTGTAATTGAATCATGGAAATTCTTTGAGCTTTAGTCATAATGATCAAGCTTGATTGTATTTGTTCCTTCATATACCAGCCTCAGCTGGTATATGAAGACCCCCATGGACCAAGTCACCTTCAAGTCAGCCCTCACCACATACCACCAATGCCTCAAAGACAATAAAAAAGATGCCTAGAAGCAAGCACCAATACCACCAAGGAACTCTTTAGCATCAGCAGTGAGTTCTCCTGCCCGGCAGCCACTGAGAAGATAATCTCCCCTTCCCCGGAACTCTGCGACACACCAGAGAATATTTTCACAAAAAGATATGTGCCATCTGCAGGAACTTCGAACCCCAACCCACAGACCTCAACAGCATCCCCACACCAACGGATGCCACCCCCGACCATCCACTCACCGCATGGGAACAGCTTACAACCCAGAACACAACAGCCATCATGAATTCCATCCACTCAGGAGCACCCACAGACCCTTGCTCCCAAGCCTATTCAACATCAGAAGAAGGAAATCATTTGCCAACTCACCACCATTCTCAGCGTATCAATCATCACAGCCACCTTCCCCAAAGTATGGAAACATGCAGAGGTCAGACCCCTCCTCAAGAAACCATCCACCGACTCCAGCGAACTCAAGAACTACTGCCCCATCCTGCCAAAGTTCTTGAGAAGGCCATCAACCGTCAGCTCACCAAACACCTGGAGAGAAACAACCGGCTCAACACCTCTTAATCCGGTTTCTGTGCCAACCACAGCACTGAGACAGGCCTGATCGCCGCCACTGACATCCGTGCCCTCCTAGTAAGGGCAAAATCAGCGACCCTGATCCTCCTCGACCTCTCAGCAGCTTTCAACACCGTATCCCAACACTCACTCATCAAGAGATTTCACCACATTGGGATACAGGGTGATGCCCTCAGGTGGATCACATCCTTCCTCACAGGTCAAGCTGAGAGAATCCGCCTGCCATCCACTCGCCTTGGAACCAAAGAGCACTATCTGGATCACCTCTAGGATCATCCGTCAGCCCCACCCTCTACAATGCATACATGACGCCCATTGCCGACATTGTCAGAGCCCACAACCTCAACATCATATCCTACATCGACACCCAGCTCATCCTCTTGCTCTCAGCAGACCCCTCGATCACGAGGACCAACTTCCACAACTGCATGACTAATATTGCCGACTGGATGAAAACTGTCTGCAGCTCAACACTAACAAGACCGAAGTGCTGATCTTTGGAAACAATGCCTCCCCATGGAATGACACCTCATGGCCCGCAGAACTCGGACCTACTCCCACACCGACAGACCATGCCCGCAACCTTGGCATCATTCTGGACAGCAAACACACCATGCAACAACAGATCAACACAGTCTCTGCCATCTGCTTCCACACTCTTCACAGGCTCCAAAGGAAAAACCGTCACTCAAGTTCTATTCACCAGCCGGCTGGACTATGGCAACGCATTGTTTGCAGGAACCACCTCATGAAGAAACTCCAGACGATCCAGAACTCAGCGGGCAGACTCATCCTAAACCTGCCCAAACATACCCACATCACCTCCCACCTCCAGAACCTCCACGGCCTCTCCATTCAGAAAAGATGCCAATTCAAGATGCGGATACATGCACAGAAAGCCCTCCACAACAAAGGACCAGCATACATCAAAAACCACCTGAACGTCCACCAACCCTTCAGAGACCTTCACTCCAGCTCCCTCGCCCAGACATCACGCATCCACCGACGCTTCAGTGGAGGGCGTTCCTTCTCCTATCTCGCTGACAAATCTTGGAACAGCTTCCCCTCCACCTCTGGACAGCAACCTCTCTGACAGAATTCAGGAAAACACTCAAGAGCTGGCTTTTCGACTGAGCTCAGCAACATAGTGCCTGGATACTCTTGCAGGCTCTACAAATACTGACTGATATTTTAGGGATCCACTGGTCAGACCCTGGTCCAGGAGCCAGAGTCAAAGACTAAACTGATATAAGGTTAATAATACCATTCGTTGATTTAGTGGAATTATCAGGCACTACCAACACTGATCTGTTGAAGGCAGCTGCGGGCTCTAGTGTTACAATGAGGAAACAGATGTGTCTCTATAATGATCTTGCATGGTTTGGGCTAATAGCAATGAAGGATCCTTCCTGAAGGATTACGGTTTCCGCTCCCTGTCTTATAGGTAACACTATAAATGCAGGTGGAGAAAGTAAAGTAAGTCTCAAAAGTCTAAGCCAAAAAGTTCCTGATGTGGAGACCAACATATGACTTCCTGGACTTAAAACCTATGGGAACACTGAATTGTGGCTCCTGTGGCTTGTATTTTTTCACCTCCATGCATCAATTTTACGGCAGGGTAATTTATAGAGCAGCAATTTTCTTTGAGGCAAATGTGTTGAATTTCAGATTAATGGCATGGTAAATGTCGAAGTCACAGGCAGCAATTCTCTTTAAGAGAAAGACTCCGGTCATTGTAACATGCATTTATGTGGCTTCTTGAAGACCTGGAAGTTTTTAATGTTTAAATAGTTATAAGAAAAGCAGAGAACAATGACAAGCTGTGCTTACCACCGATTGCAAAGACAAAGTTAGAATGGCAAGTTTTGATGATTTTTAACAAAGGACACTAGTACTGATGGCCCTGGACATAAATAGATCCACACGTCGACTCCGCTCTCTGACCCTGGAGGCAAATCACATTACTAAATGTAGAGGTTGTATTGAATCCGAGAATATTTTAGGTACTAGATTAAAAGATCACCATTCAGAGCCTCCATAGACACCTTTGGGCTTAATTTGTAAAATTATTGCTTGCTATTTTAGAATTCTACCACTAGATGCCTGCAGTACGCAATGGAGGCGGCTCTATTAAAGATTCATATTGTGCGGGCGTGGTCAAATAATATGGCAGGATAGATGTATATTCTAAGAGTGTGGGCCTCTCCCAGTAGTTCCTAAACAATCCTGCTAGCAAAGTGAAATAAGTACACTACTGATACCGATACCACACTGATGAAGAATTTCTGTGTCTGAAATCAAGGCAATTCCTGGATAGAATGATTTGGTGCTTTGGGTGGTGTGAAATTTGCACTCACCCTGGAGAAGCAAAGGTGAAGTCTTAAAGAGGTTGTCTAGGGTTGGGATGCCTGAACTGCAGGGCCTGAATGCTAGTGCAGGAGGAGAGCAGTGGAAGCCTTTGGGTACATGTGCCTGGGGTCTCCTAATCCAGGGAGGCTCCCAAATCTGCCCCCTTTGCCCTTGTGGTGGTGTGTAAAGTAAGGCCTGAGGCATGGAGAACACCAGTGTCTAACAAATGAGGGAGGTGGTCTGATACTGTGGCGGCCATGCGCAGAGTTTGAGGCCTTCTGATCCAGAGAACTAGGGCAGTTAGGAAAGGAGAAGGCAAGAAGTGCACCTGCTCAGCATCCATATAGAAGCAAGTAGAGGTAAGACAGGGGGGCTGCAACAATCACATTACACTAGGAAACATATTACTGGCCTGCAACAACTAAATAATGAAATAGTGCAGTATGCCGAAAAAGCTCGGAGGGCTTGGCCCCGCCCCCTAATCCAGGGGCACCATCTCACCAATTATTGAGATAGAGCAATATGCTAGAAAGATGGGAGCTGTACTATCTGAAGGTCTCAACATTCTTATTTTCCAAGACTACACTCAGAGGATCCAAAAACTGTACAAATTCTTTGAAGCTGTAAAACAGAAACTGCATGTACTCGACCTAAAATATATATTGCTCTACTTGACCACCCAAGATCAATCATGATGACAAGGTGCATGTTTTCACAGATATGATAGGTTTAGTGACTACCGGGAACTACACAATGGCTCAAACAGAACTCATTAGGGACTGGTAATCAAACCTCATTCACATCCTGAGCTCCCGCGTCTTTCTGACTTTCCCTGGATTCTGATGTCTCGTGAGTGATCGACGACCTCCAGCCTTCCTCCATTCTAGATCTGGTAACTGCCCCCCATTCAGCCCTGCTCTTGGGGTAGGTTTTCCTTTTTGGGCTTTTTTACCCGATTTGTGTTCTTCCGCAAAGCAGACATTTTGTTTGCGAGGTCCCTGGGGTCCTGGATTCTGAATCCTCCATCTTATGGTCTTGTCATACCCCTAGACTGTTTCTTGCAGCTGATCAGCGTCTTATTCCACCTTATTGACTATCACCCTTAAATCGACCTTATTGGTGAGGCACCCTTTTTTGCCCCCTCCCTCGGACCCTTCTCTTCCCTAATTTGTGACCTGACGCTGTGAGGAAAGCCGGCTCTGGATGTGCTGATTACGGGATCCTTACCTGTTTGTTTGACTCTGACTTTTGGTGGCCGGTCTGCTGTGACCTGATCTTCATTCGCTACCCTTTTTCTTTATCCCCCTCACCCTCTATGTTCCATTAGTCTTGTTTTCTATGCTATTTAACGTTCTAGTAACAGATGTTACTTGTAACTGTTGTAACTTTGTAACAATATGTAACCTCATGTAAAGCGCTCTGATACCTCTGGGTCTAGCTATATAAAACTCTTCAAATAAATAAACATCCGCAAAGCCCATGCCTGATGCATGGTCAAAGGTGCAACTGGGAGAAACCAACTCCGCAGAGTGGTTGTCAGAGAACATAGCACATTAGGAAGTGGCAGCCCGCCAGGCTCAATTCCCTTAGAAAAGAAGGCAGAAGCAGGCTAATTCCGCAATAAAGCACTACTCTAAACTTGTGGAGCCTGTCGCATTTGCACTACCAGCTAGTTGAAGAGAGGTCTACTATGCGCAAGCTGTGCTGGACACAGAGAAGGCATACAACACAATAGGGTGAAATACATGGAAACAGCGATAGGAAAATAAAGGGGGCACTTTGCTTCCTAACGTGTGTGGCAATATTACATATGAATCCCAATGCAAAAGATTGGACAGACAGCGCAGTATCAGACAGCTCCTAAATGAAAGGGGAACAAGGCAGGGATGTCCCCCATTGCCCTCTTATTTGCTTTTCTGGTAGAGTCACTGGAAATTAGATTTCAGTTAGCCTTCGCTATGTATGCTGATGAGACAGAAGTGTACCTGACTGACAAACAGGTCAGTACAGTTACTACTGCAGGACTAACATAGTTTGAGGGAGCCTCTGAACTCAAATGTATTCCCACAGGTGGGCTAGCAGGTGTTGTCAGGCATTTAGACCCAGACCTAGATATCCTATGGAAGTTGGGTCGACAAATTGCATACAACATGTACAGGGTACTAGAGGGCCCGAGATAATCAACAGCATTCTGGAGTTTGCTGCTGCTTTCTGTTATGGGGAGAGAGACTATACTGAAAATGGTACTGTTTACCCGGGTGTCTGTACGAAGTCATGTTTGCTATTGTCACTAATATTTTCGAAGAATTACTTAAGCTTCTGGCTGTGCCCGTGTGGGTGGAAACATGGAGCAGAGTGAAGATACTGGATGTCCTGACCAAATGTAAAGGATAGGTTGGGTTTGCCAGTCTGGGAACTATACTATATGGCTGCGTAATTACAGCCTGCAATGAGACAGATGAAGGAGAACACTCAATGGCAAAACTCTTACTAGAAGGGACACGTGGGCAGGCACCATAAAGGAGTTATTTAGGATGGGCAATGATGTGCCAAGAGATTATCCAGACTAGAGGAAACGGATGGGCAGAGTCTTTTAATTAGCTGTGAAGAGCAAACACCATGCAATTATGGTATTTGTAACCTTCAAAAAATAAAATAAAAAATGGAACAGGACATAAGTGTTTCTCATTGGTGGAGGAGGGTTGTGGAGCTTTAAGAGATCTCTATGATAGTAGAAAATATCTGACGTTTGAGAAGGCCCAGAATTAGTATGGGGTACTATCAGGGAAGTTCCGGCAATATCCGCGTCTCACAAGAAAAACTAAGGAAATTCAGACCACATTTCTGGAAGCCTTGGAAGAAAAAGAGAAGTTGACACAATTACAAGCACTGGCGGATGGAGGGAATCTGGTCTTTCGGATTTGTACAAAGCCTTGACAGCAGACAACACAAGGCAGCTGTTAAAGCTTAGAAAGAATTAGGGAACTGAATGTCCTGAACATTGGGAGATGGCCTGCATGCAGGTAAACTTGTGAAATGTAATTATTTACATAGGATCTATTCAGCCCCAGTTAAGTTAGTCAAGATTCATGATGGACGCCTCTCAAAGGGAAACAGGCAAATACATGACTTGGCAATTTCATAAGATTCAAGAACTCTGGTAAAGAGGCTCTGGCCAGGCTACAAAAAGCTACTGGGAACTACCCACACTAGATAAGAAATAAAGATTACTGGGAACAGTTCCCAAGCAGAGGAAAGGGAAATGCGGCACAAATTGGTCGCCCATGGGAACATCCTAGCAAAGTGAAGAATAGCAATTCCAAGCGCCTGGATACCCTCTTGGTTGATTAGCATGCTAAATAAATAAACATAACATAACAGATTCTGCAGCTTAAGTTGCAGAAAGTTTCTTTGTCAAAAGGCATACAGGTATGGGTTGTGGCAGAGGAGGTACACATGAAAATTGTGAGATTAGATAAACTGACTGAGTACTCTGCAGACTGGAGGTGCACCTTCAGACTATTAGATATCCCAGATATCGTGTTACTTCAACAGGGGTGACAGAAGTGGTGAGAATTTCGATATTCATGACTCAGAACACTTAAGGTCTAATATTTAATTTATGTAAAGACAGTGATACAAGAGGAGAATGGGAATGAAGGAATGGCAAAATACGAGTACCAACTTGTGGTTTAACCAACATGGTGGTGGAAGGTTAGGAATGTACCAAACAGAATGAGGTAATAGGGACACCCAGACACTCATCAGACCATAGACAACATGAAACTAGAAGACAAGCTTAAATATGTGCCTGGATTCTCTGTATTTCCTCAACTGTGATGTGCTAAAAACCTGGCATTTTTACTTGTTTATTCAATTTCCAATGCCTTTGACTTGCAATAAAAAAAGGAAAACATAATTTTTTTTAAATCATGCAGCAAAACAAGTGGCAAACAGCAAAGCCATCTGGCTTGAAGTGGGTAGACTCTTGGAAAAGAGGAGCATAAACAGCCTTTGTGAGACTCCTCCGATCCCAGTGGTTTTGGAGAGCATGGTAGTAATCGGTGTCCAGATAAAGAGGTCATCAAGTCTGTCACTTGGCCCACTCCCAAAACTCCTACAATTACAGGAATCACCGAAGATGATAATGGTGATTGAAACTCTGTTAATGAGGGAAAGTGTTGGAAATCAGAGGTATCATTCTAATCATGGCCAAAGGAGAGCACAGAAACACAGCACAAAGGGAATTTTGCCTAATATGAACAATAAGGAAAATGCTACTTACCAGTATGCATCTGTTCTTGGCATGTAGAGCTGCAGATCCTCACACTTTGCATTAGATCGCCATCTGGTGTTGGGCTCGGATGCTTGCACTTTGTTGTTGTCTTCGAAGAAGTCTTTTGTAGTCATGTGATAGGTGACTCCTCCTTTGGACAATAGTGCGCATGGGCATCGACTCCATCCTCAGATTGTTTTTCGCCATAATGGGGAGTGATGGAGTTAGTAGGAAAGGATGTCCATGTGTGTATATCTAAATAAGATAGGACTGGAACACATACAGGTCCCGGGAGGTGGGTGGGCGTGTGAGGATCTGCAGCTCTACATGCCAAGAACAGATGCATACTGGTAAGTAGCATTTTCCGTTCGAGGCATGTGAGCTGCAGAGCTCACACTTTGCATAGACTGTACAGCAGTATCTCCCTAGCGGTGGTCACCTGTATGTGTTGCAGTAGTTTGAAAAAGTGTTCTAAGGACAGCTTGGCCCACAGAAGCTTGTTGCTTGGCTTGCACATCAACACAATAGTGTTTAGTGAAGGTGTGTGTTGTAGACCATGTGGCTGCCTTACATATGTCTTCTAGGGGATGTTCCCTAAGAATGCCATGGAAGCCCCTAGTTTGCGTGTTGAGTGCGCTCTAGGGGGAATTGATAATGTGCGTTTGGCTTTTTGGTAGCATATTTGGATACATTTAACAATCCACCTTGCAATCCCAGCTTTTGAGATGGGGTTACCCTTATGTGGTGGAGAGAAAGCTACAAACAATTGTTTTGTTTTACGAAATGATTTGGTTCTGTCAATGTAATACATTAGGGCTCTTTTGACATCCAGGGTGTGGAGAGCTCTTTCTGCTACAGAATCTGGGTTTTGAAAAAACACGGGTAGTTCTACAGATTGGTTAAGGTGGAAAGGCGAAATGACTTTTGGAAGGAATTTTGGGTTTGTCCTGAGAACTATTTTGCTAGGATGTATTTGTAAGAAGGGCTCTTGTATAGTTAAAGCCTGGATCTCACTCACTCTCCTGAGAGAGGTGATTGCAATTAGGAACGCGACTTTCCATGTAAGGAATTGAAGTTCACATTTATGCAGGGGTTCAAATGGTGGTCCCATGAGCCTAGTAAGTACTATGTTAAGATTCCACACTGGGGAAGGTGGTAATCTGGGAGGTATGATCCGTTTAAGGCCTTCCATAAAGGCTTTAATGGCTGGGACTCTAAAGAGTGATAAGTGTTGCCTGTTCTGTAGGTAAGCAGCAAGGGCCGCTAGATGCAGACGTATGGATGAGTGTGCAAGATTACATCTTTGCAAATGTAGTAAGTAGCAAATGATGTTTTGCGTGGAGGCCTGTAATGGCTGGATATTATTGTTAGTGCAGTAAATAGCGAATCTTTTCCATTTTGCTGCATAGCAAGCTCTGGTAGTAGGGCGTCTAGCCTCTTTAATAATGTTCATACAGTCTGCCGGTAGGTTAAGGTAACCGAATTCTAGGACTTCAGGAGCCAGATTGCAAGGTTCAGTTGGGATGGATCTGGGTGCCTTATCTCTCCATGGCTCTGCGTTAGCATTGATGGGGAGAGGTGTAGTTTTTGATATGGGACTACTGATAGTTCCAGCAGTGTGGTGAACCACGGTTGGCGTGCCCATGTGGGAGCTACTAGGATAATTTTTAGAGACTGTTGTCGGAGCTTGCGTACCACAAGTGGAAGGAGTGGTAGTGGTGGAAAAGCGTACGCAAATCTGCCGGACCAGTTCATCCATATCGCATTGTCCTTGGACTGCGGGTGTGGAAACCTGGCGGCGAAGGTTGGGCATTTTGCGTTTTGTTGTGTGGCGAACAGATCTATGTCTGGCTGGCCCCACATGCGGAAAAACGGTAGAAGAACTTGTGGATGTAGTTCCCATTCGTGAATCTGTTGTGTCTGTCGACTTAACAGATCGGCAATCTGATTGTGAACTCCTGGTAGGTGTTCTGCTAGAAGGTATATGTTCTGTGGAATGGCCCACCTCCAAATGTCCTGTGCCAGTTGGGACAGTTGTGGAGAGTGTGTCCCCCCCCTGTTTTTGTATGTAGTACATGGCTGTGATGTTGTCTGTTCGGATCAGGACAGCCTTGTTTTGTACCTGGAGTTGGAAGGATTTGAGAGCTAGGAATATAGCTAGTAACTCCAGATGATTGATGTGGAGCAGCTTTTGTTGAGCGGTCCACTTGCCTTGTGTTGTATGACCTAACAGGTGTGCACCCCATCCTGTGAGTGATGCGTCCGTTGTCAGTACTATTTGTGGAACAGGCTCTAGGTACGGCCGCCCTTTGGACACATTTTTTGTGTTCCACCACTGCAGAGAGCGATGTGTGCGGCTGTCCACCAACACCAGATCTGTAAGTTGTCCGTGAGCCTGGTTCCATTGGTGCGCTAGACACTCTTGTAGGGGACGCATTTGAAGTTTTGCATGAGGGACGATGAAAATGCAAGATGCCATCATGCCGATTAGTTGCATGAATACTCTGGCTGGGAGAGAGTGTTGTATTTGAAACCTGGTGATGAGGGTTTGTATACTGGCTATCCTGGCTGGGCTGGGATAAGCTAGGGCTGTGGAAGTGTTTATTGTGGCTCCTAGATATTGATGTATATGGGATGGTTGGAAGTGAGACTTGGTGTAGTTTATTGTGAACCCCAAGTTGTGTAGTGTTTGTATAGTTTGATGAGTGTGTTGGACACACTGGTTGAATGATCTGGCTTTGATGAGCCAGTCGTCCAGGTATGGGAAGACGTGTATTTGCTGTCTTCGTAGGTGTGCTGCTACTACTGCAAGGCATTTGGTAAACACTCTTGGAGCGGTGGTGACTCCGAATGGAAGTACTTTGAACTGGTAGTGCTGTCCATCGAGTACGAACCTTAGATACTTCCTGTGAGCAGGATGTATGGGAATGTGGAAGTAGGCGTCCTTGAGGTCTAGTGTGACAAGGAAGTCCCCTTGTTGTAGTAAGGGAAGCACTTGTTGGAGAGTGATCATGTGAAAATGATCCGAATGTATGTACTGATTGAGGGGTCTGAGGTCTAGAATGGGCCTTAAGAGTCCCATCCTTTTGGGGATTAGGAAATACAGGGAGTAAACCCTGTGCCCTGGTGTTTTAGAGGGACTGGCTCTATGGCGTGCTTTTGAAGCAGGGAAAGAACTTCTTGCTTTAAAAGCATGAGATGGTCCGCGGACATTGGACGCTGCCTGGGTGGCATGTTTGGGGGGCAGCTGTAAGTTCTAGGCAGTAACCATGTTGGATAATTTGTCTCACCCACCTGTCTGTTGTAATGGAGTTCCAGACAGGTAGGAACTGTGTTAGTCGTCCCCCGACAGGAGTGGAATGGTCGGGGGAAGTGGAGGGAAGTCACTGTTTAGGAGTGGGGAGATACGGGTGTTGGTACTACCTCGGCCTCTGCCCTTACTGTTGTTGCCTCGGTAACCACCTCTAAAGTATCCCCTATTGGGAGATGTTTGGGTGGTGTTTCTGTAAGAAGAGGAATTGTCTGTGTTGGTGTTCCTAGAGCCTCCTCTGTAGAAGGAGCGGCGAAAGGAGCCACGTTGTTGTGGAGACTGCAATGCTCCCATTGATTTGGCAGTGTCAGTGTCCATCTTCATTTTTTCAAGTGCTGTGTCTACAGCCGGACCAAAGAGTTGGTTCTGATTAAACGGCTGGTTTAAAATGGTGGTTTGAACCTCTGGCTTGAAGCCTGAAATGCGTAACCAGGCATGCCTTCTGATGAGTACGCTGGTGTTAACAGACCTAGCGGCGGTGTCGGCCGCATCAAGGGCACACTTAATGCACGCATTGGAGATTAATTTGCCCTCCTGAATGAGATCATTTGCCTGCGTTTTGTACTGGTCAGGGAGGTGTTGTAATAGGGTTTCTAGCTGGTTGTAGTGGGCCCTATCGTATCTTGCCAGCAGTGCCTGGGTGTTGGCTATGCGCCAGTGATTGGTGGCTTGCGCAGCCACTCGTTTGCCAGAGGCATCCAACAATTTTGACTCCTTATCAGGGGCGGAGCGTCTCCTGAAGTCTGAGAATTAGCCCGTTTACGAGCATTGGAGACGACTAAGGAGTCAAGAGGGAGCTGGCCTTTGATGTAGGCAGGGTCATCAGGGGCAGGTCTATATTTTTTGTCGATCCTAGGGTTAAGAATCCTGGCCCGTACAGGATCTTTAAATATCTCAGGAGCATGTTTGATGACTCCTTTAATCATGGGCAATGTCTGTACAGTTCGTTGAGACTGTTCGAAGGTATCTAAGAGGAAATCTTCCTCTGGTGGGTTGGTGTGTGTATATGTACCCCATGAAAGACAGCAGCCCTGTGAATAAGTTGCCCAAAACCAATGTTATCATCTGGGGGAGATGGTTTTGTGGGATATGGTGGAGGGCTTGGGAGGTCTGGAAGATCTATGAGATCATTGTAGCCCCAATCGTCCTGTGGTGGGTCGTCTGGGAAAACGTCATCAGGGTCACCACCATCCCCCATGTCGTCCTGATAGTCATGTGGTGGAGATGTTACAGGCTGAGGCGGTGTAACAGGGATGTAGAGAGGAGGGGTGTTAGGTGGAAGGACAGGGGAAGAAGGAGGCATAGGGGAAGTAGCAGAGTCCTTCTTTTTGACAGGGACGGGCTCGTGGCGTGGCACAGTAGAGACATGTCCAGTTTTAGGGTTAATGTAAAGTTTATGTTGTTTAGGATCGATAGGATCCGGTTGAAACAGTTCCTCCTCCTGGAGATTTGGCTCGGCGCCGACTTTTTCGGTTCCGAGCGCGGTGATGGTTGCTTTGTGTGCTCTTTGGCCTTGGAAGGCGTGGAAGAGTCCTTCGGCTTGGCAATCGGCTCCGACAGCTTTGGCTTAGGGGCTGTGTCGTGGAGCCTTGGTTTCGACGCCGACTTATCCGCATGCTTGGAGGCGGGTTTTGGGACCGAGGTGGATTTCGGAGCCGAGTGTTCCTTTGGCTTCGGCGCCGAAGGTGCCGGTGGAACTGATACATGCGGCTTGGTCGGTACCGAGGAACTGGAAGGCTTTAGTCTTTTCTTCGGTGCCGAGCCGGAAGGCGGGGCGTCCAAAGCATGTTTTCGGTCGCGACTGGGGCCAGCAGGCGAAGTGTTGACCGGTGCCTTCTGTTTTGATGGGGGGGTTGGGGCAGGGGCAGTAGTACTCACTCGTTGCCCAGGAGTGATGGAACCGTTTGAGTCCTCTGCCTCCGAGATGATGGTTAGGTCTTCGGAATCTTCCTCCGGGACATCGATGCCCTCGTTGAAGATGTCGACAGGTTCTGGAGCGGACCGTTGCGCCATAACGTGTCTTCGAGCTCGACGATCCCGAATGCTCTTTTTGGAGCGGAAGGAGGCGCAAGCTGGGCAGGTGGCTTCGTTGTGGTCGGGCGAAAGGCACAGGTTACAGACCTCGTGATGGTCACTGTGGGGGAACTTTGCTCCACACTGGGGGCATTTTCGGAAGGGCGTCCTTTCCATTAGCTGTAGGCCTTATGGCGTCGATGGGCCCAGCGGCCCGCGTCGACGACTGGAAAGGATATCGAAGAAGACAACGCGTCGAGATGGCGATATCGACAGAAGTTGTAGAAGGTTTGAAATATTGAAAAAACTGTAGAAGAAAGTTTCGAACCGGAGTGTCAAAAGTTGCATCCGAACCCGATGGCGGAAAAAAACAATCTGAGGATGGAGTCGATGCCCATGCGCACTATTGTCCAAAGGAGGAGTCACCTATCACATGACTACAAAAGACTTCTTCGAAGACAACAACAAAGTGCAAGCATCCGAGCCCAACACCAGATGGCGATCTAATGCAAAGTGTGAGCTCTGCAGCTCAAATGCCTCGAACTCATTGTTTCTACCCTTACTTAACATTTTGCAATTAAAGGGAGGGGAAATCCACTGAAGACATTTGATTTGGACCATGACAACTTCACAATGGATGCTGACCGACCTGAAAGTTGTTTTCTAGGGATAAGGCCATGACCAGGTAGCACCCTTTGTATAAAGAAGAAACTGAAGGTGTGAGACACTGGCACATACAGATCCCCAGAAAATTGTGAACAGCGGCTGAGTGTTTTAAAAAATGATTTGCCATAGCCAGATAAAGGGCTGTAGATGTTTAGTGAAGGTTAGCATAACCCATTCTAGGATTTTTTTTAAAATTTCTTTATTGGTGTAGGAAGCTGGCTCTCTATATGGTTAGCCCACTAGGTGGTTATACGGTGCACAGATTCCAGGTGTTTCCCAAAAGTGTACAGGGCTCAATGTAAAACCCAAAGTGCTGTATTAGTGGTAGTGTGGGCGAGCAGCCTTAGGCCTAACACAGAGTGTAAGACATTTATTCCACAACATTGACCAATAATGGACACACAACTAAAAAAGGAGATCCACACCAATTTTAGAAACATATACTTTGTTTGTATTTTATTTGAAGACCAAGATCTTCGCAATGAGGCAAGTACATTTTTAAATAAAAATACTTTTCAATTTTAAAAGTTGACACTATTTTTGAAGCAGTTCAATGTTATCCTATGGGGAAAACAATAATGCGGTTTATAAGGTACGTACCACACTTACAAATCCAGTCTTCGAGCCCAATGGTCAGCAAGGAGCAAGGGTCAGGTGAGTACCAAAACTGCACCCCCAGCGGCACAGGGGTGGCCGGGTGCAGAGGTCGGAGTTCGGCCCAATGCGTTTCCATGGAGACTGGAGTGTCACTGCTTGCAGGTAAGTGGATCGGTTGCAGGGGCCAAGCTTTGGGGGTTAGGACCAGCACAGGAGGGGGGGGGGGAAGGGGTCACAAAGCAGCACCAAACATACACCTCCAGCGGCACGGGGTTGCCGGGTTCAGGGTGCAAAATCAGCACCAGGTGCCCAATGCTTTTCAATGGAGTTTCTTCTTTTGACAAGCTGCAGGCGTCGCATCGGAGGTTGCAAGATGGAGACCACCGTCAGCCGAGGTAAGTAGAGATGTAGGGGGTCATAGGGGCACCGTCAGATCAGCTCACCAAGGCCCAGGGGCTTCGGTGTAGGGTTGCCTCTCGATGTCAGAGTCTTCTTACCGGAGCCGGTCGCGGTCAGGGGGAGTCTCTGGATTCAGACTGCAGGCGTGGTGGTTAGGAGCGGTCAGCCAATGCTGGACTCTAGGTCAGGATCGCCTGGGAGACTTCACTGGGCAGGTGGGCCACTCAGACTCGGGCAATGGGGGTCGGGTGGAGAGTGGGCAGAAGACGCGGATCTGTCTGGATCCGGAGTCCTTGGAGCTGGATTCTTCTGGACAGGGGCGCTGTCCTCTGGAGGGATGTATGACAGAATAACGAAAGCCTTTACAACGAAGGCTTTTAGTACGCCTGCATTACAACGCCAATACCCTCACAAGGCCAGTCTTTTCTACGAAACACTTTCACGCTGCCACATAGATAATCATGGAATATGCCATTACCAAGAATGGCAAAAATATCACCCATACTTATTCAACGCTTACAGTAATATGCCTAATGGTATTTAATAATAATACCTATGTTTTTTTAAAACGCGTACTGAAAGTTACTGCTATAGTCCTACCTTTTTGTTGATTATTTCATTTCATGCAAAGTATAATGCATTGCCGAAAGCGTCACTGCTTGCGTCTCTCTATCTGTAACCAACAGCATCACTTCCAGAACAGTAAGGGTGTTAATTGAATACTTTACGGGACGCACTCCCCCCACCTCATGCACAGCTCTGAGTCCTAAGACCCACACGATGTGCACCTTCCCCGCCCCAGCCCCCCCCCTTTAAGCAGCGTTGACTCAACTCCAACTCTGCTTTCGGCACCTCTGTCTCTTTCATGCCATTTCTTTTTCCTGTTTACGTTTATAAAATATTTCGACAGTGCTGCTGAGGAAAGCCAGCCTCAGGTAAGTATCTCACACCCCCTTCGGATGAGCCACCCTAGCTCGCCTGCATGAGATATGGTGTTATTTTCGTGCTTTTGTTCAAACATAAGCCACATGTGGGAGCACAGCAAAAGGTAGGATTCTGGGACAGTAATGTATTTGCATTCAGGCTGTGCGGAGGCAATAACAGCATATAGGATATTTCCCAACCACTGCTTCTACCACGTAGCTCACAGCGCTTCGAAGTGCCATGAATTGTGGGTATTATCATCTGCCAAGACTGATGTTAATCATTTAATCGAACTCAAAAAGTTGAAAAGTAGCCAGGAGTAGAGCTGGCACTAAGTCTGATGCATAATGGTAGCGTTTGGATGCTGGTGCTTTTAAGCTTATTGATCCATTCATGCACAGATCTCAGCAGCAGGCATTTATCCCATTGAGCAATTTCCTTGGTTCTTCACGATAAAACGTACTCACATTTAATTGGGCATCACTCGACATGGAGCTCGGTGGTATCAATTTACACACTAATCAGCCCTTTTAAGTTTTGTGATTCTGTAGCAGCGAACGCCAGAGCACGCCCAGACAATACGCTGTACAAACCGTTTTGGGGTAAAACTTGTGAGGGAAAGACGGAGATCTATGAATGCCACCCAGCCAGGCAAGCAGTCTATGGAGGTAATGGAAGTGTTTCTTTGTATTGAAACGTACTTACTATTTCGCTGGTTTAAAATAAGTCTCTTTTCTACCTTGTAGTGAAGGAATGAGGAAGGCGAGGAAGACTTCACTTAATGTTGCGGCGACTTTGCATTTTTAAGTGATGGACCAAAACCGCCCCTTCCCCAGCCCTGAGCCCTAATGTGCACTGCCAACAACACTCAAAGAGGGCTGTATTAAATCGGTGATTTAAAGATTTTCGTTCTAATGCTTTATTTGTTGTAAAATCCAGCGTAGTAATGCCTGCGTCGGGATTCAGACTTCATTGTAAAGGCTTGTCATTCTTAAGCCTTCGTTGTAAAGGACGTTTCCCATCTGGAGATTGGAGTCTTTTTTGGAGGCAGCAGTCCTCCCAGGCTTTTCAGAGGTCACTGGCTGCAAGACAGGTCGCAGGTTCCTCAAAGTTGGAGACAGGCTGGTGGGGCTTGGGCCAAGGCAGTAGTCGTCTTCAGTCTTCTCTGCATGGATGTCTTCTTTCTTCTTAGGTCGTCGCAAATCTGAGTTCCAGGTCTGGGGAAGCCACCTAAATACTAGATTTCGGGTGTTTTAATGGAGTAGCAGGTAGGGCCAATGGGCATCTTATCTGGGGTGACTACACGCTCTATTATGCCACCCTCCTGTGGGAGGGGGCATCGACCTAGCCCTGATTGGAGGGGTCCCCCCATCTTCAAGATGGCGGGGACTGAAAGATGTGCTTCACTTCGCCTACCCCACCTTAGGAGTGGAGTTGGCAGAGGTGGGCACACCTCCTATTCTTCTCCGTTTTCCCACCCGTTTTCCCGCCCAAAGTGGGGATGTAAACCGGGGGCTGCCATCTGCTGCTAGCAGCAGAGGCTGGGGTTTGCATTACAAAGGTGGCAGGCCTTTGAAGCTCCCTCCTTCGAGCACTGGCCCATCCAGGGGGAGGAGGTGTGACACCTTTGCCCAGGATGTGTACGGTTTCTGGTCCCAGAGAGCAGGGGCTCCCCATCCAGGGGTCCAGAAACATGTCTGGTGGTGGCTGGCTGCCTACATTCGGTCAGAGACCAAACCAGGGTTGGGGAGTTTCTGGGGGCACCTCTGAGTACATGGTACAATAAATCTCACACTGTCATCAGTGGGGATTTATTGAGAGGAGTACTTTGCTACTAAACACTTATGTGTTCAAGCCATCATGGTGCTGTTGAACTCGAGTTGTCGAGTTCCCAGCCCATGCACTCTCTATGGTTTCACTGGCACTTACAATATCATGGAATGGACCCTCATTTTGTAGGGATATATCTGCCCATGCAGATATGCGCTCAAATGTGGTATAGTGCACCGGGCCTTAGGGCTGTAAGGCCTGCTAGAGGGGTGACTTCCCTATACCTTCAGGTAGTGCTGGCTGGCATGGCACCCAGGCAGGATGTCATGTCAACTTTGTCGTTTTTCACCTCACAGGGGCATGCAAGCTGTAAGGGCAGTGTCATGGTCCCAGTGAGGGGGGTCCCACGGGACTCCCTTCAGCTCCCAGGCCCTAGGTACCCCAGGGTAACACTTACTAGGAACTTACAGGGGGCAGAAGTACCAATTGTGGATATCTTTTAGGGAAGCAGCAGTGGCACAGGGGACCTGGTTGGCTGGGACCCTATGCACTACAATTGAAACCACATGAAAACCAGGCAAAAAGTGGGGGCTAACCAAGTCAAAAGAGGCACTTTCTCACAATTTCTTATCAAAAGCAATAAAGCAATAAAATCAAAAACAAACAATCATAAATATATACCATGAAAAACCTTGGTACAGAAGGGTACAGATCCAGAGTCGCACTACAATACATAAGTAAATATTGAATGTCTTGTGATGTGAAAGCTAGCTCCATGAGCCCACAAACAGTCCGGTAAAAAGCGACAAGGGCAAGAGAGTGTGAGGGTCAGTCAGAAGTGGATATTGAGGAGGAGCTACCATTCTCACCACCTGAGGCCTGGGCTGAGCCAGAGGGATCCAAAAAGGTAGACAGAAGTTAGCCCCAAGTGTCAAGATCCTCACCAAGTTTATCATCAGTCCTGTATTTTTTCAGTCTCACTTCCTCTGCTACAACCCATTCTGCCACATCATGCTCTCAGTGCTCCAATCTTGGACCAGCCATACCCATCCAAGTAATCGCCACAGGGTGGTTAGCCAAAACCAGAAGCAGGTGAAACAACGTAAAAGTCATCTTCTGGCCCCTAGAGTGACTGATATATCATAAAAAACATGTAACTGGGTCTGATGGACAAGGAAATCGCCAACACTGCCGTCATCCGCTTGACAACCCAGTCCCAGAAAGCATGCACCAGTGGACAATGCCATGCAAGATGCAGGAAGGACTCGGTCGGATGACTGCTTCCGGGACATCGCTGGGGCCTGGAGGGATCAATCCTGTGTAACCTCAATGATGACATATATGTGCGATGGAGATAGTGAAAGTGGGTACATTTAAACCTAGCATTACTTGAGATAGTGCGTACCAACCCGCACATACATGACCATTGCAAATCCCCTATCTCCATCTCCAATTCTCCACTCCAGGCTGCCCTAGCGGAAAAGGGATTCTGACTCACGTCTGTCGACTTAGCCCTATAAAAGTGCATTACTAGATGTCGCCCCCCCCCACCAATCTCCAACAAGGCCAGGAAAGTAAGTGACGTGGGAGGAGCCACTGGAAAAGAAGTCCAGATGTCCCTAGTGATCGCAGAAAGGCTGGTATGTTGAAGAAAATGCCCTAACACCAGAGTAAAAGCATTTCCGGCTGCTTCAAATTAAATTAATTCCTCACTAGGGAAAAGATTCCCTAAGGTAACACAGCCTCCACCCCGCCATGGGGTTATGTCCACCCAACTAGTGAGTGCCCGGAACGCAGGAAGATTCCACATATTAAATTCCCTGGCAAAGGGGTCCCTTCTCAATACCAGTTTAACCGTGCGCTCTCACAACTGTGCCATGTGTCGCACCAAGAATGGTATTGGACCGTACCCTGTACACCCTGTTATTAGGAGTTGGGGCAGGGAGAGAGCATAGGAGTCATCCCACAGCAGTCTCTTCTTCCAAGTGTCACCCTCCATGAGTCAGTGCGCCGCGTGCTGAATCTGCGAGGCCAGATAATAGCATTCCAAGTTAGGCACCGCCAATTCCCCCTCCCCCAGGGGGTGAAACAGGATGTATGTGGCAACCCTGTAGCGGCTACCCGCTCAAACCAAAGAAGAAATCAAAGTGTTCAGCTGACAAAAGATGGCAGAGGGGATGCGGTCAAAAGAATGTTGGCTGCAGTAACGGCAAAGCAGTAACAGGATCATTTAAAAAATGACTACATGTCCAATAAGGGAGAGTGGGAGAGTGTTTCAAAATTGAATGGAGGACCAAAGGCCCCATGAAATCTACAGATGCATTATTGCAACCGTTTCCGAGGGGTATGCACGACCATCATGCCCAGATACCGAAGGCTGCCAGTCTGCCAAGGCAAGGGCAGAACCGGTAAAGATGTAGGGTCGGAGGACCGCAGTTGGTCCCAGAGGGAAGATCAAGGATTTCCGATAATTAATCCAAAGACACAACACCTCTCCCAACCCATAGAGAAAGTCTAGCAACCGAGGAAACGAATGGTGCGCTGTAGATAAATAAAAGAGCGTGTCATCCGCATACAAGGATACTAGATGAGTGGTGGCTCTGACGGTAATGCCTCAAGGAGCCATCTCCAGCCGAATCCAAATGGCCGTTGGCTCCATGGCCAGGGCAAAGAGGAGCGGGGACAGGGGGCAGCTCTGCTGTGTGTCCCTATTAATGGGCCAGGTCTCCGAACATAGTTCACCCACCCGCACTCTGGCGAAGGGGTGCATATACAACTGATCCCAGGAGCGGAACCGAGGACCAATCTCCAAAGCGCTCACGACTTGCATCCACAGTACCAAAGGCATTAGCTATATCTATGGAAACAATGGCAAGGTTGTCCTCTCTATGTTCCACCTCGTGCAAGACATGGGTCTGTCGCCTTAAATGCATAGTGGTATTATGACCAGGAATTAATCCACATTGATCATCATGAACCAAGTGAGGCATGACAGGACCCAGCCAGAGAGTAAGAGCCTTACAAAGGATTTTGGTGTCTGTGCTAATCATTGACAAAGGTCTATAGGAAGAGGGATCAGAGCCGTCAGACCCTGGTTTAAGCATCATGGAAATATAACAATCCTGCATAGTTTCAGGTAGGACCCCAGCGCTATGTGCCTCCAGGTATACTTCCAGCAGGTGTTGGGAGAGGAAAGGAGAAAAAGCCTGATAAAACTCCGCTGGCAGACCATAACCACCCGGTGACTTGCCACGAGGGAGCCGCCGAGGCACTTCACAAATCTCTTCCAATGTGAGGTCCGCATCCAGGTAAGAGACAGCATCCACCCCTCTAAGCGAGTTAGGGGCATGAGACTCAGAACAGCATTAACGCTAGCTTGAGGCAGCAGATGAGGACTGCAATAGACACCCTCTAAGTGAGTCCTGAAGGTCTCAATGATGCCCCTCTGGGTACGGACATCTCTGCCCGCCGAGTCCCGGAGGTGGAGCACTGGTAAGCCAGGAGTCTCCCTTCTAAGGAGCCAGGCCTAAAGGCGGCCCAAAGTGTTGCCCTCCCTGTGAAGGAGCAGATGGTGCAATCTAAGAGTGTATTTTTCCAACTGGTCCCTCACCTCCTCAAAGTAACGCAGGACAGACAGCTCTGTTCGGGGCCCCAAGATGTTGGCTTGTACCTGATGCAGGCGTGCCAATTCAGTTTCCCTCTGCAGGAGCTCTAAATGGAGCATTCTCCGCACCCCGCTAGAAACCCCCACACAATACCACCAAACCACCGCCTTCAGCGCCTCCCATTCCATCACGCGATGTAGTATAGCGGACTGTAGGAAGCTGGGTTTCTGTTGCAGTAACCCCCCCCCCCACACACTTTTTGCCAGACTACTGATGCACTTTGACTTGATGTGCCCTGGGTCCCTGCCAATCAGGTTCCCAGGGCCTGTGTTCTTTCACAAAAACTGTACCTTGTACCCCCAATTGGCACCTCTCTGGCCACATGTCAGTCCCTTGTAAATGGTACCTTGGGTACCAAGGGTACTGCGGCCAGGGAGGCCTCTAAGGGCTGCAGCACTTATTGTGCCACCCTTAGAGGCCCTGTACTTTTACACACACAAACTGCCATTGCAGGCTGCGTGTTTTGGTGCAGAACAAAGTGAAGAGTCGACATGGCACACATACCAGTGTGCCATGCCTACAACCCACTGCCCTGGCATAGGTCAGCCACCCCACTAGCTGGGTGCACTACACCAGTGGTGAGGGTACAGGTGCATGAGCCCTGTATCCCTACAGTGTCTAAGGCAATTCTTAGACATTGTAAGTGCAGTTCTGCCACTAAGAGTATATGGTGCTGGGAATTTGTCATTACGAACTCCACAGCACCATAATAGGTTTACCGAAAACTGGGAAGTTTGGTATCAAACTTCTCAGCACATTAAACCCACTCTGATGCCAGTGTGGGATTTAATGAAAAATGCACTCAGAGGGCATCTTAGAGATGCCCCCTGAAAAACGACCAGCCTCTGGTGGGCTCCCTGACTGGTACACACCAGCCTGCCACCACAAGACATGTTTCTCGACCCCTGGGGCGGGAGCCTTCGCTCCCTGAGCCCAGAAACAAAGTCTTTCCTGGGCAAAGGTGTTCACACCTCCCCCAGGCCAGGAAGAGCCATCTGTGACAGGGGAGCTTCAAAGGCCTTGCAGCCTTTGTGATGCGACCCCCAGCCTCTCTTGCTATCAGAAGCAGGCCCCCTTCCTGTCTCCCCTCCTTTTCGGCAGGAAGACAGGCGGGAAATTAGCCAGCCCAGAAGGTGTACCCACCTCTGCCAACCCCACCCCTCAGGTGGGGGAGGAGAGGTGAGGCCCACTCTTCAGTGCCCG
Source organism: Calotriton arnoldi (assembly GCA_963921515.1). Classification (NCBI taxonomy): domain Eukaryota; kingdom Metazoa; phylum Chordata; class Amphibia; order Caudata; family Salamandridae; genus Calotriton; species Calotriton arnoldi. The sequence goes on from CAWUFW010006066.1 coordinate 723,153, forward strand.
CCACTTGGTGGATGGCAGGCACTCCCTAATCAGGATTAGGGCTTGTGCTCACTCCCCCACGTGGGGTGAGCACACCAAGGGTGTAGTCACCCTAAGGTCAATAGCCCATTTGCTACTGACCGCGAGACCCCTAAAACGCCCCCTAAATACAGTATTTAGGGGGCAGCCCTGAACCAAGAAGACAGATTCCCGCAACTTACGAAGAAGAAGGACGAAAGAAGACAACCAGCAGAGGAGACTGCAGAGAACAACTGACTTGGCCCCAGCCCTACCGGCCCGTCTGCAGTATCCAGGGATCCTGCGCCAAAAATCGCCTTCTCCTGCAGCCAGCGAACTTCAGAACCCTGGGAGGACTGACTGCGTTCAACAAAGACCGGATCTCTTGTGAACAGCAGCTCTGTTCAAAACAAACTCCCAAGACAGACTCTGAGCCTGCTGAGGACAAAGAAACCCGACACATGGAACCACCACTGCACCCGTCGCCTATGGCCCGAGTTTGAGTGGCCCACCGGTCCCAGTCAGGTCCCCCAGTGCTCCAGAGTCAAGAGTTCACCGGGGCTCGACCCCTCCAGGACTCCCAGACGTCGCCTGCAGCCTCTGCACAGAGACCCTCCCCCCAACCGCAAGTGGCCCGGTAAGGTGAAATCCGACCTCAAAAGACACCCCTGCATCCAGCCGCCCTGCGCCCTGGAGAAAAGAACGCGAGGTGCATCTACGTCCCCGAGCCCTCCAACTTACATGCCCAGCTGTTGGTTCCTCCCGGAAGTCTTCCTGGACCGAGCCTGCAGCTAAAAACCGAAACCGAAAATCCTCATTGAAAACAACAGGGCACCCGACAGCAAAAGAGCACCCTGCACCCAGCCGCCCCAGCACTGCCGCGGGTGCACTTTGTGTGCAAAACCAGATCCCTCTTTGCCCTGAGCCTAACACCAGGAGCTTTGCTCCCACAACCTTGTGGCCTGCTCGTGAGCAGCCACCAACCGGAGGCCCCCTACCCCCCATTGGATAACATTGGGCCTCAGCACTCTGCATCCGGCCGCCCTAGTGCCGCTGAGGATGCTTTGAGAGTGCATCCTTGACCCTGGGGGAACACTTGTTTTAACCCCAGAAACTCAACCCCAAAGACCGAGTACTTACCTGTTAACTTCATTTCCCTCCATAGGAATACATTGACTGTTTTCTCTTGAAAAATGTTCTAACTGTGGAGTTGATTTGTATGAAAACCTGAAAAACTACAACTGTACAAAACTGATTTTACTTACCTTTTCTCTAGGAAATGTCCCAGTGTGATATCGAGGCATATAGAGTAGCAAAAGTAACTTAAAAAGTAATCTGAAAAGTAATCTGAAAAGTAATCTGAAAAGTAACTTCGACATTTTAACTTACCTGTATTTCAATCAATTGCATTTGAACCTGCATTCAATTGTAAAACATTGCATAAGATTTTGCAAAGCATTTATTTCACTTGCCTGTGCCAAGCTTGGCTTGGTTCTAGAAATCTACTTTTACCTCTGCCTACCTTTGGGTTTCGACTGGACTCTGTACACACTATACCTCATTTTTTTATAGTATATACAGAGCCAGCTTCCTACAAGGACCAATTCAGGTCAAAGTATTCTGAGAGTGGCCCCGTTAGGGTCTCCCACCCCTCCACGTCCTGAAGAATCTCGGGGGCCAGACTCCAACCCAGAAGCAAGAGGAGTGCAGGCCCCCAGACAAACTTACAAAGTACCGGGGCATGGTAGGAAAGATACAGAGGCAGGTGGGCCATGAAGTGCACCTTCCCCTCCAAAGAATCCGAGATCAGTATGTGGTTTAATCGACTGTGTTCGTTATGAGTAGGGGAAAAACAGGTGAATTCCTTCACATCGGGATGAGTGGCCCTCCAAATATCACGAAGTCCCAGATTAGCCGCTTCCTTCCAGAGGGAGAGCATCATCCTGGGTTTAGAGGTCAGACGAGGTGGGTGCCTGTCCAGACCACCATCCAGGATGCATTTAAAGTCACCCATCCAGAGAAGTGATCCCTCTATAGCCGGCGTAAGGACCTCCAGGATCTTGGGGAAAAATTGTCCGTCATCCATGTTAGGCGCGTAGGAGTTCAAGATGGATATATTGTACCCATCCAGTCTCCCCTGTAGTAAGAGGAAACACCCCTCAAAGTTGGCCTTCATGTATGTCAGTGCAAAAGGAACCCCTGGGCGCAAGCCATATAAGTACCCCTCTGGCGTATTGTAGAATAATTAGAGAAGTGCAGCTGGCCATTCCAGCGCTTGACCAATTTTACGGCCTCTTGAGTTTGAGAGGTGAGATTCCTGTAGGCATGCGATCTGCACAGCATTCTGGTGCAGGAAGGACATTACCCTACATCTCTTAATATAGGTACCCAGACCCCTCATGTTCCAGTATATCAATTTGTAGACATTGGGACCAGCCATACCCAAAGGAAGGGCAAGCGCGAATCACAAAGCCCCACCCGCCTGTCCACTAATGGCATAAACCAACAAATCAACTCTAAAAAACAATTCTGAACACCCCACTCCCCCACCTCGGACAGGTATAATAAAAACAATATATGCATACTAGTCCAAGCAATACAAAGTGTCAGGACGTACACTACTACCCCCCCAAATCCCCAACGGACACCAACCAGCATCACTCTTAACAGAAAGAGAAAGAAAGAATAAAGAAGAGAGAATAGGGGGGGGGGAAGAATGGATAGAAGCCCTGCTTCCAAAGAACCCCACCCAACTCCATTGCACTACCCCGCTCTCAGAACGACTCAGCAGGCAATAGCACAGCCAGTAGCACACATAGAGAGAACCTCACCCCAATCAGAGGGCAGGCCACCAATCTAGACCAAAATGCACTACCAACCAGGTAAACACACTCAAATGGAAAAGATAAGGAAAAATTAAGAAGAAAAAGGCAGAGTGAAAACAAGACGGCTCCCCCTTATCAGAACATCTCAGTTTCGGGCACCACTTCAGAAGTCTATGGGGGAGAGCCAAGGGCACTCACTCCCTTCCTTGCAGGCAGAGTCTCGGAGACCAGGGACGGATCTTCAGTTGCAGAGTCGATGTTGCCGCCTTCATGGACCACAATGCAGCCACGCCCGCGTGGCTCCCTCTGATGGGAATCTCCAACACCAGGACGACCACCTGAACCTCTCACGGTGCGATCATGAAAGGGATCGGCGGAGCTCAGAAGACGTGCAGGGAGTTGGGGAGCCAAGCCCAACCAGGACCAGTCCTCTTCCAGATGTTCAAAAAAGTGTCATTCTGGGATCTTTAGTACAAAGGAGCCAGAGACATCTAACAGTGGCTGGATTAATATAGTTTGTCAGTTGGGATAAGTGCTTCCAAAGATGCCTTTCTTGCCAACACTGCAGGTTCTTGTCGATATTACTATTCACTTGGTACAGAGTTCCCACTTAACTGAAGGCGGTTCTAGAAGAAGTCTTCTGTTTGCTGGGCGACCCACTCTTCCTCCCCACAACTCTGAAGGCAATGCAGAAAATTACCAGTACAGCCTGAAACAAGCATGATCTAACCAGGAAAAAGTAGCACAAGCTAGAATGTTCTCTTTCTTATTTGGGAGCCTGTCAGAGCAACCTTTTATCTATAGGTTTTGGGCTTTTACCAGTAGTGGTTTGCTAGCTCATTTCTACTAAGCTATATTCCTCTAACACAGAAGAGCTAAACATAGTTCAGATTGCTTCGAGATATTTCAGGAAAGTCTGGCTGTCTTTGCTACTCCACAATCTAAAACAATATCCCTAAAATAGTGAAGGCACGTGTAACTTTCCTGCTCACTGTTGATGGCATTTTACTGATCCAGTCTATAAAGACTGTGGGTCTCATCTACAGTTTAGCAGACAGAGTGCTCCAATGCGAAAACATGGCAAACATCCCATCAGCTGTGTCAGTGGCATTATAGTCAGTGGCAAGCTAAAGACACCATACAGGATCTTCACCATGTTTAGATGGAGCATTAAACTCTACATAAGGTCCTTTGTTAAAATTTAAGCTGGCAAAATAAGGTGTCAATGATAGATGGATGTGGGGGGGCGGAGCTTGCCACAGCGCAAGATGGCCGCGTAAAAGAAGAGCTCCGCAAGCCATCTGCGCCACGCGCCAACTATCCTGCAATAGTCATCACCTGCCACCCACATTACGAGAATTCAGACAGCGCTCACCGTGACCTCTCTGTAGGTGCCACCCTTGGGACTAAGGCGCCCCCGGAACGGGAAAAAACACGCTACGGCCTTCTGCTGTGGAGGCGAGGAGCAGCCGCGCCCTCGCGTCTGCCGAGCCCGCGCTCACTGATCGGGCTCACACTGAGTGCCGGCGAACATCGGACTCCCCCTTGGCGTAGCTGAGCCCCTACGAGTTCGGGAGACGCCGAGAACGGAGAGGTGCCAACCCTAGCCCACACAGGCTGCCACCCTGTGCTGACGCTGACCCCGGCTGAGACCAGTGACTCGGGCGGGTCCGTTGGCGAAGGCCGGGGACGAGGAGAGCGACCTACAGCAGACGATCCAGTACGTCGCCGGACGACGCGAGTCACCTGGGGTCACACGCCGGACTGTCCTGCTGGGCTTGGGGCCCTGCCAACAACCATTATTGCTGTGAGCTGGCGCGACCATGCGAGGGGGGACTAAGCGCTTCCCATGCTGAGAAACACCCATAACCGTGCTGCCTGCGATCAGACCGTACGGCCCCCCCGCTCCTCCAACTTCCACACCGCGGCGGTGACGTCCCGCCTCTCTGGCCTGGGGGAGCTCCCCTGACCCGCCACCAAGTACGGCCTAGAGGTGCCTGAAGGCCTTTCACCCGGAGTGACGGACCCACGCCCTCCCCACATATAGCTGCACAGAGAGCGGAGACGCGGGCCCCAGCGATCACTGCTTCTACAATTGAGTAACCACTCCCATTTGGGGCTTGCGGCCTAGAGGGGGGCACCTGACGGGGAAGAAGAAGACCAGAGGTGCCCGGAGCCGCTGGAGAGGTGCCAGCCCGACCCTTTGGGGGAGGACCTGCGATGCCACACAAACGGCGCGGCTAGCACGGTGGGCCTGGCGGCTTGAGGCACGAAGCCCTCTACGCGCAGTGATTGAGGTGAAGTACTTGCGGAAGAAGCGCACCCATCGGGGGCCGAGGGCGTGGGCCCAGTGTGGTTCCTGTACTGCCCCTTGCCCCCCGGTGCCGCAGGCCCAGCCTACCTTAACGACATACCGCGGGAGAGAGGTCCCACGAGAGGGGGCCGCTACCCACCAGCAGCATCCTACATCCTTGTCCGCCGAGGCGGAATCCCACGGCTGCGGGCTTCCTGAGGGCGCGGCCCCCAAGAGGGATCTCCTGAGATTTCACATCACACTCCAAGTCAGTCTCCCGGGGTCACTGGAGGGGACCCGGTGGGATCAACCCAGTTGACACTCCCTTGCAAGTCGCTAACGGACGCTCACGGAACTAAAACAACTTGATTCCAGATACTTCCTAAGAGCGCTATATACATAAGGTCTCCCGGGGCTAGACGACGCGCACAGAGTGAGCCCAGAAACTGGGGCCTCCGGTCGCCCTGAACTACGGTAAGCCGCTACTACTGCGCAACAGATATCGCCAAAACTCCTATTCCCCCCCGGACGATCGCCACCATGGGGAAGGTCGACAAAACGCAAACTAAACTCTTATTTGATGCAAAAAGATCTAGAACCAGAGAGACGCGAGGGGCCCAATCGACGGATGGTCAGGCTGAAAACTCAGAGGAGGAACCAGGAGAGGTCAAACAGATGTTCGCAGCTGTGGAGAAAAGCCTCTTAATGATAGATGGGAAGATCGACTCCCTCGCCTTCCGAATGGACAGAATGTCAGAGAGACTGGATAAGCATGCAGAATGCATAGACATGACTGAGCGCAGAGTCACTGAAGTTGAGGAAGCGCAGTCAGAAACAGACTCGATACAGAAACAGATGGCAAAGACTCTCACCTCGCGCCAGGATAAAGCAGAAGACTTGGAGGCTCGCTCCCGCCGGAGCAACATTCGCATAACAGGCCTTCCGGAATCAACCCAAATTGGAAATGCGGAACAATTCATTGAAAAATTACTCGTTACCTTGCTGGGCCGTGATACCTTCTCGGAGATATTTGTGGTCGAGAGAGCCCACCGAATGCTGGGTCCGCGCCCGCCACCTGGCGCCCCACCACGCCCGGTGATAGCTAAACTGCTGAATTACCGAGATCGGGACTCGGCCCTGAAACGTGCCAGAGAACTGGGGGAACTCCAATACGAAGGCTCGGCGATCTCTCTCTATCCTGACTTTACATTGAAAGTACAAGAGGCGAGACGATAATTCACCACCCTCAAGCAACAACTCCGGGATCAAAATATCACCTACGCTATGCTCTATCCAGCTAGGCTGAGAGTCACCCTTGAAAGCTCACCCCGCATCTTCTCCGACACGAAAGCCCTGCAGAAGGCACTCAAGGACTTCTCCAAAAGAGGGAAACGTGATGCGGTGGAGGAGCGACTTCCCAACGAGACTGGTGAAACGCCGGAGGGCCGTCTAGACGACAACGACTTACCTACTAGAACTGAGTGGACATTTCCCATGGCCCAATTGGCGAAAATTGTATGTATTGTTTCTAATTCATTTAAGACTGGGTCTGTGGGGTTGCTGGCACTGGACTCCATTTGGCCTCTGCAAAATTTTTGCTGGGAGGCACAGTCAACAAGAACAGTCGCAAGTATTTGTTGACTTTATGTGGTCGGGGGAGGAGTCCTCTATGTTGTGGTACTTAAAGCAAACATTATTATGCATATGGGTATCATCTAATATGAGTATCCCTTCTGCCTGTCTATATTTGTCTGCAATATCCGACTACTGGTTGATAATCGTTTTTCATATTTCGATTTAGCTTTATGGCCTTAGACATGTTCATTATTGCGTGGATTAACGCTGATGGTTATGCGTAGTGTTTTGGTAACATCCGCCCCGTGTGTTACACACTACATGGCATTTTGCCATCTTTTTCTAAGGGTAAAGGAGGGGGCGGGGGGATGCTGACTGTGCTAGATTTGGTCTTGCATGGCGTGGGAGGGGGGTAGGGGAATTTTCAGTGATTTTGAGTTTTTTTTTTTTTGTTTGGTTGTTTTTGATCGCAACGATACACTCACATGACGCACATACTCACATGACGCACAAACCTGGAGGATAGGCTGAGGGTCCTGTCCTGGAACATCAGGGGCCTTAATGACAACCGTAAAATCAGGAAGGTTATGACGTATCTTACTAGACACGACATCGATATAGCACTATTACAGGAAACACACCTCCCAACGATAAGTCTCCAGGCGACTAGGGGTCGGATCCGTGGAACTTTTCATGCTGCGGGCTTCACTACGCAAGCTAGGGGTGTTCTTACCTGGATCAACCCCAAAGCCCATCTTACCCTAGAGGAATTGCATACTGACGATAACGGTAGATATGTTGTATCCAAATGTAGGGGGAGGGGTATGGAATGCATACTAATTAATGTATATGGCCCTAACCACGATTGCCCGCAGTTTTTCCACGATCTTCTGACCTTAGCTCGTCAGCTGCCCGACTTACCTCAGATATGGGGAGGAGACTTTATTTTATTTTTTTTAAAATATTTTTATTAGGATATTTTGTACAAATTTTTCACCCATGGATCAGCACCAATTTCACAGTAAATTGACAATACGTGCAGAGAAAGTAAAGAGAATAAGTAAAAATAAAATAAAGCGAGGATCTCAGTCAAGGCATTTTAAGCAGCCAGAAAAATAAAATAATATAAAAAAGCAAAAGGAAAAAAGCCATAAGAACAAGCAACGAGCATAAGAAACCAAAAGTTGACAAGCAATAATCTAAATTCATGACTCTAACATTAATTTACAATCCTTAGGATTACACCATCCCATACACATAAATAAATTGGCCTAGATTGTTGCCCTTAAAATTCCTATTTGTCCTTCTATCTTGCCAATAATGCCCATATACTCTGCCCCAGCATTTTTGCTTTTACCCTTCCTCTCATAAATGGCCCTTTCCATTGTGTATAGTGAAAGTAAGCGCGATAGCCATTGATGAAAGGAAGGGGGAGAGGATCAAGCCAGGCCGAAGCAATGCTCATCCGTAATACAGCCATAGCCACAAAGAGAAATTTTTGGGCTGTGTCATTCCGTTCAGCTTCTATTAACTCCCAGCAATACCAGAGCAGGTGTTATCATAATTTTTAACCCCAGTGACATATCTAAAAATCTCATAATAGAATCTAACAAACACTGAAGACATGGACAGGTCGCAAACATATGCACAAGGTCTGCTGCCGCCGCCCCACACCGTGCACAATGAATCCCTGAGAGCCCACCCCATTGCTTTATCCTTGCTGGGGTATAATATAATGCGAAAACAGTTTTATAATGTTGTGCTTGGAGCCCAGCAGAGCACAAAACCGTCTGGGCTAAACCCAGAGATTCTACCAGCCCCTCTTGTGTAACACCCACTCGTTCCACCCATTTATTCTCATGCTTACCTAAATCATCTTGCTTTAATTCAATCAGCTCAATATACAATAACCTAATAATACCCTTAGTGCTACCCCGAATAGTATCTAAAACTCTGTTTCTACTAAATCCGCTAAGCTCCCCTTTTTGTACCAAAAAACTTCGCAGCTGTAAGTATTTGAAAAAACTCCCCCTTTCCAACCCATACTCCCGCTGAATGTCCCCAAACTGACTGAACCCCAACTTGCGTTATTAAATCCCCAGCAATCCGTACTCCCTTCGTTGCCCAAGAGGCCATTACCCCATCTGAAAAAATATCCGGAAGCATAGGATTTTTATAAAGCAGGGTATAATAATTGAATCTTCCCATACCGATCATTCTTTTTAATGCCCACCAAATATTAGATGCAGCAACAAGGGTCTTAAATTTAGTCCTTTTATAGTAGCTATGCTCTGTAAATTTAAAAAGCAATTTTCGGCCTGATCCCCAATAACAACTTATAAACATCCGGAATTTCAATTTCCCTATCATTATCCCGGGAAGGTGCACCAAACAGTATACCCATATATTGAAGAGCAGCAGCCCAATAATAAGAACGAAAATCCGGAACTGCAAAGCCACCTCTCTCTTGTGGTAAACACATAAAGCGAAGAGCCCTCCTAGTATGGGGAGGAGACTTTAACTGTGTGTTATACCCAGATTTAGACCGCTCTGGAGGCCCACCAAGACGTCGATCTATGGCTGCAGGGGCAATCATAGATGCTATTACCGAGCTTGACCTAGTGGACGCTTGGCGCTCTCGCTCAGCTGTGATGGGGGGGTTCACACATTACTCTGCTCCCCACAACTTACATACTAGGATTGACTATTGGTTTCTGGCGGGATCACTTAGACTTGGTGTTCGAGACTGCGTTATCTTCCCACGCACCTACTCAGATCACTCCCCGGTACTACTGGTATTGGCATCCCCCACCAAGCGCCCCCCTCCCTTTACTTGGCGATTCCCCCCATATGCACTACTCGATGAGGTTTTTAAAACGGAAATGGGGGAAGCGATAGAGACCTTTTTCGCTACCAACCTGGGCTCAGTCACGCATTTTGCCACGGTTTGGGAGACCTTTAAGGTCTATATTCGCGGCATCGCTATTTCCAAACACTCGGGAGTGCTGCGCTCAATTAGAGGCAGGCTGACCCTGCTAGAGCAAACCCTGAAGAGACTCGAAAGAGAAACACATGATACGAGGGATGCCCAGTCGTTAGAAGCTATTAAATCCACATTGGAGGAATACCACCAGGAGGCTGATAGAGAGGTGAAGCTCCTAGGTAAAAATGCAGTAGCAAGAACATACGGGGAGGGCGAACGCCCTGGCGCTACCCTGGCGAACCTCATGAAGGGGCAACAAACTGCTGCCCAGCACATAGAACTAGCTTCAGATACAGGCGAGAAGATTGTTGACCCCGATACAGTAGCCGAGTGCTTCCGATCATATTATGCAGAACTATACAAATCAAGGTCTCATGACACAGATCGAGACATGCAGTCCTATTTAGAGTATATAAAATTACCCTGGTTGTCAGACGAACATAGAGAGTACTTGATGAGGCCATTAGAGGCCTGGGAGATACACGATGCTCTGACTACAATGCGCTCTGGAGGAGCCCCGGGGCAGGATGGACTAACAGTAGGGTTCTATAAGGAATTTAAAGATCTACTTACACCCCATTTAATAACACTGTTCGAAGAAGTGGCCGAAGGTGGCTCCATGCCCCCCACTATGCGGGAGGCCCTTCTAGTTGCGACTCTGAAACCCGGGAAGTCCCCACACGACTGTGCCTCTTACAGACCACTCTCTCTACTGAACGTAGACACGAAAATATTTGCTAAAATATTGGCGAATCGCCTGGCCCCCCTGTTTACCCCTGCTCGTGGGCCCGGAACAAGCAGGTTTCGTGCCAGGGCGCACACTCACACACAACCTGCGAACCGTCTTCGGAGCGATCCAGCACACCAACCAAGACACTAAAGTGACTGCGGTTTTCTTAGATGCGGAGAAAGCCTTCGACTCGGTGGAGTGGGGCTTCATGTTCCGGATTCTGGAGCGCATGGGTTTGGGGAGCATTTTTCTACGCCTGGTCACCACTCTTTACACAGCCCCTGTAGCCCAAATACGAGTGGGCAACATAGTCACTGCTACCCTGGCGATCTCTAGAGGTACTCGGCAGGGCTGCCCGCTTTCTCCGCTTCTACATGTACTTGTTGTGGAGCCACTGGCCTGTGCCCTGCGAGAGTATCACAGCCATAGAGGGATTTGTTTTCCTGGGTATAACCTTATAATCTCATCTTATGCGGATGATACGCTCCTATACATACGAGACCCGGCTCGGAACCTGTCCCCGGTGCTACGAGAGGATATGGAATTTGGAGAATTCTCAGAAACTGAAAATAAATGCGGCGAAATCGATTATTGTCCCTCTCACCCCCGCGACACTTCCGGAGGCCCTAGACTTTCCCTTGACATGGTCCTCTGATCCGATATGATACCTGGGAATCCAGATACAAACAAACTCTGAATTAGTGTTCCAAGAGAATTATGGTAAAGCCGTTGCAAATTAGAAGACGACATTACTAGATGGATCCGCCGCCCCCTTTCTCTCTTAAGCAGAATCTCCCTTATGAAAATGGTGGTCCTCCCCAGATTTCTCTTCTTGTTTATGAATATCCCCATGGTCTTGCCGGCACACTTCTTCAAACACCTCAGAACCCTACAAATTAAACTGGCCTGGGCCGATAAGCAGCCGCGCGCCAGTTGGGAGCTCCTTACTCTCCCATATACAATGGGGGGACTGGGTGCTCCGGACCTGGACCTCTATTATCGGGCTGCCCAAGCTTCTCATGCATACTATTGGCTACATCAGCAGATCCCCCCCCCCCACCTACATATAGAACGAATCGCAAGGTCCCCTGCCCACTTAACAACGGCATTATTCCGCGCGGCACGACGCTGCACTGGGACCCTAGATTCGATTAACGCTACTACTCATGCCTGGCATAACCTGCTGAACCGACAGGCACTTTCTATACTATATTCCCCTCTTACCCCTACTGCATGGTGCGCATGGCTTCCAGTCCTCACCACACCCGAAATGGTGGACGCCCTACACAACCTGGGTATAGACACTATTGGCTCCTTCTTTAGAGATGGGCAAGGTAGAGATTGGAATGAACTACTGTCCAGTGACCCCCCGCCAACTCCCCTCACATTGTTTCACTACTTTAGAGCTAGAAGCGCGCTATGAGCCTTGCTTGGAGATGAGCTACTGGAACCTCCAGAGGTACTCCCTTTCTCCACCATGATTCGCACTGACTCCCCGAGCAGATTGGTTTCACATATATATCAGAAGACCCAAGATCTACGCCGCAGCCATTATGTTAAAGCTAGATTAGAATGGCAGGCGGATCTGGAATTGACAATAGATGATGACATGTGAAAATACTGCTGTGAAATTACTAAGCGCATCTCCCTTAATGGCAGACATCGCCTCATACAGTTCAAATTCCTCAATCGAATTTACCACACACCTGTCCGACTCCACAGATTTGGCTTACGTGAATCAGACAGCTGCGAGAGGTGTGGGGAGAGTGCAGCCGACTTCATACACTTGGCATGGCTTTGCCCCCCTATCGCTAGCTTCTGGATACAAGTTTTTTCTAAACTGAGCGATATCACAAAGGAAGCGATAAATCCTGATCCACTCTTAGCCATACTGGGCTACTCTATGAAATTGAGGAAACATATCAGACGCCTAGTCGATATGGGCCTTCTGATCGCTAAAAGAGTAGTGGCAATGTATAGGTCACGGGGCCCCCCACCCTCCCTATCTCAATGGACTAGAGACATGTTATTCTGCAACACACAAACTGAAGTGTATAGCGAACTGCTTCCCCCTAGAAGTCGTCTGAAAAACGTTTGGAGTTTGTACAATGACTACTTAGCAGCTCAGACCTAGAACACAGCAGTATTAGCCACCTACATGTATATGACTAATTGGGCATGATAGACCACACTCTTCCCTGAGTATCATTGTCTTCAGCGACCTCATGTGTAATGATTTTGTAGTATCACTGTGATCGTATTTTATTTCGCTGTTATGTTTTAATCGGTATAGGTTTATACCTTTGACTTAGAGTTATAATACTTTGACAAATTGATGGTATATTGCTTCTTGAGGCTTACTATATTTGATACTTTATGTAATATATTTTCGTTTTTTGTCTGCTTTATTTTCTGTAGTTGATCTTTTGTGTATTGTGAAAAAATAAAAAATAAAATAATTTTAAAAAAATTTAAAAAAATGATAGATGGACGTGATTACCCTGAAATGTGCAGCACCTAAAATGGCAGCTTTACAGAATTATGGAGAACTAACTGGTTCAAGATCAGTAGCACAGTCAGGGCATGCACCCAATTAGACAGAAAACTTGTCCCTTTTGTTCTAAAATTAGAAGAGTAAAACAACCTTAAATCATCTAATATCGATGGTTTTTCTTCCCTTTTCCGGTGAATATTTCTATGGGGTCTTCATCAGAACGAAGATAAAGATACACCTGAGCTTAAAGGTGGGAGAAATCATGGAAGGACCAGAAGCATGTATCTCAAAAGTATAACCCAAAGCATCTGGTGGTTTCGTACTCATCATGCTAGACAGACGGGCCATGAAACATCGGGAGTTAGTCCTTCCTTGATATCTTTCACTGAAGTGATTCTTTGCCTTTGCCTTGATGAAGACACCATGGAAATCACCCACCAATCAGGGGTCGAAACAGCAACAATACTAGATGTTTGGACTGCTTATGCTTTGAACCAAAGGCCCATGGTATGGAATTCTGTACTACAAATCCACCTTAATGCATTATACAATCCAGAGGCACAGGCATCAATGATCCCGAGGACATTAGAGTTAATTGTGTTTTTTTTTTTTTTTTTTTTAACTATAGCTAGCACTGTGTCATCACTATGCACCTGAATCCATGAGAACCACGTCGAATGTGACTACATTTTTTCAGAAGAATATTCATATCAGTATAACCCATTTGAATGAATTATAATTCATTTATTTTCTTTAAACATTGGTCTTTTCTCTTTTTGTAAAAAGGAAAATGCTAGGGTAAGGTGGACAAGTTTTCTTTTGACTTATTTAAGTAATAACCATTGTTCTATATAATGTACATTTATGCCCAGGTTTTGAGGAATACAGTGTAGCCCTATGCTTTTTCACTGTGGCACAAACCTACCAGGTCTAGAAATTGTGAAGATGTGACATAGGCCTGATAACAAAAGGAATGGAGTAAAGAATAATATAAAGAAGCAATGTCTGTGTATTCCACCAAAAAGAGCCAAGGGGCATGCGTGCGAGAGAGGCAAGAGAAACAGATGTAGAAAGGTATCGCAATGTGCAGGTCTTAACAGCCAAAAAGACATTTGGAACAGAGTCAGGTGTGAAAGGGGCACAGAGTGGATGGGATCAGGTCTGGGCAGGGAAGCTGTGCCCGGTAAGAGTCCAGATACCATTTAAGTAACAGTTTAAAAAAAATCAGTTTCATTCACTGCCAACAGATGGTGCTCTTCTTCAATAGCAGTCAAGTGGATGGTGGAGCACAATTAGTTTCATGTTGCTCTTTACCTGCTTTTGATCATCAATCTTTCCAATTTCTTCTTTAGCAGATACAAGGTCGGCATGGGCAGCTTCCAGCTGAGAAGAGGGGACCAGGTCTGCGACCTGGCCGTGCAGATCTATGTACTGGCTCTGCAGACCTTTGTTCTGGCTCTGCAGATCTTCATTCTGGCTCTGCAGGCTTTCGATCTGGCTTCGTAGATCCTCATTCTGGCTCTGAAGGTCCACCTTCTCCTTTTCCAGAATGTTTAGGGTATCCTGGAATGAAACAAAGAGCACCAGCAAAAGCTATGAGTTGGCACCCTGGACTGGGCGAGCAGCAAAGATCAACCAATAGTTGTCCTGCATGACTCGTAGCTTTGGGAATAAATAAATCAGCTGTGTAAAAAAGCTAAGATGGACTCCTATATCGCTTTTGATGCCACAAAATCTTTACACATTTTTATTGAGTGCAGTTGTATGACCATGCTGTTTTTACATTTAATCCTATCAAATGAGGACACTTGCTATTTCTGGGCAGTAGAACAGAGAGGCTGCGAAATGTCTATGGCTCTGTGTGCACCATAGAGGTCTGTCTACAATGAAAGCGCCTGATCATTACCTCTAATAGCATGCAATGGAATAGAAAAAGGGAGACTGAAACTGAACTTAAAGGCTTGTACAATCTCCATAAACTGTACTTGTGATGTCAATGAAATGAAATGTTGTCAAACCCTGTGTAATACAACCAAGAGGCTGCCTTTCGCAGGTCCCGAACAAGTTCAGGCCTCCACATAAACACTGGGCTTGTGTGACATAAACTTAACTTGTGTGATGGAAATCTAAATTTCATTATGATAGGGAAGTTATTGCTCCCTCCCACAAATCCTCTAAAAGTAAGGAATGTTCTCTCAAAAAGGGCACCGGCTGCGCAGGCACCTTCACAAACAAGCATTCCCAATGCAATCGGTCTCGCCTTTGGGACCTTATATGTATTTCGCTATGCAGCACATTAGCCTGGGTGCTGAAACATCTACTGTTCTTTAACATGGAGGGAAAGTAAGCACCAAACTGCGTGACACGCCAGGTATGGGAACACATGGAGAGAAATATTGCCTTTCAGCAGGAGATGGTATAGTCCAAAGCTCTGTTTTTAATATAAAATCAGGGCCTTCAGTGGTCACATTACTGAAAATACAAGATTTGAAAAAAATATTATTGTTTACGGGTGCTCGTGGAAGACAATCTCTATGGACTGGAATCTAGATAATGCTTAAGTGATTCTAGTATTTTACTGACCTCAGCTGATCGTTTTCTATCAAGAAAGTTAAATAAAGGCAGTTGCCAGAAAAATTAAAAAAAGCAAGTCTCTCAGCAGAAAGCAATTCTGGTATTTTACTGACCTCTGCTGGTCGTTTTCTATCAAGACAGTTGAATAGAGGCAGTTGAACAGAAAAAAGTCCCTAAGCGGAAGCAGACAAGTCCTAGGGCTGATCTCCAGACCCCACAAAGTACATACACATATAAGTATATAATAAGTATATACTAAAGTATATACAAGAGGTCTCGAATGCTCGACCTAAAAATGGGCTAGCATGCAAAACATTCAATTGCATTTGACTGAGCTCTGGCATAGACTTTATTTAAGGGACAAATTACAGACTGTAACAGTAACTTGGAATTACATTAAATATCCAAAAATGCACTTGCTTTAAAAACTGGCTTGGAGCTCAGACCGTTATATATTGAGCTTACAAGGAAGTGCTTTTCATGAATAGGCTTGGTGCAAGAAAAAAAACCGGTAAAACTGGGCACCAGTGTTGAACAGCAAGTGTGTACAAGCTATTACACAACAAAGACTCACCAATGACCCAGACTAATCATTGCAAGTAGCACACACATATAGATATATATATATACATATACACACATACATACATATATATATATGCAAAAAACGATTCCAATTCTCCGCACTTCCTTCGGCGAACAGAGACTCGAACGCAGCAATATTAGGCAGATCTTAATTTATTGTATTCCTCAAGACCGACGCGTTTCGGACACCTTGTGCCCTTGCTCACAGAACAACTTGAAACTCGTTCGCCATTTTATATTTATCACTGTGTCCTTGTGTTTAACACCACGTGATAAATTGACATAAAAGACACACTAACATCACTTTTTCATGCACAGAAAAGTCTGTTTTCTAAGCACGCCAGATCAGCACACAAGAAAATTCACAAAACTCGGCAATGATTTCATCTACCTGCATAAATGCCTTAAAAACGATTCAAGTTTCACCACCACTATAAATAAAACTTCCGTAATAAGGAAGTTAAAATTATAATTTTAAATATGGTGTGTCACAGTTCATGTTATTCAAATGATGGGCATAATGCATACTTAATAAATAGTAAAAACATCCTGTTGCATATATAAATATATGAATCCAACCTTAAAGATACTAAAAATATTGAGCTCTTAACTGTGCAAAGTTCGCAATAATATCATGTAAACATTATTGTGCAAAATCATGCCAATATAGGTATGAACCCTCCTGTTTCAACACCTTCCTGCTTGAATGCGCGGAGGAGGGCATATTGTGCTTCATATAAGCGTGCAAATATTGCAAAAAAGTGGCAGGTGCCTAAAAACTGTCATTGTAATCAAAAATAACCCTTAAAGTGCTTGTGCTACTAAATCCTAAAAACACACTATTATATATAATTCTGAAAACCACCGAGGTATCTTAGTTTAAACCCTAGTAAAAACTTTAAGAATACAGGGTAAAACATAAAATCCTAGCGGCTTGGACACTAATGCAGTTCATCAAAATATGTACAAAAAAGGCTTATTCATTTATATCTGTCAAATTTACCATATGATACATTATAGAAAATTATAAAGGTCCTCCGTATTGTTGAGGCCATTAGGCATTTTACTATCTAATTCGAATATAATTTTAGATTCTAATTTCCTCAACATCCTTTCCCTATCTCCTCCTCTACGGGGTTTAGGAATAGCTGCCAGCACAAAGTATTTTAGACAACTGAGATCGTTGTTATGCACTTCTTTAAAATGACGAGCCACCGGATACGTGGAATCATTATTGACGATGGATCGTAAGTGCTGCAGAATTCTGACGTGCACCTGTAGCTTGGTGCTTCCCACATATCTTAAGCCACAGGTGCACATCAGAACATAAACTGCAAACTCAGTTTTACAATTAAAACTGCCTCGGATCAAAACTTTCTCTGGACTAAAAGGAGTCAGATAAGATGTAGTATTCTCTCCAAACCTGCATGCTCTGCAAGAGGAACACCTAGTGAACCCTTGCTTAGGTTGTAGCCACATCTTAGCAGCCGCTAATTCAGGATTAGTCTTAACAATTTGTGTTGTCATAGACGGACCTTTTCTGTATGTAATCGTAGGTTGTGGGGGAAGGTTAGGAGCTAATACCCCATCAGTCATAATTATAGGCCAGTTACGCCTAATGATAGACCGGATTTTTCTTTCCGGTCTATTGAATGAGTTTATAAGTCTTGGGACATTCTCAACTGTTTCAGGATTTTCTATGTTGCTCGAGTTGGAAAAAAGGGAGTCCCTAGATCTTGTGCTGATTTTATTTACTGCTTCCATTAAAATGGACTCACTGTAGCCTCTCCCTCTAAATCTATTGAGGGCCAGTTGTTTGCATGAGGTGAAGTCTTCATCAGTACTGCAGATCCTCTTCAAGCGCAATAACTCTCCAAATGGAATGCTTTTTATCAAGTGTTTGGGGTGTGCGCTACTGGCATGGAGTGTCGTATTTCCAGCCGTCACTTTTCTATGTAGCGTAGTCGCTATGCTCCCATTTTTAATGTAGACTTTAACGTCTAAAAATTCCACATATTGTTTGTTGATCTGCGATGTAAATTTAAGATTGGCACTATTGTTGTTAATCTTATTAATAAAATCAGTAGCACTCCTTTCATCACCTTTCCATACAATAAAAACATCGTCTATATACCTCAACCAATGTTGGACATGGTTGTTGTAATCAACGAGGAATGTGCGTTTGAGGACCTGCTCCTCCCACCAACCAACATGCAAACATGCATAGCTGGGGGAGAAGCAGGCACCCATCGCAACACCCCTCTTTTGCAGGTAAACATCATTGCCAAACATAAAATAGTTATTAAAAAGACACCAAGTAGCTAGATCTAAAAGCATTTTGTTATGAATATAACAGTCCAGGGGTCTTAAACCGAGAAAATGTTCCAAGGCATTTAACCCTGTTGCGTGTTCTATGCTTGTATACAGGGATTCGATGTCTAAAGTGATAAACATCAAATCCTCTGCCCACTGTATATTCTGTAATTTCTCAAGGAAGTCCCCTGTATCTTTTATATATGTAGGCAGTTGTTTGACCAAGTCCTGTAAAAAGTAGTCCACATATTGTGATACGTGTTCTCCCACACTCCCAATTGCTGCTATAATAGGTCTGCCGGGGATAGGGGAGATTTTTTTGTGGACTTTGGGAATCAAATACATTCTCGGCAATGTTGGATGTTCCACATGCAGGAAACGGTATTCTTCCATAGAGATACCCCCCTCTCTTTTCCATTGCAACAGCTTCGTTTTTAAATTTTCTCTTGCTGTATTGTACTTTTTCATATTGGTTGTTTCATAGCAGGACTGGTCTTCAAGATGCCTCCGTGCCTCTATTATGTAGTCCCTTTGAGGCCAGATGACAATGTTGCCTCCCTTGTCAGATATAGTAATAACTATTTCATGATTATTACTTAACTTTTTCATCAACTTATCGTATTGCAATTCATGATTACTTTTGTGACGTTTCCTATGCTTGATTTGGTGATGAAGTTTTTAATGTCCTCAGTAACAACTTCATGAAAAATGTCAATGGCATCTTTGGGCATTGCCGGGATAAAATGAGATTTGGGCTTAAAAGGACTCATGCCTGCTCCTCGTTGTTTGATGCCTGCATTGGACAGCCTTTCCTGTGTTGGCTGCATGTCCCTAGAATTATCATTCCCACTGTTGCCATCAGCTGCCTGGAGTTCCTTATTGGGTTCATTAGAGTTATCCTTATTAGATTGCATTTCTTTTAGTCCTTCTTTAATACAGAAAAACTTCTTCAATTTCAATTTTCGGATAAAGCAAAAGATGTCAACTCTGGTGCGTGTGTAATTAAAATCACTGACAGGGCAGTAGGATAGTCCTAATGTTAACAGTTGTTTCTCTGCCTCTGACAGTGTAATGGTGGATAGATTGACAATAGTATTGTCATCCAGAACTACTTTTTGCGCCAGTATGCTTTTTTCGCTGAATTGTTTTTTCGCCTTTTGCGCCTTTCCCTTCTTCTGATGTTCTTTCTGATTCTACTCTCTTCTTTGGATGTCTTGGCCTTAGGGTCTGGCGGCGGTCTGACGCTAAAAAATCCACTTCTTCTCCTAAGTCTAACACTCTACCGTGAATCTGTTCTCCAAGGCTGCTTATGCTTTCTGCTTCCGATGAGATCTCACTAGTAAGTGAGTCTACATCCGTTGTGTTTGGCATTTCATTCTCCTCCATGTTAGAATTTTTTCCCATGCCATAAGTTACCTTTCTCCCTTTGTCATTGAATTTTACTTTTTTGGCGGTCTCATATTTACGAGCAAAAGTAAAAATCCGACCCTGCTCGTAGTCGGATTTGTCTCTTGAAAATTTGTACGCTTTGCGAGTCTTGATTTTGTCCTCTTGCTTGTTTAATCGGTCTTTTATTTCCCCTCTTGTTTTGGAAATAAATTCATTGGGTTCCAATTTGTTTAACCAATCATTGATTTGATCATATACATATATATATATATACATACATACATACATACATACATACAACCAGACAGAAGCTTTGATATAGCTTCAGGCAGCAGGGACAGAGATTTATCGGCAATTTACAAAATACATATAATGATTGAGTCAACATAATTTATTTGCTGGAAGAGGTTAGTCGTCAGGTGGTTCCAGTATCTTCTGAAGATATCTTCTGAAGACAATCTCAAGGCAAAGATTCAATGGCAGGTGTTTCGGAAGGTTGAGGAGGTTATAACACTGGACCTTGTCCCCAAACCAACTGCATCTTGACTGGAGCACTGAAAGGCAGATCTGGGAATATCACCCTAATAAAATGTAGGCAATGACCAGCATGGGGTCAAGTGCTGGGAGTTCACTGCTCTGAATAACTGCCCTATACAGGAGGAAAAAGACTTTATGTCACATACATTACAAGACCAAGTGACATTTGCAACTGATGTCATGTTAGCAATGACACAAGTTTTCCCATTAGTTTACCAGACAATGGTACCCTTTCCACTGACCCTGGAACGATAAAAAGCTTAGTGGCTATGCCTGTAACCATGAAGTCAGACACAGGTCCTTGTAGTAGATGCATTAGTCCACTGAGCCAACAGACACAACTTGTTGCTATGACAAGTTC
The DNA here is from genome assembly GCA_963921515.1 of Calotriton arnoldi. Classification (NCBI taxonomy): domain Eukaryota; kingdom Metazoa; phylum Chordata; class Amphibia; order Caudata; family Salamandridae; genus Calotriton; species Calotriton arnoldi. The sequence goes on from CAWUFW010006066.1 coordinate 743,809, forward strand.
TGAGAGGAGGGGTCTCCAACCTTTTGTGTGGTAAGAGCTACTTATGTTCAATGACAATCATCCAGAGCTAATAATATTATTGTTTAATCTTTATTTGTAATAGCTGTTTAACAAACTAACAGTAGGATAACAGCTGCTGTACCTTCCCCTACAAGAACAGTAAGTACTCCCATTAGTAAGGAACATTATACAATTCAGTGATACACAAATATCAATTGTAATTAGAATGACATATTATGCTCTGTCCTTATCTAGTCGCTGCCTGCTTCCCGCTCCTACCCATTCCAGTTATCCAGTCTCAGCTAAGCACAGCCGCTTCTACCGTCTCCCCCACAGAATGCGCTATAGCAAGGCAGAGGGTCAGCGATTGTCAACCAGTGGCCCTCTATGTCTCAAGGCTGTCCACAGCGTCATCCCCATCGTGCTGACACTGCAATAAAGTCTGGAGCATAGCTGCCCAGCATGCCATGTCCTCCGCTTCCTCATCTCTTTGCACTCTTTTTAGTCACACTTCTCCCACCAGTGCCCATTGCTCTATGTCCCGGGTGGCATTTAGAGAGCATCAGGCCATTCACAGACAGGCGGTAGTAAGCCTAGGGCTGCAAATCTCTACAGCATTTTACTGTGTTTGGGCTTGGGGACTATACCCCACAGGCATTGTCGTATGGTTGCTGTCAGTCTAATGTGAGCCACCCTCTCGAGTTATAGGACCTCGTCTCTCCAGTACTGCTGCAGCTTACTACACGTCCATGTCATGTGCAGGAATGCAGCTCCTTGCTCACCACAGCATGGACACTCAGAGGGCCTAGTCGGGTAAATCTTTTGTTGCCTAGGAGGTGTCAGATATGCACAGTGGATTTAACTGAAGTGTGCCAATTTGAACTGTGCATTACTCGCAACCTCCGGCACATGCGCTCAAGCCATTGCCCACTCTGCCTCGGTCAGTGGGGATGGTAGATCGGCATTCCAAGCTCGCTGGGCTCGCAGCGGGGCATGAGAGCTACTGCTTTTCAGTGCTGTCTAGAGCCGTGACACTAGTCTCTTCCCCTAACCTCCTCCAGGGTGACAGAGGGGTCCAGCATCTTTAGCAAGAAGGTCCACACCTCCCTGGCCGTACACACCAGTTTGGCAAACTGCAGAAACTGCCCTGCTCCAAACCTGAACGTCTCACATTCCTCCTCGAATGTTATAAACTTGGCCCACGGACACAGAGCTCCCATCTCAAGGCATCCTTCTTTTCACGCCACCAGCAACATCGCTTCCAGTATATGACAGAACAGTTTTAACCAGTCTATCAGGAGTGCCCTACTAAAGGGCAGCTGTCTCAGTACTCTCTTAACTGCCACTTAACAGGCAGAGGCTACCTGGCTTATCAATCTGGGTGTTTGTGGGGGCTGGTGAGCTCCTTTCATCAGGCGGATACCCAGGGCACCATCTGGCAGAGCCTCTTTCATCAGTGTGGTTTCCCAGTTCGGGCCCTCAGTGCATCATTTTGTTGAATGTTGTAGCTGTGGGCAATCCAATAGATTTCAAGGTCTAGAAGCCCCAGGCCTCCATCCACTTTGTCCAACTTCAGGACCGTCACACACACCGTGCTACTCTTACCTGCCCACACCAGGAATGTCAGCAACCTATCAATCTACCGAAAGACAGCCTGGCTGATCAGATACACTGAGTTTTGCAGCATATATAGCAAACGTGGTAGCAGGACCACTTTTGCCAATACCACTCTGCCTATCATTGAGAGCGAGAGAGGTACCCAGAATTGTATGGAGCTATAAACCCCTGTAAAGTCCTGCCCAAGTTATACCCCTAGTGCTAGGCCGCCCTGTGGGTCACACATTGAAATACCAAGCCTTCCCATTTAAGACCCAGGACAGGCACCTGAGATCCACCAGGGAATACAGCAATGTTTTGTGTTTGCTAATGTGTAAGCCAGACACCCCTGCAAAGAATTCCAGACCCCGCTGGAGTATAGGTACTGATTCTCTGGGGCATGTGACATATCAAAGCGTCATTCGCATATAAGGATACCACATGCACCCCGCTGCCTACACGTATGCCCCAGGGCTCTATCTCACGCAGCAGCCAAATCGCCAATGGTTCCTTCACAATTGCGAATAGTAGGAGCGATACCAGGCATCCCTGTCTGGTTCCACTCTCTACTGTCCAATTGCAGAATGTTCGACTGCTCAAGCGAACACGTGCAGTTGGGTCTCTATATAAAATCCCCACCCTAGGGAATCAAATGCTTTTTCAATATCAAGCGCCACTAGGGCACAGTAGTATTGGGTTTGTTTAACCAATGCAGTTTAACCAATGCAGAATGTTAATGAGCGTATTGTGGCCCGGTATAAAGCCACATTGGTCCTCGTGTATCAGAGCTCAGACTCTGGGCAACAGTCGGCTGGCCAGTGTTTTGGCAAGCATTTTATTCTCTGTATTTAACATAGAAAACGAATGGTACACGCCCACTTCCTTCGGTTCTTTCTAAGGCTTTGGCTCCATTACAATGGTGGCCTCTCTGGTAAGCGATTATTGCCTTTTGCCTCCAAGTAGACTTCCAGGAGCTTGACCACAAGGACGCCAGCGTAGGCTTGGTAAAATTCAGAGGGGAAGGTATCTCCACCAGGGTTCTTACCAGTGAGCAAAGTTCGGATCGTAGCCATCACCTACCCCACCTGATTTTTTAGTTCCCGCGTGACAATGTTCATTGCGGAAGCCGGAGGGGCGCCAGGAACCCCCTTAATCTGCGACAAGTCAGTAGGGCCCGGTTTCACATTGAGGCAGACAAGATTGTCCGCTAGGGCGTTATTTATGGTGGCCTCAGATAGGCGTGAGCACTGTACCGTTTTTTGTAGGCTTCAGGGCCATGGACATTCCAGGTGGGAATCCTTAATGTGTCCCCGTGTTCTACAGCCATGCCCTAAACAAGGTATCAGTGACAGCCAGGGGCATAGTCCTCACCGACCATCTGAGTCGATCAAGGGTCGAGGTCCAGTCAGACGTGTGTTAAGCGCTCTGCGAGTCACTTTTACTGCACCGTGTCTGTGTGTAATGTCTATGTGTAAACTCCCCAACACCCCTTCCGTCCCCCCCCCGGGTAACACCCTGCCTTCCAACAAACTGGTGCTTCTTCATCTCACCTCGACCCACAGTAAGAATTTAGTGTAACAAAACTCCTGCTCACCTTGATATAAAACATGGAAGAACCTCACTCCCCAGGTGCCACTGGACCAGCAATAGCCCAGACCCTCGCCTGAGGGGCAAATACCTCAGAAACCTAACCACTTATTATGTGAAAAGGAGGGCCTACCGCTATGTAGTGGGTGTGACACGCTCACAATGGGTTGCTATGAGGTCCCCATGCAGCTAGTCATTCTCAGTCCAGTTCCATGCCCGTGCCATGTCTAGCAGGCACTGCTTTCAGAGGGCCCCCTGCAAACACAGTTGACAACTTATGTCATACGTTGTCATGTCCATCTCATCGGACCCGCAATCATCCCAGTCTTCATAGTCTGAGTGGTGCATTCTGCAAGTTAGCCAGAGTCCTCTTCTGGCTTGAGTGAGGGCTGGGGAGGTAATTCCATCGGGGCCTCACTACAGTTACCTGAGACTGCTTGTCACTAAGTGTAATTTGTCATCATCACGGACCACCAGTCGCTCGGTTGTCCTCGTTTCCTCTACCCCTGTCCGTTCCTTCCATGTGACAGCATGCAGTCATCTCCTCAGTAGCGGCACGCTCTTCCAGTTGCCAATATAGCACCCGTTCTGCTGCCCATTTCCTGCCACGCCCAGACCTCTTCCGGGGCAGTGAATAAGTGTGCCTTGCCCTTATGTAGGACCTTAAATAAGGAAGGAAACCGCAGCATATATTTCAGGTGATTCGCAATTTACCGTCACAAAGTTTTGCGCTGCTGTTGCACCTTCTATGTGTAATCTGGGAAGAGGCGGAAAGCTCCACCTTTGTAGTGGGGAACACCACTGACACAAACCCTTCACAGGATAGCATCTCCGTCGCTGTAGTTCAGTAATTTCGTGATCATGGGTTTGCAGTAGGAGCTAAGGGGCGGCATCGGGGCAAACGCCTTGTGAGCCCTCTCTATCACAAACGCCTGAGAGAGGCCCACGAGCTGCTAAACGAACAACTCAGGAGCAGCTTCCTCCACCCACTCCGGAAATCCAACAAAGCAGGGACTGCTCCACCTGGATTTGCCCTTCAGGTCCTCCAGTGTGAATTCTAAGCAAATGGCACGATCCACAGCAGAGTGCGTTAACTCTGCTGTCAGGCACTTCACCTCTTTCTCTGTGGCCAGAGACCGTTCATTCACCTTGTGCAGATCTGCTCTCACCAAGTTTATTTCAAGTGCCAAAGTGTCTATCTTGTGCTCCAGTTTATGGGCGGAGCTTCATGATTTATCTTCATATATCAACTTTCAAATTTTTTGCGTAATTCAACCTTTTTTTCAAACATTAATTTATGAGTTCTGAAATAAACTTTTTTGTCTCGAATACATGCTTTTCAATTTTGGTATACATATATTAATTCAACTGAGCAAAATCTTCTAAGCTAGAAGTCTGGGCTGCACAGAAGAAATCTACGTACAGGTAGCTGGAAAGCCACCAGTAGCTCAAGAGCTAATCTTTGGAGAAGACAGTCTTAGAATAAAGCAGACATCCGAAGTGCAATACCAAGCCCCTGCATTCTATCAATTCTGCCATGATGCCGAAGTCTCTTAACCCCTTCCATGCTCATGACGGAATTGTTCCGTCATGAGCACAGGCTCAGAAAATCCCTCTGCTGCAGACAGCAGAGGGATTTCCCTTTTCTTTTTTTTTTGCTTGAGGAGGTGGGGAAGAGCTTCCCCAACCACCCCAGGCCTATTTTTGAATTTCGTTGCAATGACGATCGCGCGCATAGCGCACTATCGTCATTGCAACGAAAACGAAACTGAAACTTAGTTTCAGTTTCTCAGTTTCGGTGCTTGTGGGGCTATCTCAGCCCCCCGAGCACCGAAACAGATGGGAGAGGTATCGTTGGAAAGGGGAGAATCTCCCCTTTCCAATGTTACCCTTCCCTATTGGATCCCTGCTTGGGGATCACCCCAGGAGGGCGATCCCCAAGCAGGGATCCACCCACTAGCACCAGGGAGGGGGGAGCAGCCCCTTGGGCAAGGGCCTATGCTCCCCCCATATTTTTTGGGGCATAGCAGTCTTTCTGCCCCCCAGGGGAGGGGCAGAAAGCCCACTAGAAACCAGGGATTTTTTTTTATTGATGTTGGGGTGGGGGCTGCCCAAAAAGGGCATGACAATGCCCCCCCCCCCAAGAGAAATGTCAGTCTTTCTGCCCCTCCAGGGAGCAGACGGGGACAGTAGCGCCTGATCTGCCCCCGGGGGGGGCAGAAAGCCCACTAGGCAGCAGGGATTTTTTTTTTAATGGTGTAGGGGTGGGGGGGCTGCCCAGAATGGGCATGATAATGCCCCCACCCCAAAAACAATTACCACAGTCTTTCTGCCCCTCCCCGGAGGGCCTATGCTCCCCCCATATTTTTTGGGGCATAGCAGTCTTTCTGGCCCCCGGGGGGAGGGGGGGGGGCAGAAAGCCCACTAGAAACCAGGGTTTTTTTTTTTTATTGATGTTGGGGTGGGGGCTGCCCAAAAAGGGCATGACAATGCCCCCCCCCAAGAGAAATGTCAGTCTTTCTGCCCCCCAGGGAGCAGATGGGGGCAGTAGTCCCCAATATGCCCCCGGGGGGGCAAAAAGCCCACTAGAAACAAGGGATTTTTTTTTTTATTGATGTTGGGGTGGGAACTGCCCAAAATGGGCATGACAATGCCCCCACCCCCAGTGAAATTCCAGTCTTTCTGCCCCCCCGGGGGCCAGATGGGACAGTAGGCCCCAATCTACCCCCCGGGGGGTCAGAAAGCCCATTAGAAACCAGGGATTTTTTTTTTTATTGATGTAGGGGTGGGGGCTGCCCAAGATGGGGAGGCCAATGCCCCCACCCCCCCCGAAAAAAATGCAACAGTCTTTCTGCTCCCCCAGGGGCAGATGTAGGCAGTAGCGCCTGATCTGCCCCCGGGGGGGGCAGAAAGCCCACTAGGCAGCAGGGATTTTTTTTTAATGATGTTGGGGTGGGGGCTGCCCAGAATGGGCATGATAATGCCCCCACCCCAAAAACAATTACCACACTCTTTCTGCCCCTCCCCGGAGGCGTATTGTGGCAATAGCCCCTTATCTGGGGGTGAGGTCAGCCCAGAATGGGCATGCCAATGCCCACACCTCCCCAAAAAAATGCAACAGTCTTTCTGCTCCCCCCAGGGGCAGATGGGGGCAGTGGCCCCTGATCTACCCCCGGGGGGGGGCAGAAAGCCCACTAGGCGCCAGCGATTACGCTGGCTTTTTTTATGCGTGGGGGAGGGTGCTGCCCAGAATGGGCATACCATTGCCCGCACCCTCCAAAATAATAGCCACAGTCTTTCTGCCCCTGGGGGGTCACCTGGGTTTTTGGCCCCGGGCTCAGCGGCCATCTTGGGAAACTACCAAACCCACACATTTCTGAAAAGTAAACACCCGGGGGAGTCCAGCGAGGTATGGCTTGCGTGGATCCCCCAATATTTTCCTACCCAGAATGCCCTGCAAACCTCAAATTTAGCTGAAAAAAACACATTTTCCACATATTTTTGGGTGGAGTCACCGTGCCGGCACAAATGTCCTACCCCACAGTTTTCCCCTCAGTCTCCCGAGTAAAATGATACCTGTCTTGTGTGGGTGGGGGCAGGGGCCTGTGACTGGGAAGAGCCCAAAACATAGGGAATAAGGGTATAGCACAGAGAATTCTAAGCACTACCTTGTTTTAAAAATACGTTTTTAGCCAATTCTGCATTGGACACCCACACAAGTGAGGTATCATTTTACTCGGGACACTAAGGAGAACGCTGTGGGTTAGGACATTTGTGCTCCCATGGTGATTCCACACAAAAATATGTGGAAAATGTGGTTTTTTCAGCTAAATTTGAGGTTTGCAGGGGATTCTGGGTAGGGAAACGTTGGGAGATCCACGCAAGCCATACCTCATTGGACTCCCCAGGGTGTCTAGTTTTCAGAAATGTGTGGGTTTGGTAGGTTTCCCTAGATGGCGGCGAGCCCGGGGCCAAAACCCTAGGTACTCCCCCCCTCCCCCAAAATACCAGGTAGTTTTGTTATAGGTAATTTTGAAGTCTCCACAGTACGTTTTGGGCCATTTCCTGTAGCAGCCACTATGCCTGCCCACACAAGTGAAGTACCATTTTTATCGGGAGACCTGGGGGAACGCTGGGTGGTAGGAAATTTGTGTCAGGCCGGTGATCCTACAACTTTCCTACACAGAAATGTGAGAACAAATTGATTTTTCAACTAAATTTGAGGTTTGCAGGGGATTCTGGGTAGGGAAACGTTGGGAGATCCACGCAAGCCATACCTCATTGGACTCCCCAGGGTGTCTAGTTTTCAGAAATGTGTGGGTTTGGTAGGTTTCCCTAGATGGCCGCCGAGGCCGGGGCCAAAAACCCAGGTGACCCCCCTTGCAAAACCAGGTTGTTTTGTGATAGGTCATTTTGATGTCTCCTCAATACGTTTTGGGCCCTTGCCTGTCGCGGGTACTTGACCCACCCACACAAGTGAGGTACCATTTTTATCGGGAGACCTAGGGGAATGCTGTGTAGAAGGAAATTTGTGGATCCACGTAGATTCCAGAACTTTCCCACACAGAAATTTGAGAAAAAAGTGATTTTTTTCAGCTAAATTTGAGGTTTGCAGGGGATTCTAGGTAGGAAAATGCTGGGGGACCCACGCAAGCCATACCTTGCTGGACTCCCCCGGGTGTCTAGTTTTAAAAAATGTGTGGGTTTGGTAGGTTTCCCTAGATGGCCGCCGAGCCCAGGGCCAAAAACTCATGGGACCCCCCTTGCAAAACCAGGTTGTTTTGTGATAGGTCATTTTGATGTCTCCTCAATACGTTTTGGGCCCTTGCCTGTCGCGGGTACTTGACCCACCCACACAAGTGAGGTACCATTGTTCTCGGAACACTTTGGGGAATGCGGGGTGGGTGGAATTTAGTGGATCAACACAGATTCCAGAACTTTCCACCACAGAAATGAGGAAAATGTTTTTTTTGACAAATTTTGAGGTTTGCAAAGGATTCTGGGTAACAGAACCTGGTGAGAGCCAGTCAAGTCACCCCATCCTGGATTCCCCTGGGTGTCTAGTTTTCAAAGAGGTATAGGTTTGCTAGGTTTCCCTAGGTGCCGGCAGAGCTAGGGTTCAAAATCTACAGCTAGGCACTATGCAAAAAAAGAGTCCGTTTTCACTGTGAAAATGTGGTGTCCACGTTGCGTTTTGGGCCGTTTCCTGTCGTGGGCACTAGGCCTACCCACACAAGTGAGATTCTACCATTTTTCTCGGAAGACTTTGGGGAACGCGGGGTGGGTGGAATTTTGTGGATCCACGCAGATTCCAGAACTTTTCCACCACAGAAATGTGAGGAAAATGTGTTTTTTTGGACAAATTTTTAGGTTTGCAAGGGATTCTGGGAAACAGAACCTGGTGAGAGCCAGTCAAGTCACCCCATCCTGGATTCCCCTGGGTGTCTAGTTTTTAAAAATGTATAGGTTTGCTAGGTTTCCCTAGGTGCTGGCAGAGTTCGGGTTCAAAATCTACAGCTAGGCACTTTGCAAAAAAAGGGTCAGTTTTCACTGTGAAAATGTGGTGTGTCCACGTTGCGTTTTGGGCCGTTTCCTGTCGCGGGCACTAGGCCTACCCACACAAGTGAGGTACCATTTTCATCAGGAGACTTAGGGTAACACAGAATTGTAGAGCAACTGTTATTACCTATTGACTTTCGATGCATTTCTGCCTTCCAAATGAAAGACAATGTGTAAAAAATAAGTCATTTTGAAAAATGACCTATAATTCTCATGCTAGTATGGGTACTCACAATTTCGGAAATGTGCAAATATCTACTGTTTCTAAACTCTATATTTTGTTCCAATTTCAGAAATACATAGGTGTCTTTCATACCCATTTTTCCATGTATATATTTTCCCAAATTATTGCTATATACCCGGTACATAATAAAAAACCATTGCAAGACGCTGCTCAGTTATTGGCTCTGGGTTCGTTGGGTTCTTGGTGAACCTACAAGTCCTATATATCCTCACAACCAGAAAGGTCGAGCGGATGTAACGGTATATTGCTTTCAAACAGCTGTCACAATTAGAAGAAGTTACAGGTGAAAACGTTGGCACAAATGGCTGTTTTTTATCAACTAATTTTCACTTTTTCCTATATTCAACTGTTAGTTTCTATAAAGAAACCTTGAAGGATCTACACAAATGACCCCTTGCTGAATTCAGAATTTTGTCTACTTTTCTAAAATGTATAGCTTTCCAGGATCCATTATTGGTTTCATACCCATTTCTACCATTAACTGGAAGAAGGTTGAAAGCACAAAAAATAGCAAAAATAGGCTATATCCCAGTAAAATGCCAAAACTGTGTAAAAAATGTTGGTTTTCTAACAAAAGTCTGTCAGTCCCTAAAAGCTGGGAAAATGGTGATTTCAGCCCCACAAACCCTTTGTTGATACCATTTGCAGGGAAAAAACCAGACGCTTTCATTTGCAGCACTTTTTTCCCATTTTTCGAAAAACAAAAAATATATATTTGCTGTATTTTGGCTAATTTCTGGGTCCCCTCCAGGGGAACCAACAAACCCTGGTTACATTTAGAATCCCCATGATGTTGGAAGAAAAGGACGCAAATTTGGCGTGGATACCTTATGTGGTCAAAAAGTTACAGGGGCCTAAGCGCGAACTACCCCAAATAGCCAAAAAAAGGCTTAGCACAGGGGGGGAAAAGGCCTAGCAGCGAAGGGGTTAATTTGCTGCAAGAGTTTACTAAACTGGACACAGAGCCAGATTTAAACTTGACATGCCCCTAAAAGCACTGCTGTGCGTGTAGTCTCATTTGGCCTCAGAAACGCACATCTTATTTATTGTTTCTTTTGTTATATTTACAAGTTTTTTGTTATATCCACTTCTTTCTCACGTTATCTCCAGGATTTGGGGCGCTATACAAAATACTTTTAATTGGCTTGAGGCAGCTAACAAGTGCCTTTGGTGTTACCGCTGTAGAGGTTCCAGGGCATGGGAAATGTTATGGTAGAGGCAAATGTTCTCACAACATTCTGCTCAAATTGGGAGTGACACAGAAAGATGTGCTTATCAGGTGCTTCTGGACACAATGCTGCTGACTACATAAAACACATTGACAGCATTACGCTGAGTACAACATGAGGGCATTTAGTTGCCTGACTCCCTTGAAATGTTGTACCAATCAGATATGAAAGGAGATAGAGTTCTAAAAGATGGAGCGGAGTTCTTTACAGAAGGCATTTCTACCATGCCGAGTATAAATACAGCATGTTTTAGTTAGCCAAGTGTGCATCTGGTCGTTATGTAGGATGACAACAGTGTGATCAATGACACATGTGATCTTTGTGCAGTGCTTGATACACGAAGCAAAGGGTTTCAAAGGTAAATCATACCGTTACCGGGAGCCACAGCAGTGCAATTAAGGCATGTGTCCAGAGTATGGCTACCGATGAAAACAAATACACGAAGTGGGAACTATCCACTTTGTTCAAGCTTTACTCACAGTCAGTGCCTGGATAGTCACAGTTAATGGCTGGATAGGTGTTAATTAATGCCCATGGAGGCCGTCTTACATTCTGGTATCAGAGACAGTGTATTTCATTCTACCATATATTTGATTTTTGGGTCTATTAAATGAATCAATGCTGGAGAACTTTAGTAAAAGGCGGTACGGTTTTAAATTTTTTTATTTGGCAATTAGCCTTCCCATGCTTTCACTGGAATATAAACCAACGAAAACCTAGGAAGGTAGGAGCGTGATGCTTCACTGAAATAATGTCTTTCACACTACCTTAGATCACTACAGTTACCTACCTAGCTTTGCAAAGACAGTTAGCATGAAGTACTGCTGGTGCCTTGCCTCTAGCCAAATGAGCAGGAGTTTGCTGGTCCTCTACATTTTTGTACGCAACAAAGAATGCATGTTTTATGCAGCAAAGAATCCAGGTTTTTATACAAAGAGTTGTTCTGAAAATTTGAATTCTGATAGCTCTGCTCTTGCAAAACACACAAGATGATGGACGGAATGCTGCACATTGGCAAACATTCACCCCCAGTCACAGATCTGGGTTTAATCCATCGTTATTTTGCTTCACCACGCCACCCCAGTTCAGACATAGCCATATGCAAATCAGTCTTGACCGTGTGCCTCATGGGAACAGTCCAGACCGAACTGCCAAGCCATGTCTTCCCTGGACCGGAATCAAGCATACTAGGACCGGTTTCAGGCTATCAGCCTTCATCAGCCAGGATAGCTTGACTCCAGTGGCGTAGTGAGCACGGGACCCACGTCTGGGCATACCCTTCCCACATAGGGCGAAATGCAAAACACACAAGATGATGGACGGAATTCTGCACATTGGGAAACATTCACCCCCAGTCACAGATCTGGGTTTAATCCATCGTTATTTTGCTTCACCACGCCACCCCAGTTCAGACATAGCCATATGCAAATCAGTCTTGACCCTGTGCCTCATGGGAACAGTCCAGACCGAACTGCCAAGCCATGTCGTCCCTGGACCGGAATCAAGCATCCTAGGACCGGTTTCAGGCTATCAGCCTTCATCAGCCAGGATAGCTTGACTCCAGTGGCGTAGTGAGCACGGGACCCATGATGATGGATTAAACCCAGATCAGTTGACTGGGGGGTGAGTGCTTGCAATGTTCAACACTCCGTCCATCATCCCCTTTGGTTTTGCTATGTTCGCCCTAAGTTGGCAGGGTATGCCCAGACGTGGGTCCCTTGCTCACTTTGCCACTGGATTCAAGATAGCCTGGCTGATGACGGCTGTAAGCCAGAAACCGGTCCCAGGATGCTTGTTTCCGGTCCAGGGAAGACATGGCTTGGCAGTTCGGGCTGGACTGTTCCCATGAGGCACAGGGTCAGACTGATTTGCATATGGCCATGTCTGAACTGGGGTGGCGGAGTGAGCTAAAGAATGATGATGGATTAAACCCAGATCAGTTGACTGGGGGTGAGTGCTTGCAATGTTCAACACTCCGTCCATCATCCCCTTTGGTTTTGCTATGTTCGCCCTAAGTTGGCAGGGTATGCCCAGACGTGGGTCCCTTGCTCACTTTGCCACTGGATTCAAGATAGCCTGGCTGATGACGGCTGTAAGCCAGAAACCGGTCCCAGGATGCTTGTTTCTGGTCCAGGGAAGACATGGCTTGGCAGTTCGGGCTGGACTGTTCCCATGAGGCACAGGGTCAGACTGATTTGCATATGGCCATGTCTGAACTGGGGTGGCGGAGTGAGCTAAAGAATGATGATGGATTAAACCCAGATCAGTTGACTGGGGGTGAGTGCTTGCAATGTTCAACACTCCGTCCATCATCCCCTTTGGTTTTGCTATGTTCGCCCTAAGTTGGCAGGGTATGCCCAGACGTGGGTCCCTTGCTCACTTTGCCACTGGATTCAAGATAGCCTGGCTGATGACGGCTGTAAGCCAGAAACCGGTCCCAGGATGCTTGTTTCCGGTCCAGGGAAGACATGGCTTGGCAGATCGGGCTGGACTGTTCCCATGAGGCACAGGGTCAGACTGATTTGCATATGGCCATGTCTGAACTGGGGTGGCGGAGTGAGCTAAAGAATGATGATGGATTAAACCCAGATCAGTTGACTGGGGGTGAGTGCTTGCAATGTTCAACACTCCGTCCATCATCCCCTTTGGTTTTGCTATGTTCGCCCTAAGTTGGCAGGGTATGCCCAGACGTGGGTCCCTTGCTCACTTTGCCACTGGATTCAAGATAGCCTGGCTGATGACGGCTGTAAGCCAGAAACCGGTCCCAGGATGCTTGTTTCCGGTCCAGGGAAGACATGGCTTGGCAGTTCGGGCTGGACTGTTCCCATGAGGCACAGGGTCAGACTGATTTGCATATGGCCATGTCTGAACTGGGGTGGCGGAGTGAGCTAAAGAATGATGATGGATTAAACCCAGATCAGTTGACTGGGGGTGAGTGCTTGCAATGTTCAACACTCCGTCCATCATCCCCTTTGGTTTAGCTCTGCTCTTGCACCTGAGGTATATTTAGTGATCAATAGTGTCATGGGTTCCAGGAACGCTTCTGAGATATGTGTCAGGAAGACCTCCGTTAGTTCAATAGTAGAATGAGAGATTATTATAGTAGGCCTACAACATCCTAATAACTGGGACTCTTATCATTCCTCCCCTGATGAGACATTTTTTTACAAACCCCTCAGACAGTGAACATCTTCGGTGTCCTACTTGATCCCTACCATAGCAAGATCTTACAAATGTATGCGCATCTCAACAGTAGTTTATTTCACATATCTAACTTTAAAAAATCATCTATCTCATTACATTTTCTCTCAGATATGTATTTTATTGAAACACTATTAAACCTCAGACTTGATTACTAAAACTTGGAATACATGGGCTGTAGTCTAGAGCTACTATACAAATGACAAATGGCTCAAATTGAGGACAGAATGTATGATCAGGGTATCAGAAGAAAGAAATTGTACTGGTTGGGGGAGTTCATTTTAAGTGCCTTAGCTCATTACATCATTGCATTTAAAGGCCTAACCCTTACTCTCTAAGTGAGAAAAATATTTTTACCCTAGCTAACAGTATTTTAAGAACTACAGACACTGACTTACTGTGCACAGGTGCATTCTGTTTCACCTCACTAGGGGGAAGGCAGCTGTTTAACCAAGGTGTAAAGTTCTTCAATTCTGTTTCTATGGCCAGCACCCTGTATCAACAGGTTTAGTTAGCTTAACGGTCCAAGCCTCACTGTTCTCTTAATACCCAGTTTAGTCTGTCACTAACAAGAATTAGATGAGCACCTAGAGACGTTTTGGAGTATAGTGTGCTATTTAAGTGACTTAAAACTCAATTCAACTCAGACCCGGTGAGCAGACGGGACATTTTCCATTCTATGGACCCTTTAGAATGTCTACTGAGGTATCTTAGATATTTTTCTGAAACTCTTAAGTATATTCTAATTTAATTATATTAAGTAACCTTTTGTATTGATGCTCTCCTGCAATGACTGGTAAAGGTCTGTCCTTCCTCCTGCTGGGGTACTGAAGAGCCAGTGGGGATATTTCAGTACATCATGATTGTGTGGAGGACTATGTGCTTCAAGACCTTGCCTGTCTTAAGGTATAGGGCTGTAGTTCTGTTATCTGCATAGACTGTAGTAATGTTTGGAACGAGGGAGTAAATTCCTTGGCCTACCTCTGGCACCTCAAAAGTAGTCTCAAAACCGTACAAAACATTCTTTGATGGCCTTTGCTGATTTAGTACTTCTTTAGTTCTATTTGTACAAGAAGCGGTTTTGGTTGCCTTAAGAAATGTGTCAACTTTATTGCCAAAAATTGTAGCCCATCAAAAGATATTGCCAAAATATGAGTTTGCCAACACAAGATGATGGACGGAGCGCTGAAACTTTTCAGACACTCACCCCCAGTCACAGATCTGGGTTGAATCCATCATCGTTCTTTAGCTCACTTTGCCACCCCAGTTCAGACACAGCTATATGCAAATCAGTCTTGACCCTGTGCCTCATGGGAACAGTCCAGCCCGAACTGCCAAGCCATGTCTTCCTGGACCGGAAACAAGCATCCTGGGACCGGTTTCGGGCTAACAGCCCTCATCAGCCAGGCTAGCTTGAATCCAGTGGCAAAGTGAGCAAGGGACCCACGTCTGGGCATACCCTGCCAACTTAGGGCGAACAAAGCAAACACAAGGAGATGATGGACGGAGCGCTGAAACTTTTCAGACACTCACCCCCAGTCACAGATCTGGGTTGAATCCATCATCGTTCTTCAGCTCACTTTGCCACCCTAGTTCAGACACAGCTGAGGCCCAGATCTCTGTACTGGGGTGAATGTATGACATTGTTCTGCATTCTGTCCATCAATTGTTCTTTTAGCATTTGTCACCCCGAGTAGGACGGGTATGCCCAGACGTGGGTCCCGTGCTCTCCATGCCACTGGAGTCAAGCTACCCTGGCTGATGAGGGCTGAAAGCCCGAATCCGGTCCTAGGATGCTTGTTTCCAGTCCAGGGAGGGCCTGGCCAGGCAGTTCGGGCTGGACTGTTCCCATTGGGCGCAGGGTCAAGACTGATTTGCATATGGCTGGGTCCAAACTGGAATGACATGGTGAGCAAACAAACGATGGATTTAGGCCCAGATCTCTGTACTGGGGTGAATGTATGACATTGTTCTGCATTCTGTCCATCAATTGTTTTTTTTTCTTCAAAATATGAGTTTGTTCATCAGTTCTGAAATGGGTTACGTTAGACATACCACCTGTCACAGTACTTCGGAGTTAGACAACAAGTGAAAACTTGAGTGGTCTTAGCTGCTTGACTGGCTGCCAGGGGCCATTATGTCAAAAAATATGATTTGCCAAAAAGGAGGAAAAAGAGAAAACTCTTCATCTTGTTCCATTTTTCCCACAAAGAATTTACCATTCAGATAGTTGGTGAAGAGGTCATAGACACCTTGATACTGCTACAGCTATACAGTGCCTACCAATATACAACCTGGCCTTGGATGACCCCTCAAGTAGGGTGGAGCCAAGTCAGGGGCTTTATACTTCTTTCTGTCATTGGCAACTAGGGTCAGGGTAGACAAAGCAGCTTTAGAAATGTCTTTCTGGGTTCGAGTGGTTTAGGAAGACCACTCCATCAAAATAAAACAGTAAAAGAAAAAAAGCACTCATGCTTAGGAGCAGGTCATTTAATGGTACTCATCGTTTTTTCTTAGCAGTAGTGTTCCTAAATTTGTACAATCAACTGCCCTTCGCCTAACTGATTAATATGTTTAAGGATCGGTGTTGTACTCATCTTCAAAGTATTTCTCCTCTCGTTGAGAAAGTCTGAAAAATCTTGATGGTTAGGATACCTCTAAACTGGAATTTAGGTGATGCTTTCTTGTGTTTCAGAGGTGTATTCTCTGGGTAAGCATGGGTATAATTTGAGATAAAAGATATATATAATAAGTGACTAAAATGGTGGATAAGCCAATGTAGAGAAGATGATACAACTTTTCATGCAGCATTTTACAGGGAAACATTTTCAAGAACAAATATAATTTTCTCTGTGTTGCTCAATGGCTCTGGGTAGCACTGTTGTCTGTTTAGGAGAGAGCCAGGAAAGAAAAAGGAAACTGCTACTTACCAGTATGCATCTGTTCTTGGCATGTAGAGCTGTAGATTCGTATACTTGTGCATAGATCGCCATCTGGTCTTGGGCTCGGATGTTTGCACTTTGTTTTTGTCTTGGAAGAAGTCTTTGTAGTCACGGGGTAGGTGACTCCTCCTTAGGACGATAGTGCGCATGGGCATCGACTCAGTCTCCAGATTGTTTTGCCATGGAGGGTTATGATGGAGTTAGTAAGAAATAGAAAAAGATGTCCATGTGTAATGTATCTAAGTAAGATAGTACTGGAACAGATAGAGGTATCCGGGGAGGCGGGTGGGCGTATACGAATCTACAGCTCTACATGCCAAGAACAGATGCATACTGGTAAGTAGCATTTTCCGTTCGAGGCATATGAGCTGTAGATCGTATACTTGTGCATAGACTATACAGCAGTTACCTCGTTAGCGGTGGCTACCTGTTTCTGTTGCAGCGGTTTGAAAAAGTGTTCTTAATACAGCCTGGCCCACACTAGCTTGCTGTTTTGCTTGCACGTCTACACAATAGTGTTTTGTGAACGTGTGTGGTGTAGACCCAAGTTGCTGCTTTGCAGATGTCATCTAGGGGAATGTTCCCTAAGAATGCCATAGATGCCCCTAGTTTACGTGTGGAGTGAGCCTTAGGGGGAATGGTTAAGGTGCGTTTAGCTTTGGCATAGCATATCTGGATGCATTTAACAATCCACCTCGCAATCCCTGTTTTTGAGATAGGATTGCCTTTATGAGGTGTGGAGAAAGCCACAAAAAGTTGTTTAGTGTTTCTAAAGGATTTTGTTCTTTCAATGTAGTAAATTATGGCTCTTTTTACGTCTAGCGTGTGAAGAGCTCGTTCTGCTACTGAGTCTGGTAGAGGGAAAAAGTCTGGGAGCTCTACAGACTGGTTAAGGTGGAAAGCAGAGACGACTTTAGGTAGAAATTTTGGGTTAGTCCTAAGAACCACTTTGTTATGATGTATTTGGAGAAATGGTTCTTGTATGGTTAATGCCTGGAGTTCACTAACTCTTCTGAGAGAGGTGATCGCCACCAGGAAGGCTACTTTCCAAGTGAGAAATTGTAGTTCGCATTTATGCATAGGTTCAAATGGGGGACCAATGAGTCTGGTCAGTACCACATTTAGGTTCCACACTGGAGAGGGTGGAACTCTAGGTGGAATTATTCTTTTAAGTCCTTCCATAAATGCTTTGATAGCTGGTACCCTAAACAAAGACAAGTGTTCTCTGTTTTGGAGATAGGCTGCTATTGCAGCGAGATGTAGTCTAATGGATGTATACGCTAGGTTACATTGTTGTAGATGTAAAAGGTAACAGATGATGTTTTGAATAGAAGCATCTCGTGGGTTGATTTTGTTATTTGTACAGTAAATTACAAATCTTTTCCATTTTGCGGCATAGCAGGCTCTAGTGGTAGGACGTCTAGCTTCTTTAATGATGTTCATGCAGTCTGGCGGGAGATTAAGGTAGCCAAACTCTAAGATTTCAGGTGCCAGATCGCAAGGTTGAGCTGACTGGGATCTGGATGCCTAATCTCTCCATGGTTCTGAGTGAGAAGCTTGGGTGAGAGGCGTAGCTTTTGATGAGGAACTATCGATAGTTCCAAGAGGGTTGTGAACCATGGCTGTCGGGCCCATGTTGGAGCAAGTAGGATCATTGTGAAGGAATGCTGTTTGAGCTTCCGAATCACTAGCGGAATGAGCGGGAGAGGCGGAAAAGCGAAAGCAAATTTGCCTGACCAGTTCATCCATAGCGCATTGCCTTTGGACAATGGGTGTGGATACCTGGATGCGAAGCTTGGGAATTTTGCGTTTTGGTGTGTGGCGAACAGGTCTATTTCTGGGTGGCCCCACATTTGAAAGAATGGAAGCAGAACTTGAGGATGAAGTTCCCATTTGTGGATCTGCTGTGTTTGGCAACTGAGTAGATCTGCCATTTGATTGTGTACTCCTGGGAGGTGTTCTGCAAGGAGATATATGTTTTGAGGAATGGCCCATCTCCATATGCTTTGAGCTAGGTGTGAAAGCTGCAGAGAGTGTGTCCCCCCGCTGTTTTTGTATGTAATACATTGCGGTCATGTTGTCTGTACGGACTAGGACAGCTTTGCTTACGAGGTGGAGTTGAAAAGATTTTAACGCTAGGAAGATTGCCAACAATTCCAGGTAATTTATGTGGAATTGTTTTTGTTGAGGGGTCCATATACCCTGAATGGTATGGGTTTGAAGATGAGCTCCCCAGCCGGTGAGCGATGCGTCTGCTGTTAGCACTATCTGTGGAACCGGGTCGAGGAACGGCCGCCTTTGGAAAGGTTTTGTGTGTTCCACCATTGCAGAGAGCGATGGATGCGGTTGTCTACCAACACCAGATCTGTTAGTTGACCTTGAGCCTGGTTCCACTGACGTGCCAAACACCCCTGTAAGGGACGCATTTGGAGTCTTGCATAAGGGACGATGAGAATGCGAGAGGCCATCATCCCGATTAGTTGCATGAACATTTGCGCTGGTAGTGAGTGTTGAGGCTGAAATTTTGCTATTAGAGCTTGTATGGTGCTTATCCTGACTGGGTTGGGATATGCTAGAGCTTTTGAAGTGTTTATTGTAGCTCCTAGATATTGTTGTGTTGTGGACGGTTGGCGATGGGAGAGGTTGACTGTGAATCCCAAATCGTGCAGCAACTGTATTGTTTTGTATGTGTGTTGAACACAGCTGTTGTGTGACTTGGCTTTTATGAGCCAGTCGTCCAGGTAAGGGAAAACGTGAATATGTTGTCTTCGTAAGTGAGCCGCCACTACTGCGAGGCACTTGGTGAAGACTCTGGGTGCTGTGGTTACTACGAATGGGAGGACTTTGAATTGGTAGTGTTGGCCGCTTATCACAAACCTGAGGTATTTCCTGTGAGCGGGGTGAATGGGAATGTGAAAGTAGGCGTCCTTTAAATCCAGAGTGGATAGAAAGTCGCCTTGTTGGAGCAGTGGGAGTACCTGTTGAAGAGTGACCATATGGAAATGGTCTGACTGAATGTATAGATTTAATGGCCTGAGGTCCAGTATTGGTCTGAGAGAGCCGTCCTTTTTTTGGTATTAGAAAGTATAGTGAATACACTCCTGTGCCTTGATGAGGCAAAGGGACTGGTTCTATTGCATGTTTTTGTAACAGGGAAAGAACCTCTTGTTTGAGAAGAGTGAGATGTTCGGAGGACATTGGGCGTTCTCTGGGCGGAATGTTTGGTGGAGTACCAGTGAGTTCCAGGCAATTACCATACTGGATAATTTGTTTTACCCACTTGTCTGTTGTAATGGAATTCCAGACAGGTAGGAACTGTGATAGGCGTCCCCCGACAGGAGTGGAATGGTCGGGGGGAAGTCACTGCTTGGTTGCAGGGGAAGTGCAGGTGGAATTATTTTTGCCTCTTCCCCTATTGTTGTTTCCTCTATATCCTCCTCGATAGTACCCTCGGGAGGAGGAAGGTTGATTTTGGTTTTTGTAAGTAGAGGAGGTATTCTCGGATGACATTGTTTTGGAGCCGCCCCTATAAAACGAACGATGAAAGGAGCCTCTGTTAGAGGATAGTTGTAGGGCTCCCATAGATTTGGCAGTTTCGGTATCTTTCTTCATTTTTTCTAATGAAGAATCAACATTTGGTCCAAAGAGATGTTGTTGGTCAAAAGGCTGGTTTAGTATAGCTGACTGTACCTCTTGTTTGAATCCGGAGATTCGAAGCCAAGCATGGCGGCGTAGCAAGATACTGGTGTTAATGCCACGGGATGCTGTGTCAGAGGCGTCAAGTGCACATTTTATAGAGGTGTTTGTAATTAATTAACCCTCTTGAATGAGGTCGTTGGCTTTACCCTTGTATTGATCTGGTAAATGCTGCATTAGCTTTTCTAGTTCATCATAGTGCGCTCTGTCATAACGTGCTAAGAGGGCTTGCGCATTGGCAATACGCCAACTATTAGCGGCTTGTGACGAAATTCGTTTGCCTGACGCGTCTATAAGCTATGACTCCTTATCAGGAGGAGGTGCGTCGCCTGTGGCTTGTGAATTGGCTCGCTTGCGGGCATTAGATACAACAAGGGAGTCCAGGGGGACTTGACCTCTAATATAAACTGGGTCAGTAGGAGCAGCTTTATATTTTTTATCAACTCTTGGGGTAAGTATTCTTGCTCTAACTGGGTCCTTGAATACTTCATTAGTGTGCTTTAGCATGCCTTTTAACATTGGCAATGTATTAGTAGATTTTTCGGATGGAGCGAAAGTTTCCATGAGGAAATCCTCCTCTAATGGGTCAGTGTGTAATTCTACTCCATGATATAGAGCAGCCCTATTGATAAGATGTGCGAATCCTATATTATCATCAGGTGGTGATGGTCTGGAGGGATATAGGTCCGGATCATTACTATTGTCTGGGTCTTTATCATACTCGTCCCATGGATCTGGGTGTTGTGGTATGTATGGTGTGATGGTCATTATCCCCATCCTCATCCCCATCCCCGTCCCTATTAGTGTCGTCATCCGTGTCATTATCCCCTTGTTGTTCAGGGGAGAAATGAGGTGGTGGTGAGTTATATGGAGATATTAGTAAGTTAGGATCAATAGGTGGAGGAGAGGGAGGTATGTAAGGGGGAGAGGGGTTAGTACCCATATGCTTACTCTTTTTGAGAGGTATATGGTGTTCCTCTGAAATGTCCTGTTTCCGTTTCTTAGGAAGGGTTGCTACAAGACGTCCAGTTGTTGGATCAATATGCAATTTCTTTTGCTTGGGATCCATTTTTTGTTGTAAAGGAAGTTCTTTAGTTGGTAATTCCTTCTGTTTGGGTGTTTCAGAGGGTAGTTTATGGGTAGTCTGTTTTTTCGGTTCCGAATCCTTTGGTGCATGTTGTTTATGCTCCGAAGGTTTGTGTAAAGGCTTGTCTTTTGTAACTTTCGGATCCGAAGGCTTATCTTTGGGTTTCGGCTCCGAAGATTTGGGTTTAGTTATTGCCGGTTCCGAAATTTTTGGTTTATGAGATTTCGGGTCGGAGTCTTTCGGTGCCGAAGACGACTTCGGTGCCAGTATGGAAACATCGGATCCATGTTTGGATTTGGTTTTTGGTGCCGGAGATGGAGTTTCGGTACCGTGGGGACGGCTCGATCCCGAGCCGGAGGCTTTGTCTTTCGGTTTCATATCCGGGCCGGAGGGCGGGCATCTGAACCATGTTTTTGGTGTTTCCCTAGGCCCGAGGGCGAAGGTAGTACCGGAGCCTTAATGTGTTTTTTGGTGACTTGGGGCTTGTTACTCACAGTTCGTTGACCCGGAGTAATGTGAGAGTCTTCCTCCATGTCGGAGTCGTCAACTTCAGACACGGAGAGGTCTTCCTCTTGTTCGGCGCTGTGCTGATGAGAATCACCCTGTTCTCCGAAGATGTCCGGCACCGGGCTAGTGCCGCGTCTCATCTCGTGACGTCGAGCCCGACGGTCACGAATCGTTTTCTTCGATCGGAATGATCGGCAGGCCTCGCAGCTACTTTCTTCGTGCTCTGGGGATAGGCACAGATTACAAACCTCGTGTAGGTCTGTGTGTGGAAATTTAGCACCATACCCGGGGCATTTTTTAAATGGAGTCCGTTCCATCGACTGCTGGCGTGGTCGGCGCGGGTCGGCCTTGCGGCCCGCGTCGAAGCTCTCGATCAAAGTTGCTGGATTTCAACGATGCGCGTCGAAGGGGAAAACCGTGATCGAAACAATACCATCGAGGGGTAATGGTTGCGCGTCGAAAAGGTTCGAACAGGATCCTGAACAGGAGCGCAGCAATACACATCCGAACCCGATGGCGGAAAAAAACAATCTGGAGATGGAGTCGATGCCCATGCGCACTATCGTCCTAAGGAGGAGTCACCTACCTCGTGACTACAAAGACTTCTTCCAAGACAAAAACAAAGTGCAAACATCCGAGCCCAACACCAGATGGCGATCTATGCACAAGTATACGATCTACAGCTCATATCCCTCGAACACACTATTTACTAGTGGTGTCATTGGCATTACTAATAGTGTCACTGAAATTACAACGCTTGCAAAAAGATGTCTTCAACAATTAAGAAGTCAACTGTGGTCTCAACAACGATTAATCGACAGTTGATTACTGTCGAAATAATAAGGGCGGTAGATGTCACATGGCTGTGGTCATCAAAAGTGTTGACCAAGAGCAGATGAAATAACAAGAATGACAAGTCAGTCAGACACTGTTCTTTACTTAAGGGTAGCTCTCCTTTGCTTTTGTTCTTCCCGTTTTTACGATGACATGAGAAAACCTTGCCCACGCAGTAACTCAGGAATGATAATGGAAGGTGGCTGGGCACTGCACCATCTTCTTTATGGAGGATAAAAAAGTCCCTTCTTTCAAAGAGAGTTCTGTCTTCTCTTGCAAGATTTTAAAGTTTTTAATGAAAAACACTGACAATATAGTATTTGCCCACATCTGGTACTGACTGAAAGTTATAGATGCACTGTTAAGGCAGAACCTATGAATGAATATTATTCTAATCGCATTTCTGTCTATGTTTAAGGTAAATGCTACTTACCCAGTATGCATCTGTTCTTGGCATATAGAGCTGTAGAGTAATATGCTATGCATAGATCTCCATCTAGTGTTGGGTCCGGATGTTTGCACTTTGTTTTTCTTCGAAGAAGTCTTTCCAGTCACGAGGTAGGTGACTCCTCCTTTCGGTGATAGTGTGCAAGGGCATCGACTCCATTGTTAGATTGTTTTCCCGCAGAGGGTGATAATGGAGATAGTAGGAGTAGTAAAAGGAGATGTCCATAAATGCATGTATCTAAGTAAGATATTACTGCAACAGGTATAGGTACCCGGGGAGGTGGGTGGACGCATATGACTCTACAGCTCTATATGCCAAGAACAGATGCATACTGGGTAAGTAGCATTTTCCGTTCGAGGCATATGAGCTGTAGATCATATGCTATGCATAGACTATATAGCAGTTATCTCCCAAAGCGGTGGCTAACCTGTATCTGTTGCAGTGGTCTGAAATAATGTACGTAAAACTGCCTGGCCCACTCAAGCTTGTTGTCTTGCTAACACATCTACACAATAGTGTTTTGTGAATGTGTGAGGTGTAGACCATGTTGCAGCTTTGCATATGTCATCTATGGGTATATTTCCTAAGAATGCCATAGAAGCCCCCAGTTTGCGTGTAGTGTGTGCTCTAGGGGGAACTGTTAATGTTAGTTTCGCTTTTGTGTAGCAGATTTGAATGCACAACTATCCACCTTGCAATTCCTGATTTTGATATGGGATTGCCTTTGTGTGGTGGAGCAAAAGCGACAAAGTTGATTTGTGTTACGGAACGGTTTTGTCCTTTCTATGTAATACAGCAATGCTCTTTTTACATCTAATGTGTGTAGAGCACGTTCTGCTACTGAATCTGGTTGAGGGAAGAACACTGGTAACTCAACAGATTGATTGATGTGAAAAGCAGAAATGACTTTAGGAAGGAATTTAGGATTAGTCCGAAGAACTACTTTATTTTGGTGCATTTGTAAAAAAGGTTCTTCTATAGTTAATGCCTGAAGCTCACTTACTCTTCTGAGTGATGTGATAGCCACCAGGAAAGCAGTTTTCCATGTGAGAAATTGCAGTTCACATTTGTGCAATGGCTCAAAGGGTGGACGCATTAGTCTGGTGAGGACAATGTTGAGATTCCATACTGTAGCAGGTGGACGTCTCGGGGGAATAACTCTTTTGAGTCCTTCCATAAAAGCTTTAATGACAGGTACTCTAAAAATAGATAGATGTTGTCTATTTTGTAGGTATGCAGCTAGATGTAAACGTATGGACGTGTATGCTAAATTGGAACGTTGTAGATGTAACAAATAGCATATAATGTTTTGGACAGAAGCATCAAGTGGGTTGATGTGGTTGTTATTACAGTAAATCACAAACCGCTTCCACTTTGCTGCATAGCAGGCTCTTGTGGTAGGACGTCTAGCTTCTTTGATGATATTCATACAGTCTGGCGGTAGATTAAGATAGCCAAACTCTAAGACTTCATGTGCCAGATCGCCAGATTGAGTTGACTGGGGTGTGGGTGTCTTATTTCTCCCTGGCTCTGTGTGAGGAGATTGGGTGTAAGACGTAGTTTTTGATGAGGAACTACTGAGAGTTTCAATAGGGTTGTGAACCATGGTTGACGTGCCCATGTGGGAGCAACTAGGATTAGTGTCAGGGGCGCTTGTTTGAGTTTCCGAACCACTAATGGAATGAGTGGGAGAGGCGGAAAAGCGTAAGCAAATATCCCTGACCAGTTCATCCATAGTGCATTGCCTTTGGACAATGGGTGTGGATACCTGGACGCAAAGTTTGGGCATTTTGCGTTTAGGTGCGTGGCGAACAGGTCTATGTCTGGAAAGCCCCACATTTGAAAGAATGGGAGGAGAACTTGAGGGTGAAGTTCCCATTCGTGGACTTGCTGTGTCTGACGACTTAGCAGGTCTGCCATCTGATTGTCTACTCCTGGGAGATGTTCTGCTAGGAGATGGATGGAGTTAGTAAGAGTAGTAAAGAGAGATGTCCGTGTATATTGTATCTAAGTAAAATAGTACTTCAACAGGTATAGGTACCCGGGGAGGTGGGCGGGCGCATGAGTTTCTACAGCTCTACATGCCAAGAACAGATTCACACTGTGGTAAGTAGCATTTTCCGTTCGAGGCATGTGAGCTGTAGATCACATGCTATGCATAGACTATATAGCAGTTATGTCCCAAAGCGGTGGCTAACCTGTAGCTGTTGCAGCTGTCTGAAATAGTGTACGTAAAACTGCCTGTCCCACACCAGCTTGTTGTCTAGCTAACACATCTATGCAATAGTGTTTTGTAAAGGTGCGTGGTGTAGACCATGTTGCAGCTTTGCAGATGTCATCTATGGGTATATTTCCTAAAAATGCCATAGAGGCCCATAGTTTGCGAGTGGAATGCGCTCTAGGGGGAATTGTTAATGTGCGTTTAGCTTTAATGTAGCATATTTGAATCCACTTAACTATCCACCTTGCAATACCTGATTTTGATATTGGATTGCCTCTATGTGGTGGAGCAAAAGCAACAAAAAGTTGCTTTGTTTTCCTGAAAGGTATTGTTCTTTCAATGTAGTATAGTAATGCTCTTTGACATCTAATGTGTGAAGAGCAGGTTCTGCCACTGAATCTGGTTGAGGGAAGAACACAGCCAACTCAACAGATTGGTTGATATGAAAGGCAGAAATGACTTTAGGTAAAAATTTGGGGTTAGTCCTAAGAACCACTTTGTTTTGGTGTATTTGTAAAAATGGCTCTTCTATGGTTAGTGCCTGAAGCTCACCCACTCTTCTCAGAGATGTGATGGCTGTGAGGAAGGCTACCTTCCAAGTGAGAAATTGAAGTTCACATTTGTGCAATGGCTCAAAAGGTGGACCCATCAGTCTTGTAAGAACTTTGTTGAGATTCTGGGGGGAATGACTCTTTTAAGTCCTTCCATAAATGCTTTAATAGCAGGCACTCTAAAAAGAGACAAATGCTGTCTGTTTTGTAGATATGCAGCAAGATGTAAGCGTATGGATGTGTACGCTAAATTGGAACGCTGTAGATGTAATAGATAGCAAATGATGTTTTGGATTGAAGCATCTAGCGGATTGATTTGATTGTTGTTACAGTAAATGACAAACCGCTTCCACTTTGCTGCATAGCATGCCCTTGTGGTAGGGCGTCTAGCCTCTTTGATAATGTTCATGCAGTCTGGCGGAAGATTAAGATAGCCAAACTCTAGGATTTCAGGTGCCAGATCGCAAGGTTGAGATGACTGGGATCTGGATGTCTTATCTCTCCATGGTTCTGAGTGCGAAGCTTGGGAGTAAGGTGTAGTTTTTGGTGAGGAACTACTGATAGCTCCAATAGGGTTGTGAACCAGGGTTGACGGGCCCATGTGGGAGCAACTAGGATTAGTGTCAGGGACTGCTCTCTGAGCTTCCGAACCACTAATGGAAAGAGTGGGAGAGGAGGAAAAGTGCAAGCAAATATCCCTGACCAATTGATCCATAGTGCATTGCCTTTGGACAATGGGTGTGGATACCTGGATGCGAAGTTTGGGCATTTTGCGTTTAGGTGGGTGGCGAACAGATCTATGTCTCGGAAGCCCCACATTTGGAAGAATGGGAGGAGAACATGAGGGTGGAGTTCCCATTCGTGGATCTGCTGTCGTTGACGACTGAGCAGATCGGCAATCTGGTTGTTTACTCCGGGAAGGTGTTCTGCAACGAGATATATTTTTTGAGATATTGCCCATCTCCAGATGCTCTGGGCTAGCTGTGAGAGATGGAGAGAGTGTCCCCCTCCGTTTTTGTAAGTAATACATTGCTGTCATGTTGTCTGTACGAATCAGGACAGCTTTGCCTACTAGATGAAGTTGAAAGGCTTTCAATGCTAGAAAAATTGCTAGCAGTTCCAGATGGTTTAGGTGGAGTTGTTTTTGTTGCAGAGTCCACATGCCCTGAATGGTATGTTTTTGAAGATGAGCTCACCAACCAGTGAGCGATGCTTCTGCTCTTTAGCACTATCTGTGGAACCGGGTCAACGAATGGCCGCCCCTTGGAAAGGTTTTGTATGTTCCACCACTGCAGAGAGCGATGGGTGCGGCCATCCACCAACACTAGATCTGATAACTGACCTTGAGCCAGGTTCCACTGACGTGCTTAGCATTCCTGTAGGGGACGCATTTGGAGTCTTACATAAGGAACTATTAAAATGCAAGATGCCATCATTCCTATCAGTTGCATGAACACTCGAGCTGGTAATGAGTGTTGAGGCTGAAACTGCGATATTAGAGTTTGCATGTTGCGGATCCTGACTAGGTTGGGGCACGCTAGAGCTTTCTGAGTGTTTACTGTAGCTCCTAGATACACTTGTGTGTTGGATAGTTGGAGATGAGACTTGGTGAGGTTTACAGTGAACCCAAGGTCGTGAAGCAGTTGGACTATTTTTCGAGTGTGGCGTAGGCAGTTTGGT
The DNA here is from genome assembly GCA_963921515.1 of Calotriton arnoldi. Taxonomy (NCBI): domain Eukaryota; kingdom Metazoa; phylum Chordata; class Amphibia; order Caudata; family Salamandridae; genus Calotriton; species Calotriton arnoldi. The sequence continues at coordinate 771,191 of CAWUFW010006066.1, forward strand.
TGCGAGCTGGCTTTTATTAGCCAGTCGTCTAGGTAGGGGAAGACGTGAATGTGCTGTCTTCTTAGATGAGCCGTGACTACTGCCAGACACTCGGTGAAAACTCTGGGTGCTGTAGTTACTCCGAATGGGAGAACTTTGAATTGATAATGTTGTCCGTCCACCACAAACCTGAGGTATTTCCGGTGTGAAGGGTGAATAGGAATATGGAAATAGGCGTCCTTTAAGTGGACAGAAAGTCGCCTTGCTGAAGGAGTGGGAGCACCTGTTGGAGTGTGACCATGTGAAAGTGGTCCGACTGAATGTACAGATTTAGTTCTCGGAGGTCTAGTATAGGCCTGAGAGAGCCGTCCTTTTTTGGGAATTAAAAAATACAGGGAGTATACCCCGGTCCCTTGGTATTGTAATGGGACTGGCTCTATAGCGTGTTTTTCCAAGAGAGAGAGAACCTCTTGCTTTAGGAGGGTGAGATTCTCTGGTGACATTGCATGTGATCTTGGAAGAATATGTGGGGGAGTGTCTGTAAGCTCCAGGCAGTAACCATACTGGATAATTTGTAGTACCTACTTGTCTGAGGTGATTGAATTCCAGACAGGCAGGAATTGGGAGAGACTTCCCCCGACAGAAGTGGAATGATCGGGGGGTAACGGAAGGAAGTCACTGTTTGTTTGCGGGGGAAGTGCGGGTGGAGTTACCTCTGCTTCTTCCCTTACCATGGTTTCCTCTAAAACCTCCTCTGAAATAACCTCTTGAAGAGGGGGATTGGTTGTAACCCTTGTAAGAGGAGGAGGGATTTTCGGTGGACACAGTTTTTGAACCACCCCTGTAAAAGGAGCGGCGAAAGGAACCCCTAGTGGCAGGTAACTGCAATGCCCCCATGGACTTTACGACCTCAGAGTCTTTCTTCATCTTTTCCAGCGAGGTATCAACAGCTGGGCCAAAGAGATGCTCCTTGTCGAATGGTTGGTTAAGGATGGAGGTTTGCACCTCCGGCTTGAAGCCTGATATTCTTAGCCAAACATGCCAGCGTAAGAGTACACTGGTGTTGACTGCACGAGCTGCTGTGTCTGCTGCGTCTAGGGCACACCTAATGGAGCTATTGGTGATAAGTTTACCTTCCTGAATAAGGTCATTAGCCTTTGATTTGTATTCATCAGGTAAATGTTGTATGAGTTTCTCTAACTCATCGTAATGAGCCCTATCATAATGAGCCAACAGAGCTTGAGCTTGGCAATGCGCCAGTGATTTGCTGCCTGTGAAGCCACTCTTTTGCCTGAGGTATCAATAAGCTTGGACTCCTTATCAGGAGGAGGAGCCTCACCTGTGGTTTGTGAGTTAGCTCTCTTGCGAGCGTTGGAGACAACAAAAGAGTATAAGGGCAGCTGGCCTCTAATGTAAACAGGATCGGTAGGAGCGGGTTTATATTTTTTGTCCACCCTAGGTGTAATTATCCTTGCCCTAACAGGGTCTTTAAATACCTCATCCGTGTGTTTTAACATGCCTTTGAGCATTGGTAAGGTATGAGTAGCTCTTTAGGAAGAAGTAAGTGTTTCAAAGAGGAAATCCTCTTCTAAAGGCTCCCTATGGAGCTCCACCCCATGATATTGGGACAGAGGTTCGGTGGGTGTTACCAAGGTTCACATTCAATTAGTCAGGACCCATAATTTGTTGAAGCACAAACCACATCGGTGATTTCACCCAGATATCACCCAATTCAGGATACAAGTACTTCGTGAGTGGTTCTGTGCTATGTTCCTTATTCTTGTATTTCATAGGGTAAGTGTATCACCCAGTCTCGTGTTTGACATCATAAGCACAGCAACAGGTAGATTCTTGATTTTCAGTTATCTCTTTATTATTGGACCAGTGTGGGGAACAGGGGAACAGCCGACACGTGTTTCGCCCAAGGGCCAGCAGGCCAGGGCTTTTTCAAGGCTGATTAAGATGTAAGGTGTAACAAAGGAAAGAAAAAATAGAACCACAGAAGCAAGATTCCCGTATTAATAGAGGTTGGGATAGAGGACAGGGGCACATAGTTGAGAGAGTCCAATCAGACAAATGAAAAGTGCATGGTTGTGAGAGGAGAGACACAAGGGATGACAGGAGATAGAGGGTAAGAAGGGATTAAGGCCATAGTGACTAACGATGTGGAGGTAGGAGGGTTATGTAGTGTAAAGGGCACCCAGAGCAAGATGTTGTTGAAAAGAGAAAATAATGGATTGAAATGGGGATGAAATAAAATACAAGCAGGTTAGGTTAGTATCAAGAAATGAGGCCAGTGAATAATCAAATACATACATTTGGTGAGATGGCCCAACCTGACAATTATATTCTAGTGGAAAGGCAAACAAAAATCCAGAAGCTTATATGTCACTGATAAATTGACGAAATGTTCATCTAATGGCTAATGTATTACAAAGCAAGCATTTTGGTGAATTCTAAAAAATATATTTAAACATAACGGACTAGGCCGAGATCATAACATTTGTGTTCAATATATAGCATAGTACATCGTATAAACTATTTTCCCCTAAGTGTAACGCTGTGTGGGTACAGTAATCAATTGGACAGATTCAGGTGCACATTTATGGTAGCATTTGAGGTGGTCCTCATTACACTTTGCTCATGGTGTGTACAGGCTAATTAAACTAGGCATGTCTTAGTTGGTAGAGTTCAACTTACCAGGTCAGTATTTTCGGTCGTATTTAGGTATAATTAGTGCCTCTGAAGGTATAAGAGTAAGGGTGAGGGAAAGGGGGGATAGCCAACAGGGTGAGAAATCTTAAAACGGGCGTAGTCTGGGTAAGTAAATGTGGAACGATGAACTAGGCTCAGTTGTAATAATGGAAAAGGAAGGGTTAAGTTGTCTATGACAAGACAGAAACGTGCATCACGTTCTAAATATAGGAAAGAGGTGAAAAAGAGGGAAGTATGAGGCAGTCAGTGACTTGGGCCGAGCCGAAAAGCAAAGAAAAATACAAAGAAAAGAATATATTTAAAGAAAATCATGTACTCATGTGATCTAAAGCAACAGCTAATGTAGAATACAATGCTGGAATGTATCGAAGGTCCGACTTTGGAAAGGAATTAGGCATGAGCAAAGGCTCAAGGTAATGTCTCTGGGTCACGAGGGTTAAAGATCCATCATAACAACTTTCTATAAATAGCATTTCAGAAAATGAACGGCAGACGAGACTCAGATGCCTGAAAGAAGTGTACGTTGTGAAAGCTCCGGGTAACGGAGTTGCCAAATAGGTTGCTGTCTAAGTACTTACAGGGTGAAAGGAGAAAGCGTCTTGAAAGCACAGGGTACATTGCGGTCTGGTAGCAGCGAAGGCAGCTAGCTTAGAAAATTTATATTGACAGCCGGTGGCCGGAAATGAATCGAGAAAGGTGCCGTGAAAGTGCCCGGTCATGGCAGAACGGTATGTAGTTCGAGGCTGCAGTCAGATTTGGTGAAACTTGGGCAATCACTATAAATATAACAGGAGGTTATGTGTTGGCCATAAAAAAGATTTAAAGAGTGCATGGGATGATATTCAAAATTAGGAGATAGAAAACATATTTAGGAGATAGAAAAAGGTACCGTGAGAGTGCCCAGTCATGGCAGGACGGTATGCAGTTTGAGGCTGCAGTCAGATTATGTAGAGGTTGGGCAATGACTAGAAATATAACAGGACGTTATAAATTGGCCATAATAAAGATAAAAGAGTGCCCGGGACGAGATTCTAAATTGGAAGATAGAAAATATATTTAAGAGATAGAAAAAATATTGAAAAACATTTTAAGGTGGTGAATCATGGAGCCACCAAGGTCAATTAGGCAACGTTTAAAGGGGGAGAATGTAGAAAACGTGAAAAGAAGTGAAAAAAAGGGGGGGGCCAGAGGGGACGCGACGGGTTATCAGACAGGGACCTAAATCGTAGTATGGAGGAGCAGAGTCAATAAGTCATATTTTGCGCGCAAGATGTTGCGTTGGTTGAGTTGTCACGGGCCGGGTGATGGCCATGCAAGTTGAGGAGCTATCAAAGTAAAGTAGCCACGTAAAGATATGGGGTAGTGTTGGTGTTGAGCCCAACAGGAAAGTCGACGGGTCATAAAATAAGCAGTTACACAAGGTCTGCTCTTTGCGTAGGTCGCCGCGCTAGTCACTGTGTCGCAGGCCGAACGGGGGTTAATGAGCATGGGGTGCTCATATGAAATAAGACTGAAGTGGAAGTAGCAGAAGAGAAAAGTTAATATGTAAGGGCATACTCAAGGCAGTGAGTAATCGTACATTGCCCCGATTACAGATAGGCCGAGTAGGGGTAAATGAGCATGGGGTGCGCATATAAGATATGACTGAGGTGGAGTATGGTCATTGGAAGTAGCAGAAGAAAAAAAGGTTACTAATATGTGAGGGCACACTGAAGACTGTGAGTAATCATACATTGCCCTGATTACAGATAAGCATAAGAGATTCACTGGTACAGCCAGTAATGCATTTCTGCATCCTTATTAAGTCCAGTTTTGACAGAGTCCATGCGTAAGATGAGTTCACTTTCTTTGCGTCTCATTCTCAGTTCTCTGTTGCCACCTCTGGCTTGTTGTTTCACATGGGCTTCAGACGGGCAAGAAGCACAAGTTACTAACTTGTGTAACGATATATCTGTAAGAGACAGTAGTTAGTGACAGATTCCTTACCTTAGAATATCCCCAGGCGTCAGGCTGGATCCGGAAAGTTTTGCGTAGCAGTACCCTTGCGCGTCGGTAGGCGGCGTCGTGCGGCTCCGCGTCCGTCGTCGGCGTCGTGATCGCCGGGATGACGTCGCGGGCAGTACTTAGGCGCCGCCCCTGCGCGCTGACGTCAGTTCTGTACACGACTTTCCGCGCCAGGAACGCAGAGCCATGCAAGAAGCTGACACAGGTGTCTGAAAAATACTAGAGCCCTGAAAGGGATGTCCTTAACCCTAGAAATCAGTTCGCAGAACGGGGAGGATGGGTGGGGCGGTAAGGAATCTGTCACTAACTACTGTCTCTTACAGATATATCGTTACACAAGTTAGTAACTTGTGCATCTGAAAGAGACACGTTAGTGACAGATTCCTTACCTTAGAATAGATACCCCAGCAATACCAACCCCGGTGGTGGGTCTGCGAACAAAGATCAGACAAGGAAGTCCTGGAGGACAGAACGGCCAAAGAAGCCGTCCCTCCGGACCTGACTGTCAAGGCAGTAATGCTTTGTAAACGTGTGCAGCGAGGCCCACGTAGCTGCCTGACAGATAACCGGCAGCGGAACACCGCGGCCCAAGGCCGTGGTAGCAGCCGTTGCCCTGGTGGAATGGGCACGCAGCCCAACAGGAGGCTCCTTCTTGGCCAAAGAATAGCAGGTCTTGATGCACAAGGTAACCCAGCGGGAGATGGTCCTCTTGTGCACCGCCCGACCTTTTTGGCGCCCACATAGCCAACAAAGAGCTGGTCATCCACCCGGAAGTGTTTTGTGCGGTCGATATAGAAGGAGAGCGCACGTTTTGGGTCCAGACGGTGGAGCCTCTCTTCCTCTCTGGAAGGATGCGGAGGCGGAAAGAAGGTGGGCAAAGTGATGGTCTGCCCAATGTGGAAAGCAGTAACCACCTTTGGCAAGAAGGACGGACGCGTCCGAAGAACAACCTTGTCTGGATGAACAGACAGAAAGGGAGGTTTGCAAGATAGAGCCTGGAGCTCACTCACCCGCCGAGCGGAGGTGATGGCCACCAGAAAGGCTGTCTTCAGAGTCAGAAGACGAAGAGGACAGTTATGCAGAGGCTCAAAGGGAGCGCACATTAAAAGGTAAGAACCAAGTTCAAGTCCCACTGAGGCATTACAAACGGAACAGGAGGGAAGAGGTGAGTAATGCCTTTTAAGAACCTGTTAACAACAGGGGACTTGAAAAGGGAGGGCTGATCAGGGAGCCTGAGGAAGGCCGAGATAGCACAAAGATAACCCTTGATGGTACCCAGGGCAGAACCCTGTTGGGCCAGAGAGAGAAGGAACAGAAGGACCTCAGAAAGAGGGGCAGAAAGGGGATCCACAGCCTTTGCTGTGCACCATGCCACAAATTTGTTCCACCTGCAGGCGTATACCACCTTAGTGGAGGGACGCCTGGCTGCCAGAATCACATCACAAACTTCGGGAGGCAAGTCGAAAGGAATCAACTGCCGCCGCTCAATCTCCACGCAAGCAGGTGTAGACTGGACAGGTTCGGGTGGAGGACCGTCCCCTGCTGCTGCGACAGAAGATCCTCCCGAAGAGGCAGACGGATCGGGGATCTATGCTCATATTGAGTAGCTCGGGATACCAAACTCTTCGAGCCCAGTCCGGAGCCACAAGAATGACTTGGGCCCGGTCGTGCCGAATCTTCTTCAACACTCTGGGTAGAAGTGGTATAGGCGGAAAGGCGTACAACAGACCGCAACTCCACTCGCGACGAAAAGCGTCGCCGGCGAGTGCCGCCTTGGAAATTCCAACGCGCAGAACTGATGACATTGCGCGTTCTCTTCGGTGGCGAATAGATCTAACCAAGGCTCTCCCCACTGTAGAAAGAGTCCTTGCGCCACTTCCGAGTGAAGACGCCATTCGTGATCCATCATGCACCTGCGGCTGAGTTCGTCCGCCCTGGCGTTCAGAGAACCTGCCAGGTGTTGAACCATCAGGAACATGCCCTGATGTTCCAGCCATGTCCAGAGGCGCAGAGCCTCCTGACAAAGGGTCCAAGACCCCACCCCGCCCTGTTTGTTGCAGTACCACATGGCGGTGGTGTTGTCTGTGAACACCTGCACTACCTTCCCTTTGACAGAGGGAAGGAATGCCTTGAGTGCAAGCCGGATCGCCCGGAGCTCCAGAAGGTTGATATGGAGCCGGGACTCCGCCGGAGACCAGAGGCCTCTGATCTCCGCCTCTCCCATGTGACCGCCCCATCCCAGAAGGGACGCGTCCGTCACAACTGTATGCTCTGGCTGGGGAAGGGAGAGGGATCTACCCATGACCCATTGCCGGTTCGAGAGCCACCACTGCAACTGTTTTGCAGTCCCCTCCGAGATCTGGACGTGATCGGACAGGTTGCCCTGGTGCTGCGCCCACTGGAACTTCAGGTCCCACTGCAGAGCCCGCATATGCCATCTGGCATGATTGACCAGCAGGATGCAGGAGGCCATGAGGCCCAGCAGCCTCAGGGTCATCCGTACCGAAACCCAGGATAAAGGCCGAAAGATTGGAATCATAGCCTGAATATCCCGGACTCGCCGTTCGGGAGGATAGGCCCGAAACTGCGTCGTGTCCAGAACTGCTCCGATGAAAAGGAGCTGTGGAGAAGGAATCAGATGCGACTTCGGCACATTGATGGAGAACCCCAGCGAGTGCAGGAGTTCGGCCGTAGTCTGGAGGTGGGAGACGACTGCCTGGGACGAGCCCGCCTTCAGCAGCCAGTCGTCGAGGTAGGGGAAGACTGAAACCCCTGCCCGGCGCAGATGAGCTGCGACCACCGCCATCACTTTCGTGAACACCCGAGGGGCACTGGTAAGGCCAAAGGGAGCACGGTGAACTGAAAATGCTCGGGGCCTACCGTGAACCGAAGGTAACGCCGGTGGGCCGGCAGGACGGGGATGTGGAAATACGCGTCCTGCAAGTCCAACGCTACCAACCAGTCTCCAGGGTCGAGGGCAGTCAAGACCTGAGCTAGGGTGAGCATCTTGAACTTCTCCTTCCGGAGGAAGCGATTGACGTTCCGGAGGTCCAAGATAGGACGCATGTCCTCCTTGTCCTTTTGGGCACCAGAAAGTAGTGGGAGTAGCAACCACGCCCTACTTCTGGGGTCGGAACATGCTCGATGGCCCTCTTGGTCAAGAGGGCCGTGACTTCCTTCTGTAGAAGCACCAAGTGATCCCCTGACATGCGGTGGAATTGAGGTGGCATGGCTGGGGGTGGTCTCGAAGGGGAGGGAGTAGCCCCTTCGGACAATGTCCAAGACCCACCTGTCCGAGGTGATGGTGCGCCAGTGGGGAAGGTGATGGCGGACCCTGCCCCTACTGGCGTGCCGTGCACCTGAAAGGAGGGACTAGGAGGGCTTGGAGGCCGCGGACGGGTTGGAGGTGGTGGCCTGACCCGCACGCTGGTTGCCCGATCCGCCACGGCGGAATCCACGTCCTCGGCCACGCGAAGACGCCTGCTGCGCGGGCCGGTGGCTGGGCTGCTGACGTGAAGGGGCGCCCCTACCGTGGCCACGATAGGGGCGAAAAGCAGAAGTCAGCGGAGGGCGTGTAGCAGAAAGGCCCAGGGACTTGGCAGTAGCCCGTGAGTCCTTAAAGCGCTCCAACGCATGGTCTGCTTTGGACCCAAAAAGACCGACTCCATCAAAGGGCATGTCCATGAGAGTATTCTGGACATCCCCTGAAAAACCAGTGGTTCTCAGCCAGGCGTGGCATCGGAGCGCCACCGTCGTTGCAATAGACCTGCCCAGCGAGTCGGCGGTGTCAAGGCCACAACGGATAGTGTATTTGGCCGCATCCCTTCCTTCCGCAATGGCGCGGGAAAGCAGTGCCTGGACCTCCTCAGGGCACTGGGGCAAAACATCCGCCACCGAATCCCACAGGGAGTGGGTATATCGGCCCAAAGACAAGCGGTGTTAACGGACCGCAAGCCAGCACTGGAGGAAGAAAAACCTTTCTTCCCAAACTGATCCAGGCGTTTGGATTCCCTATCCGGAGGAGCGGTAGGGAAGGCGGTTTGGGAAGCGGAGGCTTGGACAACCAAGCTCTCAGGAGTGGGGTGGACAGAAAGAAACAGAGGGTCGCCCGGAGCAGGGCGATGGCGTCGTGACACGTTCCGATCCACAGGAGCCCCTGTGTTGGGCTTGGACCAGGCGCCCAAAAGAACGTCAGTGAGGGCGTCGTTAAACGGCAGCACAGTCTCCGCAGAGGAGGCTGCCGGCTGAAGCACCTCTGTCAAGATGTTAGGCTTGACCGTCAAAGTAGGGAGCTGGAGACGTAAGGCCCCAGCAGCCCTACGCAACACCGTACCAAAATTGGCCCCCTCCTCCGTAGCCACGGGAGGAGACAGCATGCCAGTGTCAGGGGAAGTATCCAGCCACTGGCCTCCCCTAGACTCTCTGTCCAGTCCTCATCATACTGACAGTTGCGCGTCAGAGGGTCATCAGACCCCTCCCAGTCCAACTGGTCCTCCTCAGGTTCAAAAAAGGAGGAGGAGGGACAGTTGGGACCCAAGGTCCCATCGGCGCCGGAGCCGGCGTCGAGCGACGTCGCTCCGGGTCCATGTCCGGAGCCGGAAGGAACTGGGGGACAACGCCGCCCGGAGCCCAGGGCGGCGTCGAGAACGGCACCGGAGACATCGGCGCCGGCGGAGGTGTCGTGAGGTCGACCGGCGTCGATGGGGGTTGTGGAGCCGGGATCGAGGCCGGGGCCGAAGCCGGAGCCGGGATCGAGGCTGGAGGCATGGGCGACGCCGGGGCCGGAGCCGCCGGCGACGCCGGAGCAACCCCATCAGGGCCCGCGGGGCCGAAGGCGCACGGAGGGGCCTGAAGGCCCGAAGAGGCGGGCCATGGCCGACAGGAACTCCTGTACCTTGGCCGGATCCGCCCCCGAACCCGGGAAGGGCGGGTATGGCGGGGCGACTCCACAGGCAAGTCCGGGGCCGCGGGGCGGGGACGGTGCCGGGAGGGGCCTCAGCCGAGTCGCGAGACCGGCGAGGCGAAGTCCGAGAGCGACGATGCTTCTTGGACTTCTTGTGCTTAGACTTACCGGACGAAGAAGACTTAGACGCCGGCGACCGGTGTGCACTCCGCGAGCGACCCCTGGACCTCTCACGCGACCGGGGCCTCCGTGGAGCCGAATGCCGGGCCTCGAGGAGCTTTCGAGACCGCTCTCGCAAAGCTTTCGGGTTGAGGGCCTGGCATTCGGGACAAGACTCGGTGTCGTGGCCTCGGCCGAGGCAGAAGAGACACTCCCAATGCGGGTCGGTGACGGACATCATCCGCGCACAGGCGCCGCATCGCTTGAAGCCGGGCATCCCTACGACACCTTTCAGTTGGAAAAAACAGTGAAAAAATCACCAAAAGTATGGTCAAAAATTGACCAGGGCACTGCTCTTCCCGGATCTGCGCTTGCTGGCGCGGAAAAAGAAGAACTGACGTCAGCGCGCAGGGGCGGCGCCTAAGTACTGCCCGCGACGTCATCCCGGCGATCACGACGCCGACGACGGACGCGGAGCCGCACGACGCCGCCTACCGACGCGCAAGGGTACTGCTACGCAAAACTTTCCGGATCCAGCCTGACGCCTGGGGATATTCTAAGGTAAGGAATCTGTCACTAACGTGTCTCTTTCAGATACCTGAGACAGACACTATGTAGATCTGAATTTGTTGACAAAAGGAAAAAACCGGAATCACACTTCTTGTCCAAACCTCAAGGATTCTACACTTGCCAAAACTGCAATGCCTGTAAACTAGGCATCAACAAACAAAAGGAATTCATGACACCGGGCAAACAAAAAATCTAAATCAAAGAGTGGATCAACTGTAATTCCAACTACATAATCCACGTCATCATCTGTCCATGCAATAAAATCTACATAGGCAGCACTATCAGACCCCTGAAGATCAGAATTCTTGAACATTACCGCAATATTCATTAACAAGAAACAGGACCACCACTAACGGAACATTTTCAAGAACAACACCCGCACAACAAGACATTCAAATTCTTTGGCTTGGAACATGTGAAACAACAAGCCAGAGGTGGCAACAGAGAACTGAGAATGAGACGCAAAGAAAGTGAACTCATCTTACGCATGGACTCTGTCAAAACTGGACTTAATAAGGATGCAGAAATGCATTACTGGCTGTACCAGTGAATCTCTTATGCTTATCTGTAATCAGGGCAATGTATGATTACTCACAGCCTTGAGTGTGCCCTCACATATTAGTAACCTTTTTTTCTTCTGCTACTTCCAATGACCATACTCCACCTCAGTCATATCTTATATGAGCACCCCATGCTCATTTACCCCTACTCGGCCTATCTGTAATCGGGGCAATGTACAATTACTCACTGCCTTGAGTATGCCCTTACATATTAACTTTTTCTCTTCTGCTACTTCCACTTCAGTCTTATTTCATATGAGCACCCCATGCTCATTAACCCCCGCTCGGCCTGCGACCCAGTGACTAGCGCGGCGACCTACGCAAAGAGCAGACCTTGTGTAACTGCTTATTTTATGACCCGTCGACTTTCCTGTTGGGCTCAACACCAACACTACCCCATATCTTTACGTGGCTACTTTACCTTGATAGCTCCTCAACTTGCATGGACCATCACCCGGCCCGTGACAACTCAACCAACGCAACATCTTGCGCGCAAAATATGACTTATTGACTCTGCTCCTCCATACTAAGATTTAGGTCCCTGTCTGATAACCCGTCGCGTCCCCTCTGCCCCCCTTTTTTTCACTTCTTTTCACGTTTTCTACATTCTCCCCCTTTAAACGTTGCCTAATTGACCTTGGTGGCTCCATGATTCACCACCTTAAAATGTTTTTCAATATTTTTTCTATCTCTTAAATATATTTTCTATCTTCCAATTTAGAATCTCGTCCCGGGCACTCTTTCATCTTTATTATGGCCAATTTATAACGTCCTGTTATATTTCTAGTCATTGCCCAACCTCTACATAATCCGACTGCAGCCTCGAACTGCATACCGTCCTGCCATGACTGGGCACTCTCACGGTACCTTTTTCTATCTCCTAAATATGTTTTCTATCTCCTAATTTTGAATATCATCCAATGCACTCTTTAAATCTTTTTTATGGCCAACACATAACCTCCTGTTATATTTATAGTGATTGCCCAAGTTATACCAAATCGGACTGCAGCCACGAACTACATACCATTCAACCATGACCGGGCACTTTCACGGCACCTTTCTCGATTCATTTCCGGCCACCGGCTGTCAATATAAATTTCCTAAGCCAGCTGCCTTCGCTGCTACCAGACCGCAACGGACCCTGTGCTTTCAAGACGCTTTCTCCTTTCACCCTGTAAGTACTTAGACAGCAACCTATTTGGCAACTCCGTTACCCGGAGCTTTCACAACGTACACTTCTTTCAGGCATCTGAGTCTCGTCTGCCGTTCATTTTCTGAAATGCTATTTATAGAAAGTTGTTATGATGGATCTTTAACCCTCGTGACCCAGAGACATTACCTTGAGCCTTTGCTCATGCCTAATTCCTTTCCAAAGTCGGACCTTCGATACATTCCAGCATTGTATTCTACATTAGCTGTTGCTTTAGATCACGAGTACATGATTTTCTTTAAATATATTCTTTTCTTTGTATTTTTCTTTGCTTTTCTTCTCGGCCCAAGTCACTGACTGCCTCATACTTCCCTCTTTTTCGCCTCTTTCCTATATTTAGAACGTGATGCACGTTTCTGTCTTGTCATAGACAACTTAACCCTTCCTTTTCCATTATTACAGCTGAGCCTAGTTCATCGTTCCACATTTACTTACCCAGACTACGCCCGTTTTAAGATTTCTCACCCTGTTGGCTATCCCCCCTTTCCCTCACCCTTACTCTTATACCTTCACAGGCACTAATTATACCTAAATACGACCGAAAATACTGACCTGGTAAGTTGAACTCGACCAACTAAGACATGCCTAGTTTAATTAGCCTGTACACACCATGTGCAAAGTGTAATGAGGACCACCTCAAATGCTACCATAAATGTGCACCTGAATCTGTCCAATTGATTACTGTACCCACACAGCGTTACACTTAGGGAAAATAGTTTATACGATGTACTATGCTATATATTGAACACAAATGTTATGATCTCGGCCTAGTCAGTTATGTTTAAATATATTTTTTAGAATTCACCAAAATGCTTGCTTTGTAATACATTAGCCATTAGATGAACATTTCGTCAATTTATCAGTGACATATAAGCTTCTGGATTTTTGTTTGCCTTTCCACTAGAACATAATTGTCAGGTTGGGCCATCTCACCAAATGTATGTATTTGATTATTCACTGGCCTCATTTCTTGATACTAACCTAACCTGCTTGTATTTTATTTCATCCCCATTTCAATCCATTATTTTCTCTTTTCAACAACATGTTGCTCTGGGTGCCCTTTACACTACATAACCCTCCTACCTCCACATCGTTGTTCACTATGGCCTTAACCCCTTCTTACCCTCTATCTCCTGTCATCCCTTGTGTCTCTCCCCTCACAACCATGCACTTTTCATTTGTCTGATTGGACTCTCTCAACTATGTGCCCCTGTCCTCTCTCCCAACCTCTATTAATACGGGAATCTTGCTTCTGTGGTTCTATTTTTTCTTTCCTTTGTTACACCTTACATCTTAATCAGCCTTGAAAAAGCCCTGGCCTGCTGGCCCTTGGGCGAAACACGTGTCGGCTGTTCCCCTGTTCCCCACACTGATCCAATAATAAAGAGATCACTGAAAATCAAGAATCTACCTGTTGCTGTGCTTATGTCAAAAACGAGACTGGGTGATACACTTACCCTATGAAATACAAGAATAAGGAACATAGCACAGAACCACTCACGAAGTACTTCCACCCCATGATATTGAGCAGCCCTGTTAAGGAGCTCAATGTACCCAATGTTGTCGTCAGGTGGGGAGGGTCTGGAGGGATACAAATCAGGGTCATTACATGTGATTGGGTCTGCATGATAATCCCCCCAAGGGTCAGTGTCCTGTAGCCTATCCTGATCCTCATCCCCGTCCCCATCCATCCTGTGGGTCAGGTGAAAGTGGTGGTGGTGGTGAATTTGATGGTGAGATGAGCAAGTTGGGACCAATGGGAGAAGGAGGTGGAATATAAGGGGGAGAAGGGTTAGTACCCACACTCTTCCTTTTGAGAGGAATGTGGTAGTCCTCTGAAAGGTCAATCTTCGTTTTTTTGGAAGAGTGGCATGAATATGTCCTGCTTCAGAGTTGAGCACCAGTTTTTTCTGCTTCGGATCAGCGGGGCATCGGGCCGAGGCTCTTTAGAGGGAGTGTCTTTTTCTTTATGTTCCGGTTTCGGCGTCGAATGTTTCGGCTCCGAGCCTTTGGGAGTCGAAGGTTTCGGCTCCGAGCCTTTCGGTGTCGAAGGTGGAATCTTCGGTAACGGTGGTATTGTGACCAACACATGCTTGGACTTGTGTTTCAGCGCCAAAGGTGTTGGTTCGGCACCAGAGTGGGGCCGGCTCGAGCCCAAGCCAGAAGGCTTCTCTTTCTGTTTTGGAGCCGGGCCCGAGGGCGGGGAATCGTAAACTTTTTGTCGGTGCCGACCTTGGCCCGCGGGCAGAGGAGGGACCGGAGCCTTTGTTTTATGTTGAGGGGGCAAAGGGGTATCTTTACTCACGGTACGCTGACCTGGAGTAATCTGCTCCTCTTCTTCCATGTCGGAGTCGGCCTCGGACACGGAGATATGTTCTTCTTCTTCGGCTCCTTGAGGTTGATGTTCAGTGTCGGAATCTTCGCCGAAGATGTCCGGTGCGGAGCCACTCTGGTGTTGCATCTCGTGGCATCGAGCCAGACGGTCACAAAGTGTCTTTTTCGACCGAAACGATCGACACGCGTCTTAGTCATTCTCGTCGTGTTCCGGGGACAAGCAGAGGTTGCACACTTCGTGCAAGTCAGTGCGTGGAAACTTAGCACGACACCCGGGACAGAACTTGAAGGGAGTCCGTTCCATCGACTGCTAGCGCAGTCGGCGCGGGTAGGCCCGACGGCCTGCCACGAGTTTCCCGATTGAAGGTTTTCCGAGGTGAGACGATGCGCGTCAAATGGGGAACCACGATCGATAACAATACCGTCAAGGGTAGAGGATTGCGCCTCGAAGGGGTCCGAAAACGGTACCGGAGCGCAGCAATACACATCCGAACCCGATGGCGGAAAAAAACAATCTAAGGATGGAGTCGATGCCCATGCGCACTATCACCGAAAGGAGGAGTCACCTACCTCGTGACTGGAAAGACTTCTTCAAACAAAAACAAAGTGCAAACATCCGGACCCAACACTAGATGGCGATCTATGCATAGCATGTGATCTACAGCTCACATGCCTCGAACATTGAGTTCTCTGAGATCGAAGATTGGTCTGAGAGACCCGTCCTTTTTTGGTATTAGGAAGTAAAAGGAGTACACGCCCGACCCTTGGTGTTGTAGTGGTACGGGCTCTATAGCTCCTTTTAAAAGTAGAGATTGTACCTCTTGTTTGAGGAGGTGTAGATGATCCGATGAGAGTTTGTGTGACTTTGGGGGAATGTTTGGAGGAGTATTGATGAACTCCAGGCAGTAACCATAACGGATAATTTGTAGAACCCACTTGTCTGTTGTTATTGATTGCCAAGCTGGTAAGAAATTTGACAGTCTTCCCCCGACGGGTGTTAAGTGGTCAGGGGGAAGGAGAGGTGAGTCACTGTTTTGTATTGGAGGGGGAGGTGCGTGTGTTTGAACCTCTACCTCTTCCCTTACAGTTATTTCCGCTGTAACCCCCTCTGAAGTCGTTTTTAGAGCCAGAGGGTTGGTTATTACCCTTGTAGGTGGAGGTATTTTCTGAGGAAGAATTCTTGGACCCCGCTTGATAGAAAGAGCGTCGAAAGGAACCACGGCCTTGTGGTGACTGAAGCGTCCCCACGGATTTGGCCACTTCAGTGTCTTTCTTCATCTTTTCCTGTGCAGAGTCTACCACTGGGCCAAAAAGGTGTTCCTTATCAAAAGGTGTGTTTTAGATAGAGGTTTGAACCTCAGGTTTAAATCCAGAGATACGTAGCCAGGCGTGTCTTCTTAAAAGGACACTGGTATTTACTGCTCTGGCAGCTGTGTCTGCAGCATCGAGGGAGCACCTTATTTGATTGTTGGAAATAAGTTGTCCCTCCCTTATCAGGTCTTCAGCTTTAGCTTTATGTTCTTGGGGTAGATATTGGATCAATTGTTCCATCTCGTCCCAATGCGCACTGTCGTATCTAGCTAGCAACGCTTGTCTGTTGGATATGCGCCATAAGTTTGTTGCCTGAGATGCGACTCTTTTCCCCGAAGCATCAAGAAGCTTAGATTCTTTATCTGGGGGTGGAGCATCTCCTGTGGTTTGGGAGTTAGCCCTTTTGCGTGCGTTAGACACTACTATGGAGTCCAACGGCAACTGTCCCCTAATGTACGCTGGATCAGATGGTGCAGACTTATATTTTTTGTCTACCCTAGGGGTAATGATACGTGCCCTGACAGGATCACTAAAGATATCATCCACATGCCTGATCATACCCTTGAGCATTGGTAAAGTGTGTGATGACTTTTGAGTAGTGCTAAGGGTCTCGAAAAGGAAATCTTCTTCGAGGGAATCTTTGTGGAGCTGCACCCCATGGTAATTGGCAGCGCTACCCAGCAATTCAATGTAGCCTACACTGTCGTCTGGAGGAGAGGGATTGGTAGGTTATAAGTCAGGATCATTGCCTGTGGGCGAGTTAATGTTATAGTCGTCCCATGGGTGTGCAGGTATTGGCTGACTATCGTCATCCCCATCCCCGTTATCATCCCCATCATCCTGGTTGTCAGGTGTATGTGGTGAGTGCTGAGGTGAAGTAGGTATAGACTGTGAAGGAGGAGATGGGATAGGAGGAGGAGAAGGGTTAGTTCCGACAGTCCTCTTCTTCAAAGGAATGCGATATTCCTCTTCAGCATCAGTCCTTTTTAGAGTCACTGTGGTGGTGATATGCCCAGTTTTTGGATGAATATACAGCACTTTTTGTTTCGGGTCCGGTTTATCGAGCGGATCGTCGAAACAGTGCTTTTTTGGGGATTTCGGTGCCTGCGGTTGTTTCGGTGCCGAAGGTTTAGGGGCCGGTGTTTTCAGATCCGAAGTGTGTTTCGGTGCAGAGTGTTGAGGGTCGGTGCCAGACTTAGATGTCGATCCCGAAGGTTTCGGCTCGGTGCCCAATTTGGCGTGGGGTTTTTCGGAGCCGGAAGGCTTTTTCATAGGCTTCGGTGCCGGGCCAGAAGGCGGGGCGTCGTAAGCGTCGTCTCGGTGCCGACTGGAGCCCGAGGGTGCGGGTTGGTCCGGAGCCTTCTTTTTCGGTTGAGGTGGATTTCGGGGCGAGGGAGGATCTGTACTTACAGTACGCTGTCCCTGTGGGATGTCTTCATCCTGGTCGGAGCCGTACTCGAAAACGGAGATCGGTTCCTGTTCTTCCTCGGCCCCGATAACATCATCGGCTTCTTCCTCCGATTCAGTTCCGAAGAGGTCCGGAATGGAGCCTGTGTGCTGGCTCTGCATGTCGCTACGTCGAGCCCGACGGTCGCAAAGCGTCTTCTTGGAGCGGAAAGCTTTGCACGCGTCGCAGTCCTGTTCACTGTGCTCAGGAAACAAGCACAGGTTGCACAATTCGTGTGAGTCGGTGCGCGGGTATTTCGCGTGGCACCGAGGGCAGAATTTAAATGGAGTTCGGTCCATCGACTGCGAATTGACCTGACGCGGGTAGGCCCGACGGCCTACCACAAGCTCTCCGATCGAGTAAACACGACACACGAAGAATGGAATACGCGATCGGAAACAATACCGTTGAGGTAAAATGTCTTGCGCGCCGAGGGATACCGAAGGAACGGTGTCGAACCGGAGCGCATCGACTAACATCCGAACCCGATGGCGGAAAAAACAATCTAACAATGGAGTTGATGCCCATGCGCACTATCACCGAAAGGAGGAGTCACCTACCTCGTGACTGGAAAGACTTCTTCGAAGAAAACAAAGTGCAAACATCCGGACCCAACACTAGATGGCGATCTACGCATAGCATATGATCTACAGCTCATATGCCTCGAACATTCGGTTTTGATTTTTCTGCCATAATAATGTCAAAGAAGAACCTCAGACGAGAGCAGGGCCTTGCCTAGGAGAGTAAAACTCCTTGATATCAGGCTAGCAACATTAGTCTAGAAGATTTAACACAAAAGTCATACAGATGGCTGATAAAAAAGTACCTATTACAAAAAACGGGGTATACCCAAAATCACTGGGACCTGGGTGCAAGACAGTATAAAGTACGGTGGTCCCAGTATTATGACATCAAAACCGTGTCAATGGAAAACATACAAACATATTCCAAATCAAAAATCAAGAAAAACTAAACTAATGCTACAATGTTATTTAATCACACTGAACATTACTTACAATTTGTAAGAACCACATTTAGGAGCAACAAACATTTAAAAATCATCATTGAAGTGCCCAGATAAATAAGTGAAAAGGGAAGGAAAGTGATTCAAGTGAGGTAGTGAAATACGTGAAGTATTAATAGTGATGAATATCACAAACAAATTGTGAGGCATATCACAAACATATTGGCGGGCATATCTAATTCAATGCCACAAAACTTAAATCATGGTACATAACATCTGAGTACAATAAATTCCAACGCCATGTAACACAAGAGTTCACAGTAAAAAAAGTACTGTTGAAGGAACTGGCATCAATTAAAGTGTCGACGTTTCGACCCCTGTATGAGTGTAGGTTCTTCTAACCCTTACTGGCGGGGTCTTCCTCAGGACTGATGTGAAAGTGTAAAGGGCAGGGCACCTACGAGAAGAATAAAAGAATGGATCATCATATCCATTTCTAAGTAAAGTAAGACAGTGACATAAAAGAGTACTGGTCACTATATTTACCGTGAATGAAAAAGAGGAGACCTCGCAAAATTGAATGTTGTCAGGTCGTACGGGGCTCCGTGGCTCCACGATAAACATGAAAAGAAGAGAGTGAGAAACACCTGCAAAATTAAGGTGTCTGTCAGTAAGCCCTGAGAGCTAAGAGGTTTGGACAAGAAAAGAATTAGCTAATATAGTAGAGAACTTACTCAAAAGTTACATAGATCTTAATCATGAAGGTTATACTCAATAGGCCTAAATCCAAAAATCTGTGGTTTAAATCCCATATCATAGAAGTCGGAGCAGTTTCCTGAATTAATCTATGGAATCTGTGAACCTAATTTGAGGAAATAAAACATAAAAACAATGCTAAATTCAGGACCCAATTTAAATAAGGATATAGGTGCAAAAATATTACATTCACCGGCCGGATAGGTCTAAAAACGGCCACGCAGACTACGGGAGAGCCGACATGAAAGCGTTAGAAAGTGCACCCGGGTAAGGTTAATATGTGCTATACAGTGATGCCGAGTGTCATAATTGAAAAATATGACTAATCCAGAGAGGCGCGTTACTGTTTAAAGAAATTCTCACTCTGGCGAAGGAGGGTGTCACAAAAGGCAAACACCGAGACTATAACATTCTCGGGCTAAGAACCGTCTACTCACATCTCTCATCAAGAAAAAGTGAACGCGATATCATATGGGACGTGCTCAATCTGACTGATGTAAAAAGTGCCTGAATGAAACAGTCTCGCTCGCAAGAGAATTAGTACTTTAAAAGTGAACCCGGGATCATATGGGACGTGCTCAATCTCCCTGAAGCAAAAGTGCCTGAATAGAAACCACACATTCACAGATGTGTATTACTATTCAGGCTGAAAGCCGACCAATGGCAACAAATGCTAACAGTCTGAAAGGAAAGTACTGTAAAGATTGGAACGTATTCAAGCTAACAAAAAACAGAAACGCCTAAATTAAACGAACGCATTCTCAGACATGTTATGCGAGCGCACTCACCGTGATTAATCCATGGTTCACCCTGAGATGTGACCAAAGTATCGCCGGTGATGCCGCTCCATTAAATAGAGCCGTTATGCGGGAAAGCCTAATAGCCGCGTGACGTTCAAGGTGGTGCTGACGCTAGATGCCTGTGTTGGAAGTAGAGCAACTAAACATGAAGAACTCAGCTATCATAAGTCTTGTGTATGTTAACTCAAATAAACCGATAAATGGACAATATCATTCAAATTGTTTTGCATATTCTGTGAAAAGGACCATCATGTCCAAAAAAGCATCACAGATATAAAGTTATTAAAGCGCAAGCAAGTGACATAACATCCGTGTCAAATCCTAATATTCATACATTGTAATTGAAGCGCATGTAAACATAATGCCATGTTATTAAAACGCAAGCAAGTGACATAACATCTGTGTCAAATCCCAATATACATACATTGTAATTACAGCGCATGTAAACATAATGCCATGTGGAAGATCTATAAGAAACATCATAGTAACCCAACTGTACATAATTGAAATAATGACTTGCTCATAAATCACAATCAAGCAATAATAGGGATGTCTGCAAATTCAATATCTGTGACCTAGAAGCATGTGCCTATAGAAAGGTGGTGCTTCCCCCCATTGCGGAAAAATGTCACAACCTAGTGTAAATAAATATGTAAAGTCAGGCGTGTCAAATCCCTAGGCCTGACGTCATTTCTTGTGTATGCCAATACCAATAAAAAGGCATTGAAAAAGACACTGGAATACTTATGAAGACTAGGGAAGATGCTTCCTTATATTAGAACTTTATATAATTACATCGGAAGTTTGAAGGAGGAGCCAGTTCCATCATGGCTGCTCGGAGCTTATGCTCCGTGGAAGCCTCGCGCTCAACAACATAGCGCGGTGCTTCAATCCCCGCAAAACCAGCAATCGGGGCCAACTCCCGTCATCGGAAGATTGGGAGCGTCTGCCGCTGTGGCCACTGTTCATTCTGGCTGCTGCATGGCCGTGATATCGGCTTTATTCTCCCCAGGCGATCGCGCCTCAAGATGGCGCCTGGTGCTTGAGCGGACTCGCGCTTGGTCGTAGCAGAACGGGGGCCGCGACATCGGTAGCGGGCCCCCGGTGAAACTGCTCCGGACCTGTGAGGCAACTGATTTTCTGCCGCCGCGACGAAAATCTCACATCCGGACTACTGGAACCGAACACTTACAGCGCTGCTCCCGCTCCTACCGCGCTCTGAACAGCCTAATCCCCGACGCTGAGTCTGTGCTCGGGCCCCCAGGGCGGGCGATCCCGTTGAAATTGGGTTTTTGTAGTAGCGCATTTGCTGATCATTAAGGGAACCACCAAGCAAGCGCCAAAGGACTTCTAAGACATCATCACGGCAGCCACTCAGGTTTATGAGGTATGTCGATCTTGGACCAGGCTATGAAGCTCTGGGCAAGATAAATGCTAGTACTTCTTGCTCTGCATAAGATGGCTTCTACTGTGACACTGGATGACTCTGTCCTTTCCACAGTCCCAAATGCCCTGCACGTGACAGACTTCCAGCTCTTCCTCGCTCCAACTCTTTCTTCAACACTGGGCTGTGACTGAAATGTTATTGTTAAGAGATAGAAGGAGAGACCCAGAACACATTGTGGGGGAAGAGCACAGTCTGTTGTGTCAGGTACCTCCCTCACAGTACACCTTGATATTTACCTTTCTGCCGGACCCTAATTCCCATTTCCCACAGTACTGGATGTCACTGTACTCATTATTGGGGACCGACTGAACTTAACACCAAGGTCACAACCCCCTGCCTGACCTCAAGATGGCCGCCTCAGTTGGTCTCTCCATGATGCCCCACCTCTCCTGGACAACAGAACTGGTCTTCGACCTGATCTTAACCACATCCCTCACCTGACCTTGATCCTGCTCTCCCTCTAGGACATGTACTCTTCGAACTTTCCCTCGACCGTGGAGACCCTGCCATTTGACCGATGCCCGGTGGAGCTACCTGTTAGCTGAAGAGGAGACGGGCTGTGGATCCCCCTCGGCCGTCACCTACCCAGCCGGACATTGGGCAGACGTTCCTTCGTCTCTCTGTCGTATCCCCCTCCTACCCCTTCACCCTACCCCCTTCCCGCTCTACGCTACCTTCTTCTTGCCTTTTATCCCTTTAATGTTTTTCTGTTGAGACCTAGCTATCTGACCGATACCCAGTGGAGCTACCTGATAGCTGAAGAGGAGATGGGCTGCGGATTCCCCCTTAGCCGTCACCTACCCAGCTGGACCTTGGGCAGACTTTCCCTTCGTCTCTCTGTTGTATCTATACCCTACCCCTTTCCCCCATACCCCCTTACCCTTCTCATTCCATTTTCCTTTTCTTCTATGCTCCTTAAATGTTTTTACTGGTATCATTGGTAATATGTAACTGTTGTAAGTTTGCAACTATGTGGAACCTTATGTAAAGCGCTCTGATACCTTCGGGTCTAGCCAGCGCTATATAAAACTCTTTAAATAAGGTGCTGATGTACAAATGTTGGCTATGGAAGGGACCATCCATGTAGGGTATATGTCCATAAGATCAGATCATTCATTAGTTAAACATGCCAATTGGGCATTGCTAATATCCAATTCATTGAGTCCATTGGTAATGGTGTCCAAACGCACCATCCATTTGGATTCACGTGTGTTTAAGATTGATGCAATGTTGCCCCCTCTAGGTCCTAGTTCAGCTTTCTCTATAACCAGCCACTGTAGCTGGTCGGGGTTATGTCACTTTATAGCAAAATGTTCAACTAATGGTGCCCCTTGGACCGAGCACCGTATCCTACTTTGATGTTGAAGTATTCTGGCCTTGATTTTCTGCTGTGTCTGGCCCACATATAGTAATCCACAAGGACAAATGATACCATAGATGACATTCATGGTGTTGCAATTTGTGAAGGATTGTAGGACAGTCGAGTGTTGTTTGTGGATGAAAATCTTAGTTTGAATCGTAGTGTGGCATGCTTTGCAATGCCCACATTTGTAATGTCCCTTAATCGGTGGCAGATTCCAGAGTGATTGAATCGTGGGCACTTTTTCAGTTTCCAAGAAAGAGTGGACCACATGATCCTTGATACTCTTTGCTTTTTTAAAGGAGTGCATGGGTGGCGTAGGTTGGCCAATGTCATCCGACACTAGGTTCCAATGCTTGTTAATAACCTTTTTTATGGCATTGCTTCTAGTCGAGAAAGTAGTAACACAGATTAGCCTTTGTAGCGATATGTCCTTTTTCTCCCTCGGAGTCAGTAAATCTTCACGTTGGCTGAACCAGGCCCTTTTCTGAGCTCTTCACCATTCTTCTTGGATATCCCCTCGTTATCAAACGAGTACTCAGATCATCAGATTCTGCCATATAGTCTACCCTTTTGGAGCAGTTCCTCCGGATCCGTAAGAACTGCCCCACCGGTAAATTGTCTCTCAAACCCCGTGGGTGGTGACTGTTATACCTAAGGAGGGAGTTGCGTTCTGATGACTTGCGGTACAGTGTGGTGTAAAGCTCCTTATTCTCGCAACAAATTTTAATGTCCAGGAATGCTATTTCATAAGTCATTTATCGGTTTATTTGAGTTAACATACACAAGACTTATGATAGCTGAGTCTTTCTTCACGTTTAGTTGCTCTACTTCCAACACAGGCATCTAGCGTCAGCACCACCTTGAACGTCACGCGGCTATTAGGCTTTCCCGCATAACGGCTCTATTTAATGGAGCGGCATCACCGGCGATACTTTGGTCACATCTCAGGGTGAACCATGGATTAATCACGGTGAGTGCGCTCGCATAACATGTCTGAGAATGCGTTAGTTTAATTTAGGCGTTTCTGTTTTTAGTTAGCTCGAATACGTTCCAATCTTTACAGTACTTTCCTTTCAGACTGTTAGCATTTGTTGCCATTGGTCGGCTTTCAGCCTGAATAGTAATACACATCTGTGAATGTGTGGTTTCTATTCAGGCACTTTTGCTTCGGGGAGATTGAGCACGTCCCATATGATCCCGGGTTCACTTTTAAAGTACGAATTCTCTTGCGAGCGAGACTGTTTCATTCAGGCACTTTTTACATCAGTCAGATTGAGCACGTCCCATATGATATCGCGTTCACTTTTTCTTGATGAGATGAGAGATGTGAGTAGACGGTTCTTAGCCCGAGAATGTTATAGTCTCGGTGTTTGCCTTTGTGACACCCTCCTTCGCCAGAGTGAGAATTTTTTAAACAGTAACGCGCCTCTCTGGATTAGTCATATTTTTCAATTATGACACTCGGCGTCACTGTATAGCACATATTAACCTTACCTGGGTGCACTTTCTAACGCTTTCATGTCGGCTCTCCCGTAGTCTGCGCGGCCGTTTTAGACCTATCCGGCCGGTGAATGTAATATTTTTGCACCTATATCCTTATTTAAATTGGGTCCTGAACTTAGCATTGTTTTTATGTTTTATTTCCTCAAATTAGGTTCACAGATTCCATAGATTAATTCAGGAAACTGCTCCGACTTCTATGATATGGGATTTAAACCACAGATTTTTGGATTTAAGCCTATTGAGTATAACCTTCATGGTTAAGATCTATGTAACTTTTGAGTAAGTTCTCTACTATATTAGCTAATTCTTTTCTTGTCCAAACCTCTTAGCTCTCATGGCTTACTGACAGACACCTTAATTTTGCAGGTGTTTCTCACTCTCTTCTTTTCATGTTTATCGTGGAGCCACGGAGCCCCGTACGACCTGACAACATTCAATTTTGCGAGGTCTCCTCTTTTTCATTCACGGTAAATATAGTGACCAGTACTCTTTTATGTCACTGTCTTACTTTACTTAGAAATGGATATGATGATCCATTCTTTTATTCTTCTCGTAGGTGCCCTGCCCTTTCCACTTTCACATCAGTCCTGAGGAAGACCCCGCCAGTAAGGGTTAGAAGAACCTACACTCATACAGGGGTCGAAACGTCGACACTTTAATTGATGCCAGTTCCTTCAACAGTACTTTTTTACTGTGAACTCTTGTGTTACATGGCGTTGGAATTTATTGTACTCAGATGTTATGTACCATGATTTAAGTTTTGTGGCATTGAATTAGATATGCCCGCCAATATGTTTGTGATATGCCTCACAATTTGTTTGTGATATTCATCACTATTAATACTTCACGTATTTCACTACCTCACTTGAATCACTTTCCTTCCCTTTTCACTTATTTATCTGGGCACTTCAATGATGATTTTTAAATGTTTGTTGCTCCTAAATGTGGTTCTTACAAATTGTAAGTAATGTTCAGTGTGATTAAATAACATTGTAGCATTAGTTTAGTTTTTCTTGATTTTTGATTTGGAATATGTTTGTATGTTTTCCATTGACACGGTTTTGATGTCATAATACTGGGACCACCGTACTTTATACTGATAAAAAAGTACCAGCAAAAATCAAACATTCATTTGGAGTGATCAAGAGTAAACAAGCTCAAATTAAGCTTGGTTCTTGTATGCCATTTTTAAATGTGTGCTATTGACATACCAAAGACTCTTAACCTGACAATTGGGAATATACAAAGTGTGTTTATCTGTATAAAATCCAATGCTGGAGAACAGAGCAGTGACTAATATTTATTTAGGGGCCTCTGACGAGTAATGCGTTTATTTATTGAGTGATGAAGGTGGTGAGAGTAGGCAGCCCAATTGTGCCACTCTGGCACTGCAAAGTTCTGTTACTGGAGAGGAGAGGCTAAGCAGTTGTCTACCGTGGGTATCTGTGACTCGCAGTTCACTTTATTCTATATGAGTAAGAGTATGTGACAGTCCATTCTGTCTGTGAGAATTCTTCATTTTCTTATTTCGCTGCAGGCCATTCTTGGTGACTTGCATCAGCCATTACAATAAGAGCCCTGTTTTTCTGTGCAAGGCTGGTAACTCGATGGAGATAAAAGTTCCTTTACAACACTCAGCCAGTGACAGAACAATCCTAGCTTAGAACACATCAGTAAATGATGGGAAACAGTGAGTGCAATCTTTCAAATACCCCACTCAGAGAAGGCTTTTCCGTTTTGGGTTAATAGGCTATGCGGAAGAGAGGAATGAGAGGTAGTGTCCTCTTAATTTACTCCAACTTGACAAATCTGCTATCACCACAGGGTAAAGGCAAGTCAGGGTGCAAGAGTGCCAGGATAAACAAGAGTGTTTTTCTGCAGTGCCTCTGACAGGGAACAGAATAGCCTTAGGGTAAAAAGTTCCATTGAGCAATCTGTGAAGAAAATTACCATTCTGGCTTAGATCTTAGGAACACCAAGATAACTTAAAATGGACTACGTCAAGTTATTAAAGTTTGGCCACCAACACCCAAAATGCATTTAGCTCCATTCTGAGGAACTTCCACAAGGCACAGCATCTGGAGAATAGACAAACCTTTAGAAATAATGCATTTCAAAATTGTAAAACAAAGAAAAAAGACACAAAATATTGCACAAAAACAAGGAAAACAAATAGCGGCGTGCGGGATGCTCTACAAGCATGGGAACACACATGCATTCTTAAAATACCTCTGTTCAATCTCAGACACATGGATAGCATCTGGACTCCTATAATCCAAGAAAAGACTGGAGGCCCTTTGAGACCTCTGGCTAGTCATATCTGATGTAGCTGTGGCTTGTCCATGACACGGACAAGGCCTTTTTAAAGTATTCCATACCTGTGTGGTTTTAAGGAGAGCCTGGACCTCTGTGTTTTCCTTGGATAGCAATGCAGAGGTTTCCTCCAGTTGCTCATTTTCTGCTAGCAGCCTCTCATTCTGCTCTTGGAGATCTTCCAGGACGTCCTGGAAAAAACACACACATCCAATGAGAGCCTAAGTACAGACTCTGTATTGGAAAACACACCAATGCACACACAGTGAGAGCTGATGCCTAGACCTTTGCAGACGCACTGCTCAGAAAATACACACATTCAGTGTGACAGGAGCACTGTTCAGGTGTCCTGGGAAGCACAGACGTGCTGCATGAGTGTGAGAGTAGTACAGCTACAAGCTACAGTATTAGGGGGAGTACAGATGTGTGAGACGAACACAGGAGTATTGCTTGATTATGAAAGCACAGGAGTGCCGCAGGATTGTGAGAGGAGTACAAGTAGTGCTGGAGGACTACAAGTACTGGCACAGGCCAACCACATGAGTAAGAAAAAAAGAGTCCATGAGCACTTAAGAAATGTGTTAGAAAGGTGTAGTGCACAAGAGTACTGCAGTATTGTGATAGAAGCCCAGAAGCACTGCTGGGGCGTTTAGCGTGCCAGTGTGAAAGTAGCACAGAATGGATAAAGATCTAATGAGTATCTATGGCTAAACACACTAAGTGAGGTATGGGGTGAAACACAAACATACCGGGGAAGGGACAATGACCATATCATTTTCTGCCTCAACATAGAACCGGAAAGGGCTGCTGGCCCCACGGACTGCTCCATCCTGGTCCACATAAACAAACTGATAATATTCCTCCTCATCCTTCGGTAGGTAGTACGCTGAAAACCAGAAAAAAAATCACTTTATTCACACACACTGCAATAATGTGACAAAAGACTTTGTCTGTATAGATATGGCATAATAGATACTTGTGGTTCCTGTTAGTAATATGAGGCAGCAGCCATCCACAGAAGGTGACAGCCATACCACTGCCAACCAGCTCCATGGCTCACGCCCAGGAAGGACTTCAGCAAAAACACGAATACTAAACCACAAGAGAAGTAACTGGAAATGCCAACTAACACCCACAGTGCTGGCTCTCAAAATGAATGGCGACAAATGTAGATCAAGGTGCGGCAATAAGGGTCAGATGTACGACCATTCCAAATTGCGACTCGCAATTTGCACTCAATTGCGAGTCGCAAATTGCGAGTCGCAATTTGGAATGCACAACTGTGTAAGAGACACTGATTTCGATTCCCAATGGGGGTCGCAAAATGCGAGGCTCATGAATATTAATGAGCCACTCGCAATTTGCAACCCCATTGGGAACGGCTGGCCCTCCCAGGGATGGTGGCCTGCTGGGATCAGCAGACCTCTATGTCTGGGACTGTTTGTTAATAAAGCATTTTTTTTTTTTTAAATGCAGCCCGTTTTCCTTGAAGGAAAACGGGATGCATTTAAAAAAATTTAAAAAGGAAACGTTTCCGTTTCATTTTGGCCACTGCCTGCCCTTAAAAATATTTCAGAGCCAGTCAACAAAGGGAAGGGGTCCCCTAGGGACCCTTCCCATTTGCGATTGCATTACCACCCTCTTGAAGAGGGTGGTAATTTGCAAGTGTTTTGCGACCGCAATTGCGGTTGCAAAACATTGGTACATGGCTTGCGACTCGCTATTAGGAAGGGAACGCCCCTTCCTAATAGCGAGTCACAAAACACTATTTTGCGAGTCGCAAATATTTGCGAGTCGCAAAATAGTGTTTGTACATGGCCTTATCAGAATTAGCATGCGCAAACGGGGCGCAAACCTGTTTGCGCCTGCTAATTCTCATCGTACATCTGGCCCTAAATTATTTAGCGTTTCCCAGGGGGTGTCATGGGAGCCAGGAAGGGGTCACTTACACATCAGACACAATCAAAAAATGGCAATTCTAACCAGATACTATGCGCAAATGAAATCATGCTAGACATGAACAAGCCATTTTTATATAGTACTTAACATTTGGGGATAGTCGAGTTGAAAAAGCGCTCTCACTTTTTTCAGCTATAGAAACTGAGGAACACACATGTTCAAGTGTGGAAGCTGGCATTAGAACATAGGTTTCTACAGCTGACAGCTTTTCCTCACAGTTAACTTCATAGGAGTGTTTTAAGTGCATTCTGGAAGCAGAAATGTTTGTTGCCAGGGCGGATTCATATGAGATCAAGAAGCAACTTCCCAGACAGACACTTGACACCATCACAAGGCCTGAGGGAATGAAGAAATTGTAAGGTTTGTTCCGCGTTTCCGAAAAAATATTTAACCAATTATTGCCAGATTATGAAGCAGAGACAACTATAGAGTGAGGAAAAAGAAATTACACTGGAAATTATTGTTTTTCAACTTCAGAAATGATCAGAAATCTCCTTTTTAACACTAACAGAGAAGCTGGAGAAGCCTACAACAATTGACACATTTGATTAACATCCGTGTTTCTAATCAGAAAAGTCTTTTCTTCAATAGCAAAGACTCTTCTCCTTAAATCAGTGTACAAAAGCAGGAGACAGATGCCAGACATGATCAAATCTGAAATGTTTACTAGAAAAAATGTAATCATTTTATCAAGTAAGGTTGATGATTTAGATTATGGTTAGTTACAGGTTTAACAGGTTTAGACACAATATTGAAAGTATACTTAAATAACACAAAATGGCTGGAGGAGTTCACATATAGAGAGTATGAATGCGTGTGTCCTGCTGATTCAGATTAGCATCAGGGGGATTTCTTGAAAACAAAAACTAATATGCAGTGGCATAAAATACATACATCCAAGAATAACAGAAAGTTGATGCATATAGAAGCAAATATTTCGGAATTCAAAAAGCGAACATTAAGCAATATTCTTATGAAACCTCTAACCGGTCTGACTCAGACACGTCATGAGCCCCTGAGATGATCTTCAGATACTTCTCCTAATGTGTTTTACTACTGAAAAAGTATCACAGTAGTACAGGATTTTCTGTACGTAAGTCTAAACAAAAGTTATCTGAATAGTTGCTCACACTGAATCTTACTTTATAAATACAGCTTTTGAAAAGAAACAGTACAACTACAGAGGGTGTTCCTTTATTCTTTGTCTTCATGAAGACTACTATATTTATTTATATATGCATTGGCACTGCCAATAGGACTGGCTTGAAGGGAAAATTGTATAGTAATTGTGAGGACATGGGATGTATAACATGGTGTGGATGTACAACCTCACTGTGTAATACACTTGCCAATCCCTTTAGGACCCTTTGGTTTAGTTTGTCAAACTTTCAACTCAACCCTGGGTAGCCGTGGCTCTGAGATTAAAGGAACAAGTGTAAAATGCTTTGGCAGTTTAAACACCACCAACACAACTGAAGAAGAAATCCACAAGACACGAAGGAAATCCAATTAGAACCACAACCTGAGCTCTCCACTGACAGGTAAATGGCCTCTCTTAGGGCCTACTGTGAGTACTTGGGGCTTAGCCACATTTCAGAGGGGGGGGCTACCACTTCAGGGGGCACACACCCTCCTTCCACTCCTTCCTCTGCCAGGTTAGGGTGGGCACCTTAAAACTGAGAAGTTGCCCGACACTCCAGGACTTCTTAGGGGTCAGGAGGGGCCTCACCAAGGACTATCTTGGGGCCCTCCCCTGCTTGGGTAGGTTGCCCACAGCTCCCTGGATCTCCACTTAAGAGTGTCCTTCCTTTCCCACCTTTACCTTTTCTCTGGGGTCTATGTTTCCTAACTTTAGGGTCAGGACCTTCAGGATCCTTGGGAATGGCAGCACCCTGGGCGACAGCCCCTCTGGGCTGAGACCACCCTCAGGGAGGTCACTGCCTAGGAGACAATCTAGGGGGAGGTCAGGACTGACTACCACCCTATGCCAGCTAAGGGTACCCCCTACCTCTAGTGACACTAAGGCCACAGGGTGGTCTGTGACCTCCCCTAGGGTTACCCTAACTCACCTTACCTCTCTTGGCAAATACTGGTCTGTGGACACTAACCTGCCCACAACTATGGTGTGACTGGCACCTGTGTCTCTCAGGTCAGTGGTTGGGATCCCATTCACCTTGAGATGGTGGAAGTGCCTACTCCCACCCTCGGGGATCACCAGCTTACCATCTGGACCCTTCTCCCAGTTGAAAAATACTAGGACCACCTCACCTGAGGTGTGCTTCTCAAAGGCTACACTAGCCACCCCAGTGCTAACCTTCTTCTTGAGACATGCTGCATCCCCCTCAGTGGTGTCCTGGCTGCTGGCAATCAAAACACAACCTCTTTTCCACAAGTTTCTTTAGCCCTGGGTCCCCACTACTCTACGTGCTAGAGGTGGGCTGGGTCTTGACCCCCTCCTTAGGGTTCTGAGGGAACCTCTTTGGTAGGTTTACTACTTCCATCTTTTCCCTTCTGTCGGCCTACCCCCCTTCTTGAAACATTACCCCTGGGAGTTATTGGGTACTCTTGTCCTAACCCACTCATCAGCTATCTTACCAGCTCTCTTAGCTGAGTTAGCTTAGAGTTTTCGTGTAACTTTCCTGAAGGGAAATTTCTAATGATGTGCTCCTTGACCAACAAATTAGAGTCCTTCATAGAAATTTACCTGGTTACCTTTACCCAACCACCCGGTGCCTTTACTGATGCATTTACAAAGTCCATCAAGGTCCGTGTTGCCTTATGTGATGGTCTAAGCTTGTGTCTGTACTCCTCATGAGTGAGACCAAACAACTCAACAAGTGGTGCCTTCATGTGTGGGTAGAAATCTGCTACCTCATCTTTAAGTATAAGCAGCCTATCCCCATCAATTATCAGCACCAGATCCCATAGTAGTGTTCCTCAGTGTTGTGTACTCACCTTCCTCATTTTGAGACCACTCTCATATGAGGCCAGCCACTTGTCCATTTCATCCCCTGATATATAGCTTGGGACAATCCCTTTGGACAATCTGACTTGGGCACCCTTGTCAGATACTTCAGTGTCCTTGTTGCTGCCACCATTACCATTCTCTTTTGGCCTCATGCTCAGCTTCTTTCTTCAAGGACCAGCTTCTTTTCTGCCAGGGCCCTCTCCTCCAGTTTCAGGGCTGCCACTTCCTCTTGAAGGGATATCCTGATGCTGTGTGAGCTCCCCACACTGCTGGCTGTAGAGCGCACTCTTGGCCTGGAGTGGAGGGCATCCTACCCCACCTCCTCTCTTTATTCTACCTTGGGGTATATCCTTTTCCAGTGCTGCTGGGGCTCAGTGGGATTCCTCGCAAGCCTTGAGGGCCTCCATCAGATCATCTTTCTTTGCCTTTTTTCCCCACTGTGATCCTTCTGTCCCAACACAACTCCATCAGATCCTTCCTTTCAAGGGTGGCCAGATTTGCCATGTGAAGCTCCACGTTACCTTTGATCACAGTGACTAACAGGAACTTTTCAAAAACTTTTTCAACTCTTTCAAACTTTTGGAAACTTTGTCAAAACCTATAAAACTCCTTTAAACATTCAGCAACTCCTTGGAAACAGTGTCTCTGCAGACTTTGTAACCCGACAATTACTCACACAAGGACTTCTTTTTCGGTGTCACCTTAGGTGGATTTGCACTGTTTCAACTTAAACAACTGTTTGGTACTGCTAAACACAAGTTCTGGATTCCACGGCTGCCACCAATGTGAGGAAATAGGGTTTATTACATGGTGTGGTTGTGAGACCTCACCCGGTAATACACTTACCAACCCCTTCAGCAAGGCTTACACAAAGGAACAAGCGTAAAGCATTTAAACAGCACCAAAACAATTGAAGAAGAAATTGGCAAGACACCAAGGAAATCTAGCACCAATTTATAAAAATAGACTATATTTTTGTTTATTTTTAGACAGCACAACAAAAAAGATCAACCGGAGGGTTCAGGAGATATAGAAGTTACAAGGCATAGTAAATCACAGCATTTCACTCAACCACGAACAAGCAAAGACAAATTCAACAAATTTGATACTTAGAAACTTTTTGAGCAGAAAGTTTGGCAAGTTGTAATGCGGTCGGCTAGAGTAACTTGGGGCAAAGAACTCCAGCAGGGAGCCAGTCAGGGAGAGCAGCAATGCCTTCAGAAACAGTTACCTCCACAGGAGAAGCAGTCCTCAAGCAGTTCCAGGTGCTTTATCCTCAGTCCAATGGATTCCTATAGAGTAGTCCTGATGCTGAGGATGCAGGATGCAAAATGATGCTCAAGGATGCTGTGGACATGACGCGGCTGACAGAGGTCTTCCTGCAGGGACTCCTCAGTTCACAAAGGTGATGAGGGGATCCTGGGCACAGGTTTCTTAGTCCCACTAGGTCATCTCCGGTCTGGCTGAAGTCCAGTTGCCACGGGAGTACCAGTAGTACGGTGCTGCGTTCGCAGCCAAAACCTTCTCCAGGCTGTAGCTTGCCTTCTGGACAAACAAGCTGCACTCTGATGACTCTCCTGGGTCCAGCAGACTCAGGTGCAATGTCTAAGCATCGGGTCAAGATCCCTGGTGCTGCACAATGGAGGGGAGCAACAGTCTGGGGATCTGGGCTACCACTCGCCGTTAGCAGGCTTCTTTAGCAGTTCTGTCCCTGTGCCACGAACATGAGGCCGGTTGGCTGACCCTTGGAGTCTTGTTGCTTTGATTGAGCTCTGGAGACAACTTCTCCTTGAGCAGGACACAGCAGGCACAGTCCTTCTTCTTTGCTAGCCTCCAGGTGCATTCAACGTCGGTGCAGCCTCTCTTCGCCAGGAACTTGGTGCAGCAGGGCAGTCTGTCTCTGGTCCTTTTTCCAGTCCAGTTGGGATCTGAGTTCTGGGTGCCACTGGTGTCCTATTTATGTCCAGAAAATGCCCTCAGGGTAGGACGAAGTTGGTAGCCAATGGGCGACTAGATTCCCTCCCTCTTGATGGCCACTTCCTTGTGGCATCTGGCAATCCCAGCATGCACCATGCTGCCCACTCTCAAGATGGCAGAACTCCTCTCTCGGCATCCTCTGCTCCCTAGCCCAACCCAGAGGTGTGGCTACCAAGGAGCCTACACACCCCTGGAAAAACGGTTTGACAACTGGCTTCTCCTTCCCTGCCCCTAGTGCCAGTCAGTCAGCCTAAACAATAGAGTAGACCCTCTCCCTCCTTTGCCCTTCAAAGGCAGCTTCATCTTTGAAGTTCGCATTTTGGGCTAACACTCATGTGGCTGCCTGCCTGGGGGAGGTAACACCTCCTCCAGTGGCAGGCCTCTATTGTTATCCTTCCTGGGAGTCGTTAGCATGTCTCCCTAAAAGGGCAGAAAGCGGTCTAGAGGACAAACCTTGAGTACAACAGTAAACGGGCACTGGAAACCTTGGGCAACTAAAGTGGCAACTTCTAAAGTTGCACTATGCCCACCAGTGACAAATTCAATGTAACCATTAAATTGCATTTAATACACTGATTCGTTTGATACCTTACAGTACCAACTTGTTAGTCCCATTCAGAAGTTAGCACAGCTGAGGTGTCAGCCTGTAACTCTGTACTTGCCAATGGGGCTATCTGGGGCTATCAGCCTTTCCACAGTAAAAAAACACAATTTAGGTTATTTATTGCTGGAACATGTAAAAGTACATGTGCCACATTTTAACATACAGCTCCCTGCCATAGGGCTGGTTAGGCCTACCTCAGGCCATATATTAACAAGCATTGGCATAGCCAATAGGTCTCGCCTTTGGGACCTTATAAGTATTTAGTTATGCAGCACAATATCCTTGGTGCACCAACATCAACTGTTGCATGGCTAAACACTTATAAGGTCCCAAAGGCGAGACCTATTGGCTATGCCAATGCTTGTTAAGTATTTAGCCATGCAACACATTAGAGGTTCCGGCAGAGCCAGTGTCAGCGCAGGGTGATTTATGGTGCACTACCAAAGGCCGTCACTAGAAGTTCCTGGATAGAAATATACAGCGCTGGGTGCACTATGTTGCACTACCACAGGCCGTTGCTATACATATACAGGTATTAAATATTCCCTGGGCTTGCCAAGACTGACTGCCAGCTGTGCAGAAGAAAGGCTGCAGTACGGAGGGAACGGCTGCCGATAGAGTCCAAGGGAGCTGTCAGCGGCTAGCTCTCCATTTATCTCCTGGCCAGCCTGGTCCATGCGCCCAGAAAAGGGAAAAGAGGAGGGATGTGGACAACACAGGCAACTTGGGTGGGGGGGGGGGGGGGTGGGAGCAGGGAATTTCCAACACGGACAGCATGGGGAAACAGGGACACATATAGCATGCACCGTTTAGTACAACGTGAAGCAGACAGCATCACTGACTGACTACCTTAACAGCAACAAAACATATTCAAACTAGAGATCAGTGTATTATTTCTAAAGTGGAGTATACAAACAGGGTCAAATGTAAATGTCTTATTTTTAATTACTGTCAGAGCTGAGCAGAAGCAGGACCCCCGCCACTTAAAGTCCTACCATTAAAGTGAACGGAGAAAAAAGATTCTTCGGAGGATGATGCATGTTTACAAAGAGGATAACCTATTCAAAGCCCCCAGGCATGCTGCGTATAAGGGTATATTATTGCAACACCGGCCAAACAGTGATTTGACAGGTATGGTGTTCTTATTCTGGAAAGGAACGTTAAGCAAGTGCTTTGCTTATCAACACTTTTGATTTAGGGATAGCTCACAATTTTTCAGTCAAAGTTTGGTTTAAGCTTTCACTCGCTTAAAACATATGCCATTAAAATGTACGTTAGGAGATACTGAAAAGTATTTGCTCACGAATGGCACACTTGTGAGCAAAGCACAGCCAGTGTGTATGATCAGGCCCCCAAAAAACTTTGCATTCCTTTCATTTCGCTCGTAACTCTGCGATTCAAACCGTGTAGCACTCAAGCGTTGCTTACCAGTTCCTAGGAGATAAAGACTGCTACACAAGCACTGCTGTTGCATCCCGACTAAACTTTGTGGAGACTCATCTGCAATCTTCTTGCTCCTTCAGACCTTCTTCAAGGTGACCAGCTTAGACTCGGTCATTGCCTTCTTTTGAATAGATATGAACGGAAAACAGGTAAGTGAACTCGACAGTTTAACTGGCCAATACAGTACTACTTTGAAGAACTTAACCGTAAAATTAGATTATGCCAAACCAGTGTAATAAAACTGTATCACGGCGGTGGGTTTGTCTAGACACAAACTGAGGAGAGCTTCATGTTAAAAGTCTGGATGTAGGACACACAGAGAAGACAGAGGCAAAACGTTAAAGTATGTGCCCGTTTTGCAGAGCCATTTTGAAGCAGCCGTGACGGTCTTTCACTACATTCGCTGTGGAAAGGAGTTGAACATTTGCAACCTTTTTATAATACTTCAAAACATTCTAAACGCTTAGGAGAATTAGATCGTTCCAGTTTGTGATTAATACTGAAAAGGTACTTGCTTAAGTAAGCGTTTTTATTTATGAGTTGTGCATATTCGCACTTGTTGCGATATTTGGGCTGGTTTAGCTTGGCGTTTAAAGCCCAAAAACCCTCATCTGCTGCTCTGGCAGCATGCATCCGTTGGCGAGCGATCCAGCAACCAGACAAGGCTCGTGAGGGATTGTTAAAACAGATGTGTGTATATGTGAAGGGGTGGAATCACCTTGTAACTCCAAAAAGGGTTGCAAGCACCGTTAGGAGGTGGTACTCTTCTAATGCGGAGGTTTCCTTTAACGGACAAATGTCTTCGGCATAAAAACGCTCTAAAATGTAATTTGCTTCCAGTTTCTACTGTTAAAGCACACTTGCATGGCGAAACCATGCTGCTGCCGTAACCGTTGCCCCCGCTCTTTCCCATGCACAAAAGCGGGATGGGATAATAAACGGCGCTCAGAGATACGGAGCGGAGCTATGAACACGAGCAGCAAATTAACTAACACAAGCATTGGCATAGCCAATAGGTCTCGCCTTTGGGACCTTATAAGTGTTTAGCCATCCAACAGTTGCATAACTAAATACTTATAAAGGTCCCAAAAGCGAGACCTATTGGCTACACCATGATAATCGCGGCACCTGCGCTTTACTTTTAACATTAAAAGTAAAGCGCGGGTGCCGTGATTATAGCAAAAGTAAAGAAATAGATTATTTTTCTATTTCTTTACTTTGCTAATCATGGCACCAGCGCTTTACTTTTAATGTTAAAAGTAAAGCGCGGGTGCCGCGATTATAGCAAAAGTAAAGAAATAGAAAAATAATCTATTTCTTCAAAGCACGAAAGTGAAAGTGCATCGCGATGCACTTAATGACCCGTGACGCGCGTGCACGCTCACGTGAACGCAAGCTGGTCGCCAGCAAACTGCTGTTTGCACTTCCAAAACCCGCTTACTAAAACTCTCACCAGAGCAGCGCATGCGCTGGCTCAGGCGAGACCTAAAAAGGGAGGTTTGGGCTTTGCAATTACCTTTCATGGCAAAGTCGAGTTAGCAATTTAAAACTGTCCTTCCAGTATGCAGTGGCAGACTAGGAGCCATGTTTTACCTTGTCCCACTCAGGGTGGCACAACAAGTGCTGCAGTCCCAGGGGGCACACTAACATTCAGGCCCTGGGTATCCCTGGTACCATATACCAGTGACTTGCAAGTAAGTTAGGCTATGCAAATTGGGGACAAGCCAATTAAACATGCACCATTTTAAGGGTCAGCGCACATGCATGGCATCCTGCTTAGCAGGGTTCAGGGCATTCCAAGGCATTACACTAGTACCTAGTAGTCAAAATGGGGGCAAAAAGTGCGAGCACGCCTGCAAAAAAGCCTGTAGCCTCACAATAATGTGCAGCATTACAAGTAAATAGCATGGGAATAGATCTGAATTTCTGTGGAAGCAAAGAACAGTTAAATAATATTGGTGTAGGTTAAAATGTTAATGACTGCCCTCCTACCTTCTGTGATGCGGACGATGAAAAACTAAATAAATTATTTAGTTATCTAAGACACTTTATTAGCATTCCAATGTTATGTTAGTGCCCGTGAAAGTTCAAGGTTAGGCAGCTGGATAAATAAGCAAAATTATCACATCTGCCAGGAGGCCAAGCATTTTTTTGTGGAAGCACACAACTTCTGCCCAATCAAAACATGTCCTCCTGGCTCCCAACATGTGTACAGACTTAAAGACCCTCTCTAGGGGTGCTCAACTAATTATTTAGCGACAGCTGAGCTGTCAAGCCAGACATAAAAAAACGAACCTACCTATTTAATATCCCACACTTCTACATTCCAGGAAAAGATCTGCAAACATCGCATTTATCTGTCTATAAATGTCAATTTATCTGTGATCATTTCACAGTTTCAACGGACCCCAGCTTTTGCCGTTGCCAGTACAGTTATGGACAAATGTCAACGCTTCACTCTTTCTAATCAGAATGACCACTCCTCGAATATTGTTAATACACAAACACATATGCTTGTTCAACACCCTAAGTATTCCATGATTAAATACGTTTTTTTGCCTGCAAGCACAGAATTTCCGCTGCCGACTGTCCCTCAATATGTTCATTAAAACCACTGATAATGTAAAAAATTCTATTTCTATCCACCACTTTTGTCCCATTACTCTCTAATCCATACAGTGATATAAAAAAAACCTAAGCGATTTCCTCTTTCTTATTTGCTAGCGATCTAAACTCCACCCCTTCTCTGTCTCCACCCCTGCTGACCACTCCTACAAGAATGCACTAATGCACTTGTTGCCTCCACTTGTAGCAAGGTGAAAATGACACTTTGTCAAGACTCCAGTGGGGAGTTTGACTAAACACACTGTTGCGTAATAAATAATGAAAGGAAGTAGTTAAGAAAGCAGATGTAAAGATAAACTATGTCAGAGGTACTTCATTTTTGTTGTGTTCCCTATTCCCCTTACTAAACAACTTCTCAACCTCCTGCTTCAAGAGGTCATATTTGGGCCTGGACTAGAGCACCCACTACAACTTACAGCCAGATTGTTTTAGCTACACAGGAATCTTAATTTATTTAAATTTTCCAATGGGTTTTCAGTTTTCTGTATAACAGTTCTATTTCACCTAAAGAGCAAACAGAGATACATTACCAGAACAATCGTAATTTTTTGCATCAAGTATATATGTGGTATTTGAGAGGCATGCACCTAGCCAAAAGGCAACAGAGTGTTGTGCAAAGTCACGGTGAACAAGTGATTGCAGAAAGTCAAACTGTACTATTACTGCATTGTGTTTTAAAGTTCTTTTCTCTTTCCTAAATTGAAGCAGGAAGAGAAAGTACTCATGGACACATGGATGTCATTCCAGATCATGGGTATGTTATAAATGGAGAAGCCATGCGGTCTTGGTTTTACATCTTTTGCATTTATGCATCTCCAGAAGTGCAAAAAGCACCGGTCATAAAGGCTTTGCTATAGCTGATGATTCTACTGATTTTGGAGTTGTTGCAGGTCAACAAGGGGAGCAATGAATCGACATCACAGTGGGGTATTTCTTAAGGCCTTTCATAAGGCATTGTGTTGTGTGTTTAGGATGCCCTTAATAGGGGCCAGTGAAGACACCATCCAGATCCAAGAGTACGAGGGCCTGATCAACAGTTTTAAAACTGCCTCCTGGAGATACTATTCCACTTCCTTTTATAGGGTAGGTACCAGGCCACCTTTGTTTGTTTTTTCTTTTAGCAATGTGTTTCTTAGAGGTGAGCTCGATATCCAGTGTGAATGCTAGTGACATAGTGTTGGGTGAAAGTTGGAGTGAGTGCGAATCTGCCAGGTTGGTGTCGCTGAGCCATGTTTTTTTTAAAACTTTGCATTGATATATCGTACCACTGTATACAGCGTAACACAAAGTCACAGTGCCATACAATAAAAATATCCTATAACATGCATGATGTACTATATTGAGACAAAAAAGCTGAGCCATGGTTGAACTAGTTGATGCTCGTTATTCATGGCAAATTGTATGAATTGTGTTTTGGTGGGGCTAAGCTTCATCCAGGTACTGGACATCCAACTGGGTCAGATGTCTGGTTGGAGTCTTTCAAGTAATGTTTTGTGCCACTAATGTGTTTTTGCTTCTGTTTTCAGTGACTGAAGTCCCAAAGCGAAATGTAGAAGTTGAACATAACAAGGATAACATGGACCACTGGGCAGCTCCGCAGTTTATAGGGAGTTTATGGGAACTTGAAGTGCACATGTGAACAAAGTGGTGTCTGCCAATAGGTAGGAGTACCAATAAAGGACTTTCCCAGTGAAACCCATTCAAGATTTCAGGGCGAGAGGAGGACAGGATGGGTCAATGGTGGCTAAAGTGCCTGAAAGACCCAACAATGCCAGGAACAAAGAGTCATCTTTAGCTATGATTTGTAATGTAGCTGTCTATATGCTGCAGTATGATCTGAAGCTGGGTTGGTAATCTGCAAGATAGGGGTTGCGTTGTTGTCGTCTCCAGTTGTTCTTATACTGCTTTTTCAATGAACTTGCAGATGAAGGATAAGCAAGTGATGGAGTGCTAGCTAGGAGGTCATTAGGGTCTAGTGTATGTTTCTTTAGAAGTGAGATACTTCCTGGAAGATATGTTGATTAATGGAAGCATCAAAGATGCCCAATCGATGTGAGAGCTTCTTCGGAGAGAGCTTTGATGAACGCTGGGGGTAAGACACCATATTTATAAGTGCTTTCATTTGACAAGCAAAAGTTCATGTAGACAATTGCTTTGGGTCTGCCCTTACTACAGGTTACACCTTGAAATTAACCAAATGAAGCCTTAGAAGTTGGATTCTGGAAGCAAGTAATCTTAAAAGACTATCAAGCTTGTGGACTGTTCAAACTCAGTAAATGTCACTACAGGCTCTACTTTATTCATTTGTTTCTTACTTCAGTCCTAGAAGGGCCTCTCAATTTCCCATATTTTCAAGGAAAGTAATTGGTGTCCT
Organism: Calotriton arnoldi; assembly: GCA_963921515.1. NCBI lineage: Eukaryota > Metazoa > Chordata > Amphibia > Caudata > Salamandridae > Calotriton > Calotriton arnoldi. Next base: position 811,479 of record CAWUFW010006066.1, read on the forward strand.
GGGATTCAATTTCCTTATCGAGTAACAAGCTGGTCTCTTGTAAATGACTATAGTAGAGAAGCAATTAAGCAGTCACATGTGCAGGCCATTTCAGAAGTCTGAACTAGTCCAACAATTAGGGAGACTCTGCCCCAGGCATGTCAATGCACACCATAATCAGTGCTTCCAGGGCTGCAGCTCTCAGCATCACAACGTTGTATACCTTAGCCCATCGTGCAGAAATTTTTCCAATTTTTATTGGTAGAGAGTGTCTGTCTCGCTGGCTACTTTAAATTTCTCAAAAGATTCACTTTTGCATGTCTGGGGAGAGACAATTATTGTGCAGTTGCATATTTCTGGCCAGTACCTCCCTGAAAGCTGAAGTTTCAAGAGAGAAAACCGCAGCTCCAGATGCGGAAGCTTACAAAATTCATGAACAGCGGCTACATGAAGAAGCATGACTTCAAAGACGGAATGGAGGTTCTCTTTGCCATGTACCTGCAGCACACCCAGATGTTGCCTGTCCCGAAGACTGCAATACACGGCAAAAATTCTCAGATTTTCTTTTTTGTGGGAGCTTTACAGCAGGTGCCCTTCGCCTGATGTCATCTTCCCCAGAGTATTACTTTTTGTTTCCTTACCAACTTCTATTTTCTCATGCTGCAGACAGGTGTAGCTCTGGACATGTAATTATAAATAGATAACCCAGTATAAATAGGAACCTGGTTAGGTAAGTAATTTGGGTAGGTAAAAGGTCTATCAGAACAGTGGTTCCTACTCAATAAATGAATAATTGTTTTGCACCACTGGCACACTTTTAGGCTACTAGTATGACTCTTGAGCAACAGCTTAATTGTATATATAAAATGGAGATGTGCACACATTTTATCAACAGAAAATTAATGGTACAATAAAGCATGATATCAGTGAATTATGAACAATGCAGTTCTCAGTCCAAAGTGTCAAACAATAATTGTGCACAGAAGCATCTTTAAGAATTAAGTAGTCATCCCAACTGGAATAAGCAGGTGGCTGGTCAGGTTTCTGAGTCCAGGTCAAAATCTTCGAATACATTATGGTCAGAGAATAACATGTGTGTGGTACCTGAACACAGGCAATGTTTTGACCTATTAGGATTAGCCAAAATGCCATCATCAGGACAGGATAATAAGGTATACCTGAAAACAGCAACAATCCTGCCATGGTATGAGGCCTAATAGATGTTTTGTATTTCAGTACTGGGAGTGGAAGAGGTCTGCTGAATTAGTTAAGCAGGTGTGCCATTAAAATCACTCACAATTCCAGCAAACAGCGAGGCAGACAACTGTTACTGTTCATGCTGTGGTTGAGCAGTGTGCTGTTCAGATATCACTGATATCATTAACGCAAAATGTCTACGTCTACTATGTTACTATAACAGAAACCATCAAATGTGAATCTGTATTCCTGAGAGGGCTGGTGTGCATCCAGTCCTAAGAGAAACCATCAAAGAACCTCAACAGTAAGTTGAGAGGTTATGCATCAACTTGTACAGCTACTACTTGAACAAGGGAAGTGATCCCCAGATAGAATGCAGGAAGGGGCAGTGCCAAGCCAGATGTCCTATGAATATTTTTTGAGTATAGCCTTAATCCTGTAAAACTGGTATACGACTTAAGTGGATAAGTTACCCATCAAATTACAATGGGCTTGGTAGTTAATTCTCCACCAGCCCGAACAGACTGTTATGGGAGGGCCTCAAAGCCTTTCAACATAACTGTATCTGCGTATCGAATGTTAGAGTGAGAAGGTTGTTGAGGTGACCAAGCAGGGAGCAATATTGTACCACACTCGAGGAGTTGTAGCAGTAGGGCGCAGAACTTTGGGGATAGCACTGTAATGGTCCAGCAACAATGTGACAAGGGAGAAAGGGGAGCCAATCACCCCCTCAATGTCAATTTATGATGGAGATTCAGACGATATTATAAACCAGTACACTGCATAGTGAGCCAAAGAATCAAACACTAAAGTAACATAATCAGGATTGATAGGCCACCCTTCTCATACAGGACAGTCAATGTATCAAAGCCAATCTAGGCAGCCTCTCAATCAACAGCAGTTGGAGCTGGTACAATAGAAATCTATAAAGAGGATGGGAGAAACAATGGAGGGACCAAAAACATGTGAAATAGCAATACCATTTTAACAGCAGATACTTTACCTACCAGTGACAATGATAAGTTATCCACCTATCTATCTTGCTCTCTCTCTCTGTCCCAAGCAGTGCCAGACCATAGTTGTGCACTTAGAGTGACCGCACTTCATGTCCATGCCAGATCTTCAAGTACCTAACCCACTCTGGACCCCGGAACAAATGAGTGTCACGACCATGCAATCTAGTACCATGTGTAAGGGGGTCACAGCTCTGATTTACTCCAACTGACAGGAAGTATACAAATTCTGCCAAAGGAGACCTTGTCTCGGAGTTTTGGGAATTCTGACATTTTAATAGCTTTAGTTGGACTCTTCCTGACCTTGAGACGGGAGTCACTGGGCTACATGGAACTATCATTTGCAATCTACATAGTGGGCTTTAATAAATATGTACTGTTTTTTTACCTTCACTTTCTGTACCCTTGCCTGCCCCAAAAGACATGTCCGATATAGTGGTCGAAGATGAACCTCCAGTGTACATCCACTACTTGAAAAAGTACTGTTATTCCCACGTATTCAAGCATGCGAAGATCTCCTACACTATGAGTGTTGACCAGATTTACTAATACACTCCTAATACGTAAGCATGTCTGCTCCTCTCTAAACATCAGTCAAAAATACAATCAAGATCGTACAATCGGATAGCATGGATAAGTGAAAACAGCTTTGATTTTCTCCAATTGAACAGTAGTCCAGAAACTCAGCCAAATGAGACCATGCCTGGGAAAATGAGAGGAGCATTACCATTAGGGTGCCTGCTCTACACAATAGGCCACCTTCATAAAGAAAGATGAGTGCTCTATGTCAACCTGGTAGTAAGCCCCTGTGTCTCTGTCTTAGCTTACCATCAACCACTTCAATCCAAAGGACCGCAACCCTGTTAGGCTCCCTGTCCAATAGAATCCAGTGCCCCATCTGTAAGGGTCCTGGGACTAGTCAGACCATACAGAACTAGATTCATAATAACCAACTTGTCAGCGAGCGACACCATCCTAAAGTCAGCCCCTTAAAGGTCAATGCACTGAAGGCTTTGCTTTAAATGATTGTGGCCAAAAGAAAGGTTGGGACCTACATACGTCATGACATCTGTACAAATTCAGGTGCATGGATCTGTCAGGTATAAAACTAGACCGGTCCCATGTACCAGAATCAGAATATGGGGAAGCAGTCTGGTGGCAATAATGATAGCAGATATTTTGTTGTCTGGGATTAACAATAAAAATGGCACAAAAGAGCTACACTGACCAGGATTTTTGCCAGCTTGAGCAGTAAAATCAAGTATCCTCACAAAGGAATGCTGGCAATCGCCCATGGTTGATACTTTCCAGGTAGACCTCCAGGACCCATAAATATTGATCAGAACTGCATCAGGTCAAGAAGACTTGCCACTAATCGAACTAGCAATGGTGATATGAACTTCAAAAAGAGTAATATGCCCATCTAACAGCATCCAAATGCCTTAGAAGGAGGGCATGTTTATCCCATCTAGATACTCAACTATTTTGGAGTCCCCCTCATTTTAAGCACATAGATCAGCATAAAATGTATAAAGTGCTACGTTTATATCTCCCTTGTGATTAATGACGCAATCCAGTAAATGGCCAAGAGCGTTACTGCCGCATTCCCTACTAACCACCCATGCAAGCACACTTCCATATTGCTCTATATTTTCTTGCTGCATCAATCCTATCCAAAAATGTAACCTCCCTGCTTGCAGCACTGGAAAAGTGCTGCCTTTAGTGAGGTCTTCAAGCTATTTCGTTCAGATTTCAGTGCAATTCCAATCTATATACATACACCTTAAATGCTTCTTACAGAACACCATGCATGCCAGTAAACACATCCTCGGTCTCCAGATCACCTCTGCTGCCTTCAGCTGGGCAAGCATTTGGCATTCTTAACACTATTGCAGAAGAGATGCAACAGGGATTTGGGATTACAATGCCAGCACACAGTGTGACTGCAATGACAATGGAAAATGCCAAAGCAGCTAAGGTGATGTAAGATAAGGTGATTCACTGACCTTTAAATAGCACCTCTTGTTGGATTGTGCTGCTGGATGCAGGAGCCCACACAAAGGTGAAATAATCCCGTGGTGTGGTCCATCCGACCTACAGAGTCAGAAGAGGCAGAAAGGTGGGACTGGACATTTGGTAATATAAAAGTGTGGGTGCCATCCCTTGCAAGACTTCTAAAAGCAGCCAAAGCATAGACAGTTTTAGTTCCACTAAACTGATTTACAACCTTAAATGCAGAGCTCCTGAGCTCATGCTCATCACGCTAGCCACAAGTGCACACAAGTTTGTCTTAATTTACTTTAGAAATTGCATCAATATTAATCAAAAAACGATTTTATGGTGTCAAGTTTCCACTGGGTGTTGAATAAAACGGTTAACAAAGTCCCAAGAGTATTGAAATGTAAATATTGGGGTACTTTTTTTTTAATAAGTCACAGTTTCAAATGCTATGAAACGTTGCTCTGAAGGAGCCACAAGACAACATCGTAGCACTTTACAAAACAAAAAAACCAAAAAAAATACAGAAACTGATCTTTTACCTTCAACTTAAATACCGTATGGTGTCATGTTGTGTGTTGTACTTTGATATTTTTACTGCTAAATGCAAGTTAAGGTTTAATTTCTGTTGTTAACTATTTTGAAACTTTATAAAGTACTAGACAGCTCTTGCATTTATCTTCATGCATCAAACACACAAAAAGGTGATGGGAGAAATGCTTGCAATTTGCCTAACCACTGGCAATCGCTCGGGGTAGCATCCCAACCCATCATTCTTTTGCCCACCATGCCACCTCGATTTGGACCCAGCCAAATGTAAATCAGCCTTGACCCAGCGCCTCAAGGTAACAGTCCAGCAAGCATTCCTCCCATCACCTTTTTTGTGTTTTATCAAGCTTCATATAGTCAACTTCTCTAATGCTCTAATTGTTTCTACCCTCGTTTCATTAACACCTGTCCTTCTTTCCATAAACACTCCTCCGCCACACTTCCATGAAAGTCATCCCCTTCCACAAAGCCTGTCCCATACATCAATAAAGCTTTAACCGCTCTTCTCTCATCACTCCAGAATGTTCCTCCTTTCCTTTTTATATACACACATTTTTTTTTTACAGAAAGTTCATTCATGTTCTTGTATATAGTACCCCACTTCTTCCCATAAAGCTTTTCTCCACCAACTAGACTGCTTCTCCTATTCCCTATTAAGGCTCCTTCTTTGATGCTCGGCCTCCCCACTGAGGGCAGGTGATCATCATCTTTCCTTTCTTGAACTCTGCTTCCTCCCCTTGTTAAACAGACCTGTCCCCATTGTGTAAAACTGTCTGGCGTACCTTGAAGATTCCGATCCAGTCCTTAGGCCGCCCGACGATGTGCTGGCTCAGGGTGAATTGGCAAATCTGGTCAACGCCTGGGATGTAGGATTTCTGCACCTCATTGAAAAGGACATGGGAATAACTGTGATTTTCTACAAAGACGGCCGACATTGGAGGCTCCTCTTCTTCTGCTATGTTGGCCATTTCTTTGGGGCGGGACAGGAAACGGAGATTAAAGGGAATATAAATAGTAAATGCATAATAAATACCAAATATAGAGCTGTGAAAAAACACACATTCAACTGCATTACCCCATGGTACTACAAATAATTTCCCTGTGCTGCCCAATGCGTACCTTCTCCCGGTCAGCAAGAGTCGAATTAAAGCTATTATAATATCATATCTAAGAGAGGTTATCTATCCTCCAAACATTTGAAAACATCAGTCCCAGAACGTTTCGAGTATTCCTACACCCTCAGATAGCTTCAGGACTGCCTTAACTCTTTGCTGCACTGTAAGGATTGAAATTGTGGTATAGATTACTAAACCAGCCTAGCTCTCTTGCAGAAGTCAAGAAAAATACCTTTTGGTGTCAGTGGTGAGCATATCACAAGGGCTTACAACAAAGAGAAACTTGAAAGCATCTTAGAATTTATCAACTTATAAATGAGTTTGACAGACGAGCCTTGAGCAACTGAAATCCCATTTTTAATAGATTGTGTCGTTTGGGATCAGATGGTCCTGTTACTCTATATAGTTTTGGCACTTATTTGTGTCCACTCACTCCTTCCTGAAGAGACTTGGGCTCATGTCTCAGAAACGCATCCCTGCAACCCTGCCTTCAGTTGAATAAATGAATACGTTTTTGTAAAGCGCAACCACTGCTCCAACCCCTAACGATCTCTTGCCAAGAGTCGCCATTACCCTTTCGCAAGTCTTTTAAAAAATGGCCCTTCGCACTTTAACATCTGTAGCTTCTTCCCTACCACTCATGACCGTTCGTTCTATCCCTAGCGCCTTGACGCCTTTGGGCAAAGTTCGCGCTCTATAAGATCAGCATTCATTCATAAGAAGTACCAGCTGACACAGGGGGTGTAAGGAGAACGACTAGCACCCCACCTGCAATACACCCTGCCGAAACTCCTCCTTTGGAATACAACCGCAAGGGAAATCCAATATCCAACACATCATGGGCATGTTATGTCCACGGAGAGCCCAGAGCTAGCACGCTCGGTGGTAAATGCACAACTACAGACACATACACCTTCAACAAAAAGCACTAAGAGGCCACACAAATACCCCCCTGCCTGCGCTATATGAAAAATGTGTAACATAACATTTCACAGTATAGAACAGCCTTCATGGCCAGCATACATTATGGCCTAATGAATGACAAACTGCAGTGGGACTGGTAAGGCACAAAAATATACCCTAGTATGTGCCCTGAAGAATGCCTCCAAATGAATAACGGCCCCACGCTGGGCACATATTATAGAATCTAAAAAAGGGGAAAATAGCAGTAGAGACATAAAAAGTTTATCAAAATGAATGACAAAAGAAGGTGTGAGTCTGAGTGTGCCTGTGTGTGAGATGAGTGTAAAGGGTGAATATGGTGACTGTATCATTGTTTTAACAGACTAACACTATCCACGGATGCAACAGCGCTGGGAAAGGTCGGCACAATGGCTGGATTATTGCTTGCAGTTTGGTGCAGGCCACATTTTGATTGCCAGACCTCCTCTGCACCAACATGGTGAAAGTTGTGTTCCAGTAAAGGAGTAGTCTAATTTAATGAATGACAGAAAGATACCCGAGCTAAGTCTTTTTAACTGAGCTGCTGCCGTATGAGTATGCTGAGGAACCCCATCAACCAAAATAGTTGGTGAAAAAAAGTACATGCCAGGGACCAACCTACTTTCAGCTGTTTAACCACTGACTGAGAGACTTGTACCGCAGGTAAAAGATGGAGGAGCAGGCTTCTCACAATGACGTCATTGCCGGAGCCTTAGCATCGGCAGCAGGCAGTGATGTCACCCTCTGGCTACAGCAGCGCCTAATACCATGACCGACAAGCGCACAGATTGTGTAAAAAAGCAAGTGCAAGCAAATGAAAGATTCACAGAAACACGTTTCTAGGAAACAAGAACACGCTAGGCCGGTTCGGGTAGAAAAAGCATGTGGTTGCCAGGCTAGGGAAATAGGTAACATCTGAACCGTGCAGCCGCCTGAGCCGCAAGCAGCACTGAGCCTCGCTCAGTATTTAAACACTGCTGCCTCTCATGCACTTGGATACCAGGCCCTTTAGGATTAAAAACAGAGAAGGGGCTCAAACCCAGTGTTCCTAAGAATAGTCCAATTTGTACGATTATTACTCAATGTTGTGTTGCATACCCAGCACTGCGTGGGCAAAGACTCAAACCCGGAAGTGCATGTAGTCAAAGGGTGCGTGGGAAGAGGACACTCAAACAGCACAATACCATAAATAATTTTTTTTTTTAAATATATATATATATATGTATATATATACATATATATATATATACAAATATATATATATATATATATATATATATATATATATATATATATATATATATTCACTGAAAAAACCATAGGTTTCAGGCACATTATAGTTAGAAATTAGCATTTAAAAAACCTTAGAAATTCACTGAAAAAACCATAGGTTTTAGGGACAGTTATAGTTAGTTGGACATTTCACTCGTACAAAACCATAGAAATTCCCCCGTTATAGTTAGTTCAGCTAACTATAACTCGCGCCCCCGCAATGCACTGCTGATGACCACATATTACATCACTCATGACATGGTCAGTGACATCACTGATGACATCACTGATGACATCTCAAATGACATCCCCCTTCTTTTTCTAATTTATTGGCCCTGGGGACCCCATCCCCCAGGGCCTGCCCCCTAATTTATTTATTTTTTTAAAATAAAATTTGGAAGGGGGCCGCGTGGCCCCCCTCCCGAGGCCTTAATCGGCCCCGGAGACCCCATCCCCGGGGCATGGCCTTTTTTTTTATTTTTTAAATGTTTTGGAGGGGGCTGCGTTGCCCCCCTCCTCAGGCCACTTATGGCCCCGGGGACCCCATCCCCGGGGCCGGCCTTTGTTTTTTTAATAAATTTTTTTTTTGTGTAAATTTTGGGGAAGGGGGTTGCGTGGCCCCCTTCCCGGGCCACTTGTAGCCCCGGGGACCCCATCCCCTGGGGCTGGCCCTCTCCGTAGGGGACCGTGGGGGGGTCCCCAATTCCCCCACGGTCCCGCCGGCTCCCCGCGTCCCTCGGGAGCCGGCATTGCTTTTCCACATGGGGAGCTGCTAAGATGCAGCTCCCCGTGTGGAAAAGCAATCATCTTTGGTTTTTGGAAGAGAGAGCAGGTTTCCTGCTCTCTCTTCCAAAAACCAAAGCAGTTTGCTATGGCAGGGCGGGAGCCGCGAGGCTCCTGCCCTAGCAAACTAGTGTGTCCCGGGGGTGGGCACCCCGGGACACTGCAGGAGCCGGCCCTGGGGGGTGGCGGTCCCCAGGGCCATCAAGGGCTCCAGGAGGGGGGCCGCGCGGCCCCCCTCCCAACATTTTCAAAGCCCCGGGGGTGGTGGTCCCCAGGGCTTGGGGGTCCATAACGGACCCCCCAATTTCACTATTTAGTGCCCCGGGGAGGTGGTGGTCCCCGGGACGTGTGGGGGGGGGGCTCAAGCCCCCCCCCACACAGGTTTCATTATAAAAAAAAAAGCCCCGGGGGTGGCGGTCCCCGGGGCAGCGGAGGGCCGTGTGCCCCCCGCTACACCATTATTTAGTTAAAGCCCCGGGGGGTGGCGGTCCCCGGGGCTAGGGGGCCCCTTTGGGCCCCCATCCCAATACTGCAATTGCCCCCGGGATTTGGCCCACCCGGGGGGTTGAATATTAACGAAGTGCGGGAGCCCGCGCTTCGTTTTTTTTCCCCCTCGGCTGGATCCACGCACCCTGCGCGGATTTTGCTGATTTTTTTTTTTTTGGGCCCTGGGGGTCCTTGTGGGACCCCCTAAGCAGGCCTAGGGGGTCAGGGTGTTTCTACCCTGCCCCCTTTTTGCGCACTTGTTTCTCTGATTTCGTGCCTCGGTTCTACCGAGGCACAAGATGGCTGCCAACACTTCCTGGTTTGGAGTGTTGACAGCCAATTAGCATACAGCTCGTGATCGGGAGGGTGCGCGGATCCTCCGCGGCCATAGATATATATGTATTTTTACTTTTGATTTTCTCAGCAACTACTGAACGGATTTACACCATTTAACAAAAAGGGTTCTTTTTGAACCAAGAACTACCTCTTTGCCAAATTTGGTGCAATTCTGTTCAGCAGTTCGGGCTGTAGCCGTGTCTAAAGTTTCCTATGGAAAATTGCATGGGGAAAACACGTTTTGGGACCACCCTTTTTTCTCGGCCCCCGCTTGCCGAATCACCCCGAAACTTTCAGGATAGGAACGGAGCGCCCCAAGAGTTTTGAAAATTTTGCTAAGATTCGTCAACCGGCGCCAAAGTTATTGGAAATAGAACGTTGTGAATTTCCTATGGAAAATAGGTCCTAACTATCTACTGGCGACCGCCAGTAGATGATGATTATATATACATACATACATATACATACATATACATACATACATACATACACACACACACACACATATACATACACACACACACACACACACACACACACACACACACACGTCGAAGTGGGGGGGAAAAAGTAGGGGAACCGTGGGTGGAGGATCAGAGGGCGGGAATAACCCGAGTATTGGGTCAGTGGGCGGAGTCAGAGGTGTGGCCAGAAAGAGCAACTCATTCTATTTTTTAGTATTTGCTTGGCATTTCACTACCCAGTTACAGCTTATTACGTTGTTTAATTCAACCAATGCATACATGTTTATTTAAGGTTTAATATGAGTTATTGACATTAAAATACATTCACAAAGTGGGATGTGTTTCCAATCACAGAATGTCCCAAATACACTTAAAAGTGGAATCGCAAGCCATTTGTCTCCGAGCCATGCAGTTTCTGTCATCAGTACTTCTCCCTTTTTCCACAAGAGCAGTTCAAACATGAATGGCAAAATATCCTAGTTTGCAAATGTTTTCTATATAATTATGGCTCTGCAATATTTGCCACATAATTTGACGATTTTAACTAATAAATTGTTTGTAGCTCAAACGGATCAAAAGTTTCTAAAAAATTTGACTTGTGTTGCTGCAAATGTAGACGTCCCTTTGCAAAGGTTGACTGATTACCTTTCTCACTGCTGTGTTTGTATGTTACACTGGTACTAATAAGGCAAAATCTTCCCAGAGACTGTTAGCATGTGTAAAAATGTCAAAATAATAAAGTATCAGAAAATTTCCCGCATTACGCTGCAGCCTTTTTTTTGCTGCATAATTTAGTCAACACCACAGCATAATTTTGTCCTCCATTGCTGCATTATTCCAGTGGCCCCAAAGCAGGCAGCACATGTTAAAAGTGCCTGTGCATGAAGAAGAGAGACCGTGAAGTTTGTGAACTTAGTTTGGTGTGCGTGCAAATCCTGCATTGCCGACCCCTGGTGAGTTGCAGCTACTACTACTGAAACAAAGCCAATGGAGGTACCAATGGGTGAGGGACTGGCCTAAAGAGCAGGGCCGGCGTTAGTGCTGGTGGCCTGTGCGACAATGTTTGTTGGTACCCCCCAATGACTCCCTCTGAAATGGATTTCCTCACTACCACCCTTTAACAGTGCCCCTCAAGTCTCCATAACCACACTCTCGCTCAGATACATTTAATTTGATTTACAGCGCCACTGATATCAGTGTAGGGTGTAAACGCACTTTACATCACACACATTACACAGAGACAATCAATCATAGGTGTGTAAATCACTGTATAGGAAATGTTACATAAGACAAAGGACTACAAGGTGTAGGAGTCACATGACAACCATACTAGTAGGCAGTATAGTTTAATAGTGATTGGTCTGGAGAAACGCAAACTTTGAATTTGGAACGTAATACCATGGTTGGGGGTTCTCTTTAATAACCAGAATTGATTTCTATCCAAATGAACCTTTTTTTGCAATATTAGGATAATCAAAGACTGGGGAAAAACCATAAAGCTCTAATTTATACCTTGCAGTTTGCATGCAGCTCTTAGATGACAGTTAATAGCTCACTGTTCTATGTTAGGATTTTGACATATAAACTGCAAGTAAAAAAAGGATCTCACTGACAAAAGCAGTAACCCACTGACCTATTTACATTATGTGCACTTTGTGATCTGTATGGTACATGTTCTTTGCAGCAGGCACATTAACCCTCTGCACCACCTTTCTACCAGTCAAAACTTCCACCTGACAAAACTCCATCTCTCTCTAGGAAGAACATTAATGACCGGAGTTATCATGACATTTTTATTATTGCCAATAATTGCTGGAGGCCAGGAAGGAGGCAGCAAGTGCTTTTGGAAACATAATATACTTGCGAACATGACGCCCCCACCCGAAGTCAGCGCCCAGTGCGATTGCACCATCGCACCGCCCTAGAGCCGCCCTGCTCAAGGGTCCTGTGACCTCAGTAACAGAGTCCCTGTCACTCTAGAGTGTGCTGCTTCATAGGCCTGCCCACAAGACTAGAGGTCTCAGCATGGATTGTGGTGGACAGGCCTTCAAGGTTAACCCACATGTGCCACTGCGAGGGTCAAACTGCTGGTGCTAAGACACCAGGGCTTCTAAGGTCTTGCGGGGCCTTCTAAGGTCTAGCATGGGAATGTGCTCACTCAGGAGAGTGGTCTGGGGGACTTGTCATGAAGGCTGAACCTGGTTCCCCAGTTCCAAATTCGGCAGCTCTGACCATAGTGCCACATCCTCTCCACCACTGAACACTGTACTGCCCCACTGAGAGAAACTCGCACTGCCTTCAGCTAGAACCCAATTGTGCCCCGCTATAAACACCTGGATGCGACTCAATTCAAATTACGCCCTAGACAAGAGTAATATGCTGCCTAAAAAAAAAAAGTAACAACATCCTGGAAAAAGCAAACACTCAAGGGAATGCAAGATCAAGTAAAGCACATGAAATGTAAGCAGAACAACATGGTTACCTTAACACCTTTACACTCATTCAGAAATCAGTGAATGCTTTTGCATGAAAAGTTACGGACATGACTACAGGGCATGGAAGGGACCCGTTTCAATGTCCATTGCTTATATCCTTACAAAACATAAGCAGTAAGGTTTAACAAGCATTTGCAATGCAATAGGTCTCGCATTTACGCGAGTTTAACCTATTAGCATTGTAAATGACAATGCGTTTTATTTAGGTTTCAAAAACAAATACATAAATAAAAGGCATTGTCATTTGCAATGCCAATAGCTCAAACTCGGGTAAATGCGAGACCTGTTGCAATGCAATAAGTCTCGCATTTATGAGAGTTTAAGCTATTGGCATTGTAAATAACAATGCCTTTTATTTATGTTTTTAAAAAGCAAAACAAAAAAGGCATTGTCGTTTAGAATGCCAATAGCTCAAACTCGCGTAATTGCGAGACCTATTGCATTGCAAATGCTTGTTTTATTTGTAATGTTGGCAGTTCTGGGGCCTATACATTTGAGTGACGTTAAAAGGATGCTGCTGGCAACGCTCCAGAGTTGGATGAGTTATCATCATGAAACCAAATTGTGAGTTTGCGTAGAACAGCAGCAACATTGACCTGTTGTGACCTGTACACCGTTACTCAAGTGTGTCTTGGCACTTCCTGATGTTATTGTTTCCCCGAGTCCACCATATGAGGTTTAGAGATTTCAGAAGGTGGAAGGCCACAAATCTGCTTTAACATTTCTCAAGAATTCTCTGTCCAGTATTATCACCCGAGTCATTCCCCCAGTATTTTAAACCTGTCCAAAGAATTTGAGCAATAATCGGCAGAAACAATTACCCGCTATCGAAAAAAAAAGTCCCGCTGAAGACGTGATTGTCATTTCTTTGAAGTCACCGTGATTCGTGCAGTATTACAGTCACAGCGCCTGTTAATTTTCAGAAAGATTTGTAATGCGCCGAACGGTTAAACTTCGCCTGTAAATGTTTTGCCATTACCCCCACCCCCCTCCCGACCCCCCTCTTGAGCATTACTGGGAGTGTTAAAATAAACTCCAGATTGGCATGTTGGGAGTCAAACCTGTAACCAGCGAATTCCATAAGGTCGCTGGCACAGTGGGTTCCTTACACGCTGAGCTATCACCGGCAGGCGCACAGCAATTGGAATAATTTTAGGATTGATTTTTGTCTAACAACATGACATTCTGTTTTTTTTTAGCACGTAATGCGTTTGCAGACTCAAATTTAAAAACACCCTAAATTCTGTATTTACTCTAGTACTAGCATCTGAGGATTTTAACTTCTACGACTTTTAGACTGGAAATATGTAAACATGTATGTAAATGCTTGTAGCCATACAAATGGATTTAGTCGTCCACGGTGCCCAAAGAACACGTGACAAGTTGTATGATGGAAATCCATGAAGGCAGTCGATGCAAGAGAATAGACAAAGTTCTGCGAGTTTTAAAGGCGCTTTGAACAACTTTATTATGCGATAATGTTCGTTTTTGTCACCAGCTGTCATGCTGATACAAAAAAAGTGTGTACTTAGGCTCAGTGATCTCTGAAACGAGCAGCCATTGCTTCAGGTAATAAAACAAGCAATGTCCTTCCCTGTAACACATCCCCCACCTCCCCAGCTTGGCGGACGCCAACAATGATAAGCTCAGCCAGACTAATATCATTTTCTTTAGAAGATGCGGATGCCGAGAACAAAAAACACTAAAGTCAGCCACATCACCTAACTAAAAAAAAAAAGCACTAATCTTCCCACTCATACAAAAGAAATAAAACCTTGTGTAAACATGTAATGTAACTGGTGTTCATGTAAAGCGCTCCAATAACTACTTTGCATTTTACCAATGCGCATTAAAAAACGGTAGGGAGAAAAAGAAGGAGGGAGGGGACAAAAACGGGAAGAAAAAAAGGAAGACAAATACAAACAAGCAAAAGCGCAGCCAGTGTGAAAAATAGTGCATCCGCCTCACGCCGCGAGTAAAGCATCCAGTCCCCGCGTGCACATCTTCTGTCCATCCGCGTGCACATCTGGAATCCGTATTGATTCCAAAAGGCCCTCGCATGGCGAGAGCAGCGCATGCGCGCTGCTAACGCCAGGCGAGACCTAAAAAGACCACATCCCTGAAGACAGAACCACGGTGCACAATTTGTTTTCCAACCCACCCATCAAGCATGAATTGCACAGTACCTCCAGAAATGGTGCACTTCCCCACCCAGGGAAAACAATGTTGTTGAAAGAAAGACGAGAAAACAAAAGTAGCGCTTTACTGGCAAACTCTGTAAAGTAGTGCTAATGTGTTTGGGTGTGAATAAAATCAATCTGGCCACTTTGCGACCGCTCTATCTTGCTTTCTTTAGTTGTTTTTCACATTTTTAACCTTTTATTTCTCTCAGTCTCAAAGCTGCACTTTGGAATAGAAAAGTGTCTGAAAAAGACGACATCTCCAGCAAAAGTACTTTTCTTTTTTGGATCCATTTCAGGAGACGAAAGAGGGAATAATAACCGTTTCTTGAAGTCACGGTTTTCAATAAGTGAGGAGGAGCGAGACAGAAAGAGAGGGAGGAAGAGTAAGAAGGGAGGGGGAGGGCAGCTGAAGCGTCAGAGCAGAAGTGGACACTGTCCTTTTCCTTCTCTGCCCGTCCCCGAACGGCCACGAACGCCAAGCCTTATCTCTAGACCTTGGCTATTTCCGCAGTCCTGGGACGCAGGTTTAAAATAAAAAAAGTAGGGGAACGGAATCTATTAAATTAAAGAAGTAGGGGCATGCCGTGCCCTGCCGATCCCGTACACTTCTACCACTGTATATATGTATTCACTTCTGCATCACTTCGTAACAGAACAAACCACATCTGGTACAATCATTTTCAAATAAGTATACATTGTATAGTTCTTGGAAATATATGTAGTGAATATTAAACCAGAAGAGCCATGGATGTTGACAATGTCTGTGCCAAATAACAAGCATTTCCAATGCAATAGGTCTCGCATTTTTTAGAGTTATTGCTATTGGCGTTGTAAATGACAATGTCTTTATCCTATGTGTTTTGGTTTGAAGTGTGGTGGATGTATGAACAGAGGCGTAGCTGCAGCACTGTCTAGAGGACTAAGAATGAGGAATTACTACTGGGAACAGAGACACAGCTGCTGCACTGTCTAGAGGACTTAGAATGAGGATTTACCACTAGGACCAGAAAGCAGCTGCAGCACTGCCTAGAGGACTTAGAATGAGAAATTACCGACAGGGCCATAGTAGCAGCTAGCAGCACTGTCTAGAGGACTTAGAATGAGGAATTACCGCCAGGACCAGAGAAGCAGCTAGCAGCACTGTCTAGAGGACTTAGAATGAGGAATTACCACTGGGACCAGAGAAGCAGCTAGCAGCACTGCCTAGAGGACTTAGAATGAGGAATTACCGACGGGACCAGAGAAGCAGCTAGCAGCACTGCACAAAAAAGTACCATAATGATGGGAGCAGCCTTTGGAGCCAGGACTGGAAACAGCCAGCTATGGCAGGCGATGCAATCCAGGTCCAGCAAGAAGACATAGAGGAACTGGAAATGCTAGGACCCGGGACGGCCAGCAACAGAGGCCGACATTATACAGGCCTAGGACCCAAACCAAGAAGAAACTTGTAGGAGGCAGAAGAGGCGGGGACCGGCAGCTGGCCGCTGACATCATCTGACTCCTGTGGGTAGAGACGATAGAGGCTTCCCCTGTCCCAGCAGCTGCGACGTACTGGGCGCCCTGTACAAGATTAGGATAGGGGAGCTTTGCAAACAGAAAGGAACATCAGCTGCAAGCTGTGATATAAAACTCCCCTCCACCTTCAACGCATAACACCGCTTTTTGGTAATAAACAGCTTGTCTGAGGCACAGACGCGCTTCACAGCAATGCTGCAGGGAGTGAGCACCGCAGAGCAGGAAATTAAAGCAAGTAGTGCGCAACACTAACCTATATGGCCCATCGTGAAATAATGCATGTAACAGGGGCAGTCTACAGGGCGACAGCAAACAAGAAAAAGGAGGGGCATAAGTAAGCTATAAACCAATGAAAACAAAGGATTTTTGAAAAGCACATGAATGAGCCAATCAAAAGCGCGGAACGTGCTGAATGCCCATACAGTGGATACAGCATGCCTCGCAGAGCAGCGCATGCACGCTGCTAGGCTCGAACTAAAAACGACAACAGCTGTATTTAATGTAAATGCTTCGGTTTTCCGAGTTCGATGTTGAGACAGTCGTGTTTGAAATCATATGACAGAAGAGGGGGTACAATTTTTCCTGTTGTTTATGATCCTTCGTAATTTACCAAGGACATTTTCAACATTTATGATCGTCTTCTGGTTTGTTATTCATTACTTAGATTTTTTTTAAATATGCAATAAATACATACTTGAAAATGATTGCACCAGATGTCTTTTTTTTCTCTGACCAAGTAATGCAGAAATGAATAGACATAGAATAATATATTGCATTACACTATTTGACAGTGAGTATCAGCATCCCATGCATCCTTTAACTGGATAACAGATCCTCCCTGCTGTTAGTGGAGGTCTGTCATTCAGTGGGGCAGCTCACCTGCAAGATCCATGCTTTGTCATTCCACCTGCTTCATTGCTCAATGGCAAATTTCTTGTTCACAGACTGTTGTAGTGGGATAAAGGAAACAGCTGGCAACATATATGTACATGAAGGCAACCAGCAAATTAAGCACCTTTGGAATAGGTCCTGATTACCCTATTCAGAGTTACTTTTACATGTCACAGGACACAAGCTACCGTTGGTAGTCATCAGGCCCTGACGAAGTGTCAAAAAACCATGACAGCAAAACATGTTGGCCAGTCATTAAAATGAGGTCCAAAAATGACAGTGTTTTTAACAATGTGCTAGGTGATACACAAATAACTTCAGGCCATCTAACAAATAGTAGAGAGGCAATATTGTTGAAGAAAAAGACAAAAACTGACTGGGACGACATTTAGTTCTCCTTGCAGATTTCTCGTATCTTGAACAAAGAATAGTCCAGTAGTTCCCCCTCTTACTTTCACTGACAGGAGCACACTAGTGATGATACATCTGGGACCCTGAACAAACTCATCACTGTCACCCATCGTCGTTTCTGTAAGGTGTCTCTTTTCATCAAATTCTGGTGATCTTCACGTGGCTCAAAAGCATAAACCAATGGTTGGGCTCTTACAGCTACAATTGGTCAGGACCACCCCACACCCAAGGAAAATGGAGGGTAACAACCACTACAGAGTGATTAAATAGGTATGGATAAATGGGGCTCTATATGGTGTAACATAATTTGGATGGAGTGTGCCCATTTATTTCCCCTCTAGGCTTCCATATGTCGATAATAATGATCAGAGGTGCTGCCAGGAGTTGGTCTTACAAGTTTAACAGTATGGGAGAAAGGAGGATCCCTAAGGAACCTGCATGTGAAGACTATCAGATGAGGAAAAATATGTTGTCTTTTTGCAGGTGGTCAAGCGATACGAAAAAAACAACTTCTACCAGGCATATTAGGAGCATACCAGGATCGAAGATGTCAGACACAGCAATTAGTTAAATAAGATGACCTTGGCGAGACTGTTTTCCCTGGCTAGAAAAATGGCTGCACTCTAGGAGTCTACACAGTGGTTACTCTCAACAAATGCTCAGAATTATTCTGAAAGTGACTGGAATTTGGCTATTTTAGAGACTCATAGGATGGGGTTGCCAAAGGCCTGCTGTTCTATCCGACAGTCCACCCATCAGTCAGCTACGGGGTGCCGTGCCCACACTGTGATCTATTGGTGTTCATCCTATACCAAACCCGTGTGCTCCTTTTCACATTTCTTGGGTTGTGCCCTCCTTCATTTTCCTGTTCAGGTTACAACTAA
Source organism: Calotriton arnoldi (assembly GCA_963921515.1). Lineage (NCBI taxonomy): Eukaryota > Metazoa > Chordata > Amphibia > Caudata > Salamandridae > Calotriton > Calotriton arnoldi. Next base: position 829,992 of record CAWUFW010006066.1, read on the forward strand.
TATGAGCAGAGTATCCTATCCTCAGTTTACCACCTTTCCAGATGACTACATTTTACCCTGGGAACACACCTGCGCCCCTCTGTATCGCCTTCAGAACCAACATGTTGCTAAAAGGCACATGCCCCATAACACCTGATCACAGTTATGATCCAAGAAACATAGACTGTTCTTCTGGAACTGCCTTATCACTGGCACTGGTGCAATATTATTTGTTCAGAGTGTTAGTGGTGATGGGCTGAATATTCAATAGCCTCTAATTTCCTCCACCTTGTGGGTATCACAGTTTGAGCACAACCTCTGAGCAGAAGATACTAGGTCTGCCTCTTTCTAATTAATGCAAAAGACACACAGATGATGGATAGAATGCAGAGCAAATCAAACATTCACCCCCAGTCAATAGATCTGGGTTAAATCCATCGTTCTTTTGCACACCATGCCACCCCACTTTAGACCCAGCCATATGCAAATCAGTCTTGAACCGGTGCCTCATGGGAACAGTCCAGACTGAACTGCCAAGCTAGGTTCTCACTGGACCGGAAACAAGCATCTGGGACCGGTTTCTGGGCATCACCCCTCATCAGCCAGGCTAGCTTGAATCCAGTGGCACAGTGAGCCCGGGACCTATGTCTGGGCATACCTGGCGCACTTAGGGCAAGAAAGCAAAAGACACACAGATGATGGATGGAATGCAGAGCAAATCAAACATTCACCCCAGTCAATAGATCTGGGATTAATCCATCGTTCTTTTGCTCACCATGCCACCCCAGTTTAGACCCAGCCATATGCAAATCAGTCTTGACCCTGTGCCTCATGGGAACAGTCCAGACCGAACTGCCAAACTAGGTCCTCCCTGGACCGGAAACAAGCATCCTGGGACCGGTTTCGGGGCATCACCCCTCATCAGCCAGGCTAGCTTGAATCCAGTGGCACAGTGAGCCCGGGACCCACGTCTGGGCATACCCGGCACACGTAGGGCGAGAAAGCAAAAGGCACACAGATGATGGATGGAATGCAGAGCAAATCAAACATTCACCCCCAGTCAACAGATCTGGGTTAAATCCATCGTTCTTTTGCTCACCATGCAACCCCAGTTTCCCTGACAATAATTACGGGTATGCCCAGACATGGGTCCCGTGCTCCTTCCTTTGTGAGATGGGCCTATTGTGTTGTTGGCCATCAATTAATTTCTACATGCTGACAAATGCTGTCTGCAGGCAGTGGTCTTTGTGGGCTGTCAATCCATCCCTTGTCTGTTACTTAAGCCTTTCACTGCTGGGGGTTTGTGCATCTCTGTGTTTGGCTGTTTCAACACATGAAACAGTTTGGTCTCTTTATGCACCCATACTAACTCTGTGCTTTTGTTTTGACATATTCTGGGCTATGTATTGGTGCAAACCCCACCTCATTATCTCATTGCAGCCTGAAGATATAATGAACAATGGGGGAATTATTTTAAAACAAATTTGCTCAATACTTTGGTGCATTTCTCAAATAGACAACCTAAATCCTGAATCTCTAACAAAGGAAATGTAGCCTTGAATTTCGGGAGTCCAGCAATACTAAATAGGTGTGGATTTTCCTAGGGAATGTAGTCTGCAATCCATTACGTAATATTATTGCAGATCATTGAGCTAGGACAGAAGAACAAGGCACTTGCCTTCTGTAATGCCTTATCTAGTAGAGACTATCTAGCAGCAGATTCCTTACCTTAGAATTATCCACAGGCATTAGACTGGATCTGGAAGTTCTTGACAAAAACCACTGCGCATTGGTAGGCGGCGTCATTCGGCTCCACGCCTACGCCGTCCGCGCTGGAAGTGACGTGTGCAGTAAGTATATAGGCGCCACCCCAGCACGCTGACGTCAGTTACTTTTCATAATTTCCCCGCCAGGAGCACAGAGCCACAATGAGAACTGACCACTGGTGAGAAAAATTAAGGCCCTGACAAGGGTGTCCCTTACACTGCAATCGGCTCGCAGAGCGGGAAGGACGGGAGAGTCAGAAAGAATCTGCGGCTAGATAGAGTCTCTACCAGATAAAGCGTTACCAAAGGTAAGCAACTTGTTCATCTGATAGAAACTTCTAGGAGCAGATACCTTACCTTAGAAACGATATCCAAGCAATGCCTCCCTGGAGGTGGCTCTGCAAAGTCAATTTTAAACCAAAATGTCATGCAGGACCGAATGTGTGAAGTGCCCATCATGACAGACCTGATTTTTAAGGCAGTAGTGTCTGGTAAATGTGTGCAAAGATGTCCACGTTGCTGCCTGACAGATATCCAGGACAGGGACTCCATGTGCTAACGCAGTGGTCACATCCTTAACTCTGAGAACGCAAACACTCAGGGGGTTGCTACTAGGCCCGTGGCATAGCAGATCTTGATACAGAGCACTATCGATCGTGAGATGGTTCGTTTCTGCATGGTCTTCCCTTTCTTACCTCCTACGAACCCCACGAAGAGTTGATCGTCTACCTGCAACTGTTTTGTGAGATCAAGGTGGAACGACAATGCTCTTTTTGGGTGCAGACGGTGGAGTCTCTACTCCTCTTTGGAGCAGTGAAGTGGAGCAAAGAAGGTATTCAGGGTGATGTTCTGGCCTACATGGAAGGGAGTCACAACATTCAGAAGGAAGGAGGCACGCATCTGGAGGACAAACTTGTCCGGGTAGAAGATTTGTAGGGAGGGTGTGCTGAGAGTACCTGCAATTCGCTGACCCTCCTGGCTGATGTTATGGCCGCTGGAAAGGCGGTTTTGATGGTCAAATGGCCTAAGAGGGAAGTTGTGCAGAGGCTCAAAAAATCACATCAAATAAGCGGAGGACAAGATTTAGGTCCCACTGGGGCATGATGAATGGCCTGGGGGAAATATGTGCTCTAAGCCTTTAAAAAACAGAGCAACAACAGTTGACTTAAATATGGAAGGGTGATCCAGTAACCGCAAAAATGACAAAGTGTCTGAAAGATAACCTTTAAGTGTGCCCAGAACAGAGCCATGCTGGGCCAACGATAGAGCAAACAGAAGAAGCTTAGTAAAAGGTGTAGAAAGTGGGTCGATGCTGTGGGAAGCAAGCCATGCCACAAACGTATCCCAACGGCAGGTGCATACCGACTTGGTTGAGGGACACCTGGCTGCCAGAATAACATCACAGACTTCGGGAGGAAGGTAAAAAATGTTGTCAACCGTCGCCACTCAATCTCCACGCATGAAGGTGAAGGGCGCGCATGTTCAGGTGAAGAATCCTCCCCTGTTGATGCGACAGGAGATCCTCTCAAAGAGGCAGCCTGATCGGAGGACTGTTGGCCATGCTCATCAGCTCAGGATACCAGACTCTCCATGCCCAATCCAGAGTCACAAGAATAACTTGGGCTCGGTCGTTCCTGATCTTCTTGAGTACTCTGGGCATGAGCGGTATGGACGGAAAGGTGCCCAGGAGGTCAGAGCGTCACTTGAGAAGAAAAGCGTCTAAGCGAGAGTCGCCTTGGAAACTTCCCGGCGGTGGCAAACAGATCTAACCCAGGCTCTCCCCACTGCTGAAAGAGTCCTTGCACCACCTCCGGGTGGAGACTGCATTTGTGATCCGCCAGGCATCTTCGGCTGAGTGAGTCTGCAGGGTGTTGAACCAACAGGGAAATACCCTGGCGTTCCAGCCATGTCCGAGACGCAGAGCCTCTTAACTAAGGGTCTACCACTCCAGCCTGCCTGTTTGTTGAAGTACAACATAATGGTGGCGTTGTCTGTGAACACATGCACCAGCCTTCCCCTGATCGAAGGAAGAAAGGCTTTCAATGCCAAGTGAATCACCTGAAGCTCCAACAGGTTGATGTGGAGCTCGGACTCAGCCGGAGCCCAGAATCCTTTGATCGCCATTTCTCCCAGATGGCAGCCCCATCCCAAGAGTGATGCGCCTGTCACCGCAGTCAGTCCTGGTTGGGGAAGGGAGAGGGGTCTGCCACTGACCAATCGTGATTCGTCAGCCACCACTGCAGATATTTTGCAGTTCTCTCTGCGATCTGGACCATGTCAAGAAGTTTCCTCTGATGCTGCGCTCATTGGAACTTCAGGTCCCACTGCAGAGCTCGCATATGCCAAAGGGCATGAGTAACAAGCAGGATGCAGGAGGCCAAGAGGACCAACAACCTCAGGGTCAGTCTTACCAAAATCCAGGATAGAGGCTGAAACACAGTGAATATCTTGGACTCACTGTTCGGGAGGATAGGCCCGAAACTACACTGTCGGAAGTAGCTCCGATGAAAGGAAGCGTCTGAGAGGGAGTCAGGTGTGACTTCCGCAAGTTGATAGTGAACCCCAGCGAGTGCACAAGGTTCGCCGTAGGCTGGAGGTGGGAGAAGACTGCTTGCCAATCGTTGCGGTAGTGGAAAAACTAGAACCCTTGACCTCCGTAGATAAGTTGCAACCACCGACATCACTTTCCTGAACACCCGAGGGGCGCTGGTAAGGCCAAAGGGGAGCACGGTAAACTGAAAGTGCTCTTGGCCCACGTGAACTGCAGGTAATGTCTGTGGGCAGGCAGGACAGGGATGTGGAAATATGGGTCCCGTAAGTCCAACGCTACTATCCAGTCTTCCGGGTCCAGGGCAGGCAGAACTTGCGTGAGCATCTTGAAATTCTCCTTTTTCAGGAAGAGATTGAGAAAGCTCAGGTCTAGGATAGGACAAAGGCCTCCGTCCTTCTTGGGCACCAGGAAGTAGCGGGAACAGCAACCACAACCTACTTCTGATGTCAGCACCCTCTCTATGGCTCCCTTAGCCAAGAGAGCCAGCACTTCCTGACGGAGCAAGTGGAGGTGGTCCTCCATCATCCATGCGCGAGTGGCATGGGTGGAGCAGTAGTCACAAAGGGAAGGGAGTAGCCCCTTTGGACGACTTGCAAAACCCAATGGTCTGATATTACTGGCCGCAAGTGATGAAGGGGAAGCCCTCTGGATGCCCATGATGATCAGGCAGCAAACTAAATGGGTTTGGAGGCTGCCATTGTCAGGGGGTGGTGGACTGACCCAGCCTCTGGCTACCTGTCATACGTCATCTATGGGACCCGCATCCTTGGGCACGAAAAGGCTGGGAAGCCTGTTGGCCGGTGGGGGCTGGGAGGCTATGGATGCAGTTGGAGACCCCTTTCGAGGCCATGAAAGGGGCGAAAGGTGAACTGGGAAGATGAGGGACCATAGACAAGCCCAAGGACCTGGCTGTATCTCTTCTGTCCTTAAAGTGCTCCAGCGATGAATCCGCCTTCTTACCAAAAAGACAAGAGCCATCAAAGGGCATGTCCATAAGTGAGGCTTGGACATCCCCTGAAAACCCAGTTGTTCTCAGCCAGGTGTAGCGTTGCAGGGCCACCAATGTTGAAATAACTCTAGTCAGCGAGCCCGTCGTGTCCAGTTCACATCGTATGGTGAACTTTGATGAGTCTCTCCGATCAGCAACAGCTTAGGAGAGTATAGCTTGGGCCTCCTTCAAGACCATAGGCAGCCCTTGCTTAATCGAATCCCAGATCGTATGGGAGTATCGGCCCAACAGGCACGCTTCGTTTACTGACCGCAGTGCAAGACTGGCAGAAGAGAACATTCTCTTCCCAAACATATCCAGCCTCTTGGATTCCCGCTGCGGTGGAGTGGTAGGGAAAGCACAGTGATTGATCCTAGAGGTTGAGACCTGGACCACCAAGCTCTCTGGGGTGGGGTGCTGGGTAAGGAAACTGGGGTCCCCAGGAGTGGAGCGATGCCGTCTGGCAATTGTCCTACGCACAGGAGCCCCTGTGCAGGGCTTGGGCCAGGCCCCGAGTAAGACGTCAGTAATGGCTTCATTAAATGGAAGTAAAGGTTCAGAGGGGGCAACTCCCGGCTGGAGCACCTCTATCAAGACGTTCACCTGGACTACCACTGTGGGTGGCTGAAGGTCCAAGACCATGGCCTCCCTTCGCACCACCGTGGCAAAAGAGGCTTCCTCCTCCATAGCCACAGTAGGAGAGACAAAGCCAGTGTCAGGCGAGGTGTCTAACCCACAGTCCTCTGCCAGTTTCCCATACCAGTTGTCCTCATTCTCATTTAACTGATGCTGGTATCCATAAGAGTCCTCCGACCCCTCCCATTTGTCTCCCTCACCAGGCCTGTCAAAAGTAAAAAGCACCGACTCTGATATAGAGAGCATGGCCCCGGTCATCTCCGGAACTGGCGTCGGACAACGTCCATCTGGCTCCGTGTCAAGAGTCGGGAATGATGACGGGGATGGTGCCGTCGTGGGGCATCAGCACTGGAGCAGGCGCCGAGGAAGGTCTGTCTCCAGTGGTGGCCCCTCCCGTACCTGTGGGGCCCAAAAGCGCTCCAGAGGAGCCGGTGCATTGCCTCATAAAATGCTTTAAGCTGGGGGAGGGAGGGTGGAGGGGTAGCTCCGGCTACAGGAAGGTTCGGGAAGTGCAAAGCGAACCCTGACTCAGGCTTCGCCAAAGTGCAAGGTCTGGAGTGCCTACGCTCCAGCGCCTCGTCGGAAGCCTTCGATGGGTGCGGCGAAGTGGAAGACCTCTTCGACTTCCTTGATTTCTTATACTTGTGGGACTTCGAGTGCGACGATGATTGCCAGGTACGGCTCCACGAAAGATCCCGAGACCTTCTGCACGATCAGGATCTTGACTGTCGAGGGTTCGTCCGACATTGGGCATTGAGGAGCTCGAGGGATTGCTCCCGCGGCACCTTTGGATGTATGGCGCGGCAGTCCTCACAGTTCTTGTAGTGGTCCCGCTCCAAGCACCATAAGCACACCAAGTGGGGGTCTGTCACGGATATCTGTCTGTAACAGGAACCACATGTTTTGAAACCATCCAGTTTCTTAGGTGACATCCTCAAACAAGGAGAGAAAATCTCTCGAAAAGAGATAAAAAGTCGGAAAAAGGCAAGTCAAAAATTACTGAGGGTAGCTCTGACTGGATCAGCGCGATCTGGTGCTGAAGAAAAAAAAAACACAGACGTCTGCACGTCGGGATGGCGCCTATATAGGTACCAACTTCTGGATCCAGTCTGACGCCTGTGGCTTATTCTAGGGTAAGGAATCTGTGGCTAAATGTCTATCAGATTCCTGCTTAAGGTGCATTTTTCATTTGATGACAGCTATCAAACCCAGGACCTTATGTAAACTATAAAAACGATGTATTTTCTAATTCTGTTCACTCTAAGGAATCTATCAGTACAAGCCAGACCTCCCATGTCCTAACTGGTAGGCCATGCTGACCCATTTATTCCTGATTCTTCTGACAATAGGGATGCTAGACATACGTCATTTTCAGGGTGCTCATAGGCAATAAGTTGAGCACAGTACATTTTGGAAATCTGCAATGCAACTGTGAGTGAAATGTCAGCTTAGTCTGTCCTTTGCTTGCAGGTATCACACCTGGGCTATATGGAAACATTCCACAACTATACAAGTTTAACATCTAGCTACACATCCTAAGGTTTTTATTACTAGGTGGATGAACTCCCTCGCCATGAACGGCTCACTGGGAGAGCATGCTGAATATGACGTTTGTCAGATGTTTAATACTTTTATCAAAACATTGTACTTCCCTAGGGTCTCCCTTATGGAGGAACATGTCCAAGCCAAGGCTTCACCACAGATTTGTTCCTCTGGGTCTCCTGCAAGGGGAGACCAGATATGAATGAGTTTATATGGACTCAGGGTGCCTAATGATAATACATTTGGTGCAGTGCATTTTGGAAATTTGGAAAGTAACTACAAGTGAAAGGCTGGTTTAAGCCACCACTCTTTCGGTCGTCGCCGATATCACCCCTGGATTGTTATGGAAACCTACCACAACCATACATTGTCAACAAATAAGCTTTCTATCACTGGGTCCCAGGCTGCCCTCACCCAGATTGGTTGGCCAGGACAACACTCTGAACAAGACATTTGTCACATTTTCAGCATTTTTCCCCCAAAACACTGTAGTTTCCTTTAGTCTTCCTCACACTGTAACATGTCCCTGCCAAGGCTTGACCCAAATCTTTGCTTTACTGGGTTTTCAGAGTGTAGAGCTATCAGGTATGTGTGGGCTTTCAATGAGTTTTAACAGGGATCCACACACTAGACACTAGGGAATGTGTTTAATGGGGGGAGATTCCATGGCAGATGTCTACAATATTTAGACTGGGGGGAGGGGGGGAGGTTGGCTGCCATCCCTGGGAACCTATCAAATACAACAAGATGATGGACGGATGAAACTTTTCAACCACTCACCCCCAGTCACAGATCTGGGTTTAATCAATCGTTCTATTGCTCACTATGCCACCCCAGTTTGGACCCAGCCATATGTAAATCAGTTTTGACCCAGTTCCTCATGGGAACAGTCCAGCCCGAACTGCCAGGCCAGGTCCTCCCTGGACTGGAAACAAGCATCCTGGGACTGGTTTCGGGGTATTACCCCTCTTCAGCCAGGCTAGCTTGAATCCCGTGGCATAGTGAGCAAGGGACTCACGTTTAGGCATGCCCTTGGCCACTTAGGGCAAACATAGCAAACACAACAAGATGATGGACGGAGAGCTGAGACTTTTCAATCACTCACCCCCAGTCACAGATCTGGATTCAATCCATCGCTCTTTTGCTCACTATGCCCCTCAGTTTGGACCCAGCCATATGCAAATCAGTCTTGACCATGTTCCTCATGGAAATAGTCCAGCCCGAACTGCCAGGCCAGGTTCTCCCTGGACCGGAAACAAGCATACTAGGACCGGTTTCGGGGTATTAATCAATTTCAGCCAAGCTAGCTTGAATCCGGTGGCACAGTGAGCAAGGGATCCGCGTCTGGGAATACCCTTGGCCACTTAGGGTGAACATAGCATGCAACAAGATGATGGACTAGGTGCTAAAACTTTTCAACCACTCAAATGAAGACATTTCTAAAAAGTATTGAGAAGCAAGGAGCCCAATGCGTGTTCCTTTTTTTTTTTTTTTTTTTTTATACTTATTCTACGCAAAAATCCAAATAGCATCTGGCTCCTTGCTGGGGCATAGACACATAGATTATTCCTCTCAGGCTGCTCGTCATGGACCGAGAAACATTCTGAGAGAAAGGTACTGTGTGAAATGAACTGGAAAGTAGAAATGGGAAGGGTTTAGGAACAATCTTAGCTCCTCGCCTTCCAGTCACCACCTTCTGGGTAACTTCCTCGGTTGATGGGGTGATAGAGGTGGTGGGAGGGAGGCTAATAAGTGATGGACTGCTGCTTCAGTCTTCTCTCCCATTCACCCCCTGCTCACCTACAGAAAAAAAAGTGGATCGAGCTGGTGGGCAAGGACAGGGCAGTACAGGTCAAGCCTCCAAGAGGGTTGCAGTGTTACTAGCTATCTTCTGGGTGATTTGTGCTCCTAGGTCCCATTGTTGATACTACACTGTTGAGGATATTGATATCATTCCCTGTAAGACATGTGTTGAGTAAATATTAGTAATGCTATACATATGAAATTGTGTATAAATACTATGTTAAATTTGAATTCTTCACTGCTTCCCGGTAAGTGCTCCATCAGCCTTTGGTTTCTGAATATTGTTAAACAAAACTGTAAATAAATAGGAGCACACTGTGGAATTTGTCCTCACCTGAACAAAATCCTTTTTGGTAAACTAATCTGGCATTTCAAGCAATGGTTAGCATCTCAATTAACTTTGAAGCCCTTTACTTTCTTGGCATAAGAAGAATTCTTATTGGGGGAGGGAGGGCAGGTTTATGAGCATTCTCCTGTCCACAAAGTCATGTGGCTGTTATACCACAATAGAAGACACCAAAGGAAGACCGGCATCCATGCTATGTCCTATGACATAGTACTCTTAAGATGATGTGCTAAATACAACATTGGATCTCAGCGACAGCTTCGTTTCTAACAGTGCTACTTCTGCATGTCCTTGTGCACCTGCGAGCAGCCACGAGTATTGAGTAGAAGTCTTGAGATGGAACTATTGAAGTACACAACATTTTAGTCTCCGATTGATCAAGGTAAACAAGGGAGAGACTGCAACAAAGCCTTAAAATTGCAAATTGTAGAAACATTGAATTTAACGTTATCACAATCAGTGAATATACATGTTTTCACAAGGGCGCGATGTAGAATATAACGGGTGAAAGTGCAGTGCTTTAGCATGTAAAGGAGCACTGAAGGGATCAAGCACATACACATATGCAAAAAATATAAAAGCAATGGATATGTGTTTCTCAAAATTAGACAATTGCAGTTCAATGTCAACTACAACCAGCTAACGGTTATTAAAGGAGACAGTTAAGAACATTTGACCCATAGAAATGTGACACTACTGGGACAAAGGGTCTGGAAAGACTTATCACAGCTACCCTGTATAAAATAAGGTAGGTTGTCAGATAGACTTCTGTTTTTGTTTTGGAAACGAATAAAGTGAAACTAAAACAATCATTTCTCTCTCGCACAAGTTAGTCTGTACTTCAAGCTAAGGGAGATCCAAAAAGCATTGCTGGTTGCTTAGCAAAGGCACAATTGTAACTATCAACAGAGAAAACAGGCCAATTATAATTCTTCCTTCTCAACCAAGGGTGCTAGGGAACCAGAAGTATATACATCGGTAATATATGAGGAGCTTTAAGTGCCTTAAGTTGGAAGACATCTGCCATTGTGGAAGTATCTGACTACTCCCCCATATCCAAGGATGAAATTACCAGTTCTGCAAGTGATTTAAAAAGACAGATCAAGAATACGTCCCTGTCTATTTTCTGGATCAATCTGTTAAACTGCTCCATGGACTGACTATTACTGCTTCTATTACTAATGCCTCCCTGCTGGAAGGTGTGGCTCCCCCACATTAAAACTGGCAGCATTCGAGCCATTTCCAAAAACCCTAATGTACACAAAAGCGAGCCTTCACACTGTACATCTACTTCCAATCTAGCAAGTAAAATACTCAAGAAGGTAATTAATAAGCAACTACAGGCTCACCCGGATATATGGTACTCCATCGACAACAATTCTGATTTCAGTACCAGTTAGAAGTCTAAAACCGTATAGGTGGACATAGCGGACAACATAATGGAAATTGTAGATCAGAGGTATTGGCTTGCTGGTTATCCTTAATCTGTCAATTGCCTTTGCAACGGTGGCTCACAGAATTTTCATCCAGTGGTTGCATCACGCAACCATCCTTATAATCTTTGCTTTTCTCCATCAAAGAGAACAACTGGTCTAGCATATTGTCAGCCACAGATACTGGTCCTTAGTTATGAATTATTGACTATAGGTGTGGGGGAGGGGGAAATAATCAAGGGTTGTCATTGCTGTTTCTCTAATACAACACAACATGCAGTGAATATGTTGATCATCCACCTATAAGTCCTCGCCGTATTACTGCAAATGCATTATTTATCAGAGAGCATTAATGAACATAACTTGGAAAATTGGGTTATTTCAGTCAGACACAACCACCAAGATTTTGCTATAGATGGATCAGGCTAGGTCACTCTTCCAAGCTCTCTCTGCTTCTTTGGAAGAAATCAGGGGCTGAATGGGGATAAAGTCACTCCGACATAATGGAAACAAAAGAGAGGTTATCGAATATGGAACAAAGATAAACTAAGGAACATTAATCCTCTGACTTTGAACCACTTTTCAGTCAAGTGATCCTGCCCAAAACTAAGGCAAAGACCTTTGGTGTTTATGTGGATAACATTTTGCCTATTTAGCCATAGGCCATAAAACCATTCTCCATCATTTGTCCTGCCAAACAAAAATCATCCTGTTTATCTCTCCCGGCCCCAGAGCCATATTAACTGGTGCCACCATCAACTCCAGGCTAGATTGTGGAAACGTCCTCCATTTGAGAGTCTTGATATGCAGAGTGGCCCTCCTTCACAAAATACAGAATGACAAGGTTTGCTCAGCATTCAGCCTCGCAAGAAGGGAACATGTGTTGATTGTTAGGAAAATCCCTCATAAGTGACCTCAAGACGGCAGAATTACATTTGAATATGCTTGATGTTTAAATGGAAGAATGGGCTGGCTACTACATTGCTGCAAAGATATCATTCCTTACTCCTCAGTAAAAGCTTCACATTAGAACCTTATCGTAAGTCTTAAACCAAACTGTAATCAGGGAGAGGCGAGTCAAAAGTAAGCCATCTTGGAGGATATGGTGTAACTCTTTTCCTAAGTATGATATAAGAGATAAAGTATCCTCTCCCGTACAGTACAAGTATATTGCAAGTCACGGAGGAGTTCCATAACCATATAAACGAACGAGGCAGAAGGCCAAGTTCCTTTATAAAGTTATGGAACTCTGAGGTGACTTGCAATATGCTCATCATGTATGCCAGGGGATACTTTATCCCATAGAACACACAGTAACACCATCACCTTTCCCACAAACCATTTAAAACCTTGGTGCATAGCTCTTCATATGAATGAGCGAGCATGTTTGCAAACATGAAGAATAAAAATGAAACCTGTAGTACAAAATTAAACACACCAGGGGGGGGCGTGGCCAGCAGCCGACTGAAATGGCCGCACACTAGCGCGGCTCCGAAGTCCTCGCTAAATATCCGGCACTTATCCTGACTATAATCAGCCTAAAAACCCTGCCTTGTGGAGACCCCAGCCCCCGATCTCTGGGGAGTTTTGAATTCAACAATTTCCTGGCAAGAGACGCACTGGGAAGGAAAGAATAACTGGTACGAGCGAGCGAAGACAAGCACAAAATGGCGGCGACGGGTCGCGCTGCTCGCTGAAGTTCTGGTGAGCGGCGGAGTGGTACGACTGCTCAAGTTGCAGGCAGCACTGTATGGATGCGGTGGAAGGGCAGAAACAGCGCTGGACACAACGACGGGCTGACCCTCTATGCTGGCAAGGTGGGCTCCGCACCCGCGACGAAGAGCAGCTCGCCAGCCCGGCGCAAGCATGAAGGATCCTGCGGCGAGGGCCCAGCGGGGAATAATTAATTGCTTGCAATCGAGGGGCAGAACGCGGCAGTCCTCATCCGCAAGGCGGTAAGTGCGTGAGAAAGCCAAAGAAGAATGCACTAGCTGCGGGCGGCCGGGTCAGACACATAGGCCGGATGAGGGAGGAGGAGGAGGAGGGAGGCAGGACCTGAGCACAGGGGCGGAGGTGCACCCCCTGGGGCGGCGTGAAGAGATCTGCTGCGTGAGCGGAAACAGGAGGCTGGAGTGAAGCAGCTGGCCCTGGGCGATACGAGCGGTGGGGCACCCCCCCCCGTGAGAAAGGAATAGGTCTGCGCAATTGGGCCTATCAACCCCTAACTGTATGGACAGGGGCTCACTGGGCCGGCAAACCACCCTCAAACAACAACACATCTTGGCAGGGAATAACTGTTCTTTAACCTCCTCTGAGAAACACCAGTCAGGAGTGAACCGCAGTACTTAGCACCCTTGGAAGTAGAAGGAGGGCCCATGGGTCGAACATTCTGATAAAGCGGATTTGCTGCGCAGAATTTACCGTTAAACTGCTATTCCCTCCCCCATTTGCGACATGCAGGAGAGAGGGGGGGGGATCAGGTGTGCACAAACAAGGAAATCTGGTGTATATATTTGCAGCAGCTATACACCCGCCTCCCACAGTGCCAACTCTCCTGCTCTCACCGTTACTTAGGGGTGAAGATACCGGGAAACCCGACAGGCCGCGGGAGGACAGTGTCCCCTAGGCAGGCAGCGGGGACTACTGGGTCTGATCCCTGGTCACTCAACACTTGTCTATCCAGTGACTACCAACAATGGCAGGAGGGAAAGGAAATAAAGCGGCGATGCAAAATAAACTGGCTAAATACGCTTGGACGAACACCAGAGATGACCAAGACGCTGCCCACCCGGAGGTTCAAGATAAGATGCAATCCTCCCAGACGCAACAAGAGCCAACGCTCCAAGATATCATGGCGGCAATTACTGGGGTGCGCACTTCTCTGGAATCCCGTCTTGACACAGTGAATATTGAGGTCTCCCTCATAAGGGCGGACCTTCGAAAAATGGACACCAGAGTTAAGGAAGTGGAAGACGCCACTACAGAACTCCAAAAAGATACCTCCCTGCTCAAACAACAAGTGATGCAACTGCAAGACAAACAAACCAAAATGGAGGTGCAACTTGACGAGTATGAAGGAAGGGCGCAAAGGAATAACGTGCACATCCTAGGTGTTCCAGAACGCACAGAAGGCCCTGCAGTGGATCTTTTTGTAGAGGACTTGATTTCAAAATATCTGCAACCAAAGAAACTCTCAAACTACTTTTCTATTGAACGGGCTCATCGAGTCACAGGGGGGAGGCCTAAGCCGGGAGCTCCCCCTCGACCGATAATAGCCAGAGTCTTTAATTTCAGAGATCGCGACGCCATACTTCAAGCGGCGCGTGCTAATCCGCCTGTCAAACTGGGAGATAGTGTGGTGTCCTTTTTTCCAGACTTTACCACGAAAGTCCAAAATCAACGACGTAGTTTTCTGGCGGTCAAAAAGGCGTTGCGAGAAAAAGAGGTGAAGTACGTCATGATTTTTCCAGCGAAACTCCGCGCAGAATCAGACGGTAAAGCATGGTTCTTTTCCTCACCTGAGGAAGCTTGGGACTGGCTGGAGGGCTGGCATCGAGTAGAGAAACCCCATAAGGAGAAACACAGGAGGGGACCACGGAATAATAGAACAGATCACCTTAATGGGCCGTGGAATCACTCTGCCGACAAAGAGATGGACTCGACCACTCGAAGCTGAAGCGACAACGTTCCTGATTACAGCATGGACACCACAAGCCACAGCTAAGTGACTCTGATGGGGTTATGTAATACCTGTAAGACACTGCAGGGGAACCGTCAATGAAGCAGCTGTGCTTATTATACCCAAGTGCGCACTCCCAGAGATGGGGGGGATTGACAATAACCGCATAGTGGGCTATGAACACATGATGGGACTGGGGTCTACCCACATCATATAATTCAACTATTGAAATAGGTAGATTTAAGCGGGGGGTAAGGGGCTGTAGACCAGGCACCTTCAAATAGGGGGAGGGGCGACAGGCACTCTGCCTTGTTGGGGAGTGGGTAGTTCAAAATCCACTGGCAGGGGGGCAGGGAGGGGGAGTTGTTGGATGGGAGGAGGGGGGTATGTTTTGTTCATGTATTCAAGTCACAAGGTTTACAATACTGGAATCAGCCACACGTAACATCTCCACACTTGAAGGGAATGAGGTCACGTTGTTATTTAAGACTGATATGCCTAACTGTTATTCAATGTCTAGAGTTGCGCGAGTAACATCGAGTATTGAAGTCCTTGCTCTATATGAATTGTTCCTAGGCTCATATAACAAGCATTGAAAATGCAATAGGTCTCGCCTTTGATTAAGTTAAAGCTTTTTGCTTTGCTAATGGTATTGTATTGCAAAGCAAATGGCTTTAACTTAATAAAAGGCGAGACCTATTGCATTTTTAATGCTTGTTCAAAGAGCCTCTAATCGCAAGTATGACTCGCACGTCGGGCGGTGCAGAACAATGGAGAGGTGTTTACGTGGGCGCTTCGCGGCGAGCTAGTGTCTTCGAGGCGGGGTGGCACGCTCACCTCCCCGTGGCCTTGTCCTGTCGTTTTCCGTGTAAATGGTAGTCTTTTGCACTTCCTCAGGTGTGGTTGAAGAAGCAGCTCTCGGCGTTTTGCGCCCGCCAGCCTGTGTGTGTACAGGTGTGTGATGCGTGTCTAGCACCGTTTCTACCGATGTGTCGAAGGGGAGTGGAGGCGAAATAGTGATAGGAGAAGAAGCCGTTGGTCTCTGCTTGTCTCTTCGTGTGTGTTGATGCGCTTGGCTGTGGTTTCTCTGCAGCTTGGCCACCGGTGTCTGTTCCAATTAGTGTCTGTATGAATTAACGCGGGGTGTTTTGCGTCTGCCATGAATGTGCACAGTATTGGAGAGCTCTGTGTGTTTATAATGTCTGATTGTCTGTACCATGCAATCGCAAGTCGGTGACGTTTGTGTCTACGTATGTATGTCCTTGTACTGTACAGACCCCTTTGGCTCTATTTGTGTGTGCGTGATGTGACTCGAGACACTGTGTGCGTGTGTTGACTGCATCATGGCAGGGCGCCTGAGTGTTAAATATGATTGCTGTGTCTCTGTGGTTCAGTTAAATATGTCTAAATTGTAGCATAAATTCAGAGAGGCGTCTGCACTGTGATTCTGTGGCGTCTGCATTTCTGGAATAAACAAACACCACCATGCACAAACCCACAAAAACAATCTGTTTGCTGCCTCGAAGGAGTACGCTGGCCCGATGTGTCTCTTTCCTCCTTCTGAAGTCACTGGTAATGGTTTCACGGTAGTTTCTATTGTTAGTGCGAATGAAACAGGACAAGCAGTGTCGCCGCGACCCGTACGCGTGCACATCTCCTGTCCTCCGTACGCGTGCACATCTCCTGTCCTCCGTACGCGTGCACATCTCCTGTCCCCCTTCCGAAAAGAAATCGACAACAATAGATCTCACCATGCGAGCAGCGCATGCGCTGCATCGCTAGGCGAGACCTAAAAACTGTCTAATGGAATCATGGTGGGAAGATCTGTAGAAACATCACTCTCCGTCCTGACCTGGAACGTCAACGGGATGGGGGATAAAATAAAACGGGGCATAGTGTTACAATATCTTAAAAGACAGGCCCCTGATCTGGTCCTGTTACAAGAAACACATTTAGTGGGGAATAAGTGTAAAGCCCTGACGCGTTGGGGATATAAACTCCTGGTCCACGCAGGATATACCTCAGGATCTAGGGGAACAGGGATCTTAGTCAAGAAAAGTCTCGCACTCACTCCGACACGTACATAGGCAGATCCCCAGGGTAGATTTGCTGTTCTGGAGGCAAGTTGGGAGGGAAAGGCGCTTAATGTAATATCAGTATACCTTCCACCAGCGCTAGGAAAGGAGGCGCTCACAGACCTAGGGAAAATCATGGTAGATCTCCCGCTTGGAACCCTTATTCTGGGTGGGGACTTTAATATGACCCTTGACGACAATATAGATAGACAACCAATACGCCCCCAGGTGTGTCCCAGTACACACGTCAGAGTTTGCTAAGGCCATGGGACTCACTGATGTCTGGCGATACTTTCACCCAGACCTAACCCACTTCACCTATTACTCGAATGCCCATAAAAGCATATCCCGTATAGATTATTTTTTGACACACCTGGCAGATATTGGCAATCTTTGAAACCCACGTTGCCTACCACGAAGCATCTTTGATCATTCTCCGGTATGGGTGGAGCTTACATATAACCAGAGACAGAGCAATACAATAGTCATTAACCCCTGGCTGCTCAAAATTCCAGATATAAAAGAGCCTACTAACCCACTCGGAACATTATTTCAATGAAAACGTTGGCTCAGTGGACTCGGCACAAACAATATGGGAGGCCTTTAAGACGATCCTCAAGTGGCAAGCACTGGCGCTTAAAGTGGGTTACAAAAAAAAGCAGCAGGCACAACTAGTACAGCTCGAGAGCGAACTTCAGCAGCTCGAAACAGAGCACACACAATCACCTAACGGAACCACTGCACATCAACTATCCATTAAGCAATTAGAACACAAAACCCTAGCTGGAGAGCAGGTAAGGGCCCGATTGCTTGACACACGGCACAGGCTTTACGAACTGGGAGATAGAGCTGGCAAAATGCTGGCATGGTTGGAAAAAAGAGAACAGGAAGAGAGTTGGGTACCCAGATTAACACTTAGTAATAGGCAGCATCTCTCAGACCCGCAAGCTGTCGTGGATGCATTTGCAGATCACTTGGAGAAGGTCTATACCTCCTCGACTACTGCTACGGCAGAGGACTCCAGCCAATTGCTAGCCGATATTCATATGCCTACCCTGTCCACTGAAGATAGAGATATACTGGAGGAGTATCTCTCAGACGATGAAATCCGCCTGGCAATAAATAGTATACAATCGGGGAAGGCGATGGGACCCAATGGGATCCCTATTAAATTCCTAAAAACAACGGCCTCACTTGTCACGCCCCACCTAAGAGAAATGTATAACGAAAGTTACGAAAAAGGAGTTTTGCCGGAGGACCAAAGGTTGGCTTCTATTGTGGTTATTCGGAAGCCAGGAAAGCCCGCTGACAGCTGCGGTTCCTATAGGCCGATTTCGTTAATCAATGTGGAAGCGACAGTCCTTGCAAAACTCCTGGAGTCTCGCCTGGTCTCGAGAAGCCCCTCATTGGTTCATGCGGACCAATCGGGCTTTATGCCAGGCCGGAATACGGCATTAAACATCCGCCGCTTTCACAATGTTCTGGGTCGCAAACAACTAATAGAGGAAGATGCGGTGGTATTATCTCTGGACGCCAAAATGGCGTTTGATTCAATAGAATGGCCATATATCTTTGAAGTGCTTCGGCACCTAGGGTTTGGCCCGAAATTTATGAATTGGATCAAGCTGCTTTATACGGACCTAAAGGGCCAGGTCAGGGTCAACAGTCGCCAGACCAGGATATTCTCACTGGGAAGAGGTACGAGACAGGGCTGCCCCCTATCCCCCTTGATTTTCTCACTAATATTAGAACCACTGGCCTCGTGGGTGAGGAGAGACCCACTGCTTCGAGGGTTGAAGTGGGCAGAGGGACAAGGAGATAGGATATCCCTCTACACCGATGATATCCTACTATATTTGGCATCCCCCTATAAATCTGTGCATAGAATCTCAAATATTTTCACGAACTTCGGCAAATACTCCGGCTATTCGATTAACTGGTCCAAATCGGTGATTTTTGCGATTCAGGGACCAATTCCAAAACTCCCCTCAGGATGTGAGGTGGAGATAGCTATTGAGAGATTCGGATACCTCGGACTTTATATAACTCCGGATCCTCTAATCTTTTACGACAGAAATCTGGCCGTCCCTCTGGGGAGACTGTGTAGTGACGTCAAACACTGGAGGTCACTGCCCCTCTCCTTATTGGGACGAGCGGCCCTATTTAAAATGCTGGCTCTCCCCCGATTTTTATACATCCTTCAAAATTGCCCATACACGGTCCCAGACTCCTACTTCAGGAACATAGAGAGTGAAATTAGAACTCTACTGTGGTATGGAAGAGCGCCCCGTATAGCATTGCATAAATTAACCAAGGGTTGGTACGACGGAGGTATTGCACTCCCAGATATGCGACTATATTATTGGGCTTCGCAGTTGGTAGTGGTGAATCACTGGGTGTATCGCTCCCCGATGGACCCAGCTTATCTGTTGGAAAAATATCAAATGGGCAGGGAGGGCTGCCTGGGTGCCCTCTACTCGAAAGTCCGGAAAGGTCGATACCTGGGCCCAACAGCCCATACGGTGGAGATCTGGCGCCAAGCTAATAGACGTCTTGGCTGGTCGGAAGTACTGACTCAAGCCACTCCATTATGGTCCACCCAAAAACTTGGATTATTATGTAACCAACCTGGCTTTGATAGATGGGACACTATTGGAATCTCCACAATAGGCCATCTGGTGAAAAATGGGAAAATACTAACATTTGCAGAATTAGGGGAGAAATATGAACTAGCTCGGGGGGAGGTCTTCCGTTACCTACAGGTCCGTCATGCCCTTAAAGCAGCACTCTCAGACATAGCAAACATACCGGAGTCATCCCCTCTAGAGGATCGATTGCTCTCAGAACCAATATTAGAGAAATTTACATCATTAACATATAAAAAACTATGTAATAACTTACCGGATCCGTTTCATGCTCTTCGGGAATGGTGGCAAGCCGAAATAGGGCAAATCGAAGATGACGATTGGCAAACGGCATTGATGTCCCCGAGAGAAGCAGCCATCCCTCTTAGGCTCCGTCTTATTCAATTAAAAATCCTGCATAGAACTTATCTTACTGGGGTTACGTTAGCAAAAATGGGGAGTAGACAAGTTGCGCTGTGTCTCCGCCAATGTCATCAAGAGGCAACCATCTACCACACTATGTGGGAATGTCCCCGCATACAGACTCTATGGGAAAAGGCCACAAGACACATGAAGAGAGCACTAGGAAAAGAGATTACCTTAACACCACAACTAGGGCTCCTTAATATATGGGAGGCAACAGACCTTACGGAGGTGGAGCAACAAATGACCACTTTGGAATACACGTTGGTGAAACGAGCAATTCCAATGAAGTGGGGGGTGGTAGAGGGGCCATCGCCGAACAGTTGGGCACAGGAATTAGACAAATGTATGATAGCAGAAAAAGAGGTGTTCAAGTCGAGAGGTTGTCCTAAGAAGTGGGATAAAAAATGGAGCAAATGGAACACGTACCGGGGTGAATTGTGTACCTCGCCTACCAAGGAGATGGAGAAGAGGACAAATAGTGGAGCCAGTATGGGGGCAAGTGGCTGATCTAATAACGACTCCCTTTTGTATATACGAATGCTGTAACTGTACTGAAATGTATGCATACAAAGTACCTGTGACTCATATGTTTTCAAATCAATAAAAACATCTTTAAAAAAAAACAATTAAACACACCAAAAACCTGCAAGATATTTGTTGCAAACAGATATTAGAAACAGTTCAATACAAGTCAGCTGCAGTAGCTCAGAACGTGTAGAAACATTCAGAAATATTCTAGCTTTTCTCTAGCTAAGGAGTGCAAAAAATAAACATTCCCTGTACTTGTTATAAGTTATTAAATTAGAGCAAAAGAAAGAAAAGCAATGTTCCGTTTTTGTTGCTTTAAACAGCTGCTTCAATTATGCTACGTGATCTGACCTGCCTTTCACCGCAGCTGCTGGCTTTGGCAGCAGGCATTGTGACATCAAAACTCGACTGTAATAACTTATAATAGTTGTGTTTTGACGTATTTTATTTATAAACAGCAACTGGGTACATCTCTAGGCGTGGATTATAAAGAAATCAGAGCCTGACGTTTCTACAGGGATTGCAGAATCCCATGTATTATAAAGAAATAAGCAGTTTCCACTAAATTTTGAAAAATAAAAAGTATCTATTCTAATCACTAACCTCTGGTAACACTATCAAAGGCCAGTGCATTAAGACAAATATCTGTAATAGGTGCTTTTTGTGAATGTCCCATAACATACCATACTGTAAAACACATCTTGTTGGCTCTCAGCTACAGACAATGCCAGGTTATAAGAATCTAATGCGACTACTGCCTTCCTGCACATGTTAGTGCATGGGGATGTATAAACTCACCTCAAGTCTGACCTGCTGGACACTTCTGGACGCCACACCACTCTATAAAACAGGACTGGGGCAATAACATGGATCATGTGAGTCATGCAAAGAACAGGAAGTCAATCCACCTCCTCAGAATGAGTTTATTATGATGGCTCCCCTGTCCAGGGGTGTGGAATTCTATAAAATGTACTTGTCCAAGAAAGAGGATGCTTCAAAAATCAACTTGTCCTGAAAAAAAATCCAATTATCTATTTTGTGCCATGAAGAGAGGTGATCAACTATGGAAGCATTACCATTATATCAGAGCTTTGATAACAGCCCCTCTAATAATAACAGGGCACGCATTGTATCATGGTTTAGATTCTAGTCTCCGATTACACTACCTTTCTGAATATTCACATGTTCTATGTATAAACAGGCTCCATTTATAAATGGGCTCTGTTAGGCCAGCTTTGTGATCACGGTAGAGATCTGCGTTACGATTATAGCAGAGGTCAGGATACATCATTGCTCTAATTGAATAAATGTTCATGATGTTTCTTACCCTGGGAAATTTACTTTTAAGCATTAATTTGATTTAACACAATTTTGCTTTAAATAAACCCAGATTCAACTTGCAGTCCACTGCCTAGGTTGCCAAGTACGGATAAACAAGACCAATAAAAGTCAGACCCTCTCCACTTGAGCATATTGTGTAACGCTTATACTCTGGGGCCTATCAGACAGTAAGATTTGTAGGGTGCAAGTCTGAGGTTTCCAAGCAATTGCTGCTGTGGACTCAACTGAAACAGATAGCGCAAAGGGCGAGTATCAACAAGGTGTCGCAGCCAGGTTATAGACTCCAGTTCCAAGGAGGTGTTTGAGTGTCTGCTACAGTAACCTGTGTGCAACTGGGAGGTGGTTACGGTTTCACAGCCAGTAGGATAGCTTCTTAGGGTAATGTACCTGCAGCCAAGTGTGTATGTCTCTCTCTCACTTTTCACAAGGGTTTTTGTAAGATATGCTTTTGATACAGCATGAACTCCAAACAACAACAAAGCAATGCTCAGAGAACATTTTTAATTCAGTTGGAGCATCTTAAACTTGAGGTGTACTACATAGAACAGTGTTGTGTGCTGTTCTTTAATCACACTTAAAAAAAACAGAATGTGAAGAGGGGTAGAAAGAGGAATTGAAACATTGTAGAAAAAAGGGGGATTTGCCCACAATCAGAGAATTTGTGGTCACAAGCCAAATCCAGGATTAGAATGCAGGGCTTGGCGGTTCCAAGGTCAAAATAAATATATATGAATATAGTAATAATAAAAGTAGTTTGCTAAAATGGTCGAGTGTGGTAGGTTGCAGGAACTCATGGGCAGCTAGCATCTTAACTATTCACCCACTCGACTGTTGAGTAATAAAAAGGTGCCTTCCAAAATTATACAATATGAAGGTTTAAGAATTAAAAACAATCAAATATCCATATACATGTCAAAGATGGGCCTGAAAGTTAGTATGTTCCTATCTTTCTCTCTAAAAAAAAACATAAACTTACATATAAAGATGTTCTCTTTTGTCTTGCTGTCCTATTCCACCTCCACCCTCTAAAAAATACAAAGACTCACTGGGATTTCCCCTCTGCCCACTTTCCATCACGAAATGATATGTGGACATATGTGGGAGACTTGCTTTAAGTAGGTGAGCAAAAATAAACAAGTGAAAACAACTTTCCTCGCTGCATTTTTAAATGCTTAGGTTTAAATGTAAACGGTGTTTGAGCACTAGCTGTTAGCACAGCCATCGGATCCTAATGCCAATTAACCGCTTTGTTTATTTCCGCTTTCAGTTATGTCTGGACAAAAGGAGGCGTTGGTCTAAAAAGGAACTCTTCCACAATTTAGAATGACAGGCATCTCGGGCGTGGCTTGAGGAGAAATGGTCGCTTGAGCGGGAGTTCTGTCTCTTTGACTCCGCTCTCATCGTTCCACAATGGCAATAGTGGAAGAAAATGCTGAGTTTCGAGGAAGCTGTTGGCTGAAGTATGCGGGCATAATTTGGGGTAAGTTTAGTGCAAAGATCTTGACCCAAGAGTCTATCATCCTACCAGAGCTGTGTGCGCTGCCACAACGCAACACGTGGGACAGCTGCACACGAGAACACGGACGCCAGGGTGAGTGTTCCCTTCAGCGCTTTGGTAATGGGATTGATTGCGTTTGGTCTTTAAAGATAAAATTACTAAGAAATGGGCAGTAGCATGCATCGTACCTCTGTTTTCAAGGGCGCACCCGAGTGAATGAATGGAACTTCTCAGCAACAACGTGACCGGCCCCTAACCCGAAATTGGTCGCCAACAAAAATCTGGATATGAATTCTGCCGGTTGCATTTATTTTTTAACTTGCTGGAAATAGCTCATGGTTTGAACATACAAATACAGAAAAAGTCGATGCTGATATGAGAAACAATACATTCATTTATGTGAACAAAATCGCGTCCTTATTAACAAATTCACCCATTGTGAACCCCCATCAACCAGACTTGCAAATACATAGTCAGGCAAGCACTGAAACCTAGGCCCGAGGTTATTAATTGACAGGTCACAGGAGAGGTGGCCCGTAGCCAGCAGACCAATGCACGGACAGGAAACCTTACTGGGTCAATAAAGCACAAATGGCCGGTGGGGGTACGTGCACTCCTAAAACACCATAAAGTCAGATGCTGCATAAGTTCAATCAATCAATCAATCATGTCACTTAAAAAGCGCACTACATACCCGCGAGGGTCTCAAGGCGCTGGGGGAAGAGGGGGGTGGTGCTGCTACTGATCGAAGAGCCAGGTCTTGAGGAGTCTTCTGAAGGCCAGTAGGTCTTGGGTCTGTCGGAGGTTGGTGGGGAGGGTGTTCCAGGTCTTGGCGGCGAGGTGGGAGAAGGATCTGCCGCCGGCGGTCGTTTTCCGGATGCGGGGGACTGTGGCGAGGGCGAGGCTGGTCGAGCGGAGCTGGCGGGTGGGGGTGTAGAAGCTGAGTCGTCTGTTGAGGTAGGCTGGTCCGGAGTTGTGGAGTGCTTTGTGTGCGTGGGTGAGGAGCTTGAAGGTTATCCTCTTGTTGACAGGGAGCCAGTGCAGGTCTCTCAGGTGGGGTGTGATGTGACTGCGTCGGGGGATGTCGAGGATAAGACGTGCAGAGGCGTTCTGGATGCGTTGCAGCCGTCTCAGGAGCTTAGCCGTCGTTCCTGCGTAGAGGGCGTTTCCGTAGTCCAGCCTGCTGGTGACGAGGGCCTGGGTGACTGTTTTTCTTGTTTCGGTGGGGATCCACTTGAAGATCCTGCGGAGCATTCGGAGGATGTTGAAGCAGGATGAGGAAACGGCGTTGACCTGCTTAGTCATGGAGAGGGTGGGGTCGAGGATGACCCCTAGGTTGCGTACGTGGTCGGTGGGTGGCGGGGCTGTTCCCAGTGATGTTGGCCACCAGGAGTCGTCCCAGGCTGAAGGGTTGGAACCAAGGATGAGGACCTCCGTCTTGTCCGAGTTCAGCTTCAGGCGGCTGGTCCTCATCCATTCGCGACGGCCTTCATTCCTTCGTGGAGGTGGGCTTTGGCGGTGTGAGGGTCTTTGGTGAGGGAGAGGATCAGCTGGGTGTCGTCGGCGTAGGAGATGATGTTGAGGTTGTGCTGTCGGGCGACGTGGGCGAGGGGTGCCATGTAGATGTTGAACAGCGTTGGGCTGAGGGAGGAGCCTTGGGGTACGCCGCAGATGATCTTGGTGGCCTTGGATCGGAAGGGGCGAGGCGGACGCTTTGTGTTCTGCCGGAAAGGAAGGATGTGGTCCAGTCCAGGGCCTTCTCTTGGATCCCGGCGTCGTGAAGGCGTGTTCGTAGTGTGTGGTGGCAGACCGTGTCGAAGGCGGCTGATAGGTCCAGGAGGATGAGGGCAGCTGTTTCTCCGTTGTCTAGCAGGGTCCTGATGTCATCGGTGGCGGCGATGAGGGCGGTTTCGGTGCTGTGGTTGCTGCGGAAGCTGGACTGGGAAGGGTCCAGGATGTTGTTCTCCTCGAGGTAGCGGGTCAGTTAGGAACATATAGCCAATCAGAACACAGCATACACAGCACCAGAAGCGATCACACGCTCCCCAGGCCGGACATCTGGACATGTTACCCACTGGCTACATTGTGTCCACGCAAGGTCGAAGCCCACCTGGATTATCCATTGAACCATTTATTTATTACTCCATAGGCAGCAACTTACATTCCTTACCATACAAGGATCGCCGGAACCGTTTATGGCATACAATGAACTTTATATAAGAACGCCCCAGACTGATTGTAAATTGAGACAGTCCTCAGACCGTATGCCTGTACCTGATCTCCTGGCCGCACTGTTTAATTCATGTTAAAGCAACAATACAAGGGCAAATAAGTGAACCAATGGATTCTGCTGTGCAATTATATTATAAGCCTGCACAACCTCTTCAATATTCAAGTTCTGCTTTGATATAACACGGAAAATGGTGGCAATGGTGATCTGCTTCGGCTGAATTAATAAATATTCTGAGGGCTCATTTACGTTACCATCTTCAGGTTTAACAGCCGGATATATTTCACAGCGACACCCTTACCAATATGGCCATATCCTTTGACAAGTGGCTAATTCTTAAGTCTCTCCTTGTTCATGTTTGTGGCGCATTTTCGTGTCTCGCTAAACTCTATAGGTGGTATCTCAATATCAGAATAAATAATTAGTACTTGCAGCACTGATTAGGGACACCAAATTCCTTTACATGCCAACTGTATAACCGTGAGCACTGAAAGCGTGCTGAAAGAACATATTTCAATTCCAGTGAGACATCAATGGCAGATAAAGATGAAAAATCAAGCATAAAAGAGGACCAAACAAAAACACAATTGGCCAGATTCTCCAATGAAAGGCAAGTCTGAAATAAAAGAGAATGGATATTATTCTTAAAAAAGGATCTGATGTTTTGGAACTGGCACAGACGACCAAGATTAGGATGCATATAATGAAACAGAACATCTCTGGTTTAAGCTCTGATCTTAAACAAATGACAGACAGAATCACTACAGCAGAGGAGAGGATAAGTACTTTAGAGGACATTGCAGTAGAAGTTAGGAAAGACCTCTCCATGTCACGTACCCATTCCAAGCAAATGCAATTGCAGATTTGGAGGACAGAAACTTATGTGGGAATATTCAACATTTTGGTCTTCTGGAAGGTGTTGAAGGGGGCTCATGCATTGCTTTCTTGGAAGCTTGGATTCCGAAACAAATGAACATTGCCTTCCTCAAAGACTTAAGTTAGAAAGGTAACATAGGGTTCCTTCCAAATTAACGAAGCAAGACTTGTATCTGGCCCACTGAGACTCATTGTGTGTAAACTTCTCTGATACCGCCATATAGAACTTACCCTGGATTTTATTCTCAAAAAACAAGTTCATCCAATGGGAAGGAATATGTATCAGCGTCTCACAGGACATCTGAAGAGACATGGTGAAAGTACGAAACAAGTTCCTTTCACTCAAAGATCGGGTCTGGCGCATGAATATCCCCTTTTCTTTAGCAGGCGTAGCCCATTTCCGCATACAAAGGCAAATCCCAATTTTTCGGAGATCACGAGTGTCTTTCTTGATAACATACAGGAATCGAATATTGACATTTCTACCATAAATACTGGATGAACGTAAAGTATGGTACATAAGGCTGTATTGATCTGCTTGTGCTTTTACACCTACTGGTGTAGGTTTATGTTTCATCAAAGTACTGATAGTTGTTTTGGTTAGACTGTGGGTTTGGTTGTAAGTATTTTCACTTTGTATTTGTCAAGGCGAGTTACTAGATACCTATTGTGAAAGTAAGGTCAACCTGCTCTTAATTTGCCTAATGTTATGCCTAGTAGACACATTATTTGCGATATCTTTTGAATACGTTTGCTCAGGTTTCTAGTATGACTTTTCACAATGGTTAACTTTCACACCTGTTAGCACGGTTGAGAGTGGGGAAGCGGGGATGTGAGACTACTCTCTTTTGGTCCCATGTGTTTCCTCTTTCAGATTGGGAGGGAGGGGTAGGACAGTAGTGGGGGGGTCCAGATTTAGAGAAGTCTCAAGTTGTATTTTTCTCTTTCTTCTTTCTCTCATCTATATGCTAGTTTTTTTTTTTTTTTCTTTCTATTATGCAGTCATGGCCGTTCTCTTTTGTAGTACTGCCAGAGTTCTCTGTAGATTATTTGCAATATCTTGCACATTTCTTAGTCATTCCTGGTAGCTGTGGTCATACAAATAGTATGCAAGTTTCTCCTGATGGTGTTTAGATTCTTCGAGATGCCAAACTCAAAGAATGATTTGTTAAAAATGGAACCATCCGGTTAAGAGGAGAAAAATCTCGGAGCATCTATGCATATTTAAAAGTGATGTTACATTTCTGCAAAAGACCAAAATTACAAAGAAAGAAATATCCTCATTAAAAAGGATCTTTTGTAGCAGAGTTAGCCCGCTCACTTGCTGTTAATAAGAAAAATAGCATAACCACATTAATAACTAAGCAATCAAAGATAACTACTCAAACCATTGCAACGGATAGTGAAGACGGATTGATTTCATGTAAGATGGCGAAAGCTAGGAAATAATTTTATGATGTACATATCTATGCGCACAATGTCAATGAGGTTATTTTGGGGCAAAATAAAAATCTTGGTGTCAGAACTACCCAATGATGCCACATTTTTCATGGGTGGAGAATTTACTCTTCCCTTAGATCTCACACTTAATCGTCTATCTAGATATAAACTTAAGCCGAATCATTCTCACAAGGTACTACATAAAATCTACTCTTAGATAAAATATCCGTGATGAGACAAGCTGGATGTGTATTTAGAAACTGTCAAACCTGGCAAACGAGCTTAAACTCTTCTTGTACATGTAGAGAATATTGGATTTGCACTGTCAAGACTTGTCTCTTATCATGTATTTTGTTGTATGGAACATTATTAACTAATAAGCACAACAGTCTAAGTATATGTGTATGATTTTTCTCCGCCAATGACTTTAATGTGCAATACTTTTGTAGAATGAAACTGCATTTCTGTCTTTTTCTTACCTTTTCTACCTTTTTTCCTTTATTTATTTTCCCTCTTTTTCTTTTCCTTTGACAAGCAGATGCTGGATGACTATTACCATGTCCTTGCTGTTATAACAATATGATTACCAGCTTATTGATGGCTATTATTGATGTGGGATTTTGCTAATTTCATATCTGCTTCCATTATGTTATCTGTTCAGAGAATCATTACATATCATTCAATGAAAGCTATATTTTACATCAGCTTACTTTTTGATATACCAATACAAATATTTGAAATCAAGAATGACAGGCATCTTTGTGGAAGCTATGTGTGGCAGCTCTGCTGTTCAGGAAAACCCAAGGCAGACAGTGCCACTTCCTGACTTGGAGGTACTGGTTCCGACTACCAGCATGAGCATCATTTATTAGAAGGTGCCATATCCCATGCATTTCATTGAAGATATGCCCTTGCTTATGCTATAATAACTGGATATTTTCATTTTACAACTAGATACCTCTGCAAAGTCTTGTCATAGTCAAAATATAATGGGCCTGATTGTCAAAACTCACCATGTAAGTTTGGCTTATATGTGCAAAATTCAAAAAAGGATTTACTTGTATGAACATTTTCATGTGCACAAACCCACTCGCAGGAACTGAAAGTAGACAGGAAGTGGTACTTTCAAGGCTGTAATGCCCTATAAATGTGTGCACACTCACAAACTGACAAGCTTAATCCACCAACTCCTCTCCAAGCCTATCCCACCCTAGACAAGATCAAAAATGTACTTGTGATAAAGGAAGGCATACTCTTTTTTCCTAAAGTACGATGCAATTGTAACCCCCCCCCCCACACACACACACACACACACACACACACACACACACAAATAGGTGAATGTGCAGGGAATGGAATTTCTGCATAGAGGACAATTTCCCCCCTCCCTTGAAGAAAAAAGAAAAAGGAACATTGACCCGAAGGTGCACTTTTTTATTTTCTTTAAGTATGGGGCCCTTAATTTAATTATTTTTACATGCAGCTCATAATGGTTTCATTACACTGATTCTCCATTAATGTATTTAAAGTTTAACCCAAAATTGTACAAAAGTTTTGCTAATTGGTTTATAACCTTCACCCATGTTTAGGTCTGGCCGAGAGACAATTCAGTTCTAGATGTCCACACCCCAAAAAAAACATACACAGACACACCTATGGGGCTTTCGGTCAGCTCTCTGAATCCACTGATCTATTCAAGTGTCATTCACATTTTGCTCCTGCCATTACAGTCTACAATATGGAGCAGTGGGTCAGCTCACTTCAGTCATTGGCTTTCTTTGCTCGGAGTGACAGAAATTCACAGTCTTTAATGAGTTCTCATTTCCTGCTTTTTTTCTTCACACACATGCACACAATTTCAGAAGTGGCATTTTTAGGCTGAAGCCTACCAAACAGCGCAGCTGTATGGTTTGTAAAGACATCTTGGGGACAATCTGAAAGCTGAACCTAGGAAAGCATTTCACCCCTTGCTTACCATTGGCTTTGTGGTTTGTAACTCACATTTGTTTGCTTTCTGTTTGCTGGCTTTATTTGTTTTAGGCTGTCCGGCATGCTTTGACCCTTTGGTGGAGCATAGCCGGTTTACTGTATTCTTCCACGAGTGCTCGCATTCTGTAAAGAGGTCTTTACATTTTTTTTTTTTAATCTTGGCATATTTGCTGTGCATTTAAAGACAGAGGTCAAATGTAAGGCTCTGTTTTCCGAGGGAGCTTGGTGTTTACTTTTTTTTCTCTGACTTCAAAGTGAAAGTATTTAACTGACAATTTAGGGGTGTGAAAGAAAAGGCTTTTTTCTAGCTCACAACATTTAAAAGTCTGTAAATTAACATATTTCAGAATATATCAGAATTAGGAAAGCACAAATGAAGCTCATTTTGTTTGTAATTCTGAAGTATGGTGGAAACAAATATTTTAATATGATCAAAACAAATCAATGCTCCAGGTGATGTAATTTCCACACATTATCATTTGTGTGCTGTATAGTTTTATTAGTAAAACTGTATATGTGTTGAAATGTAATGGTCATTTCAATTGAAAATGTGTTAGCTGTCTGTAATGGCAGTGCACTACCACACCATGCATACTCCACTCTACACCACTTTATGCCACTCCATTCTACGCCTCACTGATGTACGCCTCACCACTCCACAACACTCCACTAAACTCCAGGCCACTTTACTCCACTCTCCGACAGTACATGCTATGCCACTCCACTCTATGACACTTTACTCCACTTTACAATATGCCACTCCACTCTTCAACACTTTACTCCACAACACTCCTCTCTATGCCTCTCCACTCTACGTCACTCCATTCTACGCCATACCATGACACTTTACTCTATGCTGCTCCAATCTACAACACTTAACTCCACCCTACGTCCCTCCACTTTAGGACACTCCACACCCCTCCACTGTACGACATGCTACGCCAATCTATTCCACTCTACTTCACTTTACTCTAGGACACTCCCCTCCACGCCTTCTTATCTACTTTACTCTATGCTTCCCTACTCTACACCACTCTACGCCACTGTACGACCCTCCACTCTACAACACTTTACTGCACTCTACGACACTCCATACCTCTCCCCACCACCCTACTTTACGCCACCCTACTCTACTCCTAGCCACTACTCCAATCCAATCCATGACACTCTGTCACTCCAATGTACAACACTCTACGCCACTCTATGCCACTCTACTCTACGACATTCTAATCCACTATACGTAACTCCTTTACACAACACCACGCCTCTTCACTCTACCAGACTCCACTCTACAACACTCTACTCCACTACTCTCAACCACTTCAAACCACTCCATGACACTAACATTTAGCCACGCTTAAAAGCAGCCACGCTGGTGTACAACATGGCTAAAAGATATTGACAAAGCCAAAAGCTCTTGCATAGTCGAGACCTATTAGCTTAACCAATGCTTGTTACTTTTTATTACGGTTACATTTTTAATGTATATTGCATAAATAAATAAATTGCAGGCTCACCAAAACCAGATGTTGCCAATGCTCGTTGCAGATATTTGATATATTATTGTATGGGATCCTAACCATAAAATTGTCTAAGTTGTCCCTACAGACTGTTTATTAGAGGGCACCTTGGTAAAGTTTAAAACAAATGGGGATGCTCACTGAGAAAATCTCCCCATACGATAATATCAAAGAACTCCCTTCTTTAGATCCTGTGCAGAGACAATAGGGCTCTGCAGGAGAACGTCCTGATGAAGCGTGCCACTGGTAATCCATGGGGGTGAGATTTATAAGAAAAACACTCAGGAATGCCCCGAATGCCTAGGAGGTTTGGAGAGATTACAAATACATACTAGGGGGTCCTTTCTAATCTTGATGTACAAAATATACATGAAGACTTCTTTCCCTTGTCCCAAGCAATATGTCCTAGTTCTTGGACTACAGGATTCTACACCCAAGGCTACCATACTAAGAACTCTGGCCCCCATAAATATCCTAGGCTAAGCTATAGAAAGGTTACCATCGTAACTCTCCAACTGCTTGTCCTCTGTATATTGGTACTCAAAACATACTTCATTACTTCATCATCACTCTTTATTAGCATATCTATGCAATAAGATACTAAGGATGACATCTGAATAACCTTTCCAGTTATACAAAATAAATCAATTAAAACCCACTAAAAACAGTCCAGATTGAGTAAGACTATAGTTAATCGGTAGCCATAGTAAGGCCTCTCTGTGCCCTTCTTGTAATGAGCCATGCTCCCATAATATAACTGGACACAGGCTTGTAGATTCACAGAGCTCAGAGAAGATGCATCTTTTGGAGAATTTGGCAATATATGTTTAATGGGCAAAATACCTAGGTGGAATTTTAGGTTAAAGCACAACGTGCATCAAGGCTACTGGTAATGTGGGCTGGCTCTAACCATAGATGCTCGAGACCAAGATTTTGGAGGCAGTTTCTCACATAGCTTGCCCACGGGTTATGATGGATTTTCCCTACAGGGGACACTTTAAGCACTGATCTCAGACTGGACTCACTGTGGCGACTGTGGTTTAAGCGTAACCAGTACAAGACCGTGGCAAAAGCTATGACCCACGAAATAGAGACAAGCTCGTTCCCAGGTACAAAGGAAGACGCTTTGTGCCCGGGCTGAGATGTAACAGCGATCTCAAGAAAGCGGTTTCCATCTTTTGAAGCAGTTTACTGTTGCTGTACCCCCATAGTTCTGCACCGTAGCGTGCTGCTTGCACTGCTTTTTGCTTGTATACTTGGAGGACGACCCTCAATGAGTGGCAGCGGATCTTGTTCTTGAGCCTCCGAATTGCATTGGCAGACTGCTGTAAAGTGGCAGCTGCCTTCTCAACATGAGCACGCCAAGACAACTTGTTGAAGGAAATCCCCAGATACTCGTAGACCTCAACAATTTCAAGAACCTTACCAGCGATTCTTGGTGGTTTATTAGCGGGGGAGATAGTCCCAGTGGCATTACTTTTGTCTTTTGCGTTTTAATAACAAGGTCTTTTTGGCTACAGCAGCTAATATTGCTGCGTCGTCTGCGAACAGGAGAATAACTCTTTTTTTGTTGTCCAGCTTCAGCATGTCTGTGACCCCCACGAGTAGGAATTCTTCAGAGTTGTTGAAGAAGAGGGAGAACAGCAGTGGGGCGAGAACACAACCCTGGCGCACTCCTGATCAGATTTTAAAATAAGGAGTACATTCTCCTCTACTTCCATAGTGAAGACAAGCACGCGTATCTTTGTGCAACATTATGATGGCTTGCAGAAGATTTTACATATTTCACTGACCCCCCCCCCCCCCTATTGCTGTCAGCGCTGCACAAGGTCCAGTCTTCGGACATTTCCTTTTATCCCCATGAGGACCTAATTTCCCTCCTCAGCTTTTCTCAGCATTTTAATCCCGATTCTAACCCCTTTTCATTCCCCTCTTTCATCCCTCACTTACAGTCAAAAATCTAACAGCCTATTTGCCATCAGAGTATGCTTCTCCTTCGACCCACTATTGGTTTTTTTCTGCACTCTGTTGTGCCCCAAGCAGCCAGGAACTTAGAATTCTTTTTCAACTCTACCATGTGGCTGGATTCTTCCACCAACTCTTCCTCAACAGTTCGCAGGCTCCAACTACGAAATATTCTCTTTTAAACAGCGACGTCATTAAGAGGGGTACTGTTCACAAGCACACTTCATTACTGTAATAACTTGCTATATTGGCTTCCCTCACAATGCATTCATGCCATATGGAAAATTCATAACAAAGTCAACTGAAGAAACCCACTTACTTTACTCCCCTGATGTCAAGTCGACTGGTAATTGGTTAAATGCAGATCTCAACACAAAATTCTTGGTCCAGTATTTAAATCTATCCACAATATGTCCCTATCCTACATCGGCAAACTATTCTCATGCCACATCCAAACTCACACCCCTTGTGCAACCAATCTCCATTCTGTACAGCCACTGAAGGGTCATATCATTCAAGCTCTTCTGCTTTATCCTTTGGAATGACATCCAAACCCAACTGGCAGAGTTTAAGTGAACATTGAAAACCCACCATTAATTGTCCTGCCTCTAAACTCAGTTCCCAGACACATCTATGGTTACTTTTCCAAATATGCTGTACTCCACGATGTAAGTAACAGATAATAAATAAATTCTCCTAAAGGTTTCCGCCTAGTCTGATTCTATGTCCCATTATTAAACCATCTTCTATTATCATCTCCATCTAATTCGCCACCTAAACAAGAAATGTTCTTATGAATCAGTGATACAACGTACAGCACTTCTGTCAACAGGGCTAACATTACCAGGGAAACAGAAATACAGATGCAAATACTAAGGAAGCCAGCAGTAGTTATGTTCTTATGGCCATGCAACTTTTTGAAATACCAGTGTTATGCAATGCACTGAAATTTCCCCACGTTAGTTACAATGAGAGAAAAACGCACTCTGTGGTGTCAGACTGGTGACAAGATTGAAGAAATATCCAGAGCAAACATGTGATCTTTTTGAACTGATTTTACTGAAGGTTTGTAACTTTTTCTTTTTAGACTCACTCAAAATTGGTCAGGTTGTCTCAGTTTCTAGAATACTGAATTACCTGTAGCCCTGGGCAGGATTTTGCTCGCTGACTGAACCCATGCATCTTAATGGCCATCTCTGATACAGAATAAGCAACCACGCAGACATACAAGAGGAGAGGCATAGTGCTAAGATGACAGCATGTTGAACAGAGCCTGTGTCTCTCTCCCCATGAAGAAATAGTATAAGTGATTCCCCAAGCAATTTTAAAAGAATGTTTTGGGAAGGTTCTATAACACCATTTTCCAATAACATGCTTTTAAATCTGGGGGATTGCAAGCTATTATGTTTATGTTTATATGTTTGTATAGCGCTCGATTGCCGTGGAGTCTTGGCGCTAGAGTGTGTGAACAGGATCAGTGCACTGTGTTAACCGAGGACTTAGGCGGAAGTAAACAACCATGTTTTTAATCCTTTCCTAAAAAGCTGCAAGTTGGGTTGAAGTTTCATGGCCGTAGGCATTTTATTCCATAGCTTTGCAGCACGCTGTGATATCGCCCTGCCACCCCATCTTGCCCGTCTTGTCTTAGTGGTCCTTATAAGACCCAGACTAGCAGATCTAAGAGCGCGTGGGGGGATGTAGGGTGGAAACAGTCTTTTAATGTCCTCGGCACCGCCACCGTATAGTGCCTTATGCACAAGGCACAGAGACT
Organism: Calotriton arnoldi; assembly: GCA_963921515.1. NCBI lineage: Eukaryota > Metazoa > Chordata > Amphibia > Caudata > Salamandridae > Calotriton > Calotriton arnoldi. The sequence continues at coordinate 864,998 of CAWUFW010006066.1, forward strand.
TAAATTCCACCCGCTGCTGGACAGGAAGCCAATGTAGTGATTTAATTCCTGCTGAAGTTGACTGTCCTCTGGGAATGCCCAGAAGTAGTCTTGCTGCGGCATTCTGTAGGGATTGTAATTTTCTCATCTGGGACTTGTCAATGCCCAAAAATAGGGCATTGCAATAGTCCAACTTGGACAGGAAAAGTGCTACCATCACCGTCTTTTGCAGCTCTTGTGAAATGAATGGAAAGATTTTCCTCAAAGTTTTTAATAGAAAAAAACAGGAGGAGGTGAGGCTATTTACCTGGGCAGAGAAATTCAATTGATCATCAAAGATGACCCCAAGGTTCTTGACCTTGGGGACAGGGCATGGGCATTCACCAGCCTCGGTTGGCCACCAGGACTTATTCCATAAGAGGGGGCCCGGACCAAACTCCATCACCTCCGTTTTGTCGGTGTTAATTTTCAGGAAGCTATGGTTCATCCAGGTCATGATCTCGGTGAGACAAACATGAAACCTGGTAGCTGTGTTCTCAGGCTGGTTAGTAATAGAGATGATAAGTTGAGAATCATCAGCATAAGAGACCAGGGCAAAACCATGCCTCCTGATAAGTCTAGCCAATGGGGTGACATAGATGTTGAACATTGTCGGGGATAGGGCTGATCCCTGCGGGACACCGCATGGAAGTTGGAAACTATCCGATTGCAGTCCATCCCAAAACAGCCTCTGCTCCCTTGCCTCCAAGAAGGAGGACAAGAGGGCCAGGGCGGAAGCCTCCACTCCCACATCCCCCAGACGCTGAACTAACACTGCATGATTCACGGTGTCGAAAGCGGCCGACAGATCCAGGAGCACGAGGACCGCCCTCCCCCCCTCATCCACCACCTTGCGGATCTCTTCAGTTGCGGTGATCAGGGCTGATTCAGTGGAATGGCATGACCGAAAGCCATGCTGTGTTGTATCCAATAGGTTATTTGCGTCTAAATAGTCAGTCAGCGCTATGTTTAGTGATTTTTCCAAAATTTTTGCCACTATTGGTAGACCAGCAATGGGACGATAATTTTTTGGTTCGGTTGGGTCCAGGTTTGGTTTTTTTAAAAGAGGTCTAATAGATACTTTTTTCCAAGTTTCTGGATAGTAGACTGATTCCAGAACTTGGTTAATAAGAGGTGTAAGATTATTACAGATCGTCTGGGCAGCCAAATGCATAATAGTAGGGGGACAAGGATCTGTAGGTGAGCCAGATTTTATTGAGAGAAGAAGTTTTTGTACTTCATCATTTGAAACTGTCTGGAAACAGGATAGTCTACACTGGTTTGGACATATCGGTTGCTCTTTTTTATCCTGAGACCCCGAAGAGCTCAGGAGGCCATTATAAATTCCTTGCACCTTATCCTGGAAAAATAGGGCAAGTTTGTTACACATAGCTTGATCAGGTTTAAATGCATTTTCTTGTTGCGATTTAGCCAGCAGATTAACAGATTTAAAAAAGTTCATTGGTAGAGTTTCCTGCCACCTTTATTTTCATTGTGAAAAAAGACTTTTTTGCGACAGTAATTGCTTCCTTATATTTTTGGATAGCAAACTTATACAATGATTTCATTTGATTACTATAATCTTGTCTCCAGAGGCGCTCAGCTCTTCTACAATTTACTTTTAGGCACTTAAGCTCTGGGGTGTACCAAGGTGACGATATCTTAGCTCTCTTTACCGTCACCAATTTTTTAGGTGCAACACACTCAGCCGCTGCCAGTAGCCAGCCGTTGAACTGCATGGCTGCTTCATTATTGTCCTTTTCTAACGGGGCAGGCAAGTGATCAAGGGCCAACTCTAGGTCGCTGCCTTTGACTTTATTCCAGCGCCTAATTTGTACTTTGGATGGCTTAGTCTGTGTATGATGGTATGGCTGAGTAACTTTAATGTTGAAGTGAACAGCCTTATGATCTGTCCACGGCAGGGCCACTATCTTAGTTAGATTAATATCAGGGTTGTTAGTAAAAATGCCATCTAACGTGTGTCCCGCCTGGTGGGTGGATTCAGTTATGAGTTGATTTAAGTTAAAAGCCTCAAGATTATCTAGCAATCTAATTGTGTCTGAGTCGTTTTTAGTTCTAGATGATAATTAAAATCACCCAGGATTGTAGGGGAGTGAGGATCAGTATATGACTCCATAAGCGTCAAAAGTGATTGGGAGAATATTGCTTTGGGCCCAGGTGGGCGGTATATTAGTTTCCCCTGAAAAGTCGTGAGATTGTTTATCTTTACACAAAAGTGCATTGCTTCCGCAGATAGAGTAGAGATGACTTCTACCCGTACATTTAAATAGTCTCGATAAATAATTGCTATACCCCCCTTTACCTTTCTCCCTATCTTGTGAGAGGACAGCGTAGCCTGTTGGTAAAGCAATATTCCAGTCAGGACATGACGTACTGTCAGTCCAAGTTTCAGTCACAAAGACTATATCTGGGGTAGAAAGTTGAATTAGATCTTCCAGCTGGTATTTATGTTTTACCACAGAGCGGGTATTTAGCAAAAGACACTCAACAAACGCCTTTTGTGTTGCCTTTAGAACTCTAGTAGGCCTATTTATGTTATTGTCCCTACGCCCCCTTTCTCTGTCTCTGTGAACCGCAGGCTTTCTAGTTTCTAACCCTTTCCCTGTCCTATTAGTGAGCCTAGGATAATTATAGGGGTCAGGGTGGATCCAAAAGGAGCTATTACATTAAGATGGCTTCACAACTGAATCTGATTGAATTTAGTTACCTGCAGTGCCACATTGATCTTAACTCAAATAAATACAATCAATCTCTCGCTCTCTCTCTCTCCCTCAGGACAGCCATTCTGAACTACAGCTCTCCATTTCCTTCTCAGTCATGGAATCCTCGATAAGAAAGAACTGGTTTGAAAATAGCAATTTAAGACAACCCCTTCCTCCTTTCTTTGTAAAATATTTCATAGACGAACTATGTACATATAAAAGAATTGGGACAAGTAACTCACCCTTCTAACAAAAGTAAAGACCACTTTTGGTGAATTTGTTTTTAGCACACAAGTACATTGCTGCATGTCCTTAATGCTTAATTCCCCAACCAACCCTACCTTTATCTACAGCATTTCTCTGCTCTTTACACTGACAAGTTACCCCTCTTTAAGACATGAAAAAAAGGCTTAGAGGCAGAAAAGATTGCTGAAGACAACTTTAGACAAACCAGTCAACACGAGGTGGGTGACTTATTCATGCTCAACCGATCATCAGAATTTGACATTGTCGATCACAAAATATTAGATCAAAGACTGTATGATGCAGGAATCCAGAGCACTGCTGAAATGGAGAAATTCTTGCCTTGAGGAAAAATACCAAACTCTCTCACTACCACCATTCAAGTCCCTATTCTACACCATAGAAGTAGGAGTCCTGCAGGGAGCAACAACTGCACCCCTTTCAGGATTTATGTAGCTGCCCTTTCTGACTTTGAGAAATCATTTGGTCTCGCATGCTACAACTATGTGGCGGATACCCTTATCTTAAACTGTCAAAACATCTGTACTCTACAAATGTCTAACAAAGGATGAATAACAGTTGCTAAAGAATCAACTCCAACTTAATTTCTCGAAATAGAACTGCAGAACCTGGCAAAATCATAAGCTTATACCCTCTTGGCCCATTATAAAGGAACAGATGCTGATTACGTAAAATTAAGTCGAAAACCTTGGTGTGATCTTAGATCCAAAACTCTCTCCTATGCTGGATCAACAAAGTGACCAGAAACTCTTTTTATATGACGAAAATACTTTGACATATGTTCCTCTATCAACGCCTTACACATAGGATACAGGCATCGCTGACTCTTGTGCTATTCCCCTTGGACCACGCAAATATTCTACATTAACTCCCTAAAAGACGAAATCAGAAAACTACAAAGAATCCAAAATAACAAACCTTTTGCTGGTTACAAGTAGCAAGAAGAAGATCCTTTAAAGCTCTCTGCACTGCACACCAGGCAATTTATGCAATGGGATCAACCTTCTGGCAATCCAAACTCGGGAAATACAACCAGAAGAGAAACCTTAGATCTACTATGGCTCAAAGACCAGTCATCACTACCACCTCCACCAGAACAAAAAAAATCTCCTGCTCCTCAGTACATAAATTAAAGCTTTGGAATACACTTCCTAAGAGGATAAGAACCGACAATAACCATTGAAAATTCACCAGAAAAATTAAGATTCGAGTTTTCCCAAATGCAGGACTCAACTGAGTCTCATCACACAAATATTGAGTGGTTTGTATATGCTGCTTGCCATCCTATGCTCACGCTCATTTTTTTACAACCACAAGCATAAGGCGCATGTGAATGCAGCTTTGTTAAACCTGGAGCACACTCTCCTGTCCTCACACAAAACACCAAAACTCAATATCACTAAATGTTGACTATCAACACAATTCGGCCGACCAGTGCACTACAATCGTTAAGGCTTTTTATAAAATGCTGGACCCAACCAAATCCGATGCCACAACAATTGACTAGGCTGCATATGGAACAGCTTAGGATCCAATTCTCGCAATCCTTTTTTTTTTTTTTTATATAACCGCAAGCTGTAAAACTATAGTGCTTTGCTATGTGTGGAGCACGGTCAAGACCAAAACTCAACGCTAGTAGATCTAGCTACTAAAAATACCATTCTCCCATCCATCGGACCATTCCAAAAAGTGCTTTGGGACCTCGACAAAAGGTAGGAAAACATTAAAGAAATGTTGCAATACAACTTGCAGGCTCAGATGACACACTTGCTTTACGATGGGTTTTCGAACAGTGAGATAAACCGTAAGCGATGAATTCAAAGACCGGCAAGGCCAATTCAGCCTTTCCTCCTCTGGAGAAAGATAAACTGAGTACCATTAATTAAGTCTGTTATTTGCAGCACTTAGATATGGCAAAATTATGGCTTTAAGTGCTTTATAAAACAAGTCCTTATTTTAGTCTGACCTTAATCCCCACATCTATCACTAATGTGCCTATTACAGCCTAACCCTCCGGCCTTCCACAGTTTCACCTGAAATATCTGCTCTAGCATGACTTTTACCTCAACTATCGCTCATGTAGCCTGGCAGTTACCCTTTTCCAATCAGCTATCTACTCTGACTTTTACCCTCGCATATCATTCCTCTACATTGGTTCTCACACAGCGCACCCCTCATCTATTATGCTTCTTGTCCATCTTCTATCCTCTCGTGTATCACCCTTCCAGTCTGACCTATATTACCACCTGTACAGCAAGACCTTTACCCCATCACAAACTATCCCTCAAATCTGACCTTTACTCCCTCACCTATAACGGCTCTGCCCTCATTCTTGCATATTCACAAGCTCAGAAAGCCACATTTCTACCCCAACCATAAACCCTTCACAGCTGACACTTATGCTGTCAACTATCTATCCTCTTTTTAGGTCTCGCTGAGCCAGCGCGCATGCGCTGCTCTGCGAGACTTTAGTAAGGGGCTTTAGAAAGTGCTCCTGAAAGCGGCTACCAGCCTGCGGTTACGCGCACAAGCGCGCGCGACGTGCACAGCACTTTTTCTCGTCGCGCGTGCGCACAACTCGCGTCACCACTCGCGTTTTTTTTTAATTTTTTTTATTTCTCGTCCGCGCGGCCAATGCTCTACTTTGTGGCCTCTCTTCTGTCTCTCATTCCTGCTAGTTCTGTATTTTTGTTTATTCATCTCCCCCCTCTCGTATTGATGTCCACCCATCTCTCGCCATCTTTGTCTCTTCCTGCGTCTTTTATTGTGCCTGCTCCGGTACTTCACATCCGTGTGTCTCCCATATTTCATCTGGTTTGCTCTCTCTTTCTCCTGCCTTATTCTCGGTCAGTTTCCTCCCACTCTCCCCATATCGTGCTCTGCCTTGATATCGCCGTGCAATAGCTCTCGCTAAACACTTATAAGGTCCCAAAGGCGAGACCGATTGGCTATGCCAATGCTTGTTTACCTTGTCATGCCTCTAGCCTGCCCACTGTCCATCATTCTTCTAGGCTGCCAAAAGTCGAAACATGATATAAGTAGAAGACTTGAGAAAAGAGTTAGGGGACGGGGTGGTGTACATGGACAAGAAACTTAGTTCACAAGTGTGGATTTAGGAAGGAACAAAAGAGTGGGGCCTTCTGAGTTGCATTGTATTTTCTTTTTCCTTATTTATTTCAGTTTTATGTGTATTTCTAGGGTGCTAACAGAACAATGAAGGCATCAGAGATCCTTATACACAGACCATCCCAGTTGATTTTTGTCTTCTCTCTAAATCCACAAGTTTTAGAGGATAGATGCCTTTATTGCTGTATCCAGTACATTAGGTGAACTGAAAATTGTTAATAATCACCATAAACTCAACTTGGGATCGGGCCAGCAAATGTAATCTTAGTGCCCCCTGTCTCTCAATCGTCCTTCCTCCATCACACTGTCAAGCGCTGCAACCCAAGATATGGATGAGGACTATATTGATCACTCATGCACCAAACGCCTACCACAAAGGCGCACAGCAACTGAAAAACGCTTCCACCTAAGCACTCCCCCACCGTGTAACCTGCCAACTGCCTAATAATGCACTTCAGCACCTCACAGTAGAGTATGACACACAATTTTTTGTTGTTGTTGCTATTTTATATAGCACACATTCGACCCAAATGTATTGGAGAGCTTTACATGAGCACCAGTTATTACATTACACAAGGTCACATTCATTTTTTTAAGCATGTGGTGATTACAACATTTTGCCCAGAATCACAGGATGTTGAGTCGACGCTGAGACTCGAATCTGGTTCCCAAATTCCAAAGTCAGCAGCTCTGGCCATAACACCATATTTCTATACAATATACCACCACAAATTACAGGTATATCATATTACATGTAACCGTAACAGAGGTAAAGTGCCTACAGAAAAAAAGCATTGGCCAAGCCAATAAATCTTGTCTTTGGAACCTACTGGCTTTTCCAATTGCCTTTGGCTGTACTGCATAGCCTCAGGATGCTGTGCAGCATAGTCAAAATAAATTTTAAAAAAAAGAATAAATAAATAAAATAATGATGCAGGGTGCCATTCGCTTTCATTTTTTATTGACTGATCCAAGATGGCAGACACTACGTGGATCTGTAAATTTAAAAAAATACGATTTTTTTGTGCTAAAATTTTAAAAAGAACTGCAGGTGTTGGGGTGGGGGTGACAGAGGAGTGGGTTGAGGGGAAAAAGGGGAAAAGCAGCATACAGAGCGTAGAGAGGGAGAAGCACAAAAGGGAGAGAACACCACAAAAACACCAGAGCGAGAGAGAGAGCAATGCAGAGTGCATGGTGTGGAGAGAGAAGAAAATGGATAAGAGAAAGTGTGTGGGGGAGGAAGGCGCACAAATAAGAAAGAACAAGCATTTGCAATGCAATAGGTCTCGCATTTCGAGAGTTTGAGCTTTTGGCAATGCAATAGCTTAAACTCTCGCAAATGCAAGACCTATTGCATTGCAAATTACTAGCACAGATGCAGCGCTTTCACATTCATGGAGGCCGCGCCCCTTTCTTTAGACAAGCCGCGTCTAAAGAAAGGGGTGCGGCCTCCATGAATGTGAAAGCGCCGCATGGGCGCTAGTAAACAAACAAAAAAATAAAATTAAAATAAGTAAGCGCGGCCGCTATACTTAAAGCGGACCACACTGCTAAAATAAATAAAGACATGTGGCCCCTATAGTTAAAGCGGACCGCCATTAGTAAATAAAATAAAAGCGGACGGCTTGCTGCGACGTAGAGGGTGGTATAGGGGCAAATCATTCAACAAAATAGTGCTCACAGCCAAGATAAAGCAGACCATGTAACAAGACAAGTAAAAGGTCCAGTCGTTATGGGAGGCAACAAATGCAGACAAGGAATGTACCAAGGAGGGACTAACAAGCCTAATAACGACTCGTAAGCCAGCATTTACGAAGGACAATGACACAAGCCAATTAAAAATATGAGTGGAGAGTGGGCGTGGCTTCAAAGCCATATTCCAATACTGCATGCTTCGCAGCAGCGCATGCCCTGCCGAGGCTCGACCTGAAAAATGTTGAATAAAACGCGAAGTTGAAATGTTTTCCACAGAGTTTCCAAAATTTGCAAAACAGAAATCTTAATCGACTTGAAACCACTAAATTGGTAGTGCTGAACTCCAAGATGGATGCGGCCAGTTCATTCAAGTTGAGTCTGTATGATACGCTCGTGCCACACAATAGGCCTTTGCGACGTTCAACGCAGCCCCACCAACATGTCCACCCCACGCCCCTGGCAAAATGTTATTATCGCTCACAACTGGCATGAATGGCTGATTCACAAGCCTGGATTTATCAAAAACCCAGTCTAGAAAGGCTGTCCTGCAATACTTCCTGTGAGCTGATTTATAGACATTTTGGACAGGCCAACAGGGTGCCAACAGTGTCTCATTGTTATCCAGGGGCAGACAGGGCCAAAAGAAAGTGGAGACACACATCTGGTATAAAGATGACATTTCCCGGCCGTCCCAGCCTTTCAGAACCTCAAACGTGGAGAAATTATTGTATCGACATTGGAGCAATGAAAGAATATGTTGGCCCTGCTTTGATCCAAGCTACTGGCTTGCAGTTCATACAAGCCTACAGAGAGGCTGTGCCTAGTTGAGGCATCTTGCCAGTTCAGCCAGGCAATAATATTGACACACTTTGGTGGCCCACGCGGGCAGTGGCACGGGCCTGCCCAGGAATCACCATGCTTCCTATTCACCATTGCGTCTTAATAGTTGGCATTGTGTTTCTAGGAGCAGAGGTACATGGAACAAGCGAGGTGGAGCGAAAAATGGCAAATCAATCAAGATATGTGCCATTCATTAAAACAGCGGCTATGAAAATCTGAAATCATTCGGTTAAATATAATTTATTCGCTGTAGAACAAAGTTTAGTCATGAGGGCGGAGGGTGGATATCAAAGGAAAGAAGAGCTGAGTCAACTTTTTATGCCAAGTGCACGCACACAACACACAGGCAAACCATATTCTGCCTTAAACCAGTAAATTTGCTACGTTTTTATGAATTTGGCAAAATTTCACCAAAAAAAATATGAGTTCATGCACCCCCTTGTCACCAAGAAAGTGTGACCTATGACCCTATGTTCATAGATAATACCCAGACATTCATTAACTTCTGCTCGCTCGTCCCGGCCAAGGCTGCTGGCTGGAGACGTGCACTTGTGCGGAGACTGGCAGGCCAATCGGAGTGCGCTTTATTGTCACCCAGCCTTGGTAAGGATGCAACAGGGTAGCCATGTTACCCCTCTGGCATTTTCCTGGTGGACTATGCACTACAGAATAGATTTGGCCACCATGACCCACACATGCCTCCATGGTCCTGCAACGTGGGCTGTTTTGAGCATCTTACCAGGGGGCTGACTTTGCTCTGCAGTCCGGCCCAGGATGACCAGTCTCCGGTGCTGGTCCACTCGTGACGCAGGTTTGTTTTGACTGAACCCGAAGTCCCACGGGGAGTAAACATGACTCACAGGCTTGTACAGTGTTTCCTTCTCTGCCTGACATTGGCTGGCCTGGAAGAGTCAGAAAATAACTACATCGAATCCATTAAATGATTACATTCTTCTAAGAGCGCAGTATCGCATAACATCTTGCCTGCATTGTCCTTGAATTTTTCATTTTCTGAGTAATCTCATCTTGAGCCATTTTGTATTGCAATGCAAAGGTGCCTTATAAGTGTCCAAACTTGGTCCCCTAATCACCCACTTGCTAAATGACCACATGTCCTCGGGAGCATCTTTGTTCAGGCTTCTACGCAACGACGTGCACCCTGGGACCTGTAGGCGCACGCTTCCAAATGAAAACGTAAAACCACACGTTAAATCGTACTCAATGCTGCTGGATAAAATACCAGGAATGGATAAAGCGATGGGGCATTCATTATTAGTTCAGGACTGTCTCATGATGGATCATTCTGGGTTTTTTCTGGAGGCACTGCCCCCCTCAAAATGGTCTGGCAGAATAGCACTTCTGTCAGCCAGCCTCTTAGATCTCTACACGAACAACTGAGCAACGAATCCTATATCGGCCAAATATATTTAAAATGTTTCTACATTACATTTGTGGACATTTAGTTTTGCCTTTCCCCTTGCACTAATGACCTACAGAAAGCCAGAACTGGCTGGATGTCTCCATTCTGACTTATCAATGGACAAACTTGCTTTTTTCTACTTGAGCCAAGTCAGACCGTGAAGTAATCAGATTATTACTAGTTACAAAGCCTAGTTACTTTGACCAATTATTCACAGAGGGAGCAGACGGGGGTGGAATATAGAAGAAATCCACCTGGATGACATCTGTTGCAGGGGCTACCAAAGTCACACTGGGGTCACCCACTGACCCCACCTGTCATCCCACCAGCGAGCTCTGGCGTGCCACCCGCGTCCACTTTCAACTTCATAGCTGCAGGTTTAGCATGCAAAGTAGTAATGGGTGAAAAGCTCCAGGACTGGTTAAAGGAGTCAGGCATAAGGAGGAAGCACTGTGCAGGTGCCCACCTGGACTGAGAGTGACTGCACAGGGAGCCATTTCCAAACACCTGCAGGGAGAGTCGCAGTTAGAAGAGGAGGTGTGACGGTGTAACATTTCTAAGGCACAAAGCATAATGAGAAGACGTAAACTAGTCTGTAACGTGAATTCTAATCACGACTTTCCACAATTGATAGAACGGTGTTGGGGCCTATTTGCGCAATATCAACTAGCCCGACAGTGTGGAGACGACGATCAAGATTAATGTTCACTGCAATAGCCCGCTGTAGAGCGTGGTGGGGTCTGAGACCTATGAGGGCTATGCCCTCCGGATGCCATATTCCCCAGGTGGGGTTTGTTAACTCACCATGTTACCTGTTGGTTGTGCAGGTGCTGTGACCTTTGGAAAATGTTAAATCTATATCCCTGATTCCTCATCATTGTACAATGTTGTGCTGTGTACCACTTAATAATGGGATCTTCTACTGAACATTTCTGCTGCTGCTAAATGTAATACTCTATGCCCATACCATGATACTTTGTAAGCATTGGGTTTCGGTATTATTTTATGCATGTGCTGGTTTCTTTTCTTTTTTTGATTTGGAAAACCAAATAAAAACATTTAAAAAAATAAATAAATAATTGATAGTACGGTGTGATCCTGGGTAAATCATGCCATCTCATCTGTACCGTATTCAATAACTGCCAAAACTGGGAGCACACTGTAACTGGCTAACGCAAAACAAACGCCAAATTAAAGGAAGCATAGAACACATAAGTTAGAGAAGACCAGAAAGCATCCTGGTGATACTATACCACTGAAAGACACGTACACCAAGCAACACAAGTACAAAAAGCTCCACGTGTACCCACTGCGCCAGAAACAGCCCGGAGGCAATTCTACTGACCGAGCTGCGCTACAGTCTCTTTACTCAATTCAGCATTCTCTCCGTCTGACCATTGAAGTGCTGATACCGAAGTGTAAAGTGGTGATGCGGCTTCATTGCATCTCTAGGACCAAGATAACGAAACTCTAATCCAGGCGTCCCTGCTTGCTCGCAACGTGTGGTCCTGAGCAGACCATTTCACTCCTCTGTGTCCCATTCCCTTATGCGAACACATCGCGAATTGCTAGAAACATTACGATTACATAAAACATTCGGCAGTCACGTCAGTCTGCCCGATCGCAGCCTAATATGGTTGTTGGATGCATAGCAACTTACCTTTGGCTTGCTGCGTCCATGTGTGCCTTTCATCCCATTGGACGCGCGCAGGCGTCAGGACAGTCTCCTGGCAGAGGCTGTGCCGCCCTAGCAGCCATGGGAAGAAGGAGCGTCCTGCGCCACCACGGAGGAGCCATTAGGACGCAGATGGTTCGTTCTCAAGCAGTCAGTGTACGGCTAGCCGTGCAATGAATAATCAACGGCAGTACTTCTGACACAAAGCTCCTGCCAGCATCCCGTGACTACGCGCCCCTGCCCTCTCCTTCAGGAGATGCGAGGCACAGGGCTCTGACACAAAGCTCCTGCCAGCATCCCGAACTAAGTGCCGGTCCTGCGGGGAGCGCTGGCTGCAAGACGCGGTCATGTGACTGCGCGCCCCTGCCCTCTCCTTCAGGAGATGAGAGGCACAGGGCTGTCGGGGATAGCCATTGTTCTGACCCTGCTTGTTTAACCAGCACGTGGGTTTAAGACCACTGTCCGCCTTTCAAGCTGTTCAACTTGCGACTGACAAAACATAGTGCCTTCCGACTAATGAAGGAGACAGTATAACGCCGCAAGTAAAAGATCCAGTCCTGATGGGCGGTCCCAAAAGGAGACAAGGCGGTAACTAGGAGGGACTAAGAAGCCTCATTATCAATCGGAAGCCTGCATTTACCATGGACGATGACGCCAGCCAATGAAAAATATGGGCGGGGCTTCCACACCACTTCTAAAAAAAAACCTAATACAGCATGCCTCGCAAAGCGAGCAGCGCATGTGCTGCAACGCTAGGCTCGACCTAAAAATATAGTGCTTACAGACTAATGAAGGAGACAGTGTAACGCCGCAAGTAAAAGATCCAGTCCTGATGGGCGGTCTCAAAAGGAGACAGGGCGGTAACAAGGAGGGACTAAGAAGTCTCATTATCAATCGGAAGCCAGCATTTACCATGGACGATGACGCCAGCCAGTGAAAAATATGGGCGGGGCCACTTCTAAAATATACCCTAATACAGCATGCCTCGCAAAGCGAGCAGCGCATGCGCCAGGTCTGGTGGCTCAGTGGACTAATGCGTCCATTGCAGGGGCCTGTGTTCGACCTCATGGTCACAGGTTCAAATCCCGGCGGGTCCACTCAGCCTTTCATCCATCTGAGGTCGATAAAATGAGTACCATTGAGTTGGGTAACAATGAACATCTGTTATTCAGCGCCAAGAGACCTCTGGGTGAACGTGCGCTTTACAAATACACATGTTATGTTATGTTACGCAACGCTGCAACGCTAGGCTCAACCTAAAAACACTGTGGGGGAAAGAAGCACACAAGGAAGACTCCTGGAAAACACACTTGAGGAGTACTTAAGCAAAAAGTCACAGCAAAGAGCAGCACAGAGGAAGGGGTTGAATTGCACATGGATAAGAGAGAGCAACATGGAGCAGGAAGAGGAAAGAAAAAAAAAAAAAGAACACAAGGGGACAGCTGGAAAACACATGCACTCTTGTGGAGTGCTTAGGCAAAAACAAACAAGCCTTGACAGAGCCAATAGGTCTCGCCTTTGGGAATTGCTTTTGGTGGTGATGTACAGTGATAGGACACTGTGCTGCATTATCAAAATTTTAAAAAAGTGCAATGGATTCATCATTTCACTAGCCAGTGCATGTATCAGAATGCTTGCGAGAGCCAGTGGAATGACACGAGAGGTGGGTGACCCAACAATTTAACAGGGAGAGCCAAGCCAAGGGTCGGCTCTGGCACTAAGAAGCTGTGCACGAGCCTAGCTTTGAAAATATTTGGCATGTCAACCATGCAACAAAGAACATGTTAGAATATGATATGGTGTCTTCAAAACTAAAAACAGTATGTTTCTTTAATACACAGAAGCATTTCACATAGAAGCATTTCACTTTAGTTCATTAAAGTGTTTATTAAAAAAGTAAGAGTTTTGAAACTAAGAGACAAGTAAGGAATCATGTGTACCTATATGTGGCCTAGATTCTAATTAAAAACGGAGCAACATCATGAACTATTAAATGAGACAAGAGAGGTTTTTGTACAGCGCACATCCTAGACTCCTGAAGAATTTGAAGGTGCGCTAATATAAGACAATGAACAAAAAGATGGCACCGTGCAATAAAGAATTTGCTTATTTGCCTAGGCTCACACAATTTGGTAAAGCAAGGAATACGGGATTGACCCTAGATTTTCCAGTTTCATACTGTTCAATTCAGCCACTAGATGGGTACCTCCTCCTAACATCAAATAATAATACCCTGATTACTTGCTGGTAATCTTCATTACTCTTGATCCCTTCGTCCTTGACCCAGTCATTACCTATGAGTAAAGTTACCCAATCCCTAGACAGGAAACAAAACAGGAAATGCATCATGAACCTCCTCAGCACTACCTGTAACTCAAAGCTCTGTCAAAGGCCTGGACCACACATTGTAATGACTGGCTCGAGGATGAGGGGGACTAAGAGTAATGGAGACTACCAGTAAGTAATCAGGCATTACCTCTATGTTCCCCTTCGTATTCGACCCAGCCATTACCTATGAGGTATACCAAAGCTCAAAGGCATTTGACAATTCCCACACAACGTACAGTACACATATAACGTTTAAATGCAAACCTCTGTGATTTATTGCACAAACAACGTGAAACTCCTAGAAATCAAATGACTGTAAAACCCTTGTACCAAACTTTTTCAGCAAGTTCTGAACATTCTGCAATTTTTCACAAATCTGTGCTCTGATGACCATGTTCCTGCTCTGTAAATTTCATTCAGAGACAACCCTCGAATCTGCATCTAAAAAACAACAACACCTCTTGTGGACTGCCCTTGTTCACCATTAGGAGGTACTTGTTTCATATTGAAATAAACCAAAAGAATTGGCTCCTATATCCAACGGCTCAATGTAATTTTGGAAGCCTTCCTACCTTGACCATTAAGGCCAAAAGTCACAGAGTGTCGGATTTCCTGAACTCCTTAGATCTCGTAATATAAACAGCGTTCTCTTGACATTCAAATAACTCAACATTTGTTCTTCATCAGAAGTAGGGAGAGGATGTAGCCTTACGGCTAGAGTGGTCGACTACGAAACTGGGGAACGGGGTTGGAGTCTCGACAGGGACGCTCAACATCGGCGATTCTGGACTAATCACTTAATCTCCCCGCGCCTAACAAAAATGAATGTGTCCATCTGTAACGAAACTGGTGCTCATGTAAAGCATGTGATACCTGATATCTTCGAGTCGAGTTTGCGCTATATAAAAACTCTAAAAAAAATTAAAAAAATTAAAAAAAAGGAAAAGGAAAGAAAACTGGAAGAACTAGGAATAAAACTTAGAATAGACTTTAGGGCTAAACGAAGGATCCAATTTTAGGATTACAGCATCATTCAATAAGGTCAGAAAGAGAGGGTGACATAATAGAGCTGAGATTTCCCCCAACCTCCGGGCAGATGTGACCGCTACCCAAAAAATAACTTTGTAACTAAGAAACTTGAGTTCTACTGTGTCTAAAGGTTCAAAGGGAGGACTTTGTAAAGCCTTTAAGACCAATGGCAGATCACAACGGTGGCACAGACAGACGAGAGAGAGGACGAGAAATAGAACAATTCTTGAACATTCTCCAGACAAGAGGTTCCAATTCCTTAATAAGAGGCTCAGTGCTATGAAAGGCCTTGATAGCTGCCCATTGAAGCTTAAGAGTTGCCAAAGATACATTTTTCTCAAAACCTTGTGGAAGAAACTAAAGAATGTCGGGATAGAACATGACAAAGAGGACAGATTGTGCGAACAACACTAAATGTCAAATATGCTCCAATGTCTAGAGTATGATGTAATGGTAGAGTGCCTTCTTGACCCTAGAACCACATCTAAAATGTTGGGTGGTAAACCATGCTTGGCCAGACCTAGCGATTCAACCTCAAGCCCAACAGGGTGAGATGTAAAGGAAGTTAAGGACTGCATGACCTCAGAGGGGGAAGCCAATGTGGAGGAACCCACTGAGGTTGAAGGGCCAGTTGCCCAAGTAGAAACAGGAGAACTTCTACTATCAGAACCTTCTCCAGCTGAATTTTCAATAATAATTTGTGAATCAGCAGGAAGGGAGGAAAAGCAAACAGAAGCTTTTTCGGACACATCAGGGAAAGTGAATTGATTCCCCAGGCCCCATGTTCCAGAAATCTTGAGCAAAACCTTGGAAGAAGAGAGTGCATCCTGGAAGCAAACAGATCCAGATATGGGGTTGTGAAACTTCTGCAAATCCATCAAAATGTTCTCCTGGACAACGTAAGGTTCTATGAAGATGGAAAACTTCGACTCAAGTAGTCTGCATTTATATTGTCCAGACTCTTGATGTGAATTGCTGCAATTGACAGAAGGTGCTTCTCGGCCCAAGATGCTAGGGAGCAAGAAATTCTGTTCAGGGCAAGAAGAGAAGGAGTGCTGCCTTGGTGGTTGATATAGGCTACAGTCACCGTATTGTCTGACATTATTAACACATTTGAGAGGCGAAGTTGAGACCCAACAATGACTTAGAGACTGTTGTTAATTCCCTCCAGTTTGAAAACCTTGATTCTTCCGCCAAGCTCCATTTTGCTTGAACTAAGTGAGACCCCAGAGTTACACCCCTTCCCAAGGTAGTGGCATATGTAGTCAGAATCTAGGGGGAAGAGGTCTGGATGCATCACAATATCTTTGAATAAATGTTCTGATACCTCACCACCAATGAAGCCCCTTCCTGATATCCAATGTGACTGGAAATTGCTGCTCCAGATTCTTTGCATGAAGGCGCCATACCCGAGGAGCTGCTACAACACTGGTCTTAGATGTAGTCTCACCTAAGGAACAGTGAATACCGCTGCCGCCATGTGGCCTTGTAACTCTATCCACTGGGACAGTGGAGCCTCCTTCAGTGACATAAAGGGAGTTACCAATCTCTGAACGTGAAGAATCCTTTCCTGTGGAAGAAATACTTTGTCTTGGAAAGTATCAAATTGTGCCCGAATGAAGATAAGTTTCTTAGTCGGCTGTAACTGACATTTCAGTCTACTGAGCAAGAACCCACGCTGGTTTAGAATAGTTATGATCTCTATATGATGATGCAGCATCTGTTCTGATAGGTCCTAAAGCAACCAATCATCTAAGTAGGGGGAAATGGAAATCACCTGCAAGTGAAGACATGCCACAATCAGAGCTATTACTTCGGTGAACACCCTTGGCGAGGATCATAGATCAACGGTAGGACCCTGTATTTCCAGTGTTGACCCTGAATGCAAAACCTCAAATACTTTGATGAGGCTTGAACAAGGGCATGCAGATATGCATACATCATATCCAACGTTGCTAGGAGGAAATAATTCTGTACCAACAGGATGATCTTCTGCAGAGACTTCATTTTGAAACGGATCTTCAACACAAACTTGTTCAATGCTTTGAGGTCTATCACTATCTGGAACCCTCCTGCCATTTTCAGCACTAAAAAAACAACTGAATAAACTTCTTGACCTTCCTCGCACTTCGGTACTCGAGCAATTGCCTTTTTCTGAAGTAGAGATTGAATTACTTCTAACAACTCTTTCTTTTTTTCCAGAGAGCTTTGCAATGGGGTACAAACCATCCCTGATGGACGTGGAGGTATCCTGAACTCTATTTTGTAACCTCTGCGGATGATATTCAACAACCATAGATCTGTGGTGGATTTCTTCCACATGACCAGGAAGTAATGGATCCTGCCACTAACCTCTAACTTGAGCTTATTTACTTCCTGCAACTTCCTGCTGATTTGAACCCGAAGGCTCCAGTTTCTGTTTCTTCTATTTGGAGGGAAATTTTCTCCCTGGACATTTAGGACCTTTCTCCAAGCTCTGATGCTTTCTGGGAGGTTGTCTAAATGATTTACTCTTGAATGGCAAGGAAGATTTAGGCTGTTGCTTACGGAACTAATATGAAGGCTCTCTTTCCTTGAATATTTTTGTCTTCCAACTCCACTCCAAAAAGGAAGGACAATGACACAAGCCAATTCAAATATGGGCGGAGAGTGGATGGGGCTTCAAAGCCAAACTCCAATACTGCATGCCTCGCAGCAGCGCCTGCGCTGCCCAGGCTCGACCTAAAAAATAAACAAAAAACTAACCTGGAATCCAGCGCAGCGTACTGTCCAGAGTAAGGGTGCTTCAACACGTCATATGGGGCAGTAGGAGCTATAAAAATGCAATTACAATACAAATACAATATAAAAGTCACACTAATATTAATTAATATCAGAACACTCTGCGGTTGGCCAGTCGATCGTAGACTGCGTAATAATTCCCTTTTTATAGCCTGACACTTACATTCACACAAGACAAAACTGCTAAGAGGGCATGGCATGTTCATCACCCAGTACTGTACCAGTCCACAACAAATAAACCACCCATCACTAAATGAACATGCATGGAATAACTGCAGAGATCTGCCATACCGCTGGCCAATGGAAGATATTAATTTAGTTCACCACTGCAATTCCTAGCTAGCTACACACTATGTCTCCTTCTTGACTTCTCACAATGACTATCAGACATGGGAGGATACTAACAAAGTCTATCCCAGAAGCTCTATCCACCATTTCTCCCTTTAACCTATACCTGCTCAGGACCATTAACTTTAAACAAAATATCTCGAAATGGACAGCTCAGTGCAATAACCAGTTAAGTGAACTATGAACATTCCAAATAGAATATAGGGACTTCCTACCTCTAACACTTCTTCATTCATCATACTGCTACCACACACGATAACCGCACTTCGGTGGTCCTCACGCAAAACACGTAAACACATCCCACACAGGATCAAAACAAAGACAGCAACCTTCCAACCACACACTCTACATGGAGTCGCTTGCTACCCATGCCGGCAAGCGGTTCAGCTTCACACATGACATATGGGTAGTAAGCCCTATATTACAATACAAGGTCTGCAACACCTTATAGGTATAGTTCAGATGTCTCGCACCAGGAACGCTATGGAAACAATTACCTTGAAAAATAATATCAAGTACATTTTTTATTAAAAAACATAGTTGTGCTTTAGTTTCAAAAGAAAAAGTGGAGGAACAGCAAACGGTTGTAAAAAAAAATTGAGTACTATTTAAAAACAAAGTAGTGGAACTCCGGTCGTGTTAGATCGCACCCACTTCGACCTATGAGCTCGACTCTTAAAGTCTCATCCGCCGCCACACGCCGTGACCTTTACCTGTCACCCCTTTCAGGTGCCCCACACCTGTTAATCTCTATGGTAATATTTTCCACTTTGGAGATTTACCCATCGCTTCCCCATCGTACTTCTTTATATAGCTTTACTGTACCCGCACACAAATCATCAACTCGTACACCCTTTTTACTAAAACGAAAGTGAAAGTGCAGGAACTACGCAGCATCATTATTTCATGGGGCATAGCCGGTCGCTGACACGTGAGGGTAGGACGCAGAAAGCACATGAATCACGTTATCCCCCCCGGGTGATGTTTTATACAGTTTAATAACCCTGACACTCACCTTCCTCCTGCCGCAGGTATCCACCCAGCCTGATTACTGATGAGCAACAGTTCCGCTCCGCC
The DNA here is from genome assembly GCA_963921515.1 of Calotriton arnoldi. Lineage (NCBI taxonomy): Eukaryota > Metazoa > Chordata > Amphibia > Caudata > Salamandridae > Calotriton > Calotriton arnoldi. Next base: position 884,322 of record CAWUFW010006066.1, read on the forward strand.
CGCTACTGTGCGTCACAGGACACACGTTGGCAGACGCACCCAGCGCCAGCCGGGAGATGTAGTTTACATCCGAAATCTCCACTACCTACTTCCGCTTAAGAAGCAGGTTCACTAATATGTGTTGGGGTCTTCTAGCGTACATTGTTTTTTCGCAGCGTGTATGTTCTACTATATTTAGGAAGAGCCCAGAGAGGTATTTCGCCAATAAGAGAAAAGCAGTGAATTACTCGCCCACACCCCACAATGAATGTGGAAAGATCGTGGGATTGGGAGCTTTGGGCAGGCCAGATTCGCAGAGAGCCTCGCGTACTAGAAGTGGGGCAGCCACTTAAAGTTCTAGTCAGGCTCGAGGAAAATGCTGGGCTCTGCTCAGCTCGAGGTCCTCTTAGAACCACAAGCCCAAAACGAGCCGAGCTTTCATGTGGATTCTGCCTGCCACCTGTAGAGAGCCGTCCGGGCTCTCCCATACATTTTTATTTATTTATTTAATGCGTTTTTATATAGCGCGGACTTTACCCGAAGGTGTCGGAGCGCTTCACAATAGGAACAGTAACATTACATGAGGAGAAGGTTACAAGTGAGCATAATACAAAAGCAAGCGTTACATTACATGAGGAAAAAGTGACAATTGTGCAAATAACAAAACAAACGATACAAAAAGAGGTATGCGTTACAAGAGGAACAAGCATTGGCATAGCCAATAGGTCTCGCCTTTTGGACCTTATAAGTGTTTAGCCATGCAGCACATTATCCTGTTAATCCGGTCATTCCCACAATTTAGTTTTCAAAAATGCCTTTCTTTCTGCTTCAAAATATTGCCATCTATTAGAAGTAAAGCGTAGATTGTAAATATCACTCAGCGATAATAATAATCTGTTGTTTATTGCGCTCACAGAAAACACATTTATGTTTATGGAGCCTTTTAAATATGTCGCATCTCAACCTCCTTCAGTATCGAGCTTTGCATGAACAAACAATGCAGAGGGTGGGTTCGGAAGCTGACCACTGCTCACGCAGTCTTGTCCACAGAGCTCCCTTGGGCACGCATGGCCATTCTCATCGGCTAAATAGCTGAAATTGGAGGCGAGTAGATGGAGGAAAGCTGCGAGGAAGCGCTCCTGTTCCAACCAATATCATATGTATCCTAAACCGCCTACTGCAGTAATCATGGTCACAATAAGATTCATCTGTGTTTTTGAGGGAGTAGTGAGAGAGCAAGAGAGTGGTGTGAGAGAGCGAGGGAGTAGTGAGAGAGCGAGAGTGGTGTGAGAGAGGGAGTAGTGAGAGAGCGAGAGAGTGGTGTGAGAGGGAGTAGTGAGAGAGCGAGAGTGGTGTGAGAGAGGGAGTAGCGAGAGAGTGGTGTGAGAGGGAGTAGTGAGAGTGGTGTGAGAGGGAGTAGTGAGAGAGCGAGAGAGTGGTGTGTGAGAGGGAGCAGTGAGAGAGCAAGAGAGTGGTGTGAGAGAGGGAGTAGTGAGAGAGTGGTGTGAGAGGGAGTAATGAGAGAGCGAGAGAGTGGTGTGTGAGAGGGAGTAGTGAGAGAGCAAGAGTGCTGTGAGGGAGGGAAAAGTGAGAGAGCGAGAGAGTGGTGTGAGAGAGGGAGTAGTGACAGCGAGAGAGTGGTGTGAAAGGGGAGTGTGTATTTGCAGTTTGGACTTTTAAAAAGGTTATGTTAAAGAAACTGTGCTGAAAGAGCTGAAGTGAGCAATGTGAGAAATGCTGGATTAGTGCATGAGAGAGCGAGAGTGGTGTGAGAGAGAGGGTGTAGTGAGAGAGCGAGAGAGTGGTGTGAGAGGGAGTAGTGAGAGCGAGAGAGTGGTGAGAGAGGGAGTAGTGAGAGCGAGAGAGTGGTGTGAGAGGGAAAAGTGAGAGCGAGAGAGTGGTGAGAGAGGGAGTAGTGAGCGAGAGAGTAGTGTGTGAGAGAGAGGGAGTAGTGAGAGTGGGAGTAGTGAGAGAGCGAGAGGGGTGTGTGAGAGAGGGAGTAGTGAGAGAGCGGTGTGTGAGAGAGGGAGTAGAGAGAGCGAGAGAGTGGTGTGTGAGAGAGAGAGGGAGTAGTGAGAGCGAGAGTGGTGTGAGAGGGAAAAGTGAGAGAGCGAGAGAGTGGTGTGAGAGAGAGGGAGTAGTGAGAGAGAGTGGTGTGAGAGGGGGAGTGTGTATTTGCAGTTTGGACTTTTAAAAAGGTTATGTTAAAGAAACTGTGCTGAAAGAGCTGAAGTGAGCAATGTGAGAAATGCTGGATTAGTGCATGAGAGAGCGAGAGAGTGGTGTGAGAGAAAGGGAGTGGTGTGAGAGCGAGAGAGTGGTGTGAGAGATGGAAAAGTGAGAGAGCGAGAGTGGTGTGAGAGAGAGGGAGTAGTGAGAGAGCGAGGGAGTAGTGAGAGAGCGAGAGAGTGGTGTGAGAGAGGGAGTAGTGAGAGAGCGAGAGAGTGGTGTGAGAGAGGGAGTAGTGAGAGAGCGAGAGTGGTGTGAGAGGGAGTAGTGAGAGAGCGAGAGAGTGGTGTGAGAGGGAGTAGTGAGAGTGGTGTGAGAGAGGGAGTAGTGAGAGAGCGAGAGAGCGAGAGAGTGGTGTGTGAGAGAGAGGGAGCAGTGAGAGAGCAAGAGAGTGGTGTGAGAGAGGGAGTAGTGAGAGCCAGAGAGTGGTGTGAGAGGGAGTAGTGAGAGCGAGAGAGTGGTGTGAGAGAGGGAGAGAGTGGTGTGAGAGAGGGAGTAGTGAGAGCGAGAGAGTGGTGTGAGAGAGAGGGAGTAGTGAGAGAGCGAGAGTGGTGTGAGAGAGGGAGTAGTGAGAGAGCGAGAGTGGTGTGAGAGGGAGTAGTGAGAGAGCAAGAGAGGTGTGAGAGAGAGGGAGTACTGAGAGAGCGAGAGAGTGGTGTGTGAGAGAGAGGGAGTAGTGAGAGAGCGAGAGAGTGGTGTGAGAGAGGGAAAGTGAGAGAGCGAGAGAGTGGTGTGAGAGAGGGAGTAGTGAGAGAGCGAGAGAGTGGTGTGTGAGAGAGGGAGTAGTGAGAGAGCGAGAGAGTGATGTGAGAGAGGGAAAAGTGAGAGAGCGAGAGAGTGGTGTGAGAGAGAGGGAGTAGTGAGAGAGGGAGTAGAGAGAGTAAGAGAGAGGCAGTAGCGAGAGAGTGGTGTGAGAGAGGGAAAAGTGAGAGAGCGAGAGAGTGGTGTGAGAGAGGAAGTAGTGAGAGAGAGAGTGGTGTGAGAGAGGGAAAAGTGAGAGCGAGAGTGTTGTGAGAGAGGGAGTAGTGAGAGCGGTGTGTGAGAGGGGGAGTAGTGAGAGAGCGAGAGAGAGCGAGTAGGGGGTGGGCATTTGTTGGAGGGAGGAGACTTCCCTATAAAGGGTAGTCTCAGACTTTGCCAGGCTCCCTGTACCACTTGCGCCTGATTCATTTATACATTGGTTTGTTTACAAGCATGAATGAGTAGCGTGGAAAACATGAAATATGAATAAATGGCAGTAATTGTGCCTCTCACCTACAAAGTGCAGCTAGTTGTACAAAATTCATGTACATGTTATTAAGGAACAGTTCTAATCTCAGAACAAAGCACCGTTTTCTAGTGGTGGTGTTTAGGTTATTGCACTGCAGAACAGTTTGGCAAGAACAGAAATGGATGAGGCACAGAGCTTCAGCCAGTGAGATCTCATATCTTCAGAGGCGGACTGGCCACTGTGCCCTTCTGTAGCAGGAGCAGCTCCAGTCATGGGTCCAGCTGACTGAGACCGGATTATAATCCCTCACAACCCACCAATCACTGTTGGAACAATCGGCGCGTCCGGTTGGGGCCACAAGCAGATGAAATACCCTGCGCGCTCATGTGAGTTTCCAGCGCTCAGAGCACGCCCACGCAAACACAAAACAAACTTTGATGACATGGGGTCGAAGCAAGGCGTGTTCCCAGAGATAAGAGGTCAATAATGCCGAACATAAGTCCGCATGTGGATTCCCATCAGGTCACTCACAGAAAACGTTTCCTTGTGATAAGAAAGGCAGCGATAAAGGGGCCCATAATGTTAATTTACTGCACCCTTATAACACGAACGGGCTGCTGTTCCTTCTCTGACTCGACAAAGTCCAGCCCGGGAACAGGTAATGACAGTGGCCCCAATGAATACTGTAGACATGAGGACACTCCCTCCCCACCACAAAGGCACACGGGTATGGATGCCTGCTTTGGCCCCAGTGGCACTGCACAGTGCACAAAAACCAAGGGAGCCCCGAGAGGAAGTCGGTGCTTGTGCCCCGGGGCAACGGCGGAGCGCTTTATGATCGGAGGTGAAACCGAGCCAGACACCCCGGTCTGAGCAGCAGGACATCGCAGAAAACTGCCTTAAGTGACAATAAGTTTGATTTAAAGGGACTGGTGCTGAAGCTTCACAATAGGCTAATTGGGTTGGTGTTCTGTGGTGGGGGAGGGGAGGAGCGGGAGAGCAAGTGACGCGCGGCCGTGAAAGTGACACGGCCGCGCAGCCCCAGAAGCGCTCTGTGGTGGGGGAGGGGGAGGAGCAAGTGACATCAAAGGCAGATGGCCTGGAGCATGCGAGGAATGCGCGTTACTGCGCGAGTTCTCGCATGCTCTAGGCCAGCCAAAAGTTGTGGTCGCATTTCTGCAAGCCCACACTACAAAATGTCTCGCCCAGAGCCAGCGCTGAAGCGCTGGCTTTCAGGGCGAGACCTAAAAGTGACAGGTGTGCATGATACATGAGATACAAAATACAAATAGAGGTATAATACTGCAATAAGTGGCAGTCACTCAGAACACACTGGGAAGGCACTTCTATAGGCATGGAGTACAGAATTTCCTATAGTGGAAGAACTTCCTTGAGGGAGTAGAGAGGGCGTGAATTAAACAGGAGACTTAAAATGAAGGGTACACAAACATAAAATCCAACACAGCATGCAAGGGTGAGGAATGTACAGGAAAAAGTACAAATTTACAATGAAGAGCGAACTTCCTAGAGGGGCCTGAGAATGAAAGTATTAGTTCTGAAAGTGTCTTTGGAAGAGAAGAGATTTGAGGTCAGCTTTGAAGATCCGGGTAGAGGAGGTGGCACGGAGCAATGGGGAAGCGAGTTCCAGATTCTCACCGCATTGCCTGAGAAGGATTGCGCCATCGATCTTTCCCTTTTGAAGACGGGGGCTCAAGCAGAAGCTTTTCCGCATTGCGAGAAGGGCGAGAGCCACCGGACAATTTCAATTTATTTGCCAGGTAACGAGGGGAGGACGTGTGTAAGGCTTTGTGTGTGATGCAGGCAGTTTTGTAAATAGATCTTACCTCGATCGGAAGCCATCGAAGAGAGGACAGGATAGGAGTGACGTGGTCACTTCGTTTAGACCCTGAAATGAAGCGAGCTGCTGAATGGAGGATGGATTTGAGAGGGGAGAGGTGGGATTTGGGTAGGCCCGTCTGAAGAGAATTGCAATAATCCAGTCTTGAGAGAACCAGAGATTGTACCAAGGTTTTTAAGTCTTTCTCCGGGAAGAACCGACGGATCCCCCATAGAAGGCGCAACTGGTAACGTGCGTTCTTAGCAATAGAGTTGATGTGGGAGATTAGGTTGAGTCTTTTGTCAAGAATGACACCTAGGGATTTAGCGCTGTCGACAATGATGGGTTTGTTGTTGAGTAGGTTCAGCTGATCCATCCAAGATTGAATAGGAGGAGGTGAGAGAGAGGTAGAGTGGAGGAGGAATTCAGTTTTGGCGGGATTCAGAAGAAGTTGGTGAGCTAACATCCAGTTGTGAATAGAGTTGAGAGTAGAGTTGAGTAGTGAGAGATCGTGTGCGGAAGATACCTTAAGGTAGATTTCAGTGTCGTCCGCATAAAGATGGTAATGGATCCCAGATTTGCTTAGAAGGTTCCCTAATGGTTCCAGGTAGAGATTAAACAAAGTGGGTGCCAGGATAGAACCTTGAGGGACGCCTTGACCTACGGCCAATGGAGATGAAAGACTGTTCGCTATCTTGATCATTTGGGATCTGTCCAAGAGGAAAGAGGCAAACCATTTGAGCACTGTGCCATCCAATCCCATTCTCTGTTGAAGAGTGTTGAGGAGGGTGCTATGATTAACAGTGTCAAAGGCTGCAGAGAGGTCTAGAAGAATCAGAAGACACGATTCCCCAGAGTCGAGTATATGCAGCGCATCATCAATCACTTGCAGCAGGGCTGTTTCAGTGCTGCAATTTTGGATGAAGCCAGACTGGAAGACGTCGAGGAGGTTATTGTCCATAATATGTAAGGAAAGTTGTTTCGCAACACATTTTTCGGTGATTTTCGAAAGAAAAGGGAGGTTGGTGATAGGGCGGAAGTTGTTGAGGTCGTTCGCATCGGCGGAGGGTTTTTTTAGAAGAGGGGTGACCTGTCCTGATTTGAAGGCAACCTGGAGGGAGCCTTGACTGAGGAAGAGATTGACTAGCCTGGTCCAGTAAGAGAGAGTATAGGTGTAGAAATCGATGGCAATGTCGCTAGGGATGGGGTCAGAAGAATGGTTGGAGGGTTTAGTTTCGAGGATGTATTTGAGGAGGTCATCTTCCGAGATGACGTCAAAGTTCTGCCAGGTAACTAAGGATTTCCGCTCCTCAATGGGGGTGGGGTGGGCGACCTGATCCACCAGTGCTTTGACCTTTTCATCAAAGAATATAGCGAAATCTGCTGCTTTCTTTGTGGAATCCTCAGGCTTAATGGTTAGGGGAGAACAGTTTGGGTTTTTGATGAGGTCAAAAAGTTTTTGGGTCTGTTTTTGGCTGAGTCAAGGAGGGATCTGAAATGTGATGTTTTTCAAGGAAGATGTGGTTGTGATATTTGGATCTTGCTGAACGTAAAAGAGAGAGATTGGAGGTGGAAGGAGATTTCCTCCAATGTTTCTCCAGGAATCTAAGGTTTTTCCTTTCATCGTAGAGAGCTTTATTGAACCAAGGTGCTGAGGGGGTGGGTCTTTTCCTTTTGCTTTGGAGTGGAGCGACATTGTCGATTTCGACTGCTAGTACCGAGAGGCACTGAGAAGTGAGAACTTGACATCCACGTTAGGGTCTAGTCTAGGAAGTGCCCGCATAGCAGAATCACAAAAAGTGTCAAGATCAATGTTCTTAGTGTTGCGGAACCAGGTAGTAGCTCTTTTAGGTTGGCCGAGAGTTATAACGTGCGATAGGTGAAAACGGAAGGGAATGAGGAAGTGGTCAGACCAGTCTACATGGATGGGGGGAGCAGTAGTCAGCAGGTCTGCTTTGGATATGACAAGGTCCAGAATTGAGCCCTTGGAATGTGTGGTTTCCGAGCAATCTTGGAAGAGATCATTGGCTGAGAGAAAGGTGGCGAGCTTGTTGGCAGCCGAGTCTTCCAAGGAGCCCCAGTGGAGGTTAAAGTCACCCAGGAAGATCTGTCTGTCACTTTGAGAAAATTGGTCACTGATGAAGTCAGTCAGTTCCTCCACAAAGGAAGAGCAGTTACCGGGCGGGTGGTAGATGGCATGGAATCTAAAGGGTGAGTCGTGATGTATTTGAAGTTCTAGAGATAGGCATTCGAATGTACGGAAAAGGGTGGTAGGGAAGGCTTTCATTTGAAGGGAGTTCCTGGCGATGATAGCGACACCGCCCCTAATTTTGTCTGCCCTGTCATTTCTGAGGATAGAGTAGTCAGTGGGTACCAGAAGATCAAACAAAGTATGAGAGAAGTCATTAAACCAGGTCTCAGTGAGGAAGAACATGTCAAGATTCTGGTGGGTGATAGTATCAGAGATTTCCACTTTGTGTTTGATTGCAGATCTGCAGTTGTGGAGCACGCAGTGCAGCTCTGACGCAGATGTTTTGGTGATGGGTGTGTTAGGGTTGTTAAGGGAGATAGGGATAAGATTCTTGAATGAGGGTGCCCGGTAAGAGGGAGGCTGGTAAGGTCTGACAGAGGAGATGGTCTGAATAGGGAACTGCGTAGAATTATTAGGAGAGGAAGGTGGAGGGGGAGTGACGTTGGTGGTCTTGTAGCTGGCCAGTAAGTTGGTGATGTCTGCAGAGGACAGACTGTGGTTGGCTTTATTGGGGCGCGGGAGCAAGGAACTCCTCGGGAGGTTGTTTGGGAAGGGGGACATCTTGGCGCTTAAAAGTGAGATGGACGCTACAAGCTGGGAAATGGAATAGATGAGAGACTCAAGTTTATTTTCCAGGGAGAGGAGAGCTGAGCACGGAGTGTTGGGTGGCTCGATGGATAAGGGAGGGAGTGCACAGGGTGAGGGAGGACAGGGAGGGGTGGGGGAACGGGTTAAGGGAGGCAGTGCAGAGGGTGCAGGAGGATGGGGAGGGATGGAGGAGCGGGATACGGGAGGGAGTGCAGAGAGTGAGGGAGGACGGGGTGGGGGAACGGGATGAGGGAGTGCATAGGGTGAGGGGGGAGGGGTGGGGGCGTGGGTGGGGAGTTGGGGAGCAAGGGTAGAAGGTGAGGAAAGATGGTGGACGATAGGAGTGGATGGTGAAACAGTGGTGGGAAGAGAAATATTTTTACTGGTGTTGAACAGAGGGGAAGAGAAGAGATCATAAATATGAGGAGAAAGTTGAGGAGTAGGAGGGGGACAAATGAAGGCCGGAGGTAAGGGGAGAAGAGGGGAGAAGAGGCTGAACAGGGAGGGGAGGGCGCGGGTCAGATGAAGTCCAAAGGTACGTGGAGAAGAGCGGAGAGGGGGCTGTACAGGGGGAGGGCGGGGGGTCCGAGGAAGGCCAGAGGTATGGGGAGAAAAGAGAGGATGGTGCTGGACAGGTACTGTAGGCTATGAAAGGTGAATGTAGGGGGACAGGTAACAGGTGGAGTGGGGGGGATTGGCCTAGATGGAAACTGAGGGAGGAGTAAGGGACTGCAAGGTCAGAGGGAGAGACGAGGAACGAATTGTCGGGGAGGGAGACACGGTTGGGAAGCAAGGGATGAGGAAGGTGGGGTTGAAGATAGATGGGAGGTGGAAGAGAAGAATTTAGGGTACGGGGAAGAGCGGAAAGGGATGAGGTGAAAGGGGGAGAGACGGGGGGAGGTAAGGAAAGTTGATGGGTAGACCAGGTTGTAAGAAAGGTGGAATAAGAGGGGGAGGTGGGTTAGATTAGGGGATTAGGGGGAGGCGAAAACGTTGGAGAATCGGGCAGATGCAGGGTGGGGAGGGGGGGTGGAGGCCGGAGGCCAGACAGACAAGATAGGGGGAGGAACATTTTGGGAAGGGGGAAGAGAGGGAGAGGAGGGAGCAAAGTCAGGGGGGAACAAAGGGTAGGCCTGTGTCTCCCGGGAGAGCGGCCTGCTGGAGTATCGGGGGGCCAGGGGGGGAGAAAGGGAGAATGGAGAGGAGCTCAAAGAAGAGTCGAGGGAGATCATAGTTGTATGGGTTGGGCGAAGGGAGTGGAAGAGATGGTCAAAGAGAGAGAGACAGGAGTCTGTCGCTTGAATCATGACAGTGCCATTATTGTAGAGTGTAATGGTGAGAGAGCCATTAAAGCTAGTGGAGGGGAAATTTTTAGCCGCTGTCCATGCGGGATAGATGAGGAGGAGGAGACGTTGAAGAAATTGAAGAAGCTGGTGGACCAGGAAGGGATGTCGTGAGTGAAAAAAATTAAGTCATTTTTTAGCTTCCTAGGTGCCCATTATGGAATTGATCAACAAAGAGGGAATCAGGGAATTGTTCAATGGTGTTGTGCTTGAACCGTTTTGCTGCTGCTTTGGACAGATTAGGGGGATAGATGACTTTGAAGCAGTTAACTCCCGACTTAATTCGAGTGGAAGCCATGATAGGGAGAAGAGGGGCCACTAGGGTAGCGATAGTTCAAAGGAGAATAATAAGAAGAGGAGGGCACATAATCCGGAAGACGAGTGAGGATAATCCAATAAGATTGAGGTCAGGAGGCGACTAGAAATGCAGGGCCAGGGACTCTGGTCTAACTCCCTAATAAAGCATCATACCGGTGGGATAGAAGGCTGGCTTGCCTCCAGTGGCTGTGAGGGTGTGGGATCATAACGGGGCAAACCCTACCACCAGGGATTGGGACCTCCAAGTATGGAAACCTGCATGGAAATGGGAGTCACCTAGAGGATCACAGTGATAGGGATAGACATTCTTCGGCTCCCCAGGGAGGAGGCCAAAATGGACACCAAACCTCAACCAAGAGCACTATTAGAGGAGAACAAAATGGGCGCCCATTATGTGAATCACTCATCCCATGGGCCACCGAGCGAGCCAGGACAGCCCAATAGGAAACAACAGACCCAGTCTGGGACACAAGTTAACACATGTCAGCAAAATGTGAGAGTCATTAAACCAAATGTCAGTGTTCCCTTGCTTGTTACTTGCAAAACGAAGGGATAGTCAGGGGGGGTCAAACGGGACCGTAGGAGATCAGTCCATTGAACGCATTACGCTCAGCCTTCATCCAGCGCCACGTCTGATTCACGAGACGCTCTGGGATCACAGCGAGCACAGGATAGTTTCACCGCAGCTGGACTACTAAGAACCAGATAGCTGCTCGGACCATAAAGCACCACTCAGAGTCGCAGTGCACAATACGGTGGTTGTCGATACCAACCAGCCAGCTGATCAAACAACTCCATTCAACCATCCTGCACTACGCTCGGCGGCTCCACCATGTCTCATCAGCAGACGGCAACCGACACCCGCAGTGAGGCAGAATCGCTGGTCTAACAGGGCCCAGGAGCATCAAGAGGCGTGCGTCGCTCCGGACTTTCCACCGTAGTGATCTTTCCGGGAGCACCCCTGAGATAGCAGAAGAGTCACGGGCCAAAGATCCTGGTGCGGAGGCCGGCGTTACAACCACGGCAGCAGGGCGGATCGAGTGGGGGATTAGGCCGGCAGTTCCAGGGGGCAGACGGGCGATCGAGCCCCAGGAGGTGCAGAAGGAAGGCAGTCCAATCAGGGAGTCACAAAGTCACCTTCATCAGGAGCGGCCACCCCAGGCACCGGGGGGTGGGGATGGGGGGAGGCCCAGTGCAATCCGCGATCGGCCAGAGTTCGCTAGTACCACCCGGCGCTCTCACCTCTGTGCGTACCCTGCGGGGGCCTCCACGCTGTAGGTTCAGGGCCTCTGTAGCCAAGCTTCACAGGGCTCTTCACCCTTGGGTCTCTGGAACCAATTAACCTGCCCAGAGGCCAATCCGCATGGCAGCGCCGATAAGGCCGGCCCCTCAGAGCCAGCGCTGCTCAGGCCACGCCGGGTCTCCGCCACCCAGGCCCTGCCGCGCTTCCCCCAGCCTCGTCTTGTGGAGCCCCACATGGGCAGGCTGCAAAGGGACCGCAGGAGTGCTTCGCCGCGTTGAGTTCTCATGGAGGGGTGCTCTCCCCACAATCGCTCCCTCAGCACCCCCTGCCAACTCCCAAGGCCAGGTTCGCTCCGGGGCTCCGGGAATGGCACCGCAAGGCCCAGCACTCTCACCAGCCCCCTCTGATGACGCCCTCCCGAAGTCTCGAACGGCTTCCAAGCGGCGCCCGGCCGCATCCCAGAGGCAGCGGTCACCCTCAGTCAGGTTAGGAGGGGCTGTGCGGGAAGGTCGTCTACTGTTTCGAGCGGGACCCACCTCGGAGGATTCCAGCGGCTCGATGCTCCCTCCGCTTTCACTTTCCCTGGGGCTGCTCGCTTCCTTCAGCGCGGACAATCTCTCACGGCCGTTATGCCGCCCAATGGCGCCGAGAGATCGCAGTTTTCAGCCCGAGTCTCCCCAAAGAGTCAGGGAGCACGGGGAAGGTATCAATTCTGGGCAAAAACCGGATTAGTGTCACGGATTTTAGGGGTTTAGGTTGTCGATGTTCGGAGCTCTACTCCGGTGTGGCCATCTTGGGTGCCTTGTATCAAGAGCACGCACTCCTCGGGGCGGGCTCGTCCAGAGGTAATAAATAAAGGACGGGAGATCGCTCGGGGTCTACCCGCCACTAGTGTACCAGTGGTGTATCATTATTTCAGAGCTGCACAAGGCCCTGACCCCCCTCAGGCCGCACCGCGTCACATTGGCGACGAGGCCGGTACGAATCCCTGCGCCTTTCCAGAATACCTGTGGAGGAGACTACGACGTCCCACGACACTCTGGCATCTGCGGAGGCAGCAACGCATTCCTGGAAACGGCCGCTGGAGCCCAGCTGATCCAGCCCACAACACACCCCTCCGCACCATCCCCTGTGTCTGCAGCGGCAGTTGGCCCTCCAATACACCCTCACGCCAGCACCGGAGGACGGTGGAGCTGCGCCGATCGGAGGCCGACACCATCGCAGGCAGCAGGTCCTGTGTGTGGCCACGGCCAGCACAACGTGCGCTGCCGGCTGGGAGCAGCCTGAGGCCGAGAGGACAGCGGAGACACGCGTACGCGCTCCATTGACCCCCAGGTCAGTGCGCTGTGGCCGTCTGCGCTCAGCACCCGGCGAGCAAAGGGCGCCTCCTGCAAAGCGGTGCAGCTTAATCGGAGGCAAAGAGACTTTCAGGTAAAGAGTGACCAAGTGAACACACCTTGCTTCTGAAAGAAAAAAAAAAGAGAAAAGACCACAATATATATCACATCAGCTATTGCCACAAACACACAACAGGCGTGTGTTTGCACTGAACTTGCATAGAGGCAGGACCAAATACCTTCATACCGAAGGCTCAGAGAGCAAATAGACTGACTGCCTACCACTAAAGAGGCTAGCGCCACCGGAACCACGCCTACATACAGCTACGATACAGCACATCCTGCAGCCATGAGCACGCCAGCACAGGCAGGCTCGGCAGGCCAGCAGGCAAACGCTGGGGAGCCACGTGTGGGCGCTGCAGCCCCACCACAAGTGCATAGCCACGCGGCAGTCTCTCCACTACCCCCCTTCAGTGAAACGGCAGACCCAGCAACAGCGGCCCGCACTGGAAAGCGTGGATAAGGCGTCTTAATCACTATTTTAAAGGCACGCGGGAAACAGATGGAACAGTGAAAATGTCGCTGCTCATATACTATGGTGGCGGAGAGATTTATGACCTCTTTGAAACACTCCCAAACACGGGAGATGATGACGACTATGAGCCTGTGGTTGCCGCGCTCAATCGGCACTTTGACCCCCAGCTCAACCCCGATTTTGAGCAGTTCAAACTACGGCAGGCGAAGCAGTCTGACACTGAGTCTGTGGATATGTTTTACGCACGGCAGCGGCGGCTGGCAAGTACATGCACTTTCGCCGACTAAAGAGAAGAGATACGAGCTCAGGTGATCCAAGGGTGCCGCTCAGTCCTCCTATGGAAGTTGATCCTCCGACAACCAGGAATATCACTAGACGAAATACTCGTTCTGACCAGATCTCATGAGCTTTCGGACGCTCGTGCGGATGAAATGGAGGCTTCCCTAAACAGAAGCGCCACCGCGTCTCATACTCCCAGATACACTCAAGTCAAAGAGGAGAGAGTCGAAGCCATCCAACGGCGCCCGAACACCATCCGCGCCACCGCGAGGCCACTGACGGGCGGAACATGCAGCAACTGCGGAACAGAACATCCCCCAGCGGGCCTGTGTGTTGCCAAAGGGAAGTTCTGCTCCTGTTGTGGAAAACCAAACCATTTCCCAAAGTGTGTAGGAGCAGCAAGTTTCGACAAACCTACGCCAAGCCCCGTGGGGCAACGCAACAACTGCGGCAGCTGTCACTCAACGACCCGCAGACCCAAGAGGAAGGCCCGGCACAGGGGCGCAGTTTTACCATGGAAGATGACGATGTATTCGTCATATCTTTTGTCAGCCGGTCGGATAAACAGAAGAGGCCTCCCCCCATGTGCTCCGTCACAGTGGCCGGATCCACAGTTCAGGTGTTGATTGATACGGGGACATCCGTAAATGTCATGGACTCAGACCAATATGAGCGGTTGTCTCCACGGCCCCCGCTCGCCCCCACGAAAGCCAGAATATATACATATGGAGGGAATCATCCACTCCCCCTCAGAGGGGTGATCAAAGCAACAGTCACTAGCGACAAACACACCACGACGGCCAGATTCCATATCACTGAAGGAAAGAAGGGGACCCTACTCAGCTGCCACACAGCGGAAGACCTGGGCCTGGTTTTCTTTGCAAACCAAGTGCACGACTCTCACGCCGAAACTATCCTGCAGGAGTTCCCGAAACTGTTTGAGGGTCTAGGAAAGCTTAAAGGAAAACAGTTCAAACTTCACATTGATTCAACTGTCAGACCGACAGCTCTGAGGCATTGGAGAGTGCCATTCCATCTATGCCCTCAAGTGGAAGCGGAACTGAAGAAGCTGGAGGACCTCAATGTCATCGAGAAAGTATCTGGCCCGACTGAGTGGGTGTCACCGTTAGTCATCGCACCAAAACCCAAACAGCCGGTACCCATTCGGCTGTGCGTGGACATGCGCCTCCCAAATCAAGCAGTCAAGAGAGAACGCCATCTGACGCCCACAATGGATGACATAGTTGCGGACATCAATGGCGCCATGTGGTTTTCAAAACTTGATTTGAACGCTGGGTGCCACCAGTTGGAACTAGAGCCGGAAAGCAGGTACATCACCACATTCTCCACCCACGTGGGCCTCCGGAGGTACAAAAGACTGAGCTTCGGGGTGTCTTCGGCCACAGAAGTCTTTCAAAACGCCATCAAAGAAGCTCTGTCTGGTCTGCAAGGAATCATTAACCTAAGTGACGACATTTTAGTGTTCTCAAACACCCTAGAGGATCACCATACACACCTGCGAGCCACTCTTCAACGCCTGGAAAATTGCGGCCTAACTCTCCACAAGGCCAAATGCTCCTTCTACCAGGAGTCCATAGACTTTTTTGGGTACATCTTCTCACGGGAAGGACTGCGAGTGGATCTAAAGAAAGCAACAGCCATCCGGTCAGCCAGCACCCCAACAACGCCAACTGAAGTCCGCAGTTTTCTCGGAATGGCCACCTACTGTGGCCGATTTATACCGAATCTAGCCTCCCTGTCTGAACCACTGCGCGCCCTCACTCGCAGCGGTAGCTCCTGGGAATGGACCACTGCAGCTAACCCGGCGTTCAATGCCATCAAAATGGCGTTAATATACAAAACAGTTATGGCATATTTTCACCCAGGATGGCGCACCGAACTGGTCGTGGACGCCAGCCCTGTTGGCCTTGGGGCGGTTCTTCTCCAGGAAAGCAGCCGAGAGACATGGGCACCGGTTGCATACGCCAGTCGAGCCCTGTCGGACATGGAAACAAGGTATGCCCAGATCGAACAGGAGGCCCTCGCTATCAAGTGGGCGTGCCAGCACTTCCACCTGTACCTCTACGTGCAAGAGTTCCAAGTAGTGACCGACCATAAACCATTAATTCCCCTGTTTGCTGGGACATCAAGACTGGCACCCCCCAGGATTGAAAGATGGGCGGTACAACTGCAAGCCTACAATTTCAAGGTCATATTCCGCCCAGGAGCACACAACCCAGCGGACATTCTCTCCAGGCACCCAGAAGTGACGGACATACAACACCCGCCCCCAGATGCAGACCACACGGAAGCATTTGTCAGAATGGTCACTCAGGACGCATGTCTCAAAGCCATGACACTTGGGGAAATCGGGCTGGCCACAGCCAACGACAAAACATTAGCAAGAGTCAAGGACGCTTTGCAGAACAACGGGTGGGCACACTTCTTGAATGGTGCACAAGCACTCATCGCCGAAGTCAACCATGCCCGACAACAATTGTGGAGAGTCCGTTGCGAATTGAGCAAAGGAGAGCACAGAGTCGTGCTAAGAGGCCATGTCATTGTAATCCCGAAAGCATTGCAAGATCGAATTGTAAAACTGTCACATGTCGGGCGTCAAGGGATGGCGAAAACCAAAGCACGCCTTCGGAACAAGGTATGGTTTCCTGGCATGGATACCATGGTAGAAGAAAAAATAAGACACTGCCACTCGTGCACAATAACAGGTGGCGACCCCGCGCCTGCACCAGTTATCACTGAGGAACCGAGTGAAATACCTTGGTCCAAAATCAGCATCGATTTTGGCAGTTTTCCTGATGGCCGCAGCACACTGGTGCTGATAGATTCATTCTTCAATTTCCGATAGTGGAAGTGGTTGCGTCCACGGCTTTCACACAAGTGCAAAAGATCCTTG
This sequence comes from Calotriton arnoldi, assembly GCA_963921515.1. NCBI lineage: Eukaryota > Metazoa > Chordata > Amphibia > Caudata > Salamandridae > Calotriton > Calotriton arnoldi. The sequence goes on from CAWUFW010006066.1 coordinate 900,385, forward strand.
ACAAAACTTTTGCATTCATGGGACTCCCTGAAGAAATCCGGTCCGACTACGGGCCTCCTTTACAAGGCCGGGAGTTCCAAGAGTACCTCGAGAATTCGACACCGGAAAATCACCCCACAGTGGCCACAAGCAAATGGGGAGTTTGTGCACTCCATGAGGATGCTTAACCGGGCCCTGCGCATCACAGTGGAGCAAGGAGAAGACACGGAAAGAGCGCTGCACCAATTCCTAGACCCCTCACAGCACCACTCGCTGTGCACCATCTCATTTACTTTTCAGCGGGTCCCGCGAGACAGCATCCCGACCGACCCGGCATGGAGGCCTCCAGACAGAGACAGTGTGGCCGTACAAGCCCGGAGGACAGAGGCGAATCAGAAGGCAAGTTTGGCCAGAGGGGCTAAGACTCCATGGGTGAAAGTGGGAGATCGCGTGGTGGTCAAAGACAGACACCCTGGCTGGAAGTTTCGAATGACATACGAGCCGGAAGTGTGGAGAGTGGTCCGCGTTCAGGAAATAATGGTCTCCGCACAAAAAGGTCAGCAAGTGGTCACCAGGAACGTGGCATGGTTTAAGAAAGTGTATGAGCAGGATGCAGACCCAGAAGAACTCGTTGAGCCAGATTGGACTGGAAGTCACCCAGGTAACAGGCCACCAGGATCAACAGCTTCACCTCATGAATCCAACAGATCCAGATATAGCGCGGCTGCGCCAGTCTCTGAGACACACAGCCAACACCTCACGGTTGTGCCACCACTGAGCATCCAGGCTGAAGAGGGACCAGTTCCAGCTCCCGGAGTCAGAAGTATGGTCTCCGGCCGAACCCTGTGCCAAGCCAAAGGTTCAGAGACTTTGTGTGCACGTCCCCCTGAGCATGCGGTACATGATGGACATGTGCTAAAGAAAAGGAGGGATGCAGAGAGCCGTCCGGGCTCTCCCATACATTGTATCAAGAGCACGCACTCCTCGGGGCGGGCTCGTCCCGAGGTAATAAATAAAGGACGGGAGATCGCCCGGGGTCCTCCCGCCACTAGTGTACCAGTGAGTGGTGTATCATTATTTCAGCGCTGTGCAAGGCCCTGACCCCCCAGGCCAGGCCACGCCACACCACCCTCGCTCTAATCTTGTGCATAAAGCTAAAAACAACGCATTAACATTTGAGGTAAAAGGAGAGGCAAATAAATACCTATCTAGTGGCTTATTTGTACAAAGTGAAACCAGAATACCTGAGGTTAATCCTGGCTTCTTCACTATACCAAAGTGTATGATCTTAGGCACATATTTTGTTTCACCAATCCACTTTTTCTTTATTTCCTCTCAATGAACCTTTGATGTCACTTATTAATGTCAAAGCTGTCACATGTTCAAGAAATTTTCTTTTTTTTATTTTGAAGAGACTTTATCATTTGCTTTGCGGGATTTTTGTTGCATGATTTGCATGGCAAACATTTCCAGGGCTCGGCTCCTGCACGGGCTCTTGGAGCCAAGCCAGACCCTTGGGTGACTCTGGCTCAACTCTCCCTGTTAATTTATTGACTCGTCCACCTCTATTGTGTGCTGTGACAGCTGTGAAAGAAGCGAAGGTACCAGTTTAACCACGTAACTGCTAATCCTACCCCAATCCCGGGTACTAAGCCCAGTTTTTGGAAGTTTGCAGCAGTTCGCCCTTACCTTTCTTAACTTTTGTTCCACAAATCGCATCTACGCAAAATCTGCATCATTTTTTCCAACATCCTGGGAATTCTAAAGGTACCCAAGGTTTGAGGATTGCCCTTAAGGGAACCGAGAAAATATAGCTATTTTTTTGTCAAGAAAAAAATGGGAAAAAGTGATGTGCCATAAAGCTTTTTTTTTTTTTCTACAAATAGCATCATAAAAAAGGTTTGCTGTGCTAGGATAATCGGCTTCCAGTAGCCAGCGTTACCACAGTTTTTGCATTCTTCTTAGAGGTAGTCTTTTTTTTCTAATTTGTGTGGTTTCCTCATACTTGCAGTTTGTAGTGGAAATCGGTGTGAAACCCATGGGTGATCCCAGAAAGCTATACATATCTAAAAAGTAGACGCAATTCTGAATTCACCAAGGAGTCATTTGTGTTGCTCCCTCAAGGTTTTCCCAAATAATTGTTGAAATAAAAAAATTATGAAAATAAGTAGGATTAAATAGCTATTGCTGACCACGTTTTCATCTTTAATTTTTTATCAAAATGGCTGATTTACAAAAGCAATATGCTATTATGTCCAATGGGCCCTTCTGGTCGTGGGGATATGTAGGTTTTGTAGGTTCTTCAGAAACACGCGATATCCAGAAGCAACTGAGCTGCAGCTTTTAACGTTTTTTCATTGTGTATCAATCAGACAGCAATTCATATGGTAAATTGCAATGAATGAAAAATGGGTATAAAGGAAACCAGTATTTCTGAAATGTGCACACAGCACTGGATTTGAGGAACAGTGGTTATTTGTACACCTCTGAATTTGGAGTTACCCATACTATCGTGTGAATCAGAGGGTGTTTGGCAAAATGTCTTCTTTCTTGCATACTGCCATACATTTGGAAGCCATAAATGCAGAGAATTCTAATTGGTAATAAATGTTCTACTGTTCAGTGTTCCCACATGCCTATTGATAAAATCAGTACCCCACTTGTGTGGCTGGCAAAACACGCCAAAACGTAACCTAGAGACATCGCATTTCACTCAGCACTCTTGTCCTGATAAAAATAAAGCCCAATTGTGTAGATGAGCCAAGCGCCCGTGTTAGACCTGATACTCTTGAGGTAGTGTTTCCCTAAACATTTTACTATTTCCACCTGGGTTTTGCTGATTCACTTTATGTGGCCTTAGGGCTCTGGGCACTTTCCCACTGTAAAGGCAGTGTGAAAGTGTGCATGCCCTTCCTACACATGTTAGGAAGTGGTGCTTACCAGATGTTCTTAAAACACGTGTCAAGCCTGCCATTGCAGACCTGTGTGTGGGCGCAATTGCACTTATTCTCAGGTTGGCCTTTCTAAACCACTGGCCAATCCTGAGGGGACCTTTCACTACCAGTATAGTATCCCTAGGGTAAGTCCTGAGGGGAGAAGCAAGTGGTAGGTGAAAGGTAGGGCAGGTACACAGGCGCGTTCTCTGTCCATGTAGTGAAGTATACCCATGTGTGTTTTCACTACCTATGAGGTTTGCTCTTCCCATACGTTAACATGGGTGAATGGTTGAATTATTTCAAGCTGTAATAGTGGTTTACAGCGGAGCAGCCTCATCATGTTTCCTATCATTGGATTCACAGTGACAAACCCTGTCCTGTGGTAAAGATGGATTTGTCATTAATAGCTTAGAAATGCAATTTCTAGAAAGTAGGCATTTCTCTTCTCTAAAACTCTGTGCGCCTTTTAGTTTGGCTCCAGTCTACACTAGAGGCTAGAGGAGCACATCTGTGTATTCCCCAGCGACAGCTATAAACTTTGGGCATGCAACTGGAACGACAGACCTCTGCTATTTGAGGGCCTGGCTGGATAGATTGGGGGAAAAGGTTTTGTCACTTGACCTCTGGGAGCCAGATCATGGCCTACTAAAGATTAAGATTTGCATTGCACAGCCTTATGGCAGACAGGACTCAAGTTTAGGGGAGACATCTGTGGTTCAAAGGGAACCCTCTGAACCACCCCCAGTTCAAAGGCACACTACTGTATAACTACTAGTGCCATATTTCAGCAGGGTAGAGATACACTTGTGGGGACGTGGGACCGGACATCCTGGAACTGCGTGGTGCACAGTGCCAGAGGAATCTGTTGTGCACAATGAGGATTACTGCCATTGGAAGGGACCGTGCACCCTTCCTGAATAGTGGTTGGCCTGGGCTGACTACCTGCTGCTGGGTGGCACCCTGTAGTGTGCTCTCCAAGGGCTTGTTGGCTTTCCTCCTGTTCTCTTGTGGAGGTCTCAGGGACATCAAAGAACTCCCGTGAGGGACCCGCACTGTCTACCTGGAGAGCGGTGCCCTCAAGTGCCCACATCATCTGCCGGATCCCAATTTGTGGCGCGGCGTGAGTGTGGAACTAAGTATTGTGCCTGAAGCCTGGATTACTTGGTGCAGAGCCCCAAAAGTATTGCCCGCATCTAAGGAGTGTGGCCCCTGCATCGTGGGGCCTCAACACGCATAAGCATCTTGTTGGTGGTGAGTGGATTCACCGGTTGCAGGAGCCCGCTTCGTCGATGGTGCCGCATCTCTTTCGTGCGACACGCCGACTACATACTCATTGCATGCGGTGTCCGATTCACAGGTTGCGACCCTCAGAGGTGAAAGCATACCTGTAGTAGTGCCTCATTCTACCTCATATGGCACTGTTGAACTTGTGCCTGTGTGTGCGACCGGAATTGTCTGGTGCGACCCCTATCAAAACGCACCAGACGTTGTGCCTCATTTCCAGGGAGGTACGGGATTTGCAACTCTTTGTTGTGTGTGACCGGAATTGTATGGTGCGACTCTTATCAACGCACACCAGATGTTGTGCCTCATTTCCAGGGAGATGCTGAGTTTGCGACTCTTCATTGTATGTGTGACTATAACTGTCTGGCGTGACTCGTATCAAGGAGGGGCTGCCTGGCGTCTGCTGTCCATACTGTTTTGCCCATCACAGCAAGCACCTGCACTGAAAATAGACCCCAGGGAGAGGTTTGCTCCGCACCCTGGACATCTGTTGCACTCAGCAGCATCGGAGGATTAGGCCATCACTGGACGCGACCGCCGGGGACTACGAGTCCCACAATCCTCTGCCTGGCCACCAGCTGAAGTTGTTTAGTACTATATAAGCGCGTGGGTGCCCCGCGGCACACGCCAAACCCGGGCCTGTCATTGCCAGGAAGAGGCACGGCAGGGCCAGCCCCCTTGATTTTGGTATGGGGCATCCTTGTTGGTAAGCCTTATTTTGCTCTTAACCTGTTCCTCGAACTCTACTGGCTGTCCGCCTCTCTGTGTTTTAACCTGTATGGAGATTGATTGGGATTTACACTCTGAGAAGCATGTGGTGAGCCAGTGGGCTGTGCGCTCTGGGACTGCAGTAGCAATTATGGCTATTGTTACAGTGTGTGGGACAGTTCTGTGCCTCAGACCGAGGAAGTCGCCCGCCAGCCTTGACTTTCCAATTGATTGAGGCTCTGTGGGGGCAATGAAAGCCAGCTCATCTTCTCTGTTTATAAAAGATTTGAATTGTGTTTAATCGATGTGTCAGACTGTCACTTGCCATTTAGTTACGGACACGTATATATTAACTGATTATATCAGGTGTTGGGAACCTGTGCCTGTGCGCTGTAGCTGTATGCTAGGACGCATATGCTATTAAACTAAATCACACAGCTATAAGTAGAAGAAAGGGCACCCAGGGTTACGTTTAAGTAGGGATCTAGCGGGATGCACACTTGTTGAGGGGAAGCAAAGGGGGGGGGTAGCTTTCTATTTACATTTTTGTTAGACCCTAATGGGGAATAAGACCCAAGTTCGATTATTAGGAATTAAAATGGCCTCTTTATATTTGTATTACTTTGGTAGTATGGGGAAACGGAAGTTGGTAGAACCTGCGCAAGGGATTGCGAAACATAGTTAAGCTACTCAGCGAATTGACATCGGACCTTAAGTGAGATGGATCAGCTAATTGAGAAGGTGGAGTCTACTATAGGGGCTGTTACTGCTCAAAATGAAGATGTTGCCTCTAAAGTGAAAAAGGGTCCCCCAAAAATTTCAAGCTACTTTCATAAAACAGTGACACCACCCTCCACCCAATGTCCAAGACCTGTGCAATTAGAAGCAATAGAGGACGTAGTGCCATTTCCAGCAACACCGACAGTATGTCAAAATCGGTTCCTTCCCCTGATGGAGGAGGAGGGTGAGTCCACAGTTACATCTCCTTTTCACTATACTAATTCACCACTAATCCTTTCTGGGTTCCGAAGTAGTGTGCTACTCGCCGAAAAAGCGCTTCAACACCCCATCAAGGGTAGCAAGCGCTATATAAATGCAAACCTTTTTCCCTCTTCTATCCCTCCACTATCCTTCTCAATACAAATAACTGACTAACATATCCACCACTCAAATTACTTTCATATCTTCACTATACTAATTCACCACTAATCCTTTATGGGTTCCGGAGTAGCGTGCTACTCGCCGAAAAAGCACTTCGACGCCTCGTCAGGGGTAGTAAGCGCTATATAAATGCAATTACAATACAATACAATATTTGCAAGAGTGCACTAGAGACTGGTTCAATACACCCTACTTTATCGACCCCCGACATAAATACTTATCTTCCTCTTATTATGGAGTTGAAAGCTGAGGTGGGAGAGCTGAAATTGACGTTCGGTCTTCCTATGGGTAAAATAGTTCCGATTCTGACCTTAAAGTGGACATTGTCGCAACAAGGGGGGCTGCTGACACCTAGGGCTGGAAACGCAAGAGTAGCTACTGCACCAGCACTATTACATAGGCCTACAAATAACCCTAGGGAGAGTTTACTGAGGCCAGCTTATTTGTCCCAAGTAACATCTGGCGAACCACAGTCCCATAGACCGATGCTTAACCCTAATACCCCAAGACCCAGTAGTAGAAAAACAAACACAGTCCCTACTCCCACTGGCGAAAGAGAGGAGGCCTATCTAAGGAGAAGGAATTGTCTGAATAGCTATCTTAAGACTGGGTTTAGACTGGTGATGATTAATGTCCCAAAACTGTCATATACTATGAATGACGAAGAGTCACTAAAACACAAAGTAGCCCACTGGATAAGACACACCAGGGTATGCTATTCAGTTATCAGGGATGACATCAACGGTGCTAGAAGACGTTCATATGTTGCGACACTCTATGACACAACTGAATTAGTGTTTATGGCTAGGAATATCGTTGATGGCCTTGTTACGCTAGATATTCGGTCCTGCCCCCCTAAAAACTCAAGTATACAGTTTAAATACTTAGGTGCAGGTGGAAGGGGACTGATACCATCTGGCAAATCTGTCCACTTGCCAGATGCTAGGTCTGGGCCTGATAACAATGACTGACTTGGGGATGGCCTAGGTACTCTCTCATTATCGACCCTAAATAAAAGGGGTTTGTGTAGGCACATGTCTGTGCTATAACCATCAGGCGCTGCCACCACGGGGGGAGAATATGTAGATTAACGGGGCAGTTGGAGTCTGTATTAGCTGAGGAGGTAGAAGAACCCGTAGAGGACTTTAATACACTAAGAACCAAAGACATGCAGACATCCCAGGAAAATAGTAACCCCAATTGTTTGGGAAGGGCCCATGATACGGGGGAGCTAATACCTCCTGCTATTGTCCAGACAGGATCCATTTCTTTGAGTACTCAAGAAGTCTCTACTGAGGGTACTAACTGTCCCTCTAGTCATCCCTTTAGCAGTGCCCAGGTTAATCACTTGCCATCAATAACCTCATTAATTTCTTGGAATGTTGCAGGACTGACGGCTAAGCTGATTCTTCTAACAACAAGGGGGGGACTAAGAGCGCGTTACGGTCCAGCATACATGCTCCAAACTAATACTCGTAATCTCATAGGTATACAGTTCCTGTAGGAAAGGGGATAGGTAACATAGAGGAGTCCTAACAAGTCAAGTTGTTCGTTGAACCATGGAGGTGGTTCCTTTTTGGAATTAGAGCCCTCACACACCCTGACAGAGAGTCATGCTTCATCATAGGACCTTTGCTACTCATCGAGCCGGCGCTGAAATGCTCGGCGGGCACCCTCTAGGGGGCTCTTTTGTGGAGATCTTTTATCCAAAGCTGTATGTGAAGTGCCTGTGTAGGGCCCTAAGTGTAGATGTGTACTGGAAGTGTAGGTTTAGGAAAAGTGAAGGTAAGTGGCTAGAAAAGATCAGGTAGGGTACAAGACTAAAGACTTTTTATTCTGTGAGTCTACCTGTCTGGTTAAAAATATGGGTGCCACCGGCGGAGGTAATGATCTCTGGTGGCTGGTTAATGTAGGGTCGACATGTTTCTTGCCTTATCTTTGTCAATAAATAATCTATGGCAATTCGTCAGGACCAATATGAAAAATTAATTAATAAAAGCATCTACACAGTACCAGGACCCAGAAATGTAATTATTGTGGTACAAGCAACAAACTAATACTAGAAAAATGTTCTGTTACAATGAAACCCTGGTTAGGCTTTTCCAATTTAGTGCCTAATTCATGACATTCAACCATTGTAAGAAGTTTAGCCTTGAGACCCTTTCGGGTGAGTAGTCCTGCTCTACAAGAATCTGGTTGATTGGAACAGGTGTACTCATTTACATATCGGGGCATTCAACTTTCCCCAAACTTATCTTGGGGCCAACACATTGATGTTGCAACCATAAAACATAGACAGAGAACTGGTGTAATTTTAAAAGAACAGCGTGCCTCTCATACTAGGCCTGTTGCACCTGCTTTGAAAATCTATGAAGCAAAAGCTCTAGGAGCTGCTTTGTATGGCGCCGAACTCTGGGAGTATGGCGACATTACAGGCCTGGCAAAATCAGAGAGCAAATTTGTAAGAGAACTGGCACCCCTCTGCATCCACTATTTCTGGATTTGGGCATGACAAAAGTAACTCTAAAAGCCCATCTGCGACCTCTTCTATACTGGCGTCACTCCAGAGTTGGTGCATTATGCAGTGCACCTTAGATGAGATAATCAAGCTGGATAAAGCCAACAAAGTCCCATGGCTGTCAGCAGTAAAGCAGCTATTGAAGGCGATTAGCCTTGGCGATCTAGGCCTCCACCCCGAGATTGAGAAAATTCCTTCAAAGGGTGTGCTGAAAAAACATTATTGGGCCTACTCCCTACAGCAGGAAGAGCGTATGGGTAGGGACGCAACATTGACTGGCGAATTCTTAATTTTTAAGTTCACATACGAGCTAGAGCAGTATTGGCATTTGGTCACTGTTCCATCTGATAGGATGCTTTACCATCAGTTTAGAGTGGGTACACTCCTTGTCAAGGCGTTCACTGCGAAATGAAAAGGTGAACCTAGTGAGAATTGTCCATTTTGTGTAGGCCAAAAAGAGACCATCCCGCATGTGTTATTTGTGTGCTCTGCGTATACTAGGTTTCATTCTTTCTGGATTGCGCCAGTGTGTAGGCTGCTGGGCACCCCAGGTCATTTGATTGTATTAAGAATACAACGTACGGACCCAGCTCCTTTGCATGTTTACGCAGTTGCAAAATTCTTGGGCTTGATGTAGGCAAAAAGGAGGGCCATTATTTCTGCTAAGTGATTTTAAGGTTTATTAAGTAATATATATTTTTATAATGATTTTTTTATCCTACTTTTATAGTGTGAATTTCTTTTCAGCAAATTGTAGTCTAATGAAATATTGACTTTGTAAATAAGGATGTGGATAGGATGTTTACTGTGAATGTCTTGATAACTTTATTGTGTCTGTGTATTGACTGAATTTATTTATTGTTCACTTTTATGGCTGAAGCCGAAATAAAGTTCTTTTTGAATTTGACTCATATCAATGCGAACCAGACATTGTGCCTCCTTTCCAGGGAGGTGCAGAGGAGCAGATTAGTGTTCCGTTGTGGTCGGATTGCCTAGGTGCTACTTTGATTCACGTGTGTCTGACAGGGTGCCTCCTTTTTCGAGAGGCTCCCCTGCTTCATCCCCTATTCATTGACTGTTCCTTTTGTGCCCTCAGTGCGGTGGATCAACTACCCTCTCCTCACCCGGCCCAAACAACTTTGTGTTGCCAGGTAGTATTTCCCGGATCGGGCCTGGGTGGTGAGAGTAATTGACTGTGCTGAGGAATGCTTCCGAGAGCGATTGGCAGCAGGTCAAGAGACTGCGTGACCCCCACTGTGCTTCGCAGAACTGGGCTGGTGCCTGAAGGCACATTGTGGAATCTTTTAATTGAATGACTATCGCCCTCAGCCCACTTCTGCTCCGCATCCCGTGGGTGAACTTACCGAGTGGTGGCCAAACCCCCATTTGTCGACTGCCTCCTAATTAGCCCTTCTACCTACCCCACCTTTTTCCCTGGGACCATGACTAAGTGTGACTCTGGCCACAATCGGCATAGTATAAGGGGAAGGGTGGTTTATCTCCAACCCGTGGGCGTAGGATAGTCGGCGTTAGCTGAAAGGTGGAGGAGAGCTTGGGCTACATGGTCTGCATTGTATTATCAACTGACCTGCCGGATATCAGCTGCATCGCATTACGATGTTGTGTGCGTGCGCTCCATACGGACCTGACTGATATCCGTGGCACCACATATCAGTCCTGAGTGAGTGTGTGGGAGTGAATGCATGAGGACCGCCTGTTAATAATTATACTCTATGGCGGTGTTTCTAACACGTTGATTCCTTGCCAAAAGAATACTACTTTTGACATTGTTTTTTACCCGTGTGGCCTTGGCCCATGGTGCTGTTTAATAGTGTTATAATTATCTGTGTGTAAACATTTTTGATATCGTTGTTATCTGGGGTGCACCCTATAACTGTGTGGTATTGAATTATAATAATTGCGAGGTTGGGCCTAGTTCAGACAACCGTTTGCACTACATAAGAATGCAGGGGGGTTAAAGTAGGATCTTTCCTTGTGTGCATACTTCTGATGTCATTTTAACATGGTTGGGCCTCGTACTGCTAGTAATATTTCCAAATGTGATTTATCCCCAGAAATACATGATGTTCAGTTTGTGTTAATTAATGTGTGTGTGTAATACAAACTTTATTTACATATACCATGTGTGAAGTCTCTTTTGTGACGTTCAGTGTGTTTATTGTGTTAGAGTACCGTGCCAATGCTTTACACATTGCCTCTGTGATAAGCCTGACTGCTCCGTGCCAAGCTACCCATGGGTGAGCGCAGGTTATACAGTGAGTGTAATCACCCACCCCTGACAGGAGTGGTAGTGTATTGTATTGTAATTGCATTTATATAGTGCTTACTACCCCTGACGAGGTGTCGAAGCGCTGTTTCGGCGAGTAGCACACTACTCCGGGACCCATAAGGATTAGTGTTGAATTAGTATAGTGAAATATGAAAGTAATTTAAGTGGTGGATAGGTTAGTCAGTTATTTGGATTCGGAAGGATAGAAGAGGAAAAAAGGTTTGTATTTATATAGCGCTTGTTACCCCTGATGGGTAACAAGCCTGACTCCTGAAACCCATAAAAGATTAGTGGTGAATTAGTATGGTGAAATATGAAAGTAATTTGAGTGGTGGATATTAGTCAGTTATTTGGAGTGAGAAGGATAGAAGGGGAAGAAAGGTTTGCATTCATATAGCACCTGTTACCCCTGATGGGTGTTGAAGCGCTTTTCTGGCGAGTAGCACGCTACTCCGGAACCCATAAAGGATTAGTGTTGAAAATTAGTATAGTGAAATATGAAGTAATTTGAGTGGTGGATATGTTATTCAGTTATTTGGATAGAGAAGGGTAGGCGGCAAGATAGAAGAGGGAAAGAGGTTTGTATTTATATAGCGCTTGCTACCCCTGATGGGGTTTTGAAGTGCTTTTTTGGCGAGTAGCACGCTACTCTGGAACCCATAAGGATTAGTGTGGAATTAGTATAGTGAAATATGAAAGTAATTTGAGTGGTGGATATGTTAGTCAGTTATTTGGATTGAGAAGGGTTGGGGAGGGGTAGAAAAGGGAAAAAGGTTTGCATTTATATAGCGCTTGTAACCCTGATGGGGTATTGAAGCGCTTTATTGGCAAGTAGCACGCTACTCTGGAACCCATAAAGGATTAGTGGTGAATTAGTATAGTGGAATATGAAATTTGAGAAGTGAACATGTTAGTCTGTTATTTTGATTGAAAAGGATAGTGGAGGGATAGAAGAGCGAAGGATTTAGAATTTTATTTTTTGAGGTCATAGCAGTAGGAGGAGGCTTTTGGATGAGTAAAAAGGGTTTGTGGAGGGGAAGAGTCAGAGGGAAGTGTTTTAAGAGTAACAAATACACAAATCCAAGTACATGGAAGGTACATAGATGCACAATGGAAGCAAGTACATGTAGACCAAGGATGCACCAGATAAACTCCGGTTTTCAAGTATTATTGTACTTTAATTGTTTTTATTCAACAACATAATTATTCTACATGTTTATACAAAGCAATACACACAGATAGGTACACATCTATAGTGAAAATAAATGCTTATATACAGAGGGATATGCTGTAAATTTCTGTTTGCGTATGGTGCTTATGTGGGGAAGAGCCAATTCTTGAGTAGTTTTCTGAAGATAAGATGGCTGTCCGTGGATCTTATGTTGGGGGGTAAAGAGTGCCATAGTTTGGTTGCTTGAACAGAGAAGGATGTGCCACCCATGTTTTTTTTTCTTGTATCTTGGGATTTTGAGGCCCCTTTAGAGCGGAGGTTCCTTTGTTGAATGTGTTTGGTGATTTTATTCCTGATGAAGAGCGGTCCAATTCCATGCATTGCTTTGTGGGTGATACAAAGCAGCTTGAACGTGGATCTTCTGGCAACAGGTAACCAATGCAGGGCTTTCAAGACAGGTGAGATGTGGTCTCGCGGTTTGATATGCAAGAGTAGTCTGGCAGCCGAGTTCTGAATCCGTTGTAGTCTTTTCATGGTCGTTAAAGGTGATCCGTGGTAGAGGCTATTGGCGTAATCGAGTTTGGACAGAACAAGGGAGATGGTAGCTTGGACCTTATTGTGTGGGCTTGAAATGTCAAATCAGCCCTCATCGGGACTTCTATGGCAGCCCGGCCATCTGGGCGTGCCACAGGAACTCATTGCGCGAGTCAAGATATCCAAGTCTTGTCATCTGGTTGCTCCAAATCCCGAAGGACAGCTATCTGGTTGCACCTTGACTTCTGAAAAAGGATTCTGCTTACCCTTGAAGGGGACAGGGACTCTAAGGCCTGGGTTCTCGGAGCCCAAGCTGGTCATCAGGAAAGGGGCTACTTGAGGGGCCTCACTGAGCTCTGACCTGGGGCCCAGGGCTTGTGGCTTCCAACTCAGGGCCTGCCGGAGCTCTCACCCAGGGCTCAGACAGAGCTTCTTGTCCCTGGCAAGCAGAGGAGGGCTCCCCTGGCATGTGGGACCATGTCCCGGGCGCTTTGGAACACACCAGCCTAGAGAAAGGAGCCCAGGGCTCTGACCCGGGGCCCGGTCAGAGTTTCTGAACACAGACAAACAGGGGGGACCTGTGCACTTTGCAATACACGGGCTGGAGAAAGAATCCAACCCAGAGCCCAGTCAGAGCTTCTTCTCCTGGACAAGCAGGGGAGGCCTCCCCGGGCCTGTAGGACCTCGTCCCGAGCACTTTATGACAACGGGCCAGAGAAGGAAGCACAGGGTCTTGGGCTTCCACCCCAGGGCTCTTACCCAGAGCCCGGTCAGAGCTTCTAAACACAGAAAAGCAGGGGACACCATCCAGGGCCTGCAGGTCCCCGTCTGCAGCACTTTGAGACACGATGGGCCAGGGAACAGAGCTCAGGGCAGGGGTCTTCCATCACCAGGGGCTGCCTGAGCTCTGGCCCGGGGACAGGTCAGAGCTTCGTATCCAGAACAAGCAGGGGAGGCCTCCCCCAGCCTGCGGTCCCCCGTTAGTGTTACTCTGAGACACGGCAGGCAGGGGAAGGGAGCCCGGGGCCACGGTCTACCATCCAAGGGCCCTCCGGGGCTATGACCCAGAGCCCAGTCAGAGCTTCTGAACCCAGAGAGGACGCTGCTCTCTGCCTGGGAGTGGGGTGTGCTGACATCTGACCAGGACTGTGGCACGTACTGCTCTTTACACATGGAGTGTGGGGCCACTGACCTGTGCACGGAGAACGTGGGGTCGGCGGGCTCGCTGCTGTGTTTATATAGAATATGCCACGGGTCCCCTCTTCACCATGAATGTCGGGCCTGCATGCCTTCAGCATAGGGAAAGAGGGACCCCTCTTCCTCAAAATTAATGGACCCCATTTTAAATGATCATCAAAGAGAACCCCTAAATAGGAAAAAACATTAGTGCGGGGGATCTTAGCAGGGCCAACACTAAATTGGAAACTTTTTTTGGGTCGTTGCCCTACTTGCATTATATAAGATTTAGAATTATTTATTGCCAAGTCCTGATCCGTCATAAATTTAGAAAATGCCTTTAATAGAGATTGCAATCCTAGTGCAGTTCTAGATATAAGGACGGCATCGTCCGCATAAAGCAAGACGGGGATGCCACGCCACCCTACACACGGGTAGTCTACCCCGGTGGCTCTTAAAGCAATATCCAAATCATTAATGTAGAGGTTAAACAGGAATGGGGCCAGGATGCAACCTTGCCGTACACTCCCCTCTTTATCTCCAGGTCCCTAGTGACCCGAAGAACCTGAGAAAACCGGACGTTAGCCTTGGTTGACTTGTGCAAATCCTCTAAAAAGTTAACAATACTAGCCCGGACGAATGCAGCAATTTTTAATTTCGCCTCAAAAATAGGGAAGAAACCAATTGGAGCCATGTTGAAAGTTTATCAAGCCAAAAGCATGGCCATAGCTACCTATGGAAGTGAAATTTGGAGTCATATTGCTGCGGATTCCCTCCAGGTGGCTGAGAACGATTTTTTGAAGCGCCTGCTGTGTGTTCCGCGCGGATTATCTAACCTAGCGGCCCATGAGGAATTGGGGGTCGCCTACCTAAGTGATGTCCTGGCCTTGCGCCCTGTTGTGTTTTGGTTGAAGTGCTGGCTGAATAAGGAGTTAACTCTTAATCATTTAATCTTAAGAGAGTGTATGTCCCTCGATAATGCATCCCGAATTCCTTGGCTTAATTACATTAAAAGTAGCCTTGAAGGGGTAGGGCGCGTTGATTTATTCTGTAAGCCCGAATCCATTGTTAAGAAAGATGTGGAACTAATCAGGGTAGCCTTCTTAACCTCAAGGAAAATGGCCAGGGAGGAGCAGGAGATGTTGAAACCAAGTGTACGTATGTTTTTAATGCTCAAAACAACTCCGACAACGGAACCTTATCTTTTGGGGTTTTTATCAACACATGAGAGGTTCTTATTAACTAGGTTTCGGATGAACATTTTTCACTTCCTGTTAGCTAGGCCTATCGGATGCAGTAGAGGTCAAGTGCTAGCTCCCTGTGGCTGCGACGTACAGTCTCCACAGGATCTGCTGCATTTTATGTTTTTATGTAAGTTTTATGAAACCCCATCGAAGGCATTTCCTGGTTCCCATTTTAAAAAGAATGAATTTATTCAGGCCCGTCCTGCCCTTATGTACCTTCAACTGTTGAAAGAGGATTGTATTATTTTTATAGTGGGGTTTTTAAAATCTACTGTGAAATCTAGGGCCTGTATGGATGTTTAGATATTGGATGATCTATGCAGGATCTATTAGTTCTGAAGGTGTATCTTGTGCCATAAAGTAAATATAATAGGAAGTTACGTTCTCCTGGCATATTGCACTTTATGGTTACTGATTAATTTGGGAGGCTGGGGGCTGGGTTCTATTTATAAACAGTGTATGGGGTTTTACTTTTTAAACCATGTTTTAACGTATTACTGTTTTTATGTATATGCAATTTTTGTAACTTTTATGGTTCTCCGACGTGAAACCGAATAAAGTTTATTTGAATTGAAAGAGGGACCCACTGACCTCTGCATGCGGGATGTGGACCCTGCAGCTCTTTGCATAGGGAATGTGGGCTCCACTGGAAAGGGAACGAGAGACCCACTGACCTCTGCATATGGGATGCGGAACCTGCTGCTCTCTGCATAAGGAATCTGGGATCCGCTGGACAGGGAAAGAGAGACCACTGACCTTTGCATGTGGGATGCGGGCCCTGCAGCTCTCTGCATAAGTAATCTGGGATCCGCTGGACATGGGATGTGGGATCCGTTGAAAAGCAAAAGAGGGACCCACTGACCTCTGCATGCGGGATGCAGACCCTGCTGCTCTCTGCATAAGTAATCTGGGATCCGCTGGACATGGGATGTGGGATCCGTTGAAAAGCAAAAGAGGGACCCACTGACCTCTGCATGCGGGATGCAGACCCTGCTGCTCTCTGCATAAGTAATCTGGGATCCGCTGGACAGGGAAAGAGGGACCCACTGACCTCTGCATGCGGGATGTGAACCCTGCTGCTCTCTGCATTAGGAAGGTGGAACCAGCTGCAAAGGGAAAGAGGGACCCACTGACCTCTGCATCCGGGGTGCGGACCCTGCAGCTCTCTGCATAAGGAATGTGGGATCCAAGGGAAAGAGGGACCCACTGACCTCTGCATATGGGATGCGGACCCTGCTGCTCTCTGCATAAGGAATGTGGGACCAGCTGCAAAGGGAAAGAGGGACCCACTGACCTCTGCATGTGGGATGCGGAACCTGCTGCTCTCTGCGTAAGGAATGTGGGGCCAGCTGAAACGCGAAAGAGGGACCCACTGACCTCTGCATATGGGATGCGGACCCTGCTGCTCTCTGCATAAGGAGTGTGGGACCAGCTGCAAAGGGAAAGAGGGACACACTGACCTCTGCATGTGGGATGCGGACCCTGCTGCTCTCTGCATAAGGAATGTGGGACCAGTTGCAAAGGGAAAGAGGGACCCACTGACCTCTGCATGCGGGATGCGGACCCTGCTGCTCTCTGCATAAGGAATGTGGGACCAGCTGCAAAGGGAAAGAGGGACCCACTGACCCCTGCATGTGGAATGCGGACCCTGTTGCTCTCTGCGTAAGGAAGGTGGGATCCACTGGAAAGGGATTGAGGGACCCACTGACCTCTGCATGTGGGATGCGGACCCTGTTGCTCTCTGCGTAAGGAATGTGGGGCCAGCTGAAACGCGAAAGAGGGACCCACTGACCTCTGCATATGGGATGCAGACCCTGCTGCTCTCTGCATAAGGAATGTGGGACCAGCTGCAAAGGAAAAGAGGGACCCACTGACTTCTGCATGTGGGATGCGGAACCTGCTGCTTTCAGCGTAAGGAATGTTGGGCCAGCTGAAACGCGAAAGAGGTACCCACTGACCTCTGCATATGGGATGCAGACCCTGCTGCTCTCTGCATAAGGAATGTGGGACCAGCTGCAAAGGGAAAGAGGGACCCACTGACCTCTGCATGTGGGATGCTGACCCTGCTGCTCTCTGGATAAGGACTGTGGGATCCGCTGGAAAGGGAACGAGGGACCCACTGACCTCTGCATGTGGGATGCGGACCCTGCTGCTCTCTGCATAAGGAATGTGGGGCCAGCTGCAAAGGGAAAGAGGGACCCACTGACCTCAGCATGTGGGATGCGGAACCTGCTGCTCTCTGCATAAGGAATGTGGGGCCAGCTGAATCGCGAAAGAGGGACCCACTGACCTCTGCATATGGGATGCGGACCCTGCTGCTCTCTGCATAAGGAATGTGGGACCAGCTGCAAAGGGAAAGAGGGACACACTGACCTCTGCATGCAGGATGCGGACCCTGCTGCTCTCTGCATAAGGAATGTGGGACCAGCTGCAAAGGGAAAGAGGGACCCACTGACCCCTGCATGTGGAATGCGGACCCTGCTGCTCTCTGCGTAAGGAAGGTGGGATCCCCTGGAAAGGGAACGAGGGACCCACTGACCTCTGCATGTGGGATGCGGACCCTGTTGCTCTCTGCGTAAGGAATGTGGGGCCAGCTGAAACGCGAAAGAGGGACCCACTGACCTCTGCATATGGGATGCGGACCCTGCTGCTCACTGCATAAGGAATGTGGGACCAGCTGCAAAGGGAAAGAGGGACCCACTGACTTCTGCATGTGGGATGCGGAACCTGCTGCTTTCAGCGTAAGGAATGTTGGGCCAGCTGAAACGCGAAAGAGGGACCCACTGACCTCTGCATATGGGATGCGGACCCTGCTGCTCTCTGCATAAGGAATGTGGGACCAGCTGCAAAGGGAAAGAGGGACCCACTGACCGCTGCATGTGGGATGCGGACCCTGCTGCTCTCTGCATAAGGAATGTGGGATCCGCTGGAAAGGGAACGAGGGACCCACTGACCTCTGCATGTGGGATGCGGACCCTGTTGCTCTCTGCATAAGGAATGTGGGGCCAGCTGAAACGCAAAAGAGGGACCCACTGACCTCTGCATATGGGATGCGGACCCTGCTGCTCTCTGCATAAGGAATGTGGGGCCAGCTGAAACGCGAAAGAGGGACCCACTGACCTCTGCAATGTGGGATGCGGACCCTGCTGCTCTCTGCATAAGGAATGTGGGACCAGCTGCAAAGGGAAAGAGGGACCCACTGACCTCTGCATGCGGGATGCGGACCCTGTTACAGGAACGCGAGGGTCCCTCCTGGGAGCGGTTTCTCCATCTCATGTGTGTGGATTTAGAGAGTCACCCCCTCTTCCCCGGGTGTAGGTTGTGCCTGGCTAGGGCACTGCCTTAGCCAACCAGAAAGTGCCAGTTCCATCTGGCCGCGACAAGGTAGGCCCCAAAACGCAACATGAACACATCACATTTTTCCACTCAAAACCAAGGTTTTTTTGCAGTGTGGGTAGTTGTGAATTTTGGTCCCGGGCTCGGCCGGCACCCAGGGAAACCTACAAAAACAGATATTTATTAAAACTAGACACCCAGGGGAGTCCATGCTGGTATGGATTTTGCTATTTATTTATTTTTAACCCAGAAGCTCTTGAAAACCTCAAACTTTGTCTAAAACACCAATTTTCCTCACAGTTCTGTGAGAGAAGCTTCTGGAAGTTGAGGGGATCCACAAAATTCCTACCACCCAGCATTCTCTTCCTTCTCCTGATGAAAATGGTACCTCATTTATGTGAATGGTCCTAGCACCTGCTGGACAAAACGCTTAAAAACGACGTGGAGATATCAAAACATCTAAGGGAAAAATGACCTGGTTTGGTGATGTGACTAACTGGGGATTTTGGGCCCTGGTTCACACATCACCCAAGGAAACCTATCAAACACAAGCCTTTACATTTCTGAAAACTAGAAACCCAGGGTAGCTATGTTTAGTCTGGCTTGCATATATCCCTTACCTTTTCTTACCCACAATGTCCTTCAAACCTCAAACTTTGGCAAAAAACACTCAGTTTTCTCACAATGATGTGAGACAAAGTTCTGGCATCCAGGGGCTCAAGAAATTTCCTTCCAACCGGTGTTCCCAAACTTGTCTTGATAAAAACCCTACCCCACTTGTGTGGGTGGGTCCAGCGACCACAACAGGAAAGGTCCCAAAACGCAACATGGGCAGATTAAATTGTCCACTCAAAACAGACCCTTTTTTGCAATGTGGGTAGCTGTGTATTTTGAGCCTGAGCTCAGCATAATACCCAACAGAAAATCAGACATTTCTGACAACTAGAATCCTACGGGAGTTGAGGGTGGTGTGCTTTTCCTGGATCCCACAACGGTTTATTTCCCACAATGCTCCGCAAACCTCAAACTTTGCCTGAAATCACATATTTCCCACACATTTCTGTGAGAGAAAGTTCCGGAATCTGTGCAGATCTACAAAATTCCTACCGCCCAGTGTTTCCACATGCCTCCCGATAAAAACACTACCCCACTTGTGAGGCTGGGCCTGCTGCCTTTAACAGGAACAGGTCAAACCAGTGACCATTCGAAGCTTGGAATATTCCTTAGTTTGCTCTGTTCCTAGAGCAACAGCAGACATACTTCCTGAAGCCATATCTGAAAGTTGAGAGGCAAACAAAATTCATAAAGGAAAAGCCCCCCAAAAAAACACTGAAAACCTGCTGACTTGAAACAATGATATTATTTTAACAAGAACAAAATAATCAAGCTTCTCTAGCAATATTAGTGAAAAAACAGGAGTTACTCCACGCAATGAAAAGCACACACACATAATATAAAAAGAGAAATAAATCTACCCAGAATACACTATGAAACAAAATAAAATTTTCAAAAATCCAACAGTTTAACCTATTCTTCCTACACAATCTGCAAAAGAGCAACAACCAAAAACAATACAATTGCAAAGAATTAATGAAACACACACCATACTTATACAGCCAAAAGACTTGCCTCTAAAATCCAACTCACTACCAAAATGCAACTTCCTAGCACCAAAATTCACAATGTGCCACATGTTAAAAAAATATGTATGTATATTAGCACCTACAAACATAAAAACAATATGGACAGTAGGAATGCCAGAAACATGAGCAACATTCTAGACAGTCATGCTAAGCAGCAGTAACTATTTCAAAAGCTATGCCTCCCTTCACACACTTTAACACAAAATGTCAATACAGTTAGCACATATGTGAACTTTGCCAAAAACTGGGTAAAAATATAGCCTAAAAACATTTATGGCACAGTAAGAACCTCATGCTGTCTTCAGCTATAACTCCAGCGCTCTCAAGTTGTGCCCCACTATGAGGAGGTGAGACCCTTAGTTCACAGTTTCCACAAAACAAGGATCATGGGTGGCATAAAACAGTACAGAAACACACCAGCTGGAAAAAACAACGTTTATGGAATGCAGGAGGATGTAAAGCATAAAATGCTGAGCCAACCATGAACACCCACCAACAACCTGACCACTGCAGGCAGCTTAGTTCACAGTATCCATTATGCAGGGGGTCAGTGGTGGCATGAAACAATACTGAAAGACGCCATTTGGAAGAAGCAGACACTACCAGGGCCATAAAGGGACTAGCTAAAACTGCATTTTTTGAACAGTAAGAACCACACTCACCTTTCTTTCTAGAAACTATGAGATGCATTTTACACATTTCTGGAAGGGGAGGCTGCCTTTATTTACAGTTTTTTTATTGGTGGGGGCAAGATCGTGCCTTATTTGACCTCCCTGGCATCTAGTGGAAGCACCAGATCATCACAGGCGTTACAGGCCAACAGAGGTATCACTGGAACGCCTTAATTTCTCAGGGTTTCAATCAACCACCCTTTTGGCGTAGTTCCCTGCGAGTTCAGAGAACGCTGTTTTTAGCCCCCCATGCACTCGCAGAGAAACAAAGGAGCCATTTCTTGAGTGCCGGCCCTGCACTTTATGTCATCACATTAGTTGCAGCACCATCACACCCCCCCTGGGCAGAAGTGGGAGAGTCTCCTGCTCTGGCCAATGGGCTGTTAATTAGGGGTTGAGGACCAGACGCCTTGATGTGACCTCCATGTCAACAGCACCCACCCGTGACCACACTTGACGGGGAGGCCATGTCAATAGCATCAAAGAGGTTACGTTTTCTAATGAGGTCCAGGGTCCACTAAAGAGGGGCGTGACCAGGGATCTGCAGAGATGGTCTAAGAGTTGGCTAAGCTGAGGGCCTAGTGATAGTTTCAGAGGTTTCAAGAGAGATCCGCAGAGCTCTGAGAACTGGGTGACGTGAACTGAGCTCAATTAGTTGTAGGGTCTTTAAGGGCCAGGTGAGGGACTTCGAGATTTAAAAAGGATGTGAAGGGTTTTGAGGACCAGCAAGAGGCTCTGAGAGCTAGCTAGTGAGGTACAGTGTGGCTTTAAGAGCCAGTAGCGAAGGTAATGTGGGTTGCCATGGTGATAGTCTGTGAGGCTGGATGACAGACTATGAGTCCAGCAAAGGGTTGACAATGGTTAACTGAAAGTTGGCTATGGGTGTCTGGTGCAAGGTGGTGTGCTACAAGCGGGGAAGTGATGCTATAGGTGCTGGCAGATTGTCATCTCTAATAGAAACACTCCCTTTTCTTGAACACACATTCACTGACACATACCATCCATTCAGTATGGCTTCTAACAGAAGGATTAAACCTTTCTTGCCAAGTAAACTGTAAATACTATCACTAAATCCCGTTTTATGAAAAAAGGCGAATTTATTACACATTCATTTATATTTAAAATTGTAATATAACATATACAACAAGCATTGGCATAGCCAATAGGTCTCGCCTTTGGGACCTTATAAGTGTTGAGCCAGAGCTATTGACTTTCCCAATGCCTTTAAGCTATGTTGAAAAGTTATAATAAAGTGTTATAAGCATTTTTGTTATCTTATATAAAACCAAGAATACATTATGTACAACTGAACAATGCTATCAAAAAAGAATTAACATAAAAAATGCCTTCTAGTTTTTTTGCCCTTGGAATGCTGGCAACTTCTTCCTGCCTGTACTAATGCTTGTTTGTTATAGTTTTTTTTTTGTTAATGGGGGAAATAAACAACGGGAGGGTGGAAGTTGGGAAAGGTGAAAGTGGAGAGAGAAGGCTGAAAGGGATGAGAGGGGCTAAGAAGACACGGGGAGGTGAGGATTAAACATATTATAAGGTAGAGTGTAGAATACAGAGAAAGGGGTGAGTGTGAGGGAAAGTAAAATGAAGATAAAGGCGAGGAGACAAGGAGAAAGGGGTGGACGATAAAGGTGAAAAGAAGAGAAAGCAGAAAGTGAAAGACGTGAATTGAGAGAAGTAGAGGAAGGGGAGAGGCGAGGCAAAGTTACGGGAAGAGAAAGAACAGAATACTGAGCAAAAGATAGTCTGAAAGAGGAAGGGCATCGGAAGAGAACGCGGAGAGACGGTTAGACAGCAAAAGAGAAATGAAGGGAACAGCGAGGAATTGAAAAATGGTGAATAATATACCCAGATTATTAAAAGGGTATAGACAGAACACACCCACAGAGTCGGCGGGAAAGCGAGCGAGAAAGTGGTGTTGGGGCGAGGGAGACCGCGAACAACAAAGGAGCACCAAGGAGGGGGTTGAAGTGAAGGTGAGGAGAAACGGGGGATTCACGTTTGCGAGCGCTAGGCTCGACCTAAAAATGAATCCGAGTGGCTCGCAGTGAGTTCGCCGGAGTAAGACAGCACCTGCCAGGGCGAGAGAGGATGGCAAAGCGGGTAGGGTGTTTGCAAACATCCGCCACCGGTTGCGTTCACGAAGTGTTATTCCAGATTTTTGCTTGTAACTTTCGATACTGTTTATTTATACCCTGGTTCTGGTTGAAATGTAGATTGGGAATCCCGACTGGAAACCTTCCGAAGATAGCCATCAACTCACGCAACCCGTCCATTCACCATCCATCAACCCATTCATTCATTTATACACCTCACTCACTAGTTTTAGCATTTTTATCTGGATGGTTGGGACATTACAATTATTGTTTACTTTATAGTTTTACTTAGATTGAGAAGTTTGCCAGAGCTACATAGCGCCTATAACCGCGTAACAGCACCAATGCATTTAGCGCTACTTAAAAAAGTACACAGGCGAACAATTACTTATAAAAACAATTGACACGTTCAGTTAGAAGACAGTAGTAAGCCCATCTCCGCTGCAATTCGAAATATAAATAAACCGGGTAAGACTGGGGTGACCTGTTGTCCGAATATTTCTCACATTCACGAGCAATTTTCTAAACCAATTTAACGCTGCCACATCTAATTCATTGTTTTTGATACACAGGGAGGAGTGGGCACAGAAGGGTTTAAGGTAACAACATGCGTGCGGGAAGTTAGTTTAGCTCCCGGGGAACTTTGTTAGAACTTTCGAGCAGCGAAAAGTTGCAATTTAATATTCCGCGTGCATCTCAAACAGGATAAAAGTCTCCCTAAAATAAACACCTTAAAATATATTAATCGTGTACACACAGGTGGTCAGATGGAGCACGTGACTGACATTGTTTACCAACAGCTCTTACCCGCGGGTGATAGATATATGTTTCGCAGTTCGTCTTTATTTCTGGCTTTATGTACGCTTCACTTTTTGCTTATATCATTGTATCATATATACATTTATAGACAACAAAGGGGCACCAAGGAGGGGGTTGAAGTGAAGGTGAGGAGAAATGGGGGATTCGCGTTTGCGGGGTGCACAGCAACACACGGTAATCTCTGTCTGCAGGACACGGAGCTCTCTGTGAGGGCTGCGTAAGTTGACCAGCTGAAGCAGCCCACGTCGTGCCTGCACGTCGTAGAGAAACTCATTAAATAAAAGAGTAAGCGTGCTCACAGACTTAACAAGCACAAAACAAGCGCGGCCGCGAAAGTGAAAGCGACCGCGCTATGTTAAATTAATAACCTGATCCACGACCAGCTGCCAGCCTGCGCGCCGCTGCTTGCTCCCGAGACCCAAAGGCCATGGGAGTGAACGTTTAGAGGAAAGGCGGGACATGCACCCGTCTTTGGCCATTTGCGTGCTTTCATTATTGAAAGCCACACGCAAAGGCCAATGGAATGTGTGGGAGGAGTCCGACCCACACGGAGAAGTCTCTGGGAAGTCTGGAGTGATTCCAAGAGGCCCTCTCCTAGAGCAACGCATGCGCGCTGCGCTAGGCTCGACCTAAAAATGAATTATGCTGAATTAAAAAAAATATATATTATATACGTTTTAAACTTTAGTTATAGTCTCATTTGTATGAGATTTGCCACTGAATTTTTGAGTCTTTTTAATGTTGGTTTTAATTATCTGTGAATGTCTAATATTGCTGCTTAGAATTACCAGAAAAAGTTACTCAGATTGAAATGAAATTGATGTATTCTCATATTTAGATACTCATTAGGGATTTTAATACATATATAATAATATATATTTATATTTTTGTAATTCAACATAATTCATTATTGTATATGTTATATTATAATTTTAAATATAAATGAATGTGTAATAAATTCGACTTTTCTGCATAAAACTGGATTTAGTGATAGTATTTACAGTTTAATTGGCAAGAAAGGTTTAATCCTCCTATTAGAAGCCATATTGAATGGATGGTATGTGTCAGTGAATGTGTGTTCAAGAAAAGGGAGTTTTTCGATTAGTGAATTCACTTTGAGACCCTGTCCCTTTCTTGATTAACATGGTACCTCTCCCATTTTTGTGGAGATTCTCATCTCTATCAACGTATCCTCATTTGGATGGTGTCAATCCCTTTTCTAGGAAATGCATCCTCCTGAAAAGCAATATGCCATGATAGACTTTTATGTCAGACCCAGAGTGGTTGCAGATCTGAGCTCTTTCCTGAAGGTGCTTTATTCTCTGTGGACTGTCCACTTTGAAATGTCCATGTTTCTTCCTTGGTTTATGTGGAATCAGTGCTTAGTTTGTAATAGAGTGCCAGTGCCTGAAGCTATGCTCCGAAGCCCACTGCTTGTGCAATTGAACATCAGCGCGCCAAATACCAAGGCTGGTAGTCTTAAATCCACCTCATGCCTCCTGCATGCTTTCTCCCATTGTGACGGGTTTTCCGTCTTTCTCTTCCTCCATCTTTGAGATTTGTGTCATTTTGCCTCTTATGCTTTCAGTAAATATCTGATGGGAAAAATAAGTGCTGGCGGCCCCGTTGCCAACCAACAGCTCAAATTAAGTACCATGTGGAGTGCATAAAGAACTGGGAAAGTACCTTTGGTCTATTGGTAGTGTGTGTATAGACTCAGCCGTGAAATGGTTGTGTAGAAAATGTATCACTAAATAGATGTCTGGGGTAAGTTAAGGCTGTTCTATGTTTCAGATTAGGTCCCGGTTGTGGTGTGCAAAACCCCCTCTCTTCTGAGGTGACAAAATAAAAGATATGCAGGAGGAGGGTCGCTATGCTCAGTCTTAGTGAGGTGACTATCTGCCCAGGATTCTACTCCATGGGGAGCATACTCAATGGTAACTGGCAGAGGTGAGTGTCACACTCCCAGATCCAGGTGAACCTTAAGCACGTTGTTTACCAAATCCCCAATTCCATTGGGGCACCATGGTGTTATGGTGTGCAAACTCACTCAGAGAGGGGCTTCTGAGGGTGTTGGTAGGTTTGCTAATGAGTATACCTTAGTCTACAAAGCAAGGGAGACTCGGTTGGTCCAGGGCTGTTATCTAGAGAAAGAAAGATGCTGTCTGCACTTTCTCGCAGTATCAGGCCTTGGCTGTCTTGGATCCCACATGTGCTCTGCGAGGTAAGGCTGTCTGTGTTAGGGGTTAACTAATGCTTTACTGTCTACTCCTGTGTAGGTTTACCTCATTTATTATTCACCAATGCAAGTCTTTTACTTCTGCTGGAATTTGAAATATAAATTATACTCTTCCAGTGACTCTTTGTCTGTGTTTCTTCTTCATGGATCAATTTATGCTTCCTGATCCCGTCTAAGGTAAACCCTCTTGGAGTTGAGGTATCCAAGAACCCCAAGGAAGGGTTGTGCAGTTCAGACGTCCATGGCGGGGTGAGTGTGCATCACAGACCTTAAAGAAGGGGCACCTTCTTTGTAAACCTGCATTACACTCCTAAAAGGAATTAACCTTTAATGGGATCAGAGCGGCAGCAAGTTGCGGGTTGACTTAAGGCTGTTTGGAGATCTAGGACACAGCTTAGGATCCCTGAGGACTATCTAATAGTTGTCTGAGGGCCGGTTTGTAACCTTTCATAGTTGGCTGAGGCTCTAGGAGGACCAGTTTAGGGTCTGTGAGATATGACAGAAGGTCCAGCTAAAGCCACCACCTCTGAGAGCCATCTAGACCACCAGGAGAGGATGACTGAATTCATACTAAGTGATTCCACTGTGATTCCTGGAGCTAGGGGCAATATATGGGGGAAGTTAGATGGCGTAGGAGATGGGTTCTGAAAAAGGCTAGAGGATGTTTGAAGAAAACAGGGGCACTCTGATTATTTTATTGGCAGCAGAGGGGCACATTTATGTGAGCACAAGGAACATTAGTATTTTCAGTGCAGAGGGTTGAAAGTCCAAAGAGTGTACGTACCTTGGGGCCATGGGCTGGTCTTTATAGACTAGAGAATGTAGGGCAATTTTTTCAATAAGTATTGCCCCTGGAACTCCAGGAAGTAACTACTACTGCAAGCTCACATAATATCAAGAACCAACTCTTTGTACTTTGACTCTCCAGGGGGTAGTGAGGCTGAAAAGTCAAGGCATACTCCTGAAAGGAGGTGAGGTGCAGAGACTCAGAAAGAGTTAACACGTGGCTGGCGCACAACTGTGAAATTTTAAGGCAGTTTTGTGCTTCATAAAATGTATGAGTTGTATTTACTAAGTATGGTTCAGTAATCATTATTATTTCTAAAAGCGCACTACTGCCTATAAGGCATCCTGAAGCTAAGACATCATGAAAAGGTCAGTCAATCTATACCCACTATATCTAGTAAACAACCAAGTTTTAAGAGCTTGAACTGCCCTACATCAGATGATTCCCGTAAGGTATTTCATATGTGTGCTGCCTGACCCCGAAAATGCTCTGCCTGCAAACCAGAGTCTACATTTTTTCTAAAAGCCCGGCATCTGTTGATATTGATGACCTGGTTTGTAGTTCTTAAGCTTATTTCTTAGAAAGACAAGGTCCAATATGTGTGCAGCCTTGTACACAATACACAATGATTTAAGTACAATCCTCTTTCCAACTGTTAACTAATGCAGCTTGTTTAATGCGCAGGAAATGGAAGGTCTTCTTGAAAGATCTAATGATAACCGAGCTGCTGCATTTTGGATACGCACCAGTCATTTAATCAACTTCTCAGATGCACCCAGTAAAAGTGCATCACTGTAGTCTAAACGACTAAGGATGGTAGTCAACAATCAGGACTCTATGTTCCGCAGGTAAAAAAGGTAATAGTTTCCTTAATGTTTTTTATAAGAGAAAATTACACAGAGGATCGCTTATTGACATGAGAAGTTAATGACAAATCTATGTCAAAGAAAACTCTAAGATTCCGGACTTTGGAAGAAGCTACCTGAGGAACATTTGTTTGTGGAGGCCAGAACTTGTCTTTTAGTGGTTGTAGTATCTTTTTTGCTGAGTAGCAGAGTACCTCAGCTTCATCTTCATTGAATTTAAGAAAATTCTATGTTAGCCACTTGGTGACATCCCCCATTCACTTATGGAAACTGTCGTAAGGGGAGGAGACCCTTGGATCAGCAGATATTATAAGCTGGGTATCATCAGCATAATTCATAAAGACGGTCCCTCTGTGACGGAGCAGCTTTCCCAAAGGCCTTAAATATACATTAGATAAGGTTGGACTTAATTGGGGTACACCCAGTGCCACTTCTTTGGGTTCTGATTGGTAAGGTGAAAGGTGGTCTACTTGGGTTCTATCTTTTAAATATGATATGCACCATTCGAGTGCCATGTCCTTTGTCCCTCTTTCAGATAGTCTCTCTGCTAGAATCGTATGACAATGATATCAAAGGCAGCCGTCAGGTCTAATAGTCCCAAGGCAACCATGTTGTCCTTGTCAACTGCCATTCTAAGATCATCCAGAACAGATACCAGTGCGGTTTCTGTTCCATGCACGGGACGGAAGCCCGACTGTGCAGGATGTCATTGCTTTCCAAGTAATTTTCTAGAATAAAATTAACATGTTTTTCTACAATTTTCACTGGGAATGGGAGGAACAAGATTGGTGGATTGTTACTAAGAATATTTGGGTCAGTGGTTTGTTTTTTAAAGGGGGTTTTACGCATGCTTTTTACCAATCATGAGGAACTACTCCCTGGCTCAAAGATGAATTACAAATGGATGATGTATCAACCAATGAGAGCCAACCTTTAGACATCATCAAGTCATAAGGTGAACCAGATTTGATAGAATGTATTAGATCCTTAAATTGAGTGTCAGAAATCTGCTGAAATTAACGTATTCTGATTATTCTATCTTTGTCTTTCGCGCTCCCCCAGAGCCATTGTTGTCTTGCTCAATGTTGACCAACTGATCACTAATCAGGCAAGAGAATGCCTCCAACTTCCTTTCTGAACTTGAAAACGACTCATGGTGTCTGCAATTTTGTTCTCGAAGAATAATACTAGATCATCGTAGAGTTTATGTGTATCAGTACTTGAGGGAGTGACACTAGATGGGGTTATTAGAGCATGTCTAATGTCAAAAACGTTTTTTGAAGTGTTAGAAGTGGGGAGGATCTCATTGGAAAAGTAGCTGGCTTTTGCTGCTATAACAAGCTTCCTATATTCTCTCTGCGTTTTATTAAGTTCCTTTTCAGCCTGAGGCTCATAATTAGATCTCCAGGATTTTTCTACTTTGTTTACATTCTGTCTTATCTATTCTTAGCTCCTCACTATACTAAGGTGCAGCTGGCCTACTGCGCATACGAGTTGACTTCATTTGTATCATCTTGTCTAGTACCTTGGTTGTCTGGGTATTGTAGGGTTCCACCATCATGTTGATCGACATATGGGTTGTTAATTGAGGGGGGAAGGGAGGGATGTTTTAACTGGCTATCAACCTACTTTATATTCATTCTTTCCCAAGTGCGCTTCCTAATAGCCAGTTGTGCCCCTGCTATTTTCTGTCCTGTATAGGTCCCCCCTTCGATACTGAAAAGGATTTTTAAACAATGGTCAGTTTATGGTTGCAGCATGATCTCACCTTTCATGACGAGGCCTTGTGGTCCAAAGATCAGGTCTAGTGTATGGCCAGGTGAATGTGTTGGGTTATTAATATATTTCATTAGATCTATTGCATCCAATGAGTGAGCAAAGTCTCTCGCCTGTGACTTGTTGGCTGAGTCGATCCATAGATCAAAGTCACCTAAGACCAACAGTTTAGCATGGGAGAGATATATAGGTTCCAGAAAGTCTCCTACAAAGCAACTCAGTGACCCTGACGGCCTATAGCAAATAAAGCTCATTAGAGAGGAGATACCCAAGAAATGAGGAGCCAAAAATTTCAGCTTTAGTAAAGTCCTGTAGATTTATCTTACTTAAGCCCAGATTTTCTCTAAAGAGGATTGCTAACCCCCCACCCCGGCGACCCTCCGAATGCGGGAGATGTATATTGGACATGCGTGTCCGAAGTCAAAATTAGAGTCCTATGTCACCCAGGATACTGTTATAAAAAAAGAGATCTGAGATATCCCTCAGAACTTCATCCATTTCAAATGCATGCTTGGGTAGTGAACATGCGTTTGTTAGAGTGCACCGTAGTAAATTGTAATATGCATAGCCTTGTAATACATTGGCCAAGAGGGTGCAGAGGAGAATATATACAATAGCAACATCTGCAGTGAAACTAAATCAGGTGTTAACACAATCGACCTAGGTACGTCGTAATGTATGCATAAGTGTGTCCAAGAGTTCTGCTGGTGTCTGATAAAGTCTTACTCTGTCATGCTGGGTGCACATCTGCACGTTGCAGTCTTTGAATCGTTGCCCTTCTCCGCTTCAGGGAAGGGGTTGGACATCCAGATCTGGATGATGTGCAGGGAGTGTTTGAGGATGTCTGAAGCAGAAGAGACTTTTAATTAAAGCTGTGTATCTATAATGGTGAATCTTGATGCGGTCTGTGAGTATAGTACCTGGCAGCTTCATGAAGAGGTTGAAGGTGATAGAGCACAGTATGGAACCCAGGGGAACTCTACAGAAGACAGTGTTTTTTGGGGGATCTGGAGGTGCCCATATGAACAAACAAGTGTTGATTGCAAAGGTAGGAGGAGAACCAGTGAAAAACATTACTGGTGAATCCCATTCGAGACTCCAGGGTGCATATGAGGGTAGAGTATTCAGCTGTGTAGAAGGCAGCTGAAAGATACTGTAATAACAGGAGGCAGGGGTCATCTTCATCTGTGGTTAGGAACGCATGGTCTACAATGTGTTAGGGAGCTGTCTCCATGCTGTAGCATGATCAGATGCCAGACTGGAAGTCATGCAGAAGATGCTTAGCTTTCACATGGTCTTGGAGTTGAATATAGACTGCTTTTTCAAAGATCTTACCATTGAATGGTAGGTGACTGATGGGCCCATTGTTGGCAAGGTCATAAGAGTCTAGTGTAGGTTTCTTTACGAGTGGAAGGATTTAGCCTAACTAGGAGGTTCTGGAGAGATGCCCTGAATGAGGAAGGTATCGACAATGGTGAATTGGGATCAGTGAGCATCCACAGAGAGGTTTAATGAAGGACGATTGTAAGACATCATCTTCATAAGAAATGGCTTTCAGGGAGTTGAGTATGTCAGCGAGATCTACAAGAGATAGGGCTATGAAGGGTGATCATTGCAGGATTCTACGAGAAACGGTGGGCAAAAACAATTAAACAGGCTTATACATAGATAATTTCATTATATTTCCTGTTAATATAATTACTTTTCTGTAAGTCATGTTATTTAAAGAATATGTACAAGATATTGTGCATATTTTTAGGGGGGTATTGACTCAGCATTTGTTAATAGCCACTAGGAAATACAAGGAAGAACAGCTCTGCAGAATAGTTGCAAGAAAAAAGGAGCACAACCAATTTGCAGAAAAATCTTCGATGTAGATAAGAAATTGTGAATCAAAAAAGATGGGAGAATAGTAAAGTGCAGCATTTTTAGTATATGGAGACATGAAGTGTGCTGTTAGCATGGAAGGACAGGGCAGATATGGCAAGGTGTTTTATCTCTCAGTTATGGATCCTGAGGCGAATGTGAAAACTCAGGACAGCGACAAGTTTGGGGTAGTCTTTCCTCAGCATTTTCAGCATGTGTAGAAAGAGTCAATATATTAAGATCTAGGTAATGCTACAAATTTGCTGAATAGTGTAGACCTGGGCTATGTGTTGTACGAGTAGCAGAGAGACTTAGACTGCACCTTATTTGAGGAAGGGGTTGGGAACAACGCAACGAAATTAAAGATAGGTGAAGCTGCTGGACCAGATACCCCAGCTGAGATTCAAAAAATAATTATAGACCAGGATATACTGGTTATGACAAAAGTGTTTAATCATATCCTGCCTGGACTTGTGGTTCTGACTACCTGGTCTCAAGCAATTAGAACAGTAATTTTGAAGGCAGAAAAAGATCACATAGATGTGAGAGCTACTGACCTGTATGACCAGTGTTTCACTGGTGTAATAGCAAACAGACTATACAAATATACGGGGTTTCTAAACCATGAGGACCACAAAGGGTTTTCCAATAAAAAGACTTAGGAACTTTACTCTTAGATCAGTGGTTCTTAATCTTTTGACATCTGTGGACCCCAACTTAATCTTTACTGCAACAAGGGGACCACCAGTGAATCATTATTGGAACCCGGTGGTACCCACTGAGTCATTACTGGAAGCTGTGGCCCCAGCATAAGAATTTGAGATTTGAACCGCAAACCAATACACAAAAAAATACAGAAACAAGCGTTCATCAAACAAATACGCAAATGATGAAATATTTTAATTTAATTCACAAATATTAAAAAAACTAAAATTTGAACCGGATGGTTGGAGCTTGTCTAAATTCAATTGAGGCCACTCATCGTGCACACTTTAATCTGTTTGATGCACTTGCTCCGCTCCCACAAATCAATCTGAGGATACTAATTTCATTTTTAGCCACCAATTTCGAATTCCTTCACATTTACTGAACATTTTGCTTTATTTATATACACTTTATTGATCTGCTAATAGTATTTAATTTTCTACGCAGTCACGGTCGCCTGAGTAGGCTTGTGGACCCCCATGGGTTTCTGGACCACAGGTTAAGAACCACTGTCTTATATTATTTGGCACTATAGACTAGGCACAGTTTTATTGATCAGAATTAGCTATGTATACCATAGATGTGGCTAGGGCAATTAACCCTGGTAATTGTCAGATTTTGTGAACCAAACTTCACCACTTAGGCATTGGGAAAAATATAAATGTGGGAATTCAGGCATTTAAGAGATTCCCAATGTGCTAGTATAACAGGCTTTTGTCAAATTAAGTCTTATAGTTTGAAACCCTGTTTAACTTCAGACCCCGTTCGATCATCATGAAACCTGGCATATCGTAACATAGCTGAGTGAGCTAATTGTGTCCCAGATTTTGTTGTGGTTCATCAAACTGTACCAAAAATTAGTAGCAAAGCAAAAGGACAGTTTCAGTAATATGTACCATGAACTGTGAAATATGGAAAACCTTACAGATTTTAACATCCTATTGCCAGCCCCCAACCCGCTCTGCAGAGCTTTACCATTGTCAGAGCTACTACGATTATGCACATTGAGGACCAAATTATGTAACAAAAATGGCAAATTTTGCAGCACAGTCTGTGGCAAGATCACTTTTATCCTAGAAGTAACTTTTTTGTGAAATGTAAAAAATATGTGACAAATTCAGTAAACATAATCATGCAGCAAATCTTGAAGCTTCAGAATCACATGAATCCACTGGCCCTCATCACTGTCTTATCAAAAATGTATTCATGAAAGGTAAACAAATCCTAAACATTCTAATTCAAATTAGTGTCCATTGCTAGCTGCATCTTGAAACATGTAATATAAACATGTAATCTAAAAAATATTTTAAAAAACACATAATGGATAACATGCAATATGATACTACAGTGAAATCTCAGGGTTCTGCTTACATTAAACTTATCACCTGACCTTCAGCCTTGTATTTTATGATGCCACTATAACCCCTCATCGACAATATTGGAACAAATTAAAGAGCCTAAGAATTTCATCTGTAACCACGGAAGAGAAACATCTGTCAACAAATAAGAACATAAAAAGATGCAGAGATCCAATTACTATGTAAATATTTTAATTGGTTAAGTAAACAACTTTGCAAAGCAATAGTTTAAGCACCATTCTCGGCAATTTGTATTTGGTTATTAAAGATAACATTCATGATTGTGTACTTTAAGATCGATTTATAAAAAATAGTTTTTTATTTTTACAAATTATAATCACATTCTTCCCCTTCAACACATCTGCCAGGGTCTTCCTGTACATAAGTAAACAAAGTGCATTTCCTGTGTTTCTCTTTCAAACAACAGGATATGTTCCCTTGCCAACAAAGCATAGTAGAGCATCAAATTAGAGAAGGTTCTTTCTTGAGGGCTTTAACTGGACCCCCCCTCATATACACAAAAACTTAGAGGTGTTGTCATTCTCAAACTGACCACTGAATAGTTCAAGTAAGGCATTTCTGGAAAGTGTCACTGTGCATGGGGAGAGCATTCTAGTTTATTTATGACTGTTGGTGTCCTCCGTTCCCGAGACAGACTGTCTTCTTTAGATATTTAAACATCTATGTATATCTTGATCTCAAATGACCCATCTTCGAGCATATTAGTGGCGAGCTTGGTATAGGAAATATAACATTTACTTGCTTTTCCATACGAAAGTGTCAATTTAGTAAGGGCAAAGAGGTGATGATTATATTTTATCTAACTTTACTGACTTATAAGCAGCCTTCACAATATAAAAAAAGAATTAATTAACCATGGGGCTTAAGAATTAAAGTACAAATCACACAGTAACCAATCAGAGTACAGCTATATAATATTGCTTCTCCAAGACAACATCTCAGCCCCTTTCTTTGGGGCTGCGTGTCTGTGACAGTCCTCTGAATTCCTCTTTTCTATTCTGCTTTTGGGCATTCTACCTTCTAAATCAAAAGCATAACTAATTTGGCACACAACTCCTTCCTGTAAAGATCTTAATTTGCAACAAAACCATCAACATATCATTGATGCACCACAAGTTAAGAATAGGGTGTCTCTGAGTGTATTGATAAATTAATCACTTTCAACAAATTGCACAATACTACTGAATGTTCTTCTTTCACAGAGTTAGCCAAATGTTGGTAACCTGCAAAATTTGTGTCCTGTAAAACTGTACAGGATTTGATGGATTTCCTTTGGAGTCCTGGTCGCCTCTGTCACTTGTTGCCTTCCATTCCCAGGAGTAGATATATATCTGGGGAAAGAGCCAGCCACCCACAAACAGAGAGTCACACACTGTAGAAATGGGAAAGTCAGGCAGGAGGCAACTGAGGAGGAGGAACCAGAAGAGTGGGGCCTTCAAGAAGTGGGTGCCTGTAACAACTCAAAAAGCACAATGTCAAGAGCTTAGCAGTGTGTATCTGATCGGCGTGAACCCAGAAGCCAGGTCATTGCCTATAACAAGTCTGGTGGGGGAGCAGGAAAGGG
Organism: Calotriton arnoldi; assembly: GCA_963921515.1. Taxonomy (NCBI): domain Eukaryota; kingdom Metazoa; phylum Chordata; class Amphibia; order Caudata; family Salamandridae; genus Calotriton; species Calotriton arnoldi. The sequence goes on from CAWUFW010006066.1 coordinate 935,145, forward strand.
CTGAGATTTGCAATAATCTCTCCTTCGCATCTTTTGTCCTTCTGAAACAATTAATAATATCACTGGTGAACCCATACTAGCCCTCAAGGAATAATGACCAAATAACATAATGATGACGACGGGTTTCTCCTTATTAAGCCCCGGCGTTAATGTACTCTATACTTTGTTTGTCTTGTTTTGTTTCTCTTCAAGGAATTTCTGTTAACCTCTAAGCTACCTTATCATTAAACCAACCATGAGGAGGACAACCGTGGGACAAGTACACATCCTTTTTGCCAAGGACTCAGTTTGTTTTGTTTTCACCCTTGTCTACACTCAGATCAACTGCTCACCTTATCTTCTGCATAGTTACCTACTGAATCGTCAAAAATGGGATAAAAGCAAAACAGATATCCCTTCCAATCCTGAAGGAAGGCATCTTGTTACCTGAGCCTCCGGTTCTGGCCTTGAACTGAAGAAGAAAGGAAGTTGGTTGTTCAACCAAGAGTTTAGTTATTCAATTTTCTGTGAACCCCAAATTTCCAACACTTTCTGATGCTTTCAAATGCTGTAATCCTCTAGAAAAGGAGAGTCCCAATCTGGCTGAGCCCGACAGATATTCTTCAGTCACTCACAATTTGTTCTCTGGGTAAAAATATCAGAACGTTTTTGTCTGCTTCTCCAATATCTTAGCTTTCGTAACCTAGTCAGTTTATCTACTCAACTATACAGATAATGTTCCATCTTCAACAGAGTGCAAGATTCCGGCCAGTTTTACATTGGGCATTTCACTGCAAACAAACCAAACTCGTCATCTTACCATTTTCCTCAGGTCACTACACTGGATCTGCATAACCTGCTGCCATATGATGATATTTTTACATCTTGGGAGGACCTAAATATGGCCATGCAATTCCATGTATCCTACACACTAATCATCACTGGTTTGGCCACTTTGCACAATTCCATCATGTATACCTAAGAGAGACTCTTGCAAAGGTCTAATATTGTCAGTTGTTACGATTGTTAATTATTGCAAAACCCTTCTCAATTCTCTCTTGATAATTTCTATTTAACCTAAGGAGAAGTTAGAGGGTTGTTTCCCGAGCAGCTCTTATACCTATGTATTCAAAAAGGTCTGGTAATGTAATAAAAAGATAATCTGTCTGGGCTGGTTAGTTTGTATCGGTGTTCAGAAAAACTGCCTTAAAGGCCTGTACAGGCTGGAAAATGCAAAGATCAAGAATGAGGCTTCCCGTAGCGAAACCAGGCCAGCCGGTCTGGATTGCAGATGGGGATGCTACAACTGGCTCCCGATGCTACACGAACTGATACGAACTACACCTAATTAATATGTCTTTGAGCAAGGGGATGTTCAAAGTGTTTCCCGGACTTCGCTCTCCCCCACACGCAAGTACTGTTTAGGGGACTAAAGCACTCTGCACTGTTGGGGTGGCGGGTATTTGGGAATCCGTCTAGCAGGGGAGCAGGGAGGGGGGTGGAGGGAGGGGTACAGTTCATGTTTAAGTTTGTTAATTTCAAGTTAATAACACAAGAACATTTAAAGCTGATACAGTTTGTTGCAGGGTTGGTGCTGGAGGGAGTTGGTACACCACTAGCAATGTTCCAATGTCGAACACGCACTTTCGACCCCAAGGGAACTTAATATCTGACCGTACACATGCGCAGCCGGAGAGTACACACACACTCAGCTCCCCCCTTTCCGTAATATCCTGGAACGTAAATGGCCTGTGCAACAAAATTAAGAGGGGACTGGTATTACAACATCTTAAGAGACACGCTCCATCAGTGGCCCTTCTACAAGAATCACATCTGGTGGGTACGGCCACTAAAGCACTGGATAGATGGGGCTACACAATGGCGGCACACTCTGAATTTACATCTGGCTCCAGGGGAGTGGGAATCTTGATCCGGAAGAGCTGCCCACTGGTGACAACTGGGACATGGACGGACGATCAGGGGCGTTTCGCGGCACTTTCCTGTCAATGGGAGGGGCGTGCATACAACTTTGTCTCCGTGTATATTCCTCCGGCGTTACACAATATCGCCCTCCCGTCCCTTGGTAAATTCCTGCTTGCACTACCCCCCGGGGACCTAATCGTAGGGGCGACTTTAATGCCACATTAGATGCCACATGGGACAGACACCCGCCGAGAGACCAGGGGACAACTTCGTCACATCTTCGGGAATTCCTGGACGTACTCGGGCTGGTAGACATTTGGCGCACGCGTTATCCCGAAGAACGTCAATACACTTACCACTCGGGTGCACACAATAGCCTATCGCGGATAGATTATATTCTCGCTTCATCAGCAGGTATAGAAAGGATACTGGAGATCAAACACCTACCCAGAGGTATATCGGACCATTCCCCTGTGTTAATGACATGCACATCCCACCTCACGGGGAAGAGACGCACATATCCTATATATCCCGGGCACCTTAAGGACCCAACCATATGGAAGGCCTTACACTAAACTTCGGGGCACTATTTCCAAGAAAATGTACAGTCAGTGACCTCTCCCATCATCCTATGGGAGGCATATAAAACGGTCCTACGCGGACAGGCTATCTCCCTGATCACGACCCATAAACGGGACAAGGCACAGCAGGTGTGGGAGCTTGAACAGGCGGTTAGTCGGGCAGAGAGCGCGCATGCAACGGAACCCAACGATAACACGACCCACACACTAAGCCTTGCAAAACAAGCATTTAGAGACCACGTATGGGAGGAAGCTAAGGCAAGGGTCACGAAAACACAGCACACCATCTATGAAGTGGGAGATAAGGCCGGCAAACTCCTGGCCTGGTTAGATAAAAAGGAACGGGCCGATCGCTGGGTAGCCAAACTCCACTTGACCACTGGGGAGACAGTAACGGATCCACACGCCATAGTCACAGCATTCGCACACCACTACGAAACAATATACACCCCCATTGCAACGACATCCGTGGAGGAGAATTTGGCCTTCATTAAGGAGATTCGGCTGACGCCACAGGCGTTAGAGGCAGATCTCACGGCCGATGAAATCACTGCAGCCATCAGAGAGCTCCAACCGGGGAAAGCACTAGGTCCCAACGGTATTCCCGTGGAGCTTTACAAAAAAGATGCGGACACGCTGGTGCCGCATCTGCTGAGAATGTACGAGGCCAGTCTCAAGATGGGAACACTCCCTAGAGACCAACGGGTTGCAACACTTATAGCGATCCCAAAACCAGGTAAACCCCCACAGGAGTGCACCTCCTACCGCCCAATTTCGCTCCTCAACGCGGAAGCGAAAATACTTGCGAAAACACTGGCGGCCAGACTCCAGCCCCATCTCACAACCCTAATACACCCCGACCAATCCAGCTTTATGCCGGGTCGGAACACGGCGATGAACCTCAGGAGACTTCATGGTGTGCTGGCTCGCATACCCACTAGCCAAGAAGAGGCGGTTATTCTCTCGCTAGACGCCAGTATGGCCTTCGATCGAGTGGAGTGGCCCTTTCTATTGCGGTGATGCAGCATTTTGGTTTCGGGCCCAAATTTTGTTCCTGGATTCAACTACTGTACGCACAACCACTGGCGCATGTAGTGGTCAACAGTCGGATCTCAGAGGACTTTCCCCTGGGGCGAGGGACCAGGCAGGGTTGTCCTCTGTCCCCCCTCCTGTTTGCTTTAGTGCTCGAGCCCTTGGCGGCGTGGATTCGGTGGGATCCTGTAATACGTGGATTGAGGTGGGCGGAGGGTTGGGAGAACCGCATCTCCCTTGACGCGGACGACATCTTGCTATATATGGCGGACCCTAGACGGTCACTCTCTCGCTTGCTTGACATCTGTGAGTCCTACGGTAGAGTTTCAGGCTACACCATTAACTGGGCAAAATCGGTTTTATATATACTTAAGGGCCCCCCCTCCACGCCTATCCCAGGGTGTTGAGATCCAGATCGCAGAAGATGGGTTCAAATACCTAGGCATACACGTCACGCCGCACCCCACACAATTTGTTGAGCGTAATCTATTGCCCCCCTGAAAAGACTCCGTAGTGATGTGAAATACTGGCAATCCCTGCCATTGACACTATTGGGCAGAGCGGCATTGTTCAAAATGATGGCTCTCCCCAGGTTTTTATACGCTCTGCAAAATACACCTATCCCAGTCTCTCACTCCTACTTCAAGTCAATTGAGGCGGAGGTGGGCCACCTCCTGTGGGAAGGGAAGCCCCCCCCCGCATAGCAATGTGCAAGCTAATACGGGGTTGGTATGACGGCGGAATTGCCCTGCCCAACATTCCACTCTACTATTGGGCCTCCCAGCTCATAGTGGTTAATCAATGGCTCCATGCTCCACAGGATGAACCAGCATTACGCATGGATAGGCACTCTCTCGGCACGGACGGAATCCTGGGCGCACTATATAATAAATCCCGGAAACACGCACTGATGGGCCCCACAGCACACATCGTGCACATTTGGTTCATGGCACTTCGCGCGCTCGGTTGGGAGGGAGTGATAACACAACACACACCACTCTGGGACACCCCAAGGTTGGGCAAGCTGCGTACAAGTAAGGGTTTCTCTCGATGGGATCGGATAGGCATATCCACGGTTGGGGACCTGTGGAAGAAGGGGGGAGTGGTCACTTTTGCTCAGCTACAGGCAACGTACCAGATGGTAGGGACGGAGCAATTCCGATATATGCAAATTCAACACGCACTGATGAGGGCCATACCTCCGGGAACTGACCTCCCCGAGTCCTCGCCGCTCGAGGATCGATTATTGACGGACTGTCTAACCAAAAAAGCAATTTCTCTAACATACCGCAAATTGGTTAACCATCAGAAAGATCCCACACACAACCTTAGAAAAAAATGGCAGACTAAGATAGGAGAGATGGATGAGCAGGATTGGCAGGAGGCGCTTTCATCCCCGCGAGAGGTGGCGATCCCCTCCAGACTAAAACTCGCGCAACTCAAAATACTGCACAGAACATACTTCACCAGAACAACACGCCACAAAATAGGGAGGGCTTATACACCACTGTGTCTTCGGGGCTGCGGGTTGGCGGGCACCTTTTACCACACACTGTGGGACTGTCCCAACATCACACAATATTGCAAGGCGGTCATGGCCACGATCACTCAGGTATGTGGCTTCAGTGTCCCCCCCTGAACCAAGGAGGTGCCTTCTTAATGTGTGGGAACCAACAGACCTCAACCACGCAGAGCATGGCTGGGCAACCCTGGGTATCACACTGGCTAAGCGGAACATTGCTCAACACTGGGGAGCGCAGACGGTCCCCTCTCACCAGCAGTGGTGCCGCGACCTAGATAGTGCTATGGTAGCGGAAAAGGCAGTATTTATTAATAGAGGGTGTCCCCGAAAATGGATGCGAGTGTGGGGGAAATGGAACACATTTCCAGGGAACATATGCGCCCCTCCGCCTGAAGAATCTGATCCGGAAATGAGTGACTGACAAACGCTGACGATGTTCACCATGAGAGAATGTTTATGCACTGTAAAGGCGGGTCTTTTGGGAGTGGTGAAGAGGCGAAAGTATTTATACTCTGTGGCACTACCCTGTATACTACATGAACCAAGAAATAGATGTGATTGTATTCAGCTTTGTTTGATGCAAATAACAATAAAAAAAAATAAAAAAAGGAGGGTTCCCCAGTTGTGAACGAACTCACTTACACTCCTCACAAATTTAATCAGGAAGAAGGGATTAGTATAAACAGTGTACCCTGAAAAAACCTTTTGGATCCATGGAAATTCCCTTTAAAACCTTCTTGTCCTCCTCGCACCTTAGTGGGGAAGAAGAATCCAAAACACTTTTGGTCCAGCCTACTGACTCTCCTACTGATGTTTTGGTTCTCTCTGGGGTCCTTGCTAAGTGGTGCACCCTCCGCAATGCCCGGCTTCCTGAAAAAGAATCTGATTGAACATTCAATGACCTGCAGACTGTATCCAGATAGCATAGGTACTCACAAACGTACCCAGTTCCTTAATGAAGGGGTCCTAGGCAGGTTTGAGGTTTTCAAAGGTATCTGTATGCGGTATGCGCTTGATCTTGCTTTTGGCCCTATTAAGAGTGTCTCTAACAGTCTTCCTAGAATCTACAATGGTCCAGGGAATATTTTTACCACTTGCATTCATCTGGAGGGGTGGCAGCGTACAGAGGTTTCAGAGCTGCAGAGACCGCACACTGCAGTGACTTCCACAAGGTATGTGAATTGGTCTCCACAAGTCTACCACTTAATACACAGGTGATAAATTCCTCTTCAACCCATTACTCCAGTATGTAGTTGAGCTCACCTTTGGGAGACAGGCTTATGCTTCTTTACATGCACCATTCCTGTTTATATTTATCTCAATGTTTATATGTACTCTAAATGTATTTTTTGTTGTTTTTTTTGTTTACTCGTAGTACTTTGCTACATTAGTTTGATATTTGCTGTCTTTTCACTCAGCACACTGGACACGATGATCACCACCGGCAAGAAGAGATGGGAGTGAAATGGCTAGGGGTAAAATGCCCGGAGTGAAACAAGAGTTCCATCTAAAGGAGGGTGTCGGGCATGTCTTGGTCTTGCAGAGACATACAGAGAGGACTGATGAGCGGCAATTGAGTTTTCAGCGTCCTCCTCTCCATGCCATGCTGCTGCTGAAAGAGAACAAAAGATTCCAGAGCACTAGGCAATCAAAAACAGAGAGCCGAGCACACAGCCTGCAAAGGAGAGGAATGTAGTCTATGAAACTTCAGCTGTCTAGAATACTGTGAGGAAATTGAGTCTATTATATGGTCTGGTTGTGCAACCTCACCGCCTATTACACTTACCACCCCCTATCGGACCCTTAAGTCTTGACTGTCAAACCCTCAGCTCAACCCTGGTTAGCTGTGGCACTGAGCAGCAAGGCTTACATAGAGGTCCAAGTGTAAAGCATTTAAACAGCACCAAAACATTTGAAGTAGAAATCAACACAACGCTCAAGAAATCTGATACCAATTTATAAAAACGGACTGTATTTTTATATGAATTTAGACACCACAATGAAAAAGATCCACCATAGGGTTCCCGGAGTTATAGATTTTTAAAGTAATAATGAATAAAAGCACTTTCACTCAATCGTGAACAAGCCGTAGCAAATTCAACTTTTTTGACACTTAGAAACTTTTTCAAGGAAAACTTGGGTAAGTGTCAATGTGGTCGGGTAGAAGTACTTGGGGCGACCAACTCCAGCAGAGAGCTAGTCAGTGGAACCAGCAAGGTCCTCAGGAACAGTTACCTTCTCATCAGAAGCAGCTGTCAAGCAGCTCCAGGCACTTGATCTGCGTTGCAATAGATTCCTACGGAGTGGTTCTGATGCAAGGGATGAAGGATGCTGATGATGCTGTGTATGCAACGCAGTTGACGGGGGTCTTCCTGTAGGCACTCCTTGGTCCACGAAGATGGTGCAGGGGTCCTGGTTGCTGGGGCAATGTCCCACGAGGTCCTCTCCAGTCTGGCCAAAGTCCAGTGGCTACTGGCCTATCAGTCGCCCGGTATCGCGGTCACAGGCCAATCCTTCCCGAGTTGATAACTCACCTTTTGAGAGTCCCAGCAGCTCTCCGACAGCACTCCCAGGATCAGCGAACTCAGGTGCAACTAGTGTATCGGTATCTTGATCCCAGGTGCTGCATGGAGGTGGTAGTAGAGGCTTGAAGACTTTTGGCTATTAACTTGCAGCAGCAGGCTTCTCCAGCTGTTGTGTCCGTGTGCTGCGAACAGGAGGCCAGTCAGCTGGCCCTTGGAGTCGCTTGGCTTTGCTGGGCTCTGGAGATGACTTCTTGAGGAGGTCACGGCAGGCACAGTTCGTGTCTTTGCTAGCCACCAGGTGCAGCAGGCGCAGCGCTTGTCTGTGCAGCCTTTCTTTGCTGGCCCTTTGGTGCACCAGGGCAATCTTCCTTCAGCCCTTCCAGCTGGTAGAGATCTGAGGCCTGGGTGCTTGGGGTGCCCCCTTTATGTTTGGAAAATGCCCCCAGGGCAGGATGCAGTTTTGTAGCCAAAGGGCTACCAGGGTCCCTCCCACTGGGTAACCACTTCCTGTGGAGTGTGGCATCTGGCTATCCCAGGATACACCATTCTGCCCACTCCCAAGATGGCGAGACCCCTCCCTCGTTGGTCAGACCCACTCGCCCACCCCTGGGGTGTGGCTACCTCAGGGCTGAACACCCCTGGGGAAAGTGTTTTGCAACTGGTTTCCCCTCTCTGTTTCCAGTACCAGCCTGTCTGCCTAAACAATGGGGCAGCCCTTCACTCTAGTGTTACACATTTGCCCTTCAAAGGCTGCTTCTCCTTTGAAGTCTGCCTTTTAGGGCTAAGACCCCAGTGGCTTCCTGCAGGAGGAAAGTAATACCTCCCTGGCCTGCAAACCCTCATTGCTCCCCTTCCTGAGGTTCATTGGCACGTCTCTCCAGGACGGTACAAAGCAGTCTCGTAGAACAGGCTCTATGTGTGCCCAGAAAGGCACAGGAGTTTTAAGGGCAACAAAGTGGCAGCTTGGTAAAAGCTGCCCACTGTAACAAGTTACATTAACTTCGACTTGGGTTACAAGTTGGGCTTAATATAACGAGTTTTTTGATACCTTGAAGTCCCCACTTTGGTAGCACTATTCAAGAGTTAGCACAGCTGCGGGGGTCAGCAAATTGGGTGACCAAGTATTTCCATAGTAAAAACTGTAGTTTACTGTCAGGACATGTGAAATACATGTCTTGGCCCTGTCATATTTTGCACCCTGCCTTAGGACACGGTAGGCCTTCCAGAGGGGTGACTTACATAGATGCACAGCAGAAGTAATGGCTTTGCAATTGCTTTCAATGGGAAAGTCAGGCTAGCAGTGCACGACTGCTCTACCAGTCTGTAGTGGCAGACTGGGGGCATGGTTTAAGTGGGGGACCTCCAGGGTGGCACAACCAGTGCTGCAAGCCCTGGGGCACCCCTCTAACTTACATGCCCTGGGTACCACGGTATACCATATACTAGGGACTTACAGGTAAGTTAGCCATTTCCAATTGGGTACAGCGAATTCGACATAAACTTACTTAAGGGTCAGGGCACTGGCAAGGAGGTCTAGTTAGCAGGCCTCAGAGCACTCTGAGTCAAAAAACCATCAGCATCAGTCGAAAAACTCAGGGGGTTACCATACAAAAAGAGGCATTTGCTTACAAAAACTAATAATAAAGAAAGTGCTATGGAAGCCAATACACTTAAATTATTTCAATGTACTATTACAAACATCCTTAATACCCTTACCAGTTATAACAGTAAGTATATAAAGTAAGAAAAGGGAAATATACTACCATCAGCTGCTGAGTGGCAAAGAAATAGATGATGGGGTGGTGTCTGATACAAAAGATAATATATTGCTGGCCCTGGATAGATTACTCTGGTTTTATGAGATTCACAGTGTACTGTGTCTCATGGTTAAAGAAGTCTCTGCTATATTGTGAAGGCTACTATTTAAGCCAGTGTAAGAAGGTAAAGTGTAATCATCGCCTCCTGTCCAGACACATAATTTTATTTCCTTTTAATAGCTCCAAGATTTATTTGTTAATTAAAAACTTAACAGAAGAGGAATGGGTTGGTTTCTTATAGAATTACCTAATGAAGACCAATTCCTAGTAAGTGCCATCTCCCATATTCTAAGCAGCCAGAGTTACTTCTCAATAAATTCAAGGATGCAATCTTTTTCAGCGATATGACCTGCTGCCAAGCAATATCTTCAATAACATTTAATTACTTCTCTTCATCTGAACCACTGATTTCTGAACCAAACTGCATCTAAAGCACCACTTTATGTGTATAAACCTTCATCAGTGGTTTCATTAACAAGTCATATTTTTGTTAAACCTCAACAGATTTTTTGAGGCCAATGTAGCTGCCCTAACACCATCCACATGTTTACAGTAGTTCCATGTTGGTGACAGAGGTAGTCCAAATAGTTATAAACCCGGAGTTATTCTAACACACATACCTGATAATCTTTAAATGGGATTTACCCTTGGGCCACCCAAAAATGATTTTGTTGATTAATAAATCATAATTTTACGCATGTTCTGAGAAAAGAAATAGAGAGGGGATATAAACAGGTATAGAGATAGAGATCTAGAGAGACAATTATATAGATACATAAATTGGGACATAAAAAGAGATGTAAAGAGGTGTATAGACAAAAATCCAGAAAGATGTAGAGTGTTAAGCACAAACATGTAGAGGCTGATAGGTGCATCGATAACAACCCAGCTGCAGAGAGGTGAAGACAGGGGAAGCAGGGAAGAAAATAAGTTACTTACCTGTAACTGTAGTTCTCCAGTATTGGAACTTTCATACATTCACATCCTTGAATAATTCCCCGTCGTTGAGATGGGAGTCCCCAGTACCATATAATAGTAATACAATGTTAAAAATAGTGCATGACGGCCCTAGGCAATTCAATTTTGCAACCTATCATAGTCTATTTAAAAAAAGACCAAACTTATACTTCAACCAATCAGGCTGCTTTACCCTCTAGAACACTCCTGAGAGAGTTGCATTCCCTCAGATTTTCCAAGCATGAGTGCCGGAGAACCACCTAAAGTAGGGAAAAAGTGAGCCTCTCAGGGGAGGGGAGCGGGTTGCATGTGAATCTATGAAAGATTCCAATACTGGAGAGGTAAGTAACTTATTTTCTTACTCCAGTATTGAAACTTTCATAGATTCACATGCTTGAAACAGGGTAAAAATCAGGAGTGCGGCGCATTGAACATGTGAGCTGTTAGGGATACAATTCTATAGTGATAGCTCCTTGGGCATAGAATAAACAAATATATAACTATGAACATATCTTATACTATTTCGTTAAACATACGAAGATATCAGTATATTGTAAAGAAAAGAAACCACATTATGTTATAGGCAATGTGCAGAACTAGCAAGAGGTTGGTGGGAAGCAAGAGGTAGCTCACCTTTACCGGAAAATATGTCTTAGAACTTGTCCTACTGCTACATACCCTTAAGGAGTGGAATCCAGGCAGTAGGGTTGTGTAAAGGTATGCGTATTCTTCCAGGTAGCCGCTCTGCAAATTTCCTGGAGTGGCGCACGAGAAAACAGTGCTGTTGATGTTGAAATGGTCCTTGTACAGTCAGTATGCACAGAAGTTAGTAAAAGTTTTCCTGCTGCTTGATGGCAGAAGTGAATTGCAGCAGATATCCATCTAGCAATGCTCTGTTTCGAAAGGGGTTGCCCCTTCCGTGGTCCGCTGTAAGCCACGAACATCTGGTTAGGCTTACGAAAGTTCTTATTACTGTCTATGTAGAACTTGATACATCTCTTGATGTCCTTCGGATGAACAGCCCTTTCAGCTGGTGTTGAAGGGTTTGGAAAAAACGTCTTCAAAATCAGAGGTTCATTGAGGTGGAAGTCCAAGGGGACTTTAGGGATGAACTTTAGACTTGTTCGTAGAATTACCCTGTCTTCTCTAAATTGTAGGACGGGTTCCTGAATAGTGAGGGCTTGGATCTCACTGACATGTCTGGCGGACGTCAAGGTCACAAGGAGAACAACCTTCCAGAACAGGCGCTTTAAATGTGCTCTGTGAATGGGCTCAAATGGGTGCTTCATGAGCTGTGATAGCACCGTGTTCAGATGCCAAGACGGCGGAGGAGGTCTGACTGGCGGAAAGACCCTAAATAAACCTTTAAGGAACAGTTTGATTATCGTGGAGGACAATAATGAGGGTGTCCTGGATGATCATCTAAATCGATAAAGGGCCGCCAGATGAACTCTGATGGATGCATGAGCTAAACCTGAATGTGCCAATTGAAACAGGTATGGTAATATCTGTTCAGGTGAGAAGGAGAGGGAGTGCATCTGTTCCCGTTGACACCATAAACAAAACCTCTTCCACTTGTGAGAATAAGTCTTGTTAGTACGGTCTGCTCTGGCTTTGGAAAGAATCTCTCTACATTCAGGAGAAAACTCATTGTGCTCAGGAGCCATGCTGATAAGTGGAGAAACTCTGGATTCAGGTGCAGGACTTGGCCCTCGCTCATTGTCAGCAGATAAGATGAGACATTCAAATGGACGTGAGGTTTCTCCGACAGCAGGAGGGTTCTGTAAACCTATGTTGGCGAGGCCACGTTGGGGCTATCAATATCATTCTGCAAGGTTCGATTTAAATTTTCGGGAGAACCTTTGGAATCGGTCGAATGGGCGGAAAGGCGTAAGCAAAGATTCCGAACCATGCCATCGAAAATACATTCCCCCCATGATCCCAGATGGTAATGCCTGCTTGCAAAGAAACAGCATTTGGTGTTCTGTGGGCTCAGAAAGAGGTCGAGATTTGGTTTTGCCCACTGTGAGAATATGTGGTTGACTGTTTCCTGGTCTGGTTCCCACTCGTGGCAGGATGACCTCAGTCTGGTAAGAGTGTCCGCTATCTTGTTTTCCTTTCCTGGGACATGTTCTGCTTGTAGATGCACTCCATTTCGGATGGCCCAATTCCAGAAGTCTTGTGTCTCTTGAGAGAGAAGTGATCTTGTACATCCTTGCTTGTTTATGTGGTGCATCGTTGTTGTATTTTTTGTTCGTATGAGAACGTCTGAGTTCTTTATCCTGGGGAGGAAAGCCTGCAAGGCCAGATGTACTGCTTTGAGCTCAAGCAGACTAATGTGAAAAAGCTGATGAGGCTTCTCACACTTGCCACTGACCTGACGGTCTTGAAGGTATGCTCTCCATCCCTCCAAGGAAGCGTCGGTGGTAATGATCAATGGAGAGGGTTGAGCTAGGAACGAAAGGCCGACTGAGAGGTGTGTCTGTGGAGTCCACCAAGAAAGGGCTTTGATCATGGCTGGAGTGACTGATATCGTTGAACAAACATGTCGCCTGTACTTATTGGAGGTCCAGTTCTTTCTGGAGGTGTCGCATCCTTAGCCTACAGAACGGAACTAGAGGAATGCATTAGAACATCATCCCTAGTAATGATTTGTAGAGGTGCACTGAAAGTGACTCTTATCTGATGGACGTTGCCAATGACATTAGTTTCTCTTGCCTTTCTGATGTAGGGCAGGCCTTGTTGATTATAGTATCTAGTGTAGCCCCAAAAAGGTCATGGTCCTTGATGGTTGTGGGCTTGACTTTAATTCAGAGTGAGACCTAGCTTGTTGAACAGGGTTATGCAAGCGTTTGTTGTATTCTGTGCTGCTTAACTGGAATGTGACTTGACGAGCCAGTCGTCTAAGTATGGGAACACTTGGTGTTTTTGTTTCCTGAAGAAGGCTCCTACCGAAGCCAGACACTTCGTAAATATCCTGGGGGGTAACTTCAGACCAAAAGGAAGAACCCTGAACTGGTAGTGGCTGCTGGCTACTGTGAACCTTAGAAATCTCCTGTGGAAAGGATGGATGGGGATGTGAAAATATACATCCTGCAGGTCGAGAGTTGACATATAATCTCCATGGTTTAGACGAAGGAGAATATCTTGTAACGTTAACAGGCAGAATGATTGTTTTTTGAGATACGTGTTCAGATCCCTGAGAACGAAGATAGGCCACCATTTCTTCTACGTTTTGTGAATCAGGATGAAACGGGAATATAATCTCTTTCCTTTCTGTGAAAGAAGGACGCTCTCTATCGCTCCCTTCCGGAGCATGGACTTGACCTCCAATTTGAGCAGGTGCAGATGTTTGGAATAAAGGTGTGCAGTGGGTTCAATCGTGGGTTCTGAATGAATTCTATGGTGTGGCCGAATTGAACAAGGTCTAGGAACCATTGGTCCGATGTCATCTGTTACCAACGTTGGATGAACTGGGATATTCTTCTTCCTAGTCTAAAAGGTGAGGAGGGAGGGCTAACTGGAGCCTGCGACATGTCATTGGCGATGACCAGTGTCCTTTCCTTAACGTGCTGCTCTACCTGTAGGCGGAGGCCTGCTGTAGGCAGCTTGAGGTTGTCGTCTCTGGGCATATTGCAGACAAAACTGCTGGGAGGTAGACATGTAAGAGTGCTAAGGGTATTGCTGGTAGCCTCCCCTATATGAAGGCATGCCTCTTCCTCTGGTCCCCCTAAAGTGCATCTTTTTGAATTGGAGAGTCCCCAGCAATTTAGCTGTCTCTGACTCAGTCTTTATTGCGTGAAGGGCTTTATTGACATGCGTGCAGAACAAGGCCTCTCCGTCAAATGGAAGATCTAAAATTGTATTCTGTGCTTCAGACCTAAAGGAGGTAGCTTTGAGCCAGCCTTGCATTCTGAGCACATCAGAGCCCACAAGTTGCCTAAACGCAGTGGCGGAGGCAATATCCATGGCACAGTCTATGATCTCTGCCGATTTGCGCTCCCCCTTGTGCAAGATCTTTTTTGCTTCAGTTTTCGCCTCTTCCAGAAGTTGAGCTATATAGGGGGTGATGTCAGCCCATAGCTGCCGATCATACCTCCCCAAAACAGCCAGGGAATTTGCCGCTCTGTCAGCCCTGACATTGATGAAAAACACTTGCCAATATTATCCAAGCATCTGCCCTCCTTGTCTATGGGTGCAGAGATTGGAGTGGAGGGGTTCTTTATTCTTCTCTGGGCTGCCTGAGTAATTACTGAGTCCGGCTTTGGCTGGCCAGTCAAACAAGCCGGAGCGCCTTCAGGTGCTTTATATTTCTTATCGAGGCGTGGAAGAACCGCTGTTACTATAGCTGGTTTTTTCATGACTTGGCAAGGACCTTACACCTTTTGGAAAGGCTCCTTTAAATCATATAAACAACAGTCCATCTGCTTGGTGGGCATGGGGAGGGCAAATCTTTTAGGAGCTCTTTCTAACAAATTATGAAACCCCCGAATATCCTCCGGTGGCGAGTCCACTGGGGTGGGTGATGGAGATGATGGTGTAGAGATGAGGTAGTCATCCATTCCATCTGGGCATCGCGGAGCTCTCCTTCTCACTCATCATCAGATGTATCTGGATCATGGAGCAGGGCAGTCTGTGGAGTATGCCTTACTGGGATAGGCAATGACGTAGGTCTTTGTGCTGGAGTGGATGGTTGAGCAGTGGGTGATCTGGCTGTGTGGATGCCTGTGGCGCATCAGCTGTAGAAGGTGGAAACTGCTTTCTATAATCTGCAATCATGAACTGCAAATCAGAAACCAAAGAGCCACATAGACAAACCATCTCCTCCTGGTATGGCTGCTGATACTGGACATGAGATGAATAATAATGCTGTTCATATTCCTCATCATAGCCCTCATCTTTTTCCTGGCATTTAACATGCAACTTGGATAGACCGCGCGCGATCCCAAAAAGCCCGTCGTCATCCGATTCTTCTTCCTCCAAGAGATGAGCTGGTATCAGGAGTGTCACTTTGCTTGGAGAAGTGTGTTGTGGGGTAAACAACCTTGTTTTTTGCTGTTTTGCCATTTTTTCTGTCATTGACAGTGTCGTTGACGAGGTCGTCGACGGTATCGCAAATCTATTCTCCGCTGTCGGTGGTGTAGTCGTCAACTGTATCACTGTCGTCAGCAACGTTATCCATGTCGAGCCATCAACGGAGCCTTCGCGGATGAGAGCAGAGAAATCTCCAGTGTCAGTGGTCTAATCAGAGATGTCGTCGACAGAGTCGTCGTTGTCGAGAAGGAAAAGGTGGTGGACAGAGTAGTTATTGTAGCTGTTGTCGTCGATGATGCCGCTGTATACGTCTTTGTCATCGACGATAATGTTCTTGTCGATGGTAGGCTTCTCGTCGACGATGCATCAGCCGGCAGAGCTGAGGAAGATTTTTTTGAAAGAGTCACTGATCTTAGGAGGTGGTGTAGCCGGCTCAGAGGATGACCTTTAAGCGTTATCTGAGGAGGCAGAAGTTTCATTTTTGTCCTTTTCGAAGATGATGATTTAGATCTGTGAGGAGATTTTGAAGGACTGCAGCCTTTGTAAGACTCATGAGGGGTCTTTTTTTAGGCATTTCCTGGCTGCTCAGAGGAAGACTGAGAATGGGGTGATCTCTCCCTCTTATGAGATCTTCTAGAGGACAAAAGGGAGTCCTCACCATCTGAGTCCGACACTGGCTCTTTTCTAGTTCTGAGCCTTTGAAGCCAGATTAGCAGCCTTCTTTCTCTATCCGTTAAAGTTTTGGATGAAAAGGTACAACATACCTTACAGTCCTTGGCAGAATGATCCAGGTAGAGGCAGAAAATGCAATCTTGGTACGAGTCTGCAGAGTGAAGTCTCTTTTTAGCGCAGGTATTGCAGGAACTGAAGAGACTTTTCTTCTCCTTGTCTGACATGATGTTAAAATAAAGACAAAGTCAGATCTGTATAGTAAAAACTCTGTGGGTAACAGGAAAATCTTCCACAGCACCAAAATATGGAAAATATTCTGAGAAAGTTTCCAAATAGGAAAATAACAGAGCAGAGCTCAGTGGAGCCTCCCTAGCACGACGTGCGGTAGAAAATCTGAGAGAATGAAACTCTCTCAGTAATGTTCTAGAGAGTAAAGCAGCCTGATTGACTGAAGTATAAGTTTGGTCTCTTTTTTAAATAGACTATGATAGGTTGCAAAATTTAAGGGCCTCTGGCCTTCATGCACTATCTTTAACATTGTATTACCATTATATGGTACCGGGAACTCCCATCTCAACGACGGGGAATGATTCAAGCATGTGAATCTATGAAAGTTCCAATACTGGAGTAAATGCAGTGATGAAAGATGTTGCCAAGGAGGAAATGTGGAGAAAAGAGGACTGTGATGTAAATTGAGAAAAATGCAGAGACCAATACATGCAGAAATGAACATAGAACAGATGTAGAGAGAGTAGCAGAAAGATACATACACCAATGTCCATAAAGAGATACATAGCGGTACATGGAGATCTGGTGGGAGGAATTTGTAGAATGATGTAGAGATGCAGCTATGTCAGCATTTGTATATTACCCATCTTCCATTAGCATTTTTTCGGTATTACTCTACTCACAAATCACAGTGCACATCTTCAAATGATGATGTATTTTCTGGTATTGTGTTCTAATCCATCCTTGAAACTGAGTTGTGTGATGTGAAATTTGAACATTTGATTCAGCTTTAAGGAGGGCCACAAGTCACCATGTTAAAACAATGGGTGGCATCTTATTCATTCAGCTGACCCAATATGATTTTAGAGTGGGATCAGTGTGGCCAGAGCCTGTACCCTTTTATAATGCATCCTTTAGGTCTGTAAGAAATCTGTTGTCCAGCATGGTGAAAAGAGAAACAGAGAGAAGTGAAGCATGAGAGATACAGAGCGGGCATGGAAAGAGCATCAAAGAAAGAGGCAAATGTATAGAGAAAAGAGGAGGTGTAAGGCAACTGGTAGTACTCAGATTAGAGGAGGTATATAGACGGAGAGAAATAATATTGCAAGACAGAGATATGAAGAGATAAAAACAGATATAGCTAGCCAGAGACATAGTCAGGGTGAGATACATATAACAACATATATGGAGAGATTGGGTGAATGATGAAAAGATCCTCAGAGACAAAGAAAGACTGGAAGATGGGTGCAGATTCACAGATACAGAAACATAGAGTGAGAGCTGAATATGTAGAAAGAAAAAAGTGTGCATTGAGAGATTTACAGAAAGCTAGAAAGAGACAAAGAGTGAAATGTAAAGAGACAGCAGGTCTGAGTAAGAGTATTGCTTACAGCAAGCACAACCAAACAGTGTGAGAAGGAGCTCTCTGAACAAATATAGAAGGGAGTGGGACAAAGAACTATCATAGAGGAAAGCAGATCTGGTCAGTAGGAGATACCACGGGCACCAAAAGAAATGGAAGATGGGCATTGGGACTTGGCTGGGTGAATTAACTATGAGACCTCTTAGTTTTAGGAGAGGCCTGATGAACCTTCCTAGTGGAAAAGCTCAGCGATCTGTCCTTAGTGCAAATTTGATCTCTGTACAAGGCTGGTAGAGGGGAACCTGAGCAATGTATCCTTACTCCTGCTCGAAAGTATGGCACAAGAGGTGATCTTCAAATACTTGGTGTTCTAATTCACTGTAGGTCATATGACACACGGGGCACACCAGGGGCTGTGCAATCTGATTATGTGCCTCCACCCGGTCTCCAGGGACATCATCTTCACACTGCAGGCATTTTTCAGCATGGACCTAAAAGACAAGCCAAAAAACGAATTAGCCAACATATAATAATAGAGCACAGAAGAATGAAAGAAAAAAATACAGTGTGAAAAGTTTTTCTCCATTCTGGGGGTTGTAGTGGCCAGGAGCATTATGTTCAGTTCACCGAATCCAGACCTGGACGCATCATCTGATTGTCCAGTTGTGGTGGCAATGTCTAGAGTATTATGCAGAGTTCTAGAGACCACCCCTGAATAATTATGATGTGCAGTTCTAGAAGCCATTGGTGTATCATGTCTGGTTTGGATTGCCAAGTCTGGAGAGTGCCGTGCTTATTGTCGGCAGCTACCTGAAATACTCTTATGTTCAGCTAAAGAGGGCTCATTAGTAGTACTGTGGTACCGTTACCGCTTCTGGGTTTTGAATGTTGCATCACAAAAATGGAAAAAACTGATTAAAGATAGTTCTGAGACTTCCAAGTGAGATTATAGAACCGATCTTAATATTCTTGCAGAACAGCAGGAGATGAGATAAGACGCTTCCATTTAAGTACTGCATTCGATATTTGCTGAAAGATGTAGTCTAGGTATGTAATTGTCAACTACCATTTTTGCTTAACTGAGTTGTGTGGTTTTGGCAAATATATTCTTCTACATGTACACATATACCCATGTACATTTATCTGCCTACATTTGTAAAACTTAGAAACGAGCTAAATTCCAGTTTTGAGAATTGTATATAATATAATGTTTTACCCACACACAACCATAAAAATTCAGCATTTATATTTAAACCTATGTTAATAAACTAACTTGTGGCCTAGAGTTACTTAACAGCATGAGTTATAGTTTCCTCAGATAAGTATAAGTATAACTATAACTACTGAATTTCTATGGTACGTCAACCTAACTATAACGTCCCTGCCTTCATTTTTTCCAGTGAATTTCTATAGGTTTTTTTAACGTAAAGTAATGTAATTACCATATATTAATACAACCACTGTCGCACACAGCATTCGGCCATGGGCGGCGGGATGGCTGCAGGGCCTACCTTGCTGGCAGGAATGCGTCCAACCCCCCTGCATGCACCCAACCCCACGCTTCACATGGCCTTTTGCCATGTGCGGCAGGGGTGTGGTGTGCAAGTCGGTGAAGTTTTTTTTTTTTCCAATTGGGCTTCGGATCAGCGGGAACTCCCAAACTACTGAACAGATTTACACAAAATTACAAAAAGGTCTCTTTCTAGACCAAGATCTACCTTTCTGAAAAATTTGGTGTAATTCTGTTTAGTGGTTCGGGCTGTAGTCATGTCTAAAATCAGCAAAATCCCCAAAGACATTGCATGAAACTCAGTACCACCCCCGTGATTGATCTGCCAGCAGTTACAGTTTCAGTCTGAAAGAAGCGATAGCCCCCATTCATCTTGTTGATCATCACCTCTGACACCGCACAGTTTGATGCGCCATGAAGCATGTGTGTACTGTTTCAAACTGTATAAAAGGAAAGATGGAACAACTATTTGGATGTAAAAGTAGACTCATGACGCTATTTGAAGCGAATTTCTAGACCATACTTAACCCACACAGCCATTCACACACCCATACAGTCACTCATACACCCAAAAAACCACTCACAGACCCATACAGCCACTCGCACACTCACAAACCCACTCACAGACTCATTCAACCACTCCCCGGCCCTTACAGCCACTCACACACCCACTCTCAAAGGTTACAGTTAGGATATAAAATTAACAAAAACTTTTGAAATTCACTGAAAAAAAAACCAAAAGGTTACAGGGACGTTATAGTTAGGAAATTAGATTAAAAAAACCTTTGAAATTCACTTAAAAAAAACCAAAGGTAACAGGGACGTTATAGTTAGGCTTAGATTTCACTCGTACAACACCAGTGAAGTTCAGCAGTTATAGTTACCTGAGCTAACTATAACTTATGCCCACGCAATGCACTCCTTATGACCTCATATATTACATTACTCATGCCATGGTCAGTGACATCACTAATGACATCACTGATGACATCTCAAATGTCATTACTATACATATATAATATTATTTTTTCAGTTCTCCATTTACTGTAAGCCACCCTCTATACATCACAACACAATATCCCCAAGCAGGAAGAACAGCGTAGTACACCAGGCTGCAGGAGGTTTAAAATGTGCACTTTGACGATTCAGATGCATGGCGGTGTGCCCCACTCCGACATGTTTTGTCTCCATCTCCAAGCCTTAATCATGGATGGGCGTATCCTCCACACCCTGCGATTTTAAAGGTGACCTAGACCCCGAGAGAGGTCGAAACGCGTCTTTTTGTTTGCCATTAAACCGTTAATTTACACCCCCACAACCGAGTGGCTCGTTCATTCTCGCAGGAAAAGCGGGGATTACCTTCTGCATATATATTTAGGTGGAGAGCTGCTCCTGTATAGAGTACCCTACAACACCAGCAGCACTCTTAATCTGCTCAGTACAAATGTCTTTTTCTAACAAAGGTTTTAGGCACAGGATTAGCACAGTGCCATCCATGCTGAGCTAGAAAGGGACAAAGTATTTTGCCATTTCTACAGCAAAGTATTTAAGTATAGGATTAGAACAGTGCCATCTATGCCAAGCTGTAAAATGACAAAAGACCTTTACCACTTCAGGCACAGTATTACAGCATTGGATTGGTAAAATACCATCCAGGCCAAGCTGGAATGAATAAAAGCAACCCCTGACAAATGTTTTGCTACCATTATAGCTCTTCAGAGAGATTTATCTTTGTCCAGACACGTTTTTATTTCAAAGTGTTAATGTTGTCACTGACAATCACCTAGCTATAACGTTACTTTAACCTTTTTTTCCAGTGAATTTATACACACACACATACACACACATATATGTGAGTATGTGTGTGCATGTATGTGTGAGTGCGTGTGAGCTCCGGGATGCAAAATGCTTTGAATGATCAAACATCGTTTTGGGGTCACTGAGATGAGTTTATTTAGCCATCTTCAAAGCTGTATTTCATCTGTTAAGTTTTAATGAAACACTGAAAACTTAAAATGTAATACAGACCCATCAATGTTATACAAACACCTAGAGTCATACTCCAAAAAAGTACAATCAATAATTTACAGTTTTAATGTATTTCATTAGGTGGCTTGCACTGTGCCTTTTACAATGGCTAGCAGTAACCAGTCCATGCCCTGGGCCTGCTTCTATGCCACACACCTGTACAGCGCATTTATCCAGACTGCCTGTTTACAGCTCATGCCCATGAGTATTTTTCATCCTACTACTTGGGGGACCCTATGAGGCATTATGCTGACTGACTGTAAGTATGCGTGGTGTGGGTTGCTCTTTTGCTGCTTCTGGGTGGACCATAGAAGTGAATTATCCTGGCTGCCTAGGTGGTATTTATCCTGACTTCCTGCTTGGCCTTGTGCTGCTTTCCTGTTCACTCCAGGCTGTCAGTAACCAGTACACACTATAGCTTCTGCCTGTGTTGCTTCTTAGTGAACACAACATTTAACCAATGTATTCCTTTGGCGTTTTTCTGATACTTTTGGGAGGATCCTAGTAGGCAAAGTATGTGTTCTACTGTGTAGTTACAGATAGATCTTTCCAACTCTGAAATTTGCTCTGTACTGCAAATCTTTCCAAAGGGGAAAATGTTAATATATTATTATTTCGAGTTAGCTATTAGGCCATATGCTTGTGATTTGTGACCTGCTACAATTACATTTTGTCTAGACATTTTAACTGTGGGCCTGTAGACCGGATTGTCACCTTGAGGCCTTGGCTGCCTGTGACCAGTACATGCCTGTGGACTATCCTCGATCGATCATGGGTAGACTTTAAACAGCATTTACTCTTGCTGCTTGCATCTCTCAAGGCTACACTTGTTGGCTATACCCTGGGGGATTCTACAGAGGCCTACACCATCAGGCATAACAACAATAAATCAATATAAAAAGTATGTGCTGTACGTATCACTCCTCTGCCTACCATGGACATGCCTAAAAGCAACAACTTAAGACAAGATAAGAGCACCAACTGGTTACTCTTGCACCGCACCAAAACAATTTCTACATAGGCCACACTGCAATTTTATATTATTCCAAGCACTTCTGCACTATGTAGTGTGCTACCCATCTGCAAATGCGCAACAGTCTTATCAGGGGGGGGGGTGAAACGCAATATAAAAGAAACTACAATACAATATGATACCAGTATAGAATATGGTACAAATAATCCGCCCAATGAAAGAGTAAAACAATTAAGCGTATGAAGAACGACAAAGTATTGTGTTGCACAGAACACGCTGGGGGGTGGTCATACTCTGCTCCAGTATTTTACTACCTCCACACCTCAGCTCCTGCTGTTAGTGCATTTCCCCTCCTTTTCCTTGCCCTCTTTTTCTGCACTGTTCATCTTGTTTGATTGCTAGATGACATTTTTCTTTCACCTTGAGGCTAAGTTTACTATGTTTCTACATTAAATGCATCATACTCCACGCCACGTCTAAGAAAGAGGTTTTTCAGATATAGTGCTTGTGCTTTGCTTGCATATCAACTAAACACTATTTCGTTGACCTGTCTTATTCCCGAATACATCACTTACCTTCTTAGTTTCTTTTCACTGACACCAAGAATTGAGACATACCAGACCACATGGGCAAATGATATATTTGCTTGTTAATATGTAGACTGTAGGCATAGCAATCATCAGTAGTCTACCATCTTTTCATCTGCATGCCAAGTAATCCTGGGCATGTAAAAATGTGTATCTCTCTTCATTGTCTAAACTAGAAATGGTCGAAACCACATCTGGAAAATCAACTGTGTGGCCATTTCCATAGTCCTTTATCGATGCTCTTCCTAGATTCCGCGTTTAAGGATTTATAGGAGTAAAAGTCAATAAAACACCAACCACCTCCTAACTTAACACCCTCCATTTTAGAGTCCACCAAAACCTGTGGCAAATCCAATTACCTCCCTGCACTACACACGTACAGATGCACAAATACACACCCACCACCATTCCCACCCAATAAACATCAACTCCGACAGAATCTAAAGGAGGCAGTGGTTGTCCTTTTGAACTGAACCACTTTCCAGTCCTCCACCCTGAGGTAGATACTCAGACTCACCAAATATGTTACACTTATCTTACTTGAGTTTTCAGCAGAAGTTCGTCCCGCGCCCTTTCCAGAATATTTATTGTCTCATTCACATTCTGCACTTTTCGAGATAGATCTTTGTTTTCCAGCTGTTGAAAGATCATGAAATGAATATTATGATAAGAACAGGACCAAGGAAAGTATGAAAACTGAAGCTTACAGGTTTGCATTAACATTAAATGACATCTTCCCCACAGGACCACCTGATCAAGGCAGCAGTGTCAGTGGGCGTCTTTCATGCGCAAGCTCTCTGCCAACATCTGAGTAGCATGACAATATGTCTACGAACTGGAATGGTAAGATATGAATTATAGAACATAGTGCTCAGGGTTTCAAAATATGCTGTAAAAATCTTTGAAAACCCAAGGACTGAGTCTGTAAGGTCTGCATAGCTTGATGGATAGCTATTTAGTCTACGGCCTGCACCTGCATGATCCTCACAGCTTCTGCTATCTCAGGCATGAGCCTGTATGATCTGTGTAAACTGAGGGACAAGTCCGCAAAACCAAAGCCTTAACTTCAAAAACAGTTCTGCTGTCTGAACGCCAAGCATGCACTGCTGTGCAATGAGGAATTGCTTGGCTATCTACAGCCTAAAACCATCAAATATGCGACTCAGAACAGTTCTACCGTCTAAGACATTTAAGATCAGTGTAACCTGGGGAGAGGATGTGGCAAATACAGCCAGAGCTGCCGACTTGGGACCTGGGGAACCAGCTTCTAATCAAGGTGTCGGCTCGACCTCCTGGGATTCTGGGCAAATAACTTACGGCCTGCTTTAGATGTTGGCGGATCTGGTCTCGCCATCACTTTTTTGACGGTCTTCCTGCCCACCGACTTGGTGGTCAGCTTGCTGTATTTAGATGTTGGCGGGTCTATGGAGGGAAGACCGTCGGAGTCCCGCCGCCTCGTCTATGATCTTGCTCCAGCATCGATGGCGTTAGAGGTATAAGCGGCTGTCGGAGGGAGTCCCGCCGAGAATACCATTGAGCCGATTATGGTGTGCCTTTCTGTCAAGGCAAATGTGGCAGGAAAATCTACAAACTCTGGTTGGCGAAAACAAAGAAAAAGAGGTGAAAACATACCTTTTTTTCAGGTTCCCGCTTCAGACAGCTGAGATTCGAGTGAAGTGCACTGGACTTTTCACCTGAACTCCATTGACCGGATTCTACTTACCCTCTCAGTGTAAGAGCCATTCAGTCCTCTAGAACGGAGGTCATTCAAGTTTTCCTGCGTGTATAGGTAAATTGTGGCGTGCCTTTGGTGCATGTTGTCATTGTGTGTAACATAGCTGGACATACATGCTATGTGAATAGCGTACCCCTTCCTGGGAATTGCAGCAAAAGATGAAGGTTCACATCCATTTTGCTTGTAGGAATCCAAGAGCCTTCCGGTAGTGTCCTCTCTGCTAAACCCTACAGCCTGTCTGGAGGAGTTAGGCAACCCAGAATCAACCTATAACAGGCCCAAACCTGCTGAAAAACAGATGACTAACCAGAAATGGTTATGTCCCTAAAAAAGCTTAGCTGTGTTTGGGATGTCTGGCCCGCCACTCCTCTGATTTACATCCCATTTTGTTTGGCACTGGGGACTCTTTAGAAACTGTATACACCCCACCTAGAAGGTCTACACTATCTCCTTTGGAACACAATACTTCAAGCTGACCAGCCGGCGACTATCCACAAACCGCACCCCTGCACCAACACTTTTATGGAGACAGCACAGGAAGATGAGCCCTTCTTAGGTTGGCACATGCTATGGATGTTGAACATGGCAAACATTTATTTTGACAGGTCCCATCTCTCTGCCAAGGTCCCCCGAACAAGATAAAAACCAGTCCTTGAGGACTAGCACAATCTTTGGAAGAAGCTTTACAGCAATTTGGGGAATAAGAGAAGATATATTTGCATGTGCGAGGCAAGGTAATACTAAGGATGGCTGTAGACCCGCAGGCCCTGGGGGGGCAGACAGTTCATGCACAGCAGTCCAAGGTGGAACTTCTGGGATTGCCCAGGGGTGCTTGAAGAGCCATTTTATTGTCTACACAGGGAGATGATGGACGGAGCGCTGAAACTTTTCAGACACTCACCCCCAGTCACAGATCTGGGTTGAATCCATCATCGTTCTTTAGCTCACTTTGCCACCCCAGTTCAGATACAGCTATATGCAAATCAGTCTTCACCCTGTGCCAAGCCATGTCTTCCCTGGACCGTAAACAAGCATCCTGGGACCAGTTTCGGGCTAACAGCCCTCATCAGCCAGGCTAGCTTGAATCCAGTGGCAAAGTGAGCAAGGGACCCACGTCTGGGCATACCCTGCCAACTTAGGGCGAACAAAGCAAACACAAGGAGATGATGGACGGAGCGCTGAAACTTTACGGACACTCACCCCCAGTCACAGATCTGGGTTGAATCCATCATCGTTCTTTAGCTCACTTTGCCACCCCAGTTCAGATACAGCTATATGCAAATCAGTCTTGACCCTGTGCCTCATGGGAACAGTCCAGCCCGAACTGCCAAGCCATGTCTTCCCTGGACCGGAAACAAGCATCCTGGGACCGGTTTTGGGCTAACAGCCCTCATCAGCCAGGCTAGCTTGAATCCAGTGGCAAAGTGAGCAAGGGACCCACGTCTGGGCATACCCTGCCAACTTAGGGCGAACAAAGCAAACACAAGGAGATGATGGACGGAGCGCTGAAACTTTTCAGACACTCACCCCCAGTCACAGATCTGGGTTGAATCCATCATCGTTCTTTAGCTCACTTTGCCACCCCAGTTCAGAATCAGCTATATGCAAATCAGTCTTGACCCTGTGCCTCATGGGAACAGTCCAGCCCGAACTGCCAAGCCATGTCTTCCCTGGACTGGAAACAAGCATCTTGGGACCGGTTTCGGGCTAACAGCCCTCATCAGCCAGGCTAGCTTGAATCCAGTGGCAAAGTGAGCAAGGGACCCACGTCTGGGCATACCCTGCCAACTTAGGGCGAACAAAGCAAACACAAGGAGATGATGGACGGAGCGCTGAAACTTTTCAGACACTCACCCCCAGTCACAGATCTGGGTTGAATCCATCATCGTTCTTTAGCTCACTTTGCCACCCCAGTTCAGATACAGCTATATGCAAATCAGTCTTGACCCTGTGCCTCATGGGAACAGTCCAGCCCGAACTGCCAAGCCATGTCTTCCCTGGACCGGAAACAAGCATCCTGGGACCGGTTTCGGGCTAACAGCCCTCATCAGCCAGGCTAGCTTGAATCCAGTGGCAAAGTGAGCAAGGGACCCACGTCTGGGCATACCATGCCAACTTAGGGGGAACAAAGCAAACACAAGGAGATGATGGACGGGTCAAGACTGGTTTGCATATGGCTGGGTCCAAACTGGAATGGCATGGTGAGCAAAAAAACTATGGATTTAGGCCCAGATCTCTGTACTGGGGTGAATGAACGACATTGTTCTGCATTCTGTCCATCAATGTTGTTTTTGCATTTGTCACCCCGAGTGGGACGGGTATGCCCTGACGTGGGTCCCGTGCTCTCCATGCCACTGGAGTCAAGCTATCCTGGCTGATGAGGGCTGAAAGCCCGAAACCGGTCCTAGGATGCTTGTTTCCAGTCCAGAGAGGACCTGGCCTGGCAGTTCGGGCTGGACTGTTCCCATTGGGCGCAGGGTCAAGACTGATTTGCACATGGCTGGGTCCAAACTGGAATGGCATGGTGAGCAAAAAAACGATGGATTTAGGCCCAGATCTCTGTACTGGGGTGAATGTACACATTGTTCTGCATTCTGTCCATCAATGTTGTTTTTCCATTTTATTGTTTGCCAGATATGAGTTAATATGAGTTACGCGAATTGGATGATGGATATCAGCATGGAAATGCTTGCACTACCATGCTGATGTTGCCACCATTCTGCTGCCACGGCCCAGCCACCTCTGTAATTATGTGGAAATGCAGCCAATGGGGGCAGCCAGCCATGTTTGGGGCAGAGCTGACACTTGGGGGAGCCGGCACATTTACGCAAGTCTACATATACCCCACAAAACATTTTTTCCTAACAGCTCTAAGTTGTGTTCCACCGATAGCCTTGTCCAAAAGAACTTTAGGTCGTCTTCCACTGAGAAAGCTAGAGAGATTGCTTTCTTATTGAAAATACTGTTTGCTCACCGTTCGCTCTCTGGAAACAGTGCTTGAGGCCAATATAAAATGCATGACATCAGCATGTGGTGATAGCGGAAGGAAATGTGGTGATAGCGGTAGGAAAATGGAACGTCATCTGATGAACAGAACTTGGCAAAAGAACTCATTTTAGAGGAAACTGAGTGTCTCTAAAGTATTATCCAACACAGTCTCTTTACAGTCAAGGTGTCATTTGTGGTGCTTGTCCAACTATGCAATTCATCCCTGAACATTGTATTTTGTTTTTACCAGTTCCACTACAATCCTACGTCATCACAAAACTGCAATATGGAAACTTAATCCTTGCATGTGCAGACATTGTGTACCTATACATCATAGCTTACTACTGTCCTTGTAATTCACCAATGAAGAAACTCAATAGTCAGCTAGACACTGCTTTCTCTGGACTAAGTTTCTGTCAACCGAATCATATTCTCTGCGACATGATGCTGCAGAACCCTCATTAAATACACTAAAGGTGATGGGAGGCATGCTTGCAATACACCTAACCAGTCAAACGATCGAGGTAGCATTCCAACCCATCGTTCCTTTGCCCACCAGTACCTCAGTTTGGACCTAGTCATATGCAAATCAGTCATGACCCTGCTCCAATAAGAACAGTCCAGTCTGAACCCTCATTATACAATGAATACAGGAGGCCTTTAAACCCAAGATTATCTGAAACTGCCACACCTAATTCAGAGATGGGATAGAGAAACGCTTCACTGCCTGCTTTTAGGAGATGATTTTCCTCATGGGTGGACATGCCAGTTCCACAGAACATTAATTCTCTACTATCGGATTCTTTTCCCCATGGGCACTCTGTCTAGGTCTTGTCAAATGTGAGAGATCCTGGACAGGCGAAGATGTTAAAAACTATTGACCATAAAGAGACCCTCTCATGAGCACTGGTTCAGAGGAAGGCCATTCTGATGGATTAGGTCATGATGAAGATTCTGGACAACAGATCTAATCACTCAACAAAAGGAACAACCTCTGACAATATTACACATAGGAGGAACCCCAAAGGGATCTCAGGCAAAGGACAAGGCCCTTATGTCATTTTAGAAATGAGTCTCAATTGATCCCTGGCATAAAAATCATGTTTTGATATGTCTAATTAAGTTACATGCCCTATGGATTGATGCTTCATTGGAGGCGGGAACCTTACAGATCTTAGATTCTGAAATAGTCTGACAATAGGAGGACCACTGTCGGATCCAAGACAAGTAGAATGTCCTCTGACCTATCCGGATTAAAATAATCTGACCTGCCCTTTATAAGATGGGGATACCTCCCAATAATCTTTGAGAAGACAAGCCAAAGGGCTGCTGATCAATCTCAGACAAAATTAGGGCTTTATAAACAATGCTGTACCTCTGTCTTCTGAAGAAGAGCTTTGACATCTTTGTTTTCATTAGAGAGCCGCCAAGAGTCTTCCTTCAGCTCCTTAATCTCCTTCAAAAGTTTCTTGTTCTGCTCTTTGAGAATCTCCTAGGAACAAAACACACACACAACCACTCAGAACATATGTGGAGACTCTATACAATGGAAACTCAACCCTCTCCCATTGAGGACACACTTACAACCCAGTGTTGCGCCATGTGAAGCACCCTCAAAACGGGGTGGGTTGCTTTGCAAACATTTCACCACGGGGCAAAACACCGACACACTCTCGACACTGATGCTTGTCCCATGGTGATTGCTTTTTTTGTTTGTTGGTGTTTGTTTTTTTTTTTTTTTTTTACAGGGGGTGTCACCACAATACCCCTGCTACCCTGCGCACTGGCATTTCGCCACCTCCAACTGCAGCGCTGTTTAAATTGGCGCTGCACGTGGCAAAATGCTGTCCATCTGCTAAAAATAAAAGCGGCATACCTGTTGGGTTGTGGCCCTGAACAGCACATCCCTGAAACAAAACTCCCTCACACACACACTTATGGGCACTGAGACTGACACAAGGAGACATAAATGATAGGTCAAGGAGACAATGGATACAACAGGAGGCCCATGATACTGGAGTTGGGAGGGAATGGAAACTATGGTTGTGGCACAAAGACTTGAATGGGGGCAAGGGGTTATGGAGACTTGTGCATGGAAAATATTGGATGGGGACAGAGGGACACGAAAGCTATCAAAGGATCTAGGGTCTGGGATATAGACTATGACAACACTGCCCTTGTGTAAGAAGGCTCTCCGGTGGTGCTGGACAGAATCGTCTGATATATTGTGCCTAAGAGGATCAGGACAAGAGCTGTTGAGGCTTAATTACAAGCCCCTTGCGCCACTTTTGCGTCATTTTTAACATGGGAAAAGTGATGTACGGGTGGTGCAAGGGGCTTGTAAATAAGCACCGTTGACTTTTCTAGGTTTAAGTAAGACCATATACACTTTGAGACTGGAGACACAGACAGAGGGACACAAACATCTTGACCAGGGATCTTAGGCACCACGACAGTAGCAGTGGACCTAAACTCAGTGCATGAGGGCACAGAGACAATGGGGTGAGGGCAAAACCACCAGGGCACGAGGGGACAAACACGCATAAACAGTGTTTGGGTGGGGAAAGCATAGTCAGGGCACCAGCACAGGGGAAATCCTAGAGAGTGAGATAGCGTTCAACAATACAGGGCACTTGAACGACCACTCGAATTGATCCTGGGCAGGAAGACGGTTTCACCAGTCCTGAGAAAGAAAAGATCTTTTGACTGATGCAAGACACAATGTCCTAAACAGGCAGACCTTTCATAAACCGCGTTAAAGCTACCGGCTGATCCTGGACAACAGAAAGGACAACTGACCAACCTTGTATAAAAAAAGGAGGTGTTTTAAATCACCTCATACCTGTGCCTTTAGCAGTTCAGCTTTCGCATCTGTTTTTTCTTTGGAGAGCTGCCGAATGTTCTCCTTCAGCTGCTCAATCTCCTTTAGAAGCTTCTTATTTTGCTCTTTGGGATCCTCCTAGAAAAGCACACACAGAACCATTGAGAACATATGTGGAGGCAGAACATATGTGGAGACTGTGTACAGTAGAAAAATCACCCCTTTGGCCCAGAAAACACACTAACCTACAAACCGATGTTGAGCCCCTGTGAGCATTGTTTGCCTTGGAAACAGAGACACGCATAGGAGGTAACAGTGAAGCCCTGCAAGGCAGATCCCATAAAAAAAACATACACACGGGTATGCACAGTGGAACCAGGATGCACTGATGCGGAGACCGGGAAACACAGGTGCTGGGACTAGGAGACAATGGCCTTGGGACCAAGAGATAAATGGCCCTTGAAACCGGATGGGCATGGAAACACTGACACTTAGACAAGAAGATGCATACAGGATAGAGAGAATGGGATGGAGAGGCAAAGATGCACAGACTAGGACACGAGGGCATGGGGACATGGGCATTGCCTGAGGGAGACACAGACACTGGGACATTGACAGAACACCAACACATGGACAAACTAACAAAACCCAGCACAAAGAAGCCAAGGCTTGGGCAGGTATGACATTCGACAAGTACCACCTAATTTAACAGAACATACACACAGAAAGCAACGCTGAGAGGTGCACAGGAGTGCTGCAGAGAGTAAGTGCCAGAGGGGTATCAAAGTGCTATACTAGTGCCACATTGGTGTGGTATAGGAATGCAAGATGCCCCCAAAAATATGTGATGCAGCATAGAATGAGAGATATGCAGCAGCGGGTATCCAACAGGAGTGCCAGGAACGCCCTCAGTGTAGGGAAGCTGCTGGGACAGTCACATTTTTCCTAAACCTGAATGATGTTTTGATTGGATATATTGTGTGTTCATGTCTTCTGTATGTGGATGTACTTATATGCTTCTGATGAAACTCGGTGGAAATGCATAGAAACTCCCACAACTATTTGGGGAGAGGGTGATTTACTATTCTAGGTAAATATGGAGATTAAAAAGACATGCTTGTCAGTGCCCATGCATGAATACATTGGCAGGAGGACGTGAGGCACTGATAGACGAGGATACCTGAAGACAATGGGGGTCTCCCCATTTCTGAACACACCTCCAGCGCGTGGTTTGGTGGTGGACTAAGAGCGACGTTAAGAAATGGACAGCCGCAGACTGTAGAAGGCACCTTAGGTGGTCCAGCATGAGAGCCTGCCAAGACACAGAGGGAGGAGGGCAATTGAGCCATCTAATGGGGGTACAGCACTTGGTGCACGTAAGCCCACTGCGAGGGCAAACAGAGGAAGCATAGGAAGGCTGGGCAAGGCAGACTCAGCAGTAGACCCCTTAAACATGGCGGGCCCAGAAGACAAGGAGTATATCTACAATGCAGGTGCAGGCTGACATGGCAGAAGCAGGCACACCATGCAACCTCCATAAAACCCACACAGGTAAGAGGAACTATGGTGGGTGTTGGGGCAGCACTGGAGCAGAGGGATCCGGACGAGAGAGACTGGCTTTCGGTTGGACTGCAGGGTGTAAAGAGCCACCCCAAGCATGGCTACAGCCCTTGCACGAGCTGGGAGAGTAAAAGAACTCGGTGAACACCTGTGGGGCGAGCAGTGGGTGTTTCCGGTGCAGGATCCCAATCCCAAAAAGCAGGCAGTAAGGGCCATGCACCCCTGTACGGAGTGTTGTGAGTGGTCTGCAAAGAGTGTACGGCATCATTGGAAGTGGTCGAATACACAACCAGGAAATAACGGTGAGGTGGATGCAGACGATGAAGAGGTTGCTGGTAGAGCAGCAGGGCACAGTGTTGCTCCCAGGTCTGTGGTGGTGATGGTGTATGAACAAGGGTGACAGCAGGGAGTCTGACCCAGATGGGGGGAGGGGGTGCTGCAGGTGATGGGCTTGAAACAGAAGAAGAAAGCTCTGATGCCCAGGGCTTTAAAGTAGGTGAAGATTCTAGCATGGGCTGTGGATGAAAGAAGGCACCCAAGAATGGCAGAACTTTGAGGCAGTGACACTAAGGAGAGGCAGCAGACAGTTGCCAGACAGGGCAGACGGGGAAGAGAAAAGTGATAAGATGAAAAAGACAGAAAGAGGCATGACCATCTCAAAATAGAGTAGAAGCAAGATGCCCCAAGACAAGAGGCATGGGTCCTGAAGAGAGTGGGGCAGAGCCAGACGTTCCGAGAGCTGGAGAAGACAAAAATGGGACAAAGACTGCAAGTATGAAGGAAATTGGTGGGATGTGTGGGAAGAGAGGCAAAGCCCAAGAATGGAAGGGGTACACTCCCCGGAGGAGACCTGGGACTGGTTGGAGAGGTGGAGATCGGCTCCGGATCGGGATGCTGCCTCTCGGGACCACGCACAAGACTCCGAACGTCCTCCGGGGAGGCTTGGTTGAACTCCGATGGTGCAGGTATCATAGCAGCCATTATACGCTGAGACTAATCTTTTGTTTTTTGCAAATGGTTGGGACATTGTTTGAGTTCCTGGGTTACACCCCTGAACTGTCATGGACAAGAATCGTCTGCTATTCCCATATTGACTTAAGTGCATATGTCTTTAAATATGTATTTCTCGCATAACTTTCGTTTCTTTGACAGTGATCTCTGGGATGAATAGGAACGTTGAGACATGGTTTATTGATGTGTTTGGGGGTTATAGATTCCCACTGGCGGTTGCCAGATATTTAGATTTTTCTTCTGGGCAGATATTTTGTTCTTCTGGGGGAAGAGGGCCGAATCTTGGGTTCGTTGGTTAAGTAGCGTTTCCCTCTTCTTGGGTTCTTTATGGGTATCCAAGCACTCTGCAAATTGGGGTGGTGGGCAGTTCTGAGTCCACGTTGCAGGGAGGCAGGGTGGGGGGAGGTTTCAGGGTGTTCTATGAAAGGAGTTATGTGCTTTTTATTTTTTGTTTTAAGCAATCGGTCTATGTCGAATATGTGTATTTATATGATGGTAACTGAAGCTTATAGGGATTCCGACTGTATGTTTATACATTGTGCTTTCTGGTGCAAGGTGGTTCATTGGGCCCGGTGGGAATTGGGGTTCCTGTTTTTTTAATCTAATAGGTGACACTCCTGCAGCCTCCGCGTCCCTGGGCCGACTCAAATTGATTATCTGGAATGTTAATGGGTTGGGCGACCAGATCAAAAGGGGTTTGGTCTTACAATATTTGAAGCGACACTCCCCTGACCTTATACTTCTCCAGGAGACACACATACCGGGCATTACATATAAGGCGCTGAACCGCTGGGGTTACAAATTGCTTGCTCATGCAGGGTTTACCAGGGGGTCCAGGGGGGTGGGTATCCTTGCAAGATCCTCCCTTCCATGTTAAGAAAGTCACATATGACCCTGATGGACGATTTGTCACCGTATCCGGGGATTGGGAGGGCCGTTCCCTCAATGTGACCTCACTATATATTCCCCCCAAACTTCACTCTTCCACTTTGACCGCGCTGGGCTCACACCTACTAAATTTACCTGAGGGAGACCTTTTATTGGGAGGTGATTGTAATGCCGCCATGGTCGGAGAAATAGACCGTTTACCATCCCGACGACCTGAGCCACAGGGGAAATTGCTATCAGACTTTTTAGCGGCCCTTGGACTGATTGACACGTGGCGTACTCTTCACCCCTTAGACCGACAATACACCTTCTTTTCTGGGGTACATGGGAGTCTGTCCCATATTGATTATTTGTTTTGCCAGGCCTCTCAACTTTCCATGATGGGTGACATCTCCTTTTTACCCAGGGGCATATCCGATCATTCCCCGATCCTAGCACATTATGGTGGGGCTCTTCCCCGTTCGTATCGAGAGATGGCCCTTAACGCATGGTATCTCCGAGTCCCGGACATACGAGATAAGTTGATAAAGGCCACGTCAGATTATTTTGCAGAAAATGAGGGCTCCGTCGACTCAGATGTAACACTGTGGGAGGCGTACAAAACGGTGATTCGTGGGTGTGGGGTGGCAGCGGTGGCGGGCCATCGACAGGAAAAACGTAAACGGCTAGAAGATATTGAATTAGAGGTGGCTAATCTTGAACGTGATCTTATCGCATCTACCTCTCTAGACACTTCTCATGGGCTTGCAGTGAAGCAGAAGGAATACCATGATATTGCTAGTGAGGCAGCCCGGGCGCATTATCGCTCTACCCAGTATAGGGTTTATGAAATAGGTGATAAAGCCAGTAAAATACTGGCGTGGTTGGATAAACGGGAGGACGGCCAACCGATGGATTGCTGAAATTGTTGCTCCGGATGGAGAGAGACGTAGTGACCAGGACGGAATTGCAGAGATTTTTGCCAACTATTTTAAACGTCTCTATGTCCCTACCTCCACTTCTACTCAGGAGGAGGCCGCTGACTTACTTTCTACCCTTCCCCTACCGTGCCTAGACCCCCAAGATGTGTCTGATCTGGATGCCCCTCTTGATCCTGAGGAGGTGTCTAAAGCAATCGGGGCACTGCGCTCTGGAAAGGCCATGGGGCCCAGTGGCCTCCCAATCGAATTTTACAAAGCAACCTCGCAGGTCCTAGCTCCATATCTCCTACGAATGTATAATGAAAGTGTAGAGCATGGGGGCTTACCCAAGACACAACATCTGGCTAACATTGCAGTTATACATAAAGAAGGAAAACCCCGAGATCAATGCGGCTCCTATCGACCGATCTCCCTTCTTGACCCGGAGGTCAAAATCCTAGCTAAGCTTTTGGCCCTTCGCCTATCGCCCCACCTACATAAGCTGATACACCCGGACCAATCCGGTTTTATGCCAACGAAGAACACGGCACTCAATCTCCGTCACCTTTACGGGGTGCTGGGCAGGGCCTCCACCATACGAGAGGACGCGATAATTGTGTCCTTAGATGCTAAAATGGCGTTCGATATGATGGAATGGCCTTTTTTATTTGCCTCCTTGGAGAGATACGGATTTGGTCCAAGATTTATGGCCTGGATACGTTTATTGTATACCAAACCCCTGGCCCGCGTTTCAGTTAACGGTGGCAGATCGGCAGTTTTTGAATTGGGGAAAGGCACGAGACAGGGCTGTCCCTTGTCACCGCTGCTCTTTGCGTTAGCACTGGAGCCCTTAGCGGTGTGGATTAGAGGAGATCCGTCTATCCGCGGATTAAATTGGGCCCCAGATTGGTCAGATAGAATATCCCTATACGCCGATGATATTCTTTTGTACTTCGCCAAACCCTGGTCCTCGCTGCATTCTGTGCTCCATATCCTGGCCCTTTTTCGGAAATACTCGGGCTACATTATCAATTGGGACAAATCCTTGATATATGTCCTTAGTGGGAATCCTCCACGACTCCCCCGAGATTGTACGGCCGATGTAGTCACAGAGGGCTTCCGTTATTTAGGTATCTATGTTACGAAAGATCAAGATGTCTTCCATAGGAGGAATCTCCTTCCACCCCTGCATCGTCTCCGTGCAGATGTGCAGCATTGGAAAGGGCTACCCCTCACCTTACTTGGAAGGGCTGCTCTTTTTAAAATGATGGCACTCCCCCGTTTCCTGTACGCCCTGCAAAATACACCCTATCCAATCTCGCCACAATATTTTTCATCCATTGACTCCGAGGTCCGCTCCCTGTTATGGAATGGCGCCACTCCCCAGATCGCGTTGGCCAAACTCCAACGTAGTTGGTATGACGGCGGTATTGCACTTCCTGCACTTAGACTGTATTACTGGGCCTCTCAGCTGGTGGTTCTCAACCACTGGGCCCATCGTCCTATTGTGGACCCGGCGTACAGAATGGACCGATTTAATATGACAGCGGGTACATATATGAGGGCACTATACGGCGGGCCCAAACATGTACCTTTGTTCCCACCCACCTCCACCACAATTTCAATCTGGCATGCAGCCACAGCCGCGCTGGGTTGGAAGAGTAAAATCACACGAGTTACTCCATTATTAGAATCCTGTCACTTAGGGATGTTGTCAAACCAGCCCGGTTTTGATAAATGGGACCGGATTGGTCTCTCTGAAGTTGAAGACATGTGGGCGGGGGGCACAGTGGTTCCATTTGCTGAGCTACAGGCCAAATACCAGCTCCATGAGGGGGAAACATTCCGTTACCTACAAGCACGTAGCGCACTTACTAAGGCCATCCCTAAGGGCTCTGATCTCCCCGCCTCATCGCCTTTAGAGGATAGGCTCCTAGACGACTACCTGCCAGATAAGGCTATTTCTTTAACATACCGTAAGATACTTAACAACCTCCCAGAACCACTTGATAAAATTCGTATGAAATGGGTGGCCGATTTAGGGGATATACCGGATGAGGACTGGAGGGAGGCCCTGGCATCTCCCAGGGAGGTGGCCATCAGGTCCCGATTTAAACTTATTCAACTAAAATTACTACACAGAGCTTACTATACTTCTACAGCTTTGGTTAAGATGGGATTCCTAGCCTCCCCACTTTGCCCCCGGGAATGTGGTGCTGTGGGTACTTTTCTGCATCAGTGGTGGGACTGCCCGATCCTTCAACACTACTGGAACGAGATTGTATCCCTTATGTCCCACATATGTCGGAAACCAATGGAACCCTCCCCAAGGCTATGTCTTTTAAACATATGGGACGCTACAGACCTGAATCGTACTGAACAACTGTGGGTCTCTCTGGGTTAGCAAAGAGGAATATTGCCAGAACATGGAAGGGAGGAGTCGTGCCCCGAAGTACGGACTGGGCTGCAGATATGGACTGGTGCATGCAGGCTGAGAGGGTGATATATGAAGGTAGAGGCTGCCCGGGCAAATGGACTAGAATATGGGGCCCATGGAACAAATACAGAGGACTTTTGTGTACCCCCTTTGTAGATGATGCTCCTTATAATGTAGATGGGGAATCCCTTTAGAGATCGACGATTATGATTTGCCTGTATGTCATTGTTAGTCTATTTTAATTTTTATTGGTCGCATGTATGACACATTTCTTTTCAGTGATGTATCCTTCCTGACGATTGTTTTCTTTTTGTTGTTGCTTTTTGTTGTATTGTTAATTTTAAGGTTGTAATAAAAAAAGATTTAAAAAAAAAAAAAGAATGGAAGGGGTAGAGAGAAAGCGTCATGTAAATACCTGAATGAGAGAGACAGGATTGTGGACTTTGGAAGGTGGCAGAGAGCACAGTGGGAAACTTCCCATAGGTTTCTGTCACCGAAAGGACAAACCACGTCCACAGAGGCAGAATTCACTGGGACGACAATAGGGGAGGTACCAAAAGCAAGGGACTTAGGATGTCAGATGGGTGTGGACAAGTTTGGGAGGGAAAATGAAGCCAGGACGGGTGGAGGCATGCTGGAATTTTAACAAGCGTATTTGTTACAGGTTCCCATGCAGATTCAGGCATGAATATTCAAAATGTAGGGGTAAGCAGCTGGCCTTTCAATGCCAAGGGCAAGACGGCTTGGTAGAGGTGATGGAAAGGGGGTGTTGGGAAAAGGCAACTACACCAGTTAAAACAGAAGCAATGAAGGATTGGCTTTTGACGGACCCCGATGGTGCCATGGACAGAGCAATATGGGAGCGATATACAGAGGGCACAGAAAGTTGAACACTTGAAGTCATGCAATGACAGTCATGAAATAGTTAAGCTAAACTATAAAAAGAAGCTGAGTGTTGCAAAATGGTGGGCTCATTTTATGATTACACCCCACCCCCCGACAGAATGGTGGGCTCATTTTATGACACTCCCTCCCCCGTTCCCCAAGTTGATCACTTCTAAAATGGGCATGGTACAGAAAAAGGTAGCTGATGAATTCTGACTGATTCACCAACTTTCATGGCCGGAAGGCACCTCCGTAAACGACTTCGTAGACCATGATAACTGGTCTCATAACATAGATGAAGAAATTCAACTGATGAGGAAATGAGGGAAGGGTACAGAGATGGGGAAAGCAGACATAAAACCTGGCATTCCAACTATTGCCTGCGCACCCTAGCGATTTCCAGTAACTAGGAACTCAATTTGTCAGTAAATACTACTTGGACAAGGCAATGCCGGTGAAGTGTTCAGTTGTCTTCAAAGGGCGTAACACAGTTATGGAATGGGTGGTGAGAGAAGTGTCAGGATACGAGCAGGTGCTGCACTGACTTGATGACTTCTTGGGGGTGGGCAGAGCAGGATTGGTAGGTGAGTGCGACAGATCGACGAGAACACTGGAGAAGGTAGCAGATGACTTTGGCATACCACTAGAAGGAGAAAAGACTGAAGGGCCAAGCACATGGTTGACGTTACTAGGCACTGAAATGGACTCTCTTGGTATGGAGCCCTCAGTGCTGCCACCTGAGAGGCTGACAGTACTGAGTTACTTAATCGAAGACTTGCTAGGCTGAAACAAGGGTGAGCTGATAATATGACAGCAAATGTTAGGGCCCTTGAATGTCGCATGCAAGATGGTGGCACCAGGATGAGATTTTGCAGACAGCTGGCATTTGCCACGAGAGAGCCACACAGCAATAACAAAGCAACAGACACAGAATTAGAGAGAGTAAACAGGATTTAAAGACATGGTTACGATTTCTGGGACAACATAATAAGGTGACGTTGTGGCTCCAAGATAACTTGCTTAAATGGGCAATAAAGATTTTGTTTTGGATGTGTCAGGAGCGTTTGGACTGTACTGGAAAGAACAGTGGCATGCCGAAAGCTAGCCAGGGAGTTGGGAAACCAGGAATCGCAGTACAGCATTCCTAAAATTCTTCTAAGTGGTTTTAGCTGTGAGACTGTGGGGAGAGGAGCTGAAAGACAAAAAGGTGACTTGTGTGATATACAATGATTTTGCATTGTACGTGAATAACAGACCGACACCAATGGATAAGCAAGTGCTTGGCCTGTTTTCCAGAGAGATACTGCTGGTGTGCTTGCAGTGGAATGGAAAGATTGAGGAGAGCAGGGGGGAGTGGGGGGGGGGCAGAAAGACAACCCCAGTGGAGGGTTTTTCTGGTGGCACAGTGATAGCTCAAAGAATGGAGATTTGGATAAGTGAGAGTAAGATGGACAGAGAATTAAGAGAAGAGAGGTAGAATGGAGAACCAAGAGGTTGACATGGTCCAGAGGTGGGCGAGCTGGACGATCAAGGTTTGCAACAAAGGGCAGAAGTGAGAGAACTTGAGAAGGTTAGAACTTAACGTTTGATTAAATTTCGTTTTTGAGGGGAAGAAAGGTGGTGTGGGAGATGTAGGGGTGGCACATATCGGGGTGAGGGGAAGGTTAGACGTATTATTTAGAGTGTTGTTTAGGACACAACCGTATGTGAGCTCTGCCGAGGGATGCAGATCGTTGCTCCTAATAAAGCAGCCTTTTGTTCATCCATCAATAGTGTGGCATAAGTGATTTTCACCCCAAGATCATTCTGAGAAGCTAGCTTTGCCCGAACATATCCATTTTTGCTGTCTCACCTACTCTTAAATTTAATATATTTCTGTCTCTCCCCCAAACTGTTAGTTCATTACTTTCCAGCTCTGTCTGCTGCAGAGGTGGGGTCTTTGGTGCTGGAACAGGAATGGAGCTGAAGGTTGTGCTACCCAGGGCACAAGTCCTAAACAAAGAAGTGGGGGACTAACCTAGTTAGGCAATATGCAAGTGACATCACGGCGCGCGACATCACGGCGCATGACATGGCGCACGACATCGGCGCATGACATCACACATGGCATCACAGGAATTGACATCATAGAAAGTGGAATCACAAGCCACGACGTTACAGGAAGTGGCATCACAAGAAAAGACATCAGATCTAAAGCCCTCACATATATGTTTAGAAGGTCTATCATGTGTACGTTTGAGCGCATTGCGAGGGTAATAGCACAGTGAGCTATGTAAGATGAAATGTGACTTCTACACCTTGTAATCCCCCAGTTTTATGTAACACATCCTGTACGTTCATTTACAAATGTATATAATTTATTGTATATGTAATATGCACGTCTGATGTAAAGCGCTCTGACACCCTGCATTGGGATGAGTAGGGCTATACAAGAAAAAATAGTGGTACTTCAATTATTTCAACGCCTCCTCAGGTGTAGTAAGCTCTATATAAATGCAATTTGCTTTGTGTAAATACTGGGAAAGACCAACACATCTGACATTCTTACAGTGCATGCGTATCTCCTAAACAGGGACTGAACAAAGTGAAAAGCTGCCTCTCTTAAGTATGTGTGAAGTGCTAACAAGGTGTGAGCCTTTGTTCCCCGTGCGCTTCATTTGCATCAGGTGTGAGGCTCCTGACTGCTCCCAGCCAAGAGACTCTAACAAAAGGAGGCCCGATGACCCCTCAAATTCGGCCTTTGTTATGGGCCCAGCAGAAGTCTTAAATAAGAAAGCCCCGTCCCCGCCTGCACGTTGTTGCTTGTTGCAGATGGAAAGCAGACAAGGTGCTGACGCTGCGGAAAGTGTCCCGGTGTTTGGTAATTACACCGGGACGAGTTCAGCACATTATTCAGTGGGGCCCAAATTCTTGGCAGGGTGGACGGTGTTCACCCTGTGAAAATAGTGGGTGGACACCGTCCACCTGCGTGTACCCCCGACTCGTGCCCTGGTACTACCCCTATGGTTACGTTAAGGCTCCACGGCTGACATTGTGGGAATGAGAAATACGATTTACGAGTTTGTGAATAACACACAACACTGTAGGAGTGCAAGCAGTGCAAGGGGTGTCAGAAGTACAGCAGCAGCAGCCGGGATGATTTGTGCAGGAGGGTAAAAATGGAAAAGAAATGCTGCAGGGTTGTGAAAGGCACAAACAAAAACCGTAATATGAGAGATGCACAGGCCACATACTATAGGAAAGAAGGAGGAGGACAGGAGTGGAAGAGGTGCAAGTGTCTAGGCAAGTGTAGGGTGGACTACATTATTCCAGATGTGGTAGCACACATAGAGTTGCCTGACTGAAAGAAGCGCACACAAGTACAGGAGAGCCGCACTTGCAGGAGTGTGAGAGGTACACATGCCTGTTGCTGGAGTTTGAGAGGCCCTCTAGCTGGTGGAAAGCAAGCCCAAGAGCTACAGGAGCATCAGAGTTTCTCAGGACAATTACACTACCATGAATTGTGAGGAACAACGTGACAGTCATAGGAGCTGGAGGGCCCACAGGACGGTTACTGGAGCTTAAGAAATCCCACAGGACAGTCACAGGATTGTGGAAGGTCCAGAGGACAGTCACAGGAATACAAGAGGTCCATAGAACACTAGAGTGCATGAGGCCCACAGGACAGTCGTAGGAGCATGGGAGGCCAACACGAGAGTCACAGGATCTCAGAAGACACAGAGGACTTTCACAAGATTGCTGGAGGCCCACTGCAGTCAGAGGATTGTAGGAAGCTTACAGGGCAGTGACAGAACCATGGGAAGCCCAAAGGACAGTGAAGAGTGTGGGAGGTACAACAGACAGTGAGCTGTATATCACTGGTACAAGAAGCTGAGTGACAATCAGGAGTGTATTAGGAGCCCATATGTGCATCCCTATTCTTTCATAGAAAGAAGTCTAGTTTGAGACAGGAATCTACCACTGGAGTAAACCGGAAAGGGCTGCTGGCTCCAAGTATGGTATTGTCCTGGTCCACATAACAGAACTGGTAGTGCCCCTTCTCATCCTTCGCAGGTAGTACGCTGGAAAAAAGAGAGCATGGGTGGTTATTTCTTTAGCAATCCAAAATGCAGTCCTACGGACACACCCGCCACCCGCCCTTCCAGGCCTCTGGTGGGTGGTGCCATCCAGGATAGACCTAAATAGTGATAGGGTATGAGATTTAAGGGGGCTGGATTCAGATAGGTTTTAGGGCCACAACAGGTCAGAGTCAACTTTTTCCCTCGTGATCCTTTGATCCTGTGCTGCTCAAGCAGATATTGACATCCTAAGGGCAAGAGGGACGGGCATGAAGAGGGATGCAAGAATGGGGAATGTTTTGGAAGGATGGTTGTGCAAGGAGGCTTTAGTAGTTGAATGGATGTGTTATTGCTTGGTTGGGGATGCTTTGCGAGGTTTAAGTCTGGTTGGGGTTAGCTCTATTTTTGTATTTCTGAGGCAAAAACTTGAAGACTGGCTTACAGACTTATCATAATTAAGCAGTCTTTTACTCTGTTGAGTGGTGGTCTGTGGTTGCTGCACCATCTCGCCCGATTATTCATTCATATCTGTGAACTTCTATACTAGAGCCACCCTGAGTTTAGCGAGCGATAGCACAGGTGTAGGTGAACGTGGGCTGCACTAACTGATGGGAAAGGGTTTCTCACCCACCAGTAAATGTTAACCTTCATCGCAAAAGTGTAACTAACAATAGTCTAAAAAAATATAAAAAAATAAACCTCACCCTCCTGGTAAGTGTTTTTGTGGCTGAGACCTGGTATACAATGGAGGTGTAGGCTTGTGTCCTTGAGGCCAGTGATGTAGAACGGGGCCAAGCTTCTCCTACCCCTCTCCCCCTCCCTCCCATCGATGAAGGGCACCAGGAAAGGCAGACATTTCCCGTGTGCTGGCACTAGCCAAACATTCATGCCCCCGCTTACCCTTGGCAAGACGGGCTGCATAAGGGGCCACCTAGAATTCCCCGTTCCTGTGCCCTTGAAAAGACATGAAAGACAAGAAATACCCCACAGCCTTTTAGAAGGGTGTGCATTGGGATAGCAAACCCACTGCCCACCATTGGGCAATGGAAAGGCCTTTGACCAGGTGAAAGGTGGTCCTTAAACAGCTTCGGCACTTAGTTCTGGAGCAATTTAAACCAACCTAACTTTAATTAACATATGAAATCCATTTGACTTAAAATCTCTCTTTAGGATCCCATTAAAAACGATGAAGTACGAAATGGTGCATAAAAGCATTCCCTCTTTACACAGGAGAATTCAGTTCTCTGAGTCCCCATGCTCTAAAATGTGCAGCAGAGTCCGCGAGGGGCTATTGTTGGCTGGAATGGTCCACCTAAAAATCTATTCAGTTAGATGCCAGCTATTTTTCTGGTTTAGCGATTTTATGAATTAAAAAGGATACACATAATGAAGATACCTTCCCTTCATTATCATGTGATTTTATTTGATATTCATGAACAATTTAACAGAAAACATAATCCCGCCCCCCAACTCTGGAGATGACTAAAACAATAGCATGGGCATAATATCAATGAGACTCTCTATGTAACACCTTGCACAGAAGCATTTGCATTGACAAATGTGTATCATGATTTCCAGGTGGCTGATCTGCACACATTGATACCTGGCACATTTTGCATGAGGGCTGCTGGGGCACATATATCTCCTGTGAAATAGGCCCTAGTCTTACCAAGAAGAGGTGTATTAGTATTTCAATAACAACCAGCTGTGCATGACACTGTCCAGGTTGCTATTGCTGACTTCTAACAACTTTGTCTTACAACTATGTATAGAGCCGAAATTGAACTTAACGAACGTATAACTTTAGGAATATCAAGTTAATATTGCAAGACTTACTGGACACCTAACGTGTGAATGGGTGAGTTTTAAAGACATCTTATGATTGCGAAACACCGTGTGCGGCTCAAAGCTTAGCTCTTGCTCACCCTTCTAGCTGATGTTAAAGTTGTATTCTAAGACAAATTATGAAAGTCAGACTTATGTCATGCTCAAGCAAGAGGCCATCTGAGTTTGGAGAGTTCTACATTCAACTTTTGAGGGTTCGAGGAATTTCTAAAAACAGGGAAGACTTTCCTACGACTTTCTTAAAACCTTCTGGTAAATCTTAAAATCATTGAAATAATGAAAAATGTTGAATTAGAAGTAAATTTGTGGTCTGTCTTAAAAGCAGGCAAAAGCACCTTTACATAAGAAAATTGAAGTCTAGATTTATTGGAATGTTATGGACCAGTATGTTTCTCTAGACACCGAATGCAGAATCTCTTTCACTTACAATCGTAAAGTGTTCCTGTGGAATGACACTTTAGGGGCCCATTGCAAGTTGGCTGTAGATTGATTGGCCCGGTGATCCCCCTCTCACTGGGTGCCAGGGGCATCGCCAACTTGGAAGTGAACACCATGGGTTCATGGTTTGATCCCCGAAGGTCCCCTGAGAAATGGAGAATTACTGCATGTAATTGTGAATATGGATTCCCATGGTTATTCCCATTGTCCCCACTGGAGACGCTTATGTTACTTTCAGCAGTCAGAGCATCCAGGTGAAAAACATCAGACTTGCACAGTTCTTACAGGAGTAGTAGCGCAC
Source organism: Calotriton arnoldi (assembly GCA_963921515.1). NCBI lineage: Eukaryota > Metazoa > Chordata > Amphibia > Caudata > Salamandridae > Calotriton > Calotriton arnoldi. The sequence goes on from CAWUFW010006066.1 coordinate 979,742, forward strand.
CGTTCTTACAGGAGTAGTAGCACACCGTTCTTACAGGAGTAGTAGCGCACCGTTCTTACAGGAGTAGTAGTGTTGATGAGCCCATTAAGATTATAACTGGAACGCTCATAACCCCTTGGAAGGAAATTCTAAATTACCATACTGGAGGTATTCAGGAGCAAGGGAGTCTGCAGCAATGAGGGTCACCTTTGTCCTGTACAGTTTAAGGTTGTGACCCCATTAATAAAAAGAGGAAATGTTTGAAAGAATAAAGTTGTTTTACTGACCTCCCTATTTTTAGAGACATGCTCTGGGTATCGGGCATGGTGGCTCTGAGGACTAAAGCATCCATTCCAGGAATCTATGCTTGACATTATGGTCACAGATTCATATCCCGGCAGGTCTATTCACCTCTTCATCGTTCTGAGGTCGACAGAATGAGTACCATTGAGTTGAATAACACAAATTATTTATTATTCAGTGCAAGGATACCCTAAGGGATGAATGCATGCTTTATAAATGCACGTTATGGTGTGTGAAGGTATGTTATCTGGAAGCAAAGTCTTGAAATGTACATTTGTTTGTGGTGGTATGAGGGGCAAGTTGCAGCATTTCTTTTGAGAGAAAAAATGGATCAGCAAACTTTGTAATTCACCACGCACTCATACTTCTCCAAGAGATGCCTGGTTTGCTCTTCTGTGTGGTTATTCTAAAAGGCCTGGTAGGTGAAATGAAATGCTCCGATAGTCTCGAGTTGGCTGCCAACCTGAAATCTTGCTTGGAGAGAAGTCGGGAATACTTCACTCTTCGAATTTTCAGATTATTTATTTTCCATTATGTAACAGATACACAGAACGTAGGAGGAATATATCCAGTTGCAGGGATCGAGCAGCAACAATGTAGGTAAGGAAAACAATTTAGAATGATTGACAGACATCCAGTTCTTGGCCACACAAGACGTGGGTCATCCGTTCCTTGTAGAAATTGAAAAAAATCTACTAGTCTAAGATGTGCAGCAATTGTGTTTGGCAGCCAGGAGACCTTTACAACATGCAATCTTCATCCAAATATTTTAAATCAGATTGGATGAATGGTTGGCTTCTGTGTGGTTGATAATAATGAAAGAAAATTATTCTGGAGTCCTCCCAGAAGGCCATGACAGTCAGTCTGGAACTGTGCTCTTTCCTAGTTGTGAAGCCAGTCAAGAGTTTCCAAAGCTGGTGTGTCATGGTCCTTTTATTGCATACAAATGATGAACTGAGCAGCCTGGTTGTACACTCTTTGGAGCTTCGAAAGTTCCATTTCACTGAGACCACTTTACTTGACATTGCAATGGTCAAGGCTTGTATTTACAACTGCAAGAATCACAGACTCAACTTTGGATGACCTCAATCTTGAAGAGGTGAACATAGTGCAAGAGTCTGCCATGTGCATTAGCCCGAGTGCCTGATGCACATGTGAGTGGCGAAGCTTCCTCATCAGACTGTTTCCTATCTTCTGTGGTTTATTCTCTGCGTCTCTTCGGGCCTGCTTGCTGCCTTTTGATTCTCAGTGCAGACTTCCAGTAGTCCAAAATGGTTACAGGTAACCATAAAGAGCAGCGAAGAAACATTGATGGCATGGTGAATACGGGGGGACTGCCATTGTACCTTGTGGAATGGAATAGTCAGCAAGGTGCCTCCTATGGCTTTTGCGGTCTACAGATTGGGTCGTATAAGGTTCAGTTGCCCAAAGAAGGAGGCAGTGAATAAGGCAGTAGAAGAAAATTATACAGGTCGAAGGAGGAGACTAGATGAGTATTTTCAATTAAAGGCAGTTATTGAATTTTCTACTTGGCATTCAGACACAGAAATTCTTAACCATGAGGAATGCATCAATGCAGCAATTTAGCAATACAGAGCAGCTGCTAGCTATGCTGAGACCTTTGCAGAACTGGTCCTAAGCAGTAGGTCTGCATATGCGATTCACAGAGTCAGATGAAACCAAGCACAGCAGTTCAGAGAGACGTTGTGGCTATGGGAAACTTTCTTGCCCAGAGAAAACATACACCAAATACTCATATCTAGTTTGGAAGCACTGGTGAAGACAGGCAAATAGAGTCTCTTGCAAACAGCAGATACTACCTGGGAATCATCCTAGGGTTCTCCATCAGAAATAAGGGGTCCTACTTGGGGGTCTTGAATTCCTCCTTCCATTAGATTGACTGAGGCTGGCATGAAAAACAACTCCATGGTTGGGGGAAAAAAAGATGCTAGGGACTAAAATTATACATAGTTCGGCCAAAATATTTAGCTGAAATATTCTGAAGATCAAAGATGTCTGCACTTGCCAGTAAGAGGTGCTGTTGTAAAGCTTCTTCGCTGTCATATTCCTGATCTCATGCAAAGTAACATGTTGTTCACCTGAAATATCTTTGATAGTAATGACCAAATTAACTAAGGAACACACAGTCTCCAACATAAAAGAGTACTTTGAGCCATTGTTTCATCTCGTAGGACATGGCTTATTATGGCTCCTTAAACCTGGCATGGTACAGTGTACATGGTAGTGAGATTTGTGTCTGGAGCAAGACTTGTCTTTAAAAGTCAAACGTTCTGCGGCCTAGCAGCATCTGCCCATGGGCATCCATGGGTATCTGGTAGGAACTGCAATATGTTGTGTTGCTGGTAGTACAGCTGCTGGAAAACGGTCCTCTTTATGACAGCCTCTACTGCCTTGATGATGGAGTTATTGTCAATCTTGTCCTCTCAATGGTGAAGCTGATCTCGATATTTATTGTTGGCTCAAATGTAAAGGGCAACTCACACCATAGCTGTTGACGGGAAGTTCAAGTTGACAGAAAAGCCTTTGGTGGCAGAAGCCTGATGGTAAATCTCTTGATGTCTGATACCTTAATACTGAATACGATCTAGAGAAGTGACGTCATAGATTTTCTAGGGAACCCTCTTGCGTGTCAAAGTAGTGCCCACCAGTTTTAGAGATCAAGGTTTTTGATAAGATGCGACCCCCATACGTCAAAAGTTCTTTTCTTTGTCAAAGACGGTCCATCTTAGCTCCCAGCCAAGGCATCAATTTATATATCACTCCTCAATGATGTGAGAGTCTGTCAGACGAACTTGCATAACATCTATTCATCTATCCAAAGGCTTCTTACAATCATAGAATTGGCCTTTGTCAAAGAGCCGGTACAGGGACTGAAAAGGTAGCAGAGTACAGATTCTGCTTGGTAAAAAAAATAAAAAAGGAATCATATAGGTGGAAAACAGGGAAAAGAGGCAGGTGATGTCTTAGAATGTCAATTTAAGAAAATCAGCTTGAGAAAAACTATGTTCAAATAACCTAAAATAAGGCATATCTGTGCCTTACACTTTTGTGCATCTGTGACAGTGGAGTTTGAGGTACCTTAACAGAGTAGTATCAACATTCTTCTGTGTTAAGAGGAATGACTACAAGCAACATTGCCCTCTTTCTCTTTTGATGGGGTATTAAAGTGGGAGTTTAAACTGGATACATTTTATTGTTCAAACGTTTCAATTTATTTTGTGTAGCTACCACTGGATAAATATTGGCTTTCCTAAGGCAGAGATCTATTTTGATAAGAAGTTAGTAACAAGCAATACAATGTGTCATTGTAATAGAATTCAGAAGTACATTTTGAGGTTGTGTATTGGATAAGCAGTCATCTTGAGGCAATTTTTGATCATAAGTGCTAAAGAGCCTAAAACAGTTACAGTGCATACAGCTCACAGAGTCAAGGCATTTACATTTATTGTGTCCTTCAGGAGAATGACGTAAAAGATGGAATAAAATACTAGCTGTCTTGGAGCGTGGATGATCACACAATATTTTCAGTGGACACAAGGGAAGCATTCCAATCTTTTAATGACAAACCTCTTTAATAAATGATTCAGATATTTGCATCTTACTACTGATTAGGAAAATTCTACCTTTGAATTAGACTATGTTTAATGGAATTAACAATTTCCGACACCTTAGGTATCTCTTTGGAAAATGAACACCAGAGCTGAAAATACTGCAGCATATTTGTCAAAATCTACCTGTGTGGCCATTAATGGGAAAACCTCTCTATTAATGATAATGTGATTGATAACCATGATCTTCAGTGCTGTCCAGTACTTATAACCATCAAAAATATTCAGGATATTGAGATTCTTCTATACAAAGGAAATATACCACTTTATTTTGGATGGTTGTTCTTAATATTGTGCCACCAGGCTTTACTAAATGCTTTCAATGTGGCAGGTTGAATGTCACATCCAAAAGTTTTCTTATTCACCATTAAACTTTCACCAACCACTTACTTAACCCATTCTTGAGAAGTGGAGAAGTGTGGCTCAATGGTTAGAGCGGCAGACCCTGATGCAGAGGTCTAGCCCGGGACCAGGGTTCAATTCCCGCCTCGGCGGGTCTTGGGCTCAATTTCCTCGGACCTGATAATTCTCGCCTCGGTGCCTATTCTGATCATGGGTCCCACTCTGCAACTCTGGGCAATAGCTTGCTTAATCTCCACAACGGCCCCCACAACGCTAGGATGCCTGGCTTCACCTTGAGGGTGCCCAGGAGTGGGCATCTCACAGGGAAAGGCCAGGAAGGGTTCCACAGCGGTATGCGTACAAGCGCCTGAGATACCCCTTCGGGGGTCGATTCGGGCGCTATACAAATACTACTACATTTACTACTACATTTACATTTACATTTTGTATGGGAAAATCATCACCTTTGACTTGACTTGATCATGTTAATTTCCCAAAAGTTCCTCCCGACAATACTTAGATATATATTGTTGATGCAACATTGTAATTTGACTGGCATATGGTTCAGATGAGTTGGGTTGTCAGCAAAGAAAACGTCAGGAATGTGCTCCTCACTCAACATGGGAACGAGTATCCTCTGCCTCTTAAGAATTTTGAAATAATCGTAAATATGCAGATTAAATCAAAGTGGTGGTAGAGCACTCTGTTGCGTCACCTCATATCAACATCCCACTGGCCTGGCTTACAAATCATCAAAGGCTACTTTAACAGTTATCAAAGTGTCACGAATCAACAGATGGAATAATAAATAAATTACTAAAGAAGTAGGAATGTTCTATCTAAATAAATTACAAAAATCGGCCCTCTCAATCTCGATTTTATCAAACGTATTCCACATATCAATGTAATCACAATACAATTCTACCTTCAATTCCATTTCTTGCAACAATAGCCGGAACTAGACTATTATCTGATGACATTTTCCCTAACGTATATTGATTCAATGCTGCAGTTCAATTTTAGAAAACATTTATCTTACTGGACGCAACATTGAAAATTACCAGGATAACCACCCTTATGCACTGGAATCCGTGTTGTGGCTTTCAAAACTGGCTGATCAAACCATTTTAGACTGATGGTTCTAAATACATATAATGGATCGAGACCCACCATTGTTGCTTTGAGATCGACACTTGTACCCCCATCTGAACCCATTGCTCGACACCTTAGTTATCATAATCAGATAAATTGTATTTGCTGAATAATGCATTATCACAAGAATTTTGCGGTACCTTGTAGTTGTGATTAGTCTCATCCACCGTACATACATTTCACATCCCACTAGTTTTACTCTATTCTTTGTCATGTGCCATATCCTTCTCTATCAATCTCCACAAACACATCATTCTTTTTAACTGTCCAGGGCGTCCCTTGTTAATTCCCCACAATTTCTTGTTGTTTTCTATTTTTGTCTATTTCCTTCAAAGCCTCCTCAAATAATTTGGCTTATTCATTAGTAATTTCTATACTTTGTGATCGTTCTCAGACAGTATTTTGGTTTATTCCTTACATCATGTTCAACCCTACTGATGGACCATCCTTGTTTCTTCACTATTCATTTAGGGATGACCTATGTCAGACACTCGTTACAGAATTATTGTCACCTTAGACTTTCAGACTTGACTATCTTAGACCATACTTTTTATCTCCAATCACTTATTTTAATGCATTTGCATACTCTGTATTCCAATTCAGGCATGTTTTACTAGCAAATTTAGTTGTTTCAAAAATGTTCTTCATTATTACACTCATTTATTCTTTGATAGCGTGCACTGTGGTAAAAGATTACTCTCAATTCGGTTTGTCATCCTAAACTACTTATATTCTACAAAATATGCTCTTCAATGAAAGCAAAGTCTATTAATGCGACATTATTGGCCCTTGTAAGACTGGATGGCTACCTTGCTGCACCGCCATTCATCCATCCCTTACTATTAGAAAGATCCTTTGAGTAAACAAACTGTCAAGTTTCTCTCCCCTTTGACCAAATTGCTGATTCTGAAACAATGGTTCCCAATCGCTCGGATTTCACTGAGGGCCATCACATGTGGATCAATTCATTTTACGCAATAAATACGCAATAGATACACAAGCAGGTTATGCATTTAGGATGTTATTCAGTATTCTTTTTAATTCAATCAACAAGTCCTTATTATTTTTAGAACCTGGTGGTATTTAACGATGAAGAATCTATTTCCAAGCTTCAGTCATTTTCACAGATGTACTGCTGCTGAAAAATGCTCACCCTTGTTATAGAACACACAAGTGCAATGAGCCACTAAGTCTTCTGTGACTGCCAACTACATCCCCTATCAGCATTTGTATAGCCTCATTTTTTTTTTTTAACAGATTTTATTGATTTTACATACCGAAAAGTAAACCAGGAGACATTAGCTGGTAGTCGTACATGACAGCATAGGAAATCCCACAAGAAACATCAGTGCAAGCATATAGAAAAGTATTGCCCCACATATGCAACAAATCAGCAGTGGACATATAACAAGGTAGGGTAGCCCCATCACTACACTTCTTTTAGGTCGTTGTTCAATAGGATCACATCTCAATTGACCACGTAATGTTATATATCTGACCAGAGTAACAATCCCTGGTAACCGTGTCTCTCCCATGAATAAAAACTAAAACTAACCTCTATACCCCACCCCCCTCCCCCCTGCAGACTCAGCCTGAATCCTACACCTCCAAATGACCCACACCAATACAATTTAATCATGGAAATCCAATGCACCACATATGAACAGTAAGTATCCCTGTACAATAAAGACGTACATCAGCCCAGACTTTTTTCAGCATTCTGTCAAAAGGCTCGAGGGGGTGTATAAGGAATCCATCTGTACGGTTGCACATCGACAGCAATAAACTCTTCCAACAGCACATTCCATTCCATAGAAATGGGTTTTTTACGCAATCCCCTGTGTTCTTCTCTCTTCAGCTCAGCACCCTCTGCTCTGCCCCATCTAACCATTTCGCTGTGCCATTCCTGTATTGATGGTGGTTTAGCGGTCTTCCACCTCATGGTAATATTCCGCTTAGCTAGTATTAATGCAAGGTTAGCGAATTTATTAACAGGGTTTCCCTTCGTCCCTCTTGGGCCCAACCCCAGTAGGCAGTACTCCAGCAAGTCATTATTCCGCACCGGGGCGATATCCTTCATTATCTTACACACGGATGCCCAATAGTGCCGTAATCGTGGGCAGCTCCACAACATATGTATTAATTCCGCTTCCGATGAATGACAGCGTGGACAGCTATCCACTGTGTCTGGAAACATGGAAATCAGTCTTTATGGAGTCAAATAGGCCCTATGTATGATCATGAGCTGTATAAATTTAAATTTAGGGTTCCTGGATACTTTCTTTGGATATTCCAATATAGTGTCCCATTCTTTGTCAGTGAGCGCGCGGCCCACGTCCAAATCCCATTTGCTACGGAGGGACTGGAGCGACACTGCTGCTATCGTGCGAATCCCTCGGTAGAGCCATTTCGTCAAATGGCTTCCGTTTCCCATCAAATATTGCATAGTGAGTAGTGCGTGTGTTACTGGTTCTATCCCCTCCGTAGCCCAAGTGGTGCGTATGTAGTGAGAAACAATAGCATGCAGGATAAACAATGTATTTGACGCCCCATGTTCTCGGACAAAGACATCATGGGGCATCTGGGCACCGTCCGAAAAGAACATGCACACCGTATTCACTCCCGCATCCCCCCCAGGCCAATATTCTCCGACTAGTAACAGTTCCCAACTGCGAGGGGATCCCTAAAAGGGGGATAGTAGGGGTGTCTGGAGCTACTGACTTTGTGTATCTCAAAGCACTCCTCCAGTATAATAACGCAACTCTCAATAAGTGGGCGCCGTCTGAGGAATCTTGCTATTGGGTAATAAGAGTTTATGTATGTCCCCTCTTTCCCATGACTGGCGAGTCATCCCAATCTCCTGAAGATTACGGCCAGTAATGCCAGCCATTGCAGCTGGCTCGCATAACAATAAGCTTTCAGGTCCGGGGCCCCCATTCCCCCATGTTTCGTGTCCAATTGTAGCCTCGCGATCCCGATACGCCTGCGGCCTGTTCCCCAGATCAGGTCAGTTAATAGGGAGTTCAATAATTTAAATACCTGTGCTGGGACGATGATGGGCAAGTTAGTGAAGTAATATAACAACCTAGGGAGCATCACCATCTTGGCAATAGCCACTTTACCCGCTACCGATAAGGGCAGGGAAGTCCAGAATTTTATTTGGGGTTTGAGCGCAGCTATAGTACGGTTTAAGTTACTGTCTAGGATATCTACTGTTTCCCTGTATACCTGGATTCCTAGATATTTGAAGGTAACAGGTGCTATCTGAAACGTCCACTTCCCAAAGCACAGGGGACCGCCACGTGCTACGTCAGTGAAAAAGTATACATAGGACTTGTTCTCGTTTATAGAGAGACCTGAGAGCCGCTGGAAAGTTTCAAAGGTAGTAGGTATGGGTTCATAGTCCTCATCCAGATTTTTGAAATATAAAATTAAGTCATCCGCATATGCAGAGACGATATGTGTATTGGTTCCCACTTTGATCCCTTTGTGTCCCGCCATAGTTCGAAGTTTATGCAAGAGAGGCTCTAAAGCTAAGATGAATAATAAGGGTGACAGCGGGCAACCTTGTCTGGTACCCCGCGCTACACTATATTACTGTGAAATATGTTGTCCCGTACATGCGCGCGCGCGCCGTGGTGTTCATGTATAGCAGCCTCACCCAACTTATATATTCCTCTAGGATGTCAAATCTTGAAAGGGTATAGAACATATATTGCCAGTGTAGGGAATCAAAGGCTTGACGTAGATCGAGCGAAATGCATTCCCCTGCATTAACTGTTGCCGGTGCATATGTCATTATTTGGTGCAGTCTCCTAATATTAAGCGCCGTGCTTCTGCCTGGGACAAAGCCGCATTGATCAATGTGTATCAACTGCGGGATAAACTGACAAAGTCTATTCGCCAATAACTTACTCAAGATTTTATAGTCCGTATTTAGAAATGAGAGGGGTCTATATCCCGCCATATCCACACTATCTCGGCCCGGTTTCAGGAGCGAGACCACTGTCGCCTGTGACGTGGTAAGGGGAAGTGTACCAGTATCTAACGATGCCTGGTACAACCGCTGTAAGTGAGGTACCAATAAGTCAGAGTATGTTGCATAAAATTCAATGGGCAGACCATCACTCCCTGGTGCTTTATTACGAGGCAAATCTTTAATCGCCCGTTTAATTTCCATGCTAGTCACCGGCTGTTTCAGCTCCTCCTTGTGGTTTCGTAATAATTGTGGGAGCTGTAGACCTTCGAAGAAGGGCTCAAAGTCTATATCATTAAAGTCAGCCGGTTTCTCATATAATTTCTCATAGTAATTTTTAAAGGCAGTGTTTATTTCTAATTGGGTACAGACAGTGTCACCTTCCATATCTCGGATCTCTAGAATAGGGGATACCGACGGGGCGTCCTTAATAATTTTAGCGAGAAGTGGGCCTGCTCTATCTGCTGTTGCATGTTGTTTCTGAGTATAAAGACAATAGTCTAAAATGCGCAGGTCTTCTAAGAGTTCCGCGTGTTTTATATGTGCTTCTTGTAACTGTGCCTGCTGTGCTCTGTTCAGTACAGCTTCCTGTTCCAACCTACCCATGCGATTTTCGACCTCTGTAAGTTGTTCGATTAGAGCAAGTCGTACTCCCGCCTTCGTGCTAATTGCTACCCCCCGTATCACGGTTTTAAAGGCATCCCATTCTATTTGACGCGTGCTCGCTTTATCTGCATTTTCAGTAAAATAATTGTCTATTGCCGTGGATAGTGCCCTACGAAAGACCGGGTCTTCTAATAGCAGGGGCTGTAGTTTCCAAGTCGGTATCAGGGCAAGGAGCCTGCCCCACATGAGTGTAAGTTCTATGGGGTTATGATCTGATAATGTTTTACACAAATGTGTTGTGTCTCTGACGAGGCCAAGTATATTCAAGGAACAAAATATTCTGTCAATGCGGGCCATGAGGTGGTGAGTAGAAGGAGTATTCCCTGCTAGTGGGGTGTGCCATTCGCCATGCGTCTCCTATCCCCCACCCATCTGCCCATCCCTTGAGTGCTTCCGCCAACTTCCTACATCCCGTATTGTGCAATGGAGGGTGCGACCTGTCCAGATCAACATCTAACACCGTATTGAAATCGCCACCCAACACCCAGGGGTATTCTTCCCATCCCACCAATACCGTGCTAAGGACCTCTAGGAATTTGTCTTGATCTGTGTTTGGAGCATATATGCTTCCCATCACAATGTGTTCCCCATCTAGTAATCCATGTACTAAGACATACCTGCCATTTGAATCAATCTTCTGCTCTAATAACTTGAATGGGGTACCACTCCTAATCCATATCGCAGCCCCTCGTGCAAATGCCGAGTAGGACGTAAAGAACAGTTGACCCCTCCATTTTTTTTGCAGTTTTACTGCTTCATCATGCTTTAAGTGGGTTTCCTGAAGAAGTGCAATATTAGTTTTCCGTCTGTTTAGCTGCGCCAACAACCTATGTCTTTTATGAATGGAGCCCAGCCCCCTTACATTCCATGAGCTGTACGTATATTTGCTAGGATGTGTCATCAGGTCCCAAGTAGGGTGATCTGCCATGAACATATAGGACAATAGGCCAATCTGGCACAATATAACCTGTAGCCGAGTCTGTATATCTATAAAAACTCCCCAATACTAGGTTCCCCCATAAAACATTAGAGGACCAAACCATGAAAAAAAGTTCAACAGGAACTCTAATTAAGAGATAACATAGTGCAGTCGGCAAAGAGGGGGCGGCAACCACCACGTTCCTGACATACATTACCCTGTATGCAGTTACATTGTTCCTATCGCTCCAGCACAAGCCCCATCATCATAAAATAAACATGGATAATAGGACCATCAAGTATCATTGCACACAGCGATTCATACTTATCTATACAGTATACTAAACCAACTTCTGGAGGTCCCAGCATACAACTTTAGTAGTCATTTGCAGTCTGTGGAGTAACTAATGGAAACAATGCCAGACTGGTTTCAGAGTCAGAGCGAACAGTGGCATCGTCCGAAGAGTGGACAGACACAGCGTGGGACTTGGCATCATGTTCTGCCAGGGCTGCCACTGTCAGGAGAGCGTCTTTTTGGCTTTCCGAGATCTGTTCCAAAGATGGGCTTACACTAGAACCAGTTCTAAGGCGCTGATTTTCATCCACTCTGGCTTCATCTTCACGCTGTGACAAGGACCGCGTGGATTGACTTGGCGGAAGCGAGTTCTGGGACACAGGAGGTGGGAAGGTAATTTCCATCCAGTCCGCCACCTCCTCGGGGTTGTCAAAAAAAAGAGATTTTTGGCCAAAAATGACTTTCAAACGGGCCGGGAAAAGTAGAGCATATTTCAAATTGTGCGCCCGCAGTTTCTTTTTAACATCTTGGAAGGTAGCTCTCGCTTTCTGAACTGCCAGCGTAAAGTCCGGGTACAGGGAGACCTTTTTGTTTTCAAAGTGGATGGGAGCATTCTCCCTCGCAGCACGCAGTATCGTGTCCTGGTCCCTATAGTTCAGTATGCATGCTATCAGAGGTCTGGGCGGCGCCCCCGGGAGGGGAGGTCTGGGCGGCACCCTATGCGCCCTCTCCACACTATAGAGTTCCGTGAGGCCTTCCCTTGCCACATGCTCTCGCAGCCATTTTTCAACAAACTGAGTGGGATTAGACCCCTCACTCCTCTCCGGTATTCCCAGTATTCGGACATTATTTCGGCGGGATCTCCCTTCGGCATCATCCACCCTATCTTGCAACCCTTGTAGCTGTCATTGTAGTTGTTCCAGTTGGGAAGTGTGTATTGTTTGTTGCGGTATCAAATCCTCTAGAGCAAGTTTATTCGACCTTACTTTGTCCGCCAACTTTTTATGATCCGCTTGCAAGAGGTTAAGGCTAGTAGAGAGCGTTCCTATTTGTGTTTCAATCGCCATGCGTGAGTCCCTAATTTCTTTCAGTATCAAGTCCAGCTTATCAATGTTTTGTTCAGACCCCGTGGGCGGCACTACATCAATTTCAGGACTATGCGCTAACTCACTACGCGTTTCAGAATGCGTGTCATCAAAGGCAGGGGGGTCAGGTTGCTTAGTCTTGGTGCGACCCATGATGCAGAGGAGCTGAGACCCAGCACAACAACCCTTTCCAAGATCTCGAACGGATAAACCCACCTGCACGCTATTCACTGTAGCTTATGACTGGGTACTACCGCAAATAGTCTAAATCCGCCCTCACAGGACTGCGTGCAGCTGGATAGACCGCTGCAGCGGTTATGTTCAAGGCCAACGCACCTGGGAGGCGTCAGAGGTTCCGTGGTTGTGCGTGTAGAGGTCGTGCCACATCCCTGTGTATACACACTTTTCAATATAGCTTCTTCGCAGTGTTGGTACGTTGGCAGGCACTCAAGGGACAACAGGGCAGCTCACCTCTCTCCGATCAGCCAGTCCACTCCCGCTACAGTCAGACTCCCCAGGTCCCCCTTGTCGCCGGTGAGCGGGCTCCTTACCCCGTCTTTGAATGAACACAGGTATTGATTCGTGTCTTGGTATGAATGCGGTGATAGTCGCCCCTTATAGCGCCATCACAGGGGTCCGTAGCATATGCTCTCGATCACTCCACCTCACTGAGACTCACTTTTGCCAGCTGGGCAGTAGCACACCATGCAGCCGCCGTGGCGTGTTCGACCGGTTTCTACGCAGCGCGCTAATGCGTTAGCTCCGCGCACATCGACCTCCATTGCACAGCCGTGTTCACTGGGGTAGTCAGGCGCCCACCGTGTAAACATATGATCTTTCTTCCAGGCAATAGAGCAGCGTCCATTGAGAGGCCGCCTCCCCGTGCCTGCACGTTAAGTTCTCGAGCCCATGACGCAGTAGAAAATAGCACTGCCGTGCGTCTTCAATACCCGCCGATGCTCGGCTATATTCACTTTAATAGTCTGCACCAAGTGCCCTTTGTAGCACTGCTAATGAGGGTGGGGATCCTTGCACTATGCTATCGTTACTCCAGAGTCAGGCATCGATCCATCGCTCTCAAGCGCCGCCCTCCGCCATCTTGTTGCTCACGAGCTGCGCATACACCCCCAACTCCAATCTTGACACACACCGCATTCCGGGTAGTACACTCACATGTAGTGTGGGAAATTCAGTCCAGCCAACGGCTCCGTGAGCAGGCCGATTACTTCTCACTCCATTCGCAATGCGACGCTTGATCCAGCACCTTCAGGCGCCCTGCCCGCTCCCACTCCGCTGACTCGCGGCTCCCAGGATCGGCGGCGTGGATATACCTTAAACCGGCATCAGGACCCTCAGTTTCGGATTCGCAGTTGGCCTCAGGGTCTCCGCTGCACAGGGCGTTGTTTTTAAGCCCAGATGGACCCAGATCTTACTGGATTATTGGCATAGTATCGGGGTTCGGCTCGGAGCTCCTTTAGCTCACGTCCGCCATGCTTGGCAGTTGGCCACGTCCCCCCATTTGTATAGCGTCATAGCACTGTGGGCTCTTTGTCATGCAACTGACTTTGCACTAGCCTTTGTGTTATTTTAGGGCCCTAGAGCTATGCTCAAAATCTCCCAATTTCCCAAAAGGCTTTTGTGGGCAAAAGAAGAGCCTAGGGAACAAAAAGCATCTACACACCTGAAGTGTCTCAAACAAACATCTCACATGAATAGCACTATGTTGTCTTACCTTTGAACAGCACCTCCTGAGACACTGCACTACCATTGCTTCCCAGTGTAGGAATATACATAAAGGTAATATAATCTCGAGGTCTAGTCCATCCCACCTACAAAGTGAGAAAAAAAAAAAAATTACTATTTGTAAAGCAATATTAGTGGTACCCTTTGTCACTCAAGCAGAGCTTACAGGGCCACCTCACCAGAGTAACACAAGCACAGGTACAAGAAGCAATCTGCAACATGATCATGCATGGCATATGGCTGAGCTGTGATCTGAATACCATCGTTCATAACTACATCACACCCAAACCTTGGACATACAGGACACACCCATACAGAAACACACCGCCCCCTCTCGTTGCAAGAAGAGCTCAACCCACTGATCTCTATTAAGAACTATATATAAAGCTCCTTCCCCTTCTTCTCAGCCAATACAGTGTTTTTAAAAACAATTGTGCAGGGCAATTGTGTCCTATAAGCACTGAACCCCTGGTAAATCTGCTGCTTTTTTTAGGCAAGCATTGGTACAGCAATGTCTTATCTGCTTGCTTAATCCCAAAAAGGCTAATCATGAACAGGTTTGAATCTACAAAGGGAGGGAATTCTACAGTCTAACCGCAGATGTGTAGATCGTATGGTCTCCTCCCTGATGTTTTTGAATGTTGGCACAGACCAACGCACAAACAAGCTCAAGAGAACTTGCAAGGTGCCATACAAAGAGGAACATTTTTTAAAGAACCTGTAAGAATGTAATTTGCTCATCACAAGAAGACAATGTAAGGAGGCAATCCCAGTAGATATGTGATCAGACCATTTCAGTCTTAGAAGAACTCTAGCTGCCGCATCTTTTATCAACTAGAGTTTATAGTGTGCCTGTTTCAGCAGAATCAAGTTCATTGCATTTTAATAGCCTAGTCTTGCTGACACCGAAGCATTCATCAGCATCACTTTGTGAAGGAAGGTGCTTAGATTTAAAGTGTGCTGCTGAAAAAAGAGTTGTTGAATAGCAGCAAAGATATGTGACCTAATTGATAATTGATGGAACCAGTTTTGAACCCCATAAATGTTGATCGGAAAATTGGGTATGATTAAAAAGAGAAATAATCCCCACCTTGTTTTTTTATTTATTGTGACACATCCAGCGGTCCATGGTTCTGCAACCGAGGAAAATCTAAGGGAAGGAATTGTCACTTCAGGTTTGATGCCACCATTTGGAACAACTAGGTGTCATGTGCATCCATAAAAAATATGAACTTGAATGACTGACTGAACAAGGTAAGGGACTTATGGGATGGGTGAAAGGATCGATCTTTGTTGTTCGAACACATTCTAGCGTTTTAATAGATGCCAGGTGAAGCAGGAGGGATACACTTAATGCTCCGACAGAAAACCTTTTGCAAAGTCTAGGCTAAGCCTTGGATAACTACTGTTTAGAGTTGATCCATTACAATGGTGTAGACAACAGTGTGAAAATCCACAAAGAGGTCCAACGGGTTCTGGGTCACCACACCTCTTGAAACTTGGCCAATATGTCATGTTATGTTACCACAACTTGTAAAGCGCAACAGCTGCCCCAGCAAAGGGGCGTCCCGGCGCTGACAGCAGAGCAACTGACACGTGCGGGTGGAACAGATAAAAGGACTACGGTGCAGGGAAAAGGTGAGTTTTAATGGCCTTCCTGAATTCTAGGTAGTTGTTAAGGCCCCGGATGTGAGCAGGAAGTGCGTTCCAGAGGAGGGCCGCTCTACTACAAAAGGACCACCACCAGGTGTTGACCCTGTGAGCGGAGATGTCGTGAGGGAACATAAAGCGAGAGGAAGTTGGCCAGGATAATGGGGGTAGTCAATATAAGCTCGGTTTAGGGCAAAAACGGCCTGAACTGCATGTAGAAGATTATTTGTAAATTCTGCAATTGTATGAACACCATTATTTATTTATTTTAAAAAGGTTTCGCGGTGTACAGAAGCTGGAAAAATCGACCAAAGATTACTTTGTTCATCACTGTTTAGAAAGAGTTTCTTTAAACTGCGAGTCACAAGAGCTTCTTTTAGTGAAGAGATACAGCTAAACTGTAATAATGTATTGATATAGCAGCAGATATCCTGTACGAATAATGTAATCAGATTTGATTTGATTTTCTCGTTTCTCTGAAATGAAGTTTTGAAGATCCAGTTCAATTGACTTGTCTGCTCAAATAAGGATGAGTTGATGGCATGACTTTGTTTTTTTTTTTAGATACAACCTTTGCTCCTTTCACATTTTGGAAATGGTTCTTGACCCAGTGACACGGCTGTCTTTTACTACGCTTTGAGTAGATATAAAAGCCTAGATGCTAGATTGGCAGGGCTCACAAAATTCCACTGGTGGTTTAATATTTTTTAGAAAGAGCAAAGTCTTACATTCATTTAGAAATCTAAAGTTTTTTTTTTTATTTGCTTTGGACATTAAACATTCTGTTGAGAAATATTTTGTTTTAGCTACTTAATTTTTTTTTAATAGATATGGATATTTATTACACAATGTCGTTTCAATTGCGGTTTATGCACTACACTCTTTCCAAGGTGAGAGGCAGGGATTTCAAAGCTTTTAATACAATAGTATATCACGTACTGCTTGCACTTTTGTAATGTTTATGTATTGTCTTGTTTGGGTGACTACATCAATGCGGATTCCATGCGTATGAGTAGATCTCAATCAATCAGCCTTTATTGCGTGATTACTAAAAACCATTGCAACTATAAAACAATATATTAAAATATATAATATGATAAGACCATATTTTAAAATACGCTTTGATAAAACAATGATAGCTGTGTTGTTCAAATTTCGATCCTTTATTTGTGTGGCAACTTGTACCGACCCATAAGTCTCAGGTTTTACAAGCGATTTGTTAAAAAGGTGAGGATAATTTAAAAGTTTTAAGAGTTTTGCATTGTGAAGTTGCGGGTAGATCTGACATTTTTCCATTTTTCCATTTTTTTATTTTTTCCTTGTACGGGCAATTCGGGAGCTGTATAGCTCCAGGTAGCTGAGACAAGAAGGTACTGATTCTGTTAGAGCCTGGTACCAAGGCGGATGAGACTTAAGTGCATCATAAGGTGGCCCTACCAAGTGTCTGCAAGTTGAAGATTAAAACATTTTCTGCTTTGTCTAGGAATTGGACGAGGCGGCAGGCTAGTTGGAGTTCCTCGCCTTCGAAGCATGCCTTAACTGCCTGCCTAGATGATCTTATTTCCGTGTTTTTCAAAGCAGGTTTTAAAAAAAAAAATTTTTACGTTTTGATTGTAAAGCAAAACAAGGTACATACAGTGCAATAAAGAAGCCAGCTACAGTGTGCTAGTACAGTATCTGCGTCAGTAGCATATACATCACAGTCATGCAGTACGGATCTAATAGGTAGTACATTGTTCTCTTTGAGCTTGCAAACATCTCCCTCTGGGGCAGGGGGTATACCACACAGTAATCAGAATTTACATCATTGGAACACATACATCACTTCCACATGCACGAGCCAGGTTAGACCGGCAATTCCTTGTCCACTTCACTTATTCCCTCCCCAGTTTCTTTTCCCACCAAGTACTGCTGTAACAGACCCCAAAAGTTCTTGGGACGATTCTGCGAAGGCAGCAGATCATTATACATTTCCGACTGCTTATTGCAGTATATCATATCCCTAGACCAGTCAGAAATGGTAGGAATTGGGCTTCTTGCCCATTTGTTAGCAATTCTTCGTTTAGCTAGCAGTAAACCTATATCAATCAATCTACGCACATCTTTGGGCAGTTTGCCTGTATATCCCAGCAATGCCATTAGTGGGTTCAACGTGAGTTCCAGACCACAGATTTCACTCAGTGATTGGAAAATTTGCTCCCAATACTTGGCTATGAGCAGGACTCCCAGGCCAAGTGCAGAAAGCCAGCAGGGTCCGCTCCACACCTTTCACAGGCAGCCGAGTCGCGCAGCCCATATCCAAGTAGCCTCTCAGGGGTATAATAGACTCTTTGGAGGGATTTAAAATGAATTAATCTATGTCTACCATTCAGTGACACTTTTTTAGTAATAGCACAGCAATATCCCCACACACTATCTTCTAGTGCCACCCCTAAATCAGCCTGCCATTCTAACCTTGCTTTCGAATAATGATGTCGTCTGTCATCTTGCAATGTAGAGTATATGATGGAGACCATCTTCCTGGGGGACTTGCATCCTATGATATGGGTGAGAGCCCTTAGCTCAGAGGACTCCTGTAGCTCAGCACCCAACAGCTCACACATCTCATGCCTCACTCTGTGGAACTGAAAGCGTACCAACTGCGTAGGGGGTCCTTCCGCTACCGACAATTCGTCCCAGTTACGAGCCTTACCCTCCTCAAACAAGTCTCCGATCTTGGAAATCCCTAATTTAGCTAGGGCTAGGACTACCCCTTTCTCCCGACTTATTGGCATCCAATCGCACCACTTGATTGGGGTCAGTGGAGAGTACAGAATAGCTCCCGCCTGTCTTTTCAACAGGTTGTGCCAGGCATGAACCACAGAGTTTATAGAGTCCAAGACTCCCGTTCTTCTTATCGGGGCTCGAAACAGCATTACCGGCAATTGCTCCGGTGCCGCGGCAACTTTTCTATAAATAAATGCAAAGGACACGTTTCCTCGTGCAGCCAGTGGTATGCATGGGAACTCTGAGCTGCCCTGTAATAGAGCTCCAAGTCCGGGGCACCAAGGCCCCCCATTGAATACAGTAGTGTCAAGGTATTCCAGCTGACCCTCGGCTTCTTCCCAGCCCAGGCAAGTCTAATGAGAAGCGCGCGGATTATCTTAAAAATGTGCATGGGCAGTACGATAGGTATATTTAAAAAAAGGAACAGAAATCTGGGCAGTACTACCATCTTCATGAGGGATATACGTCCCACTATCGATAGAGGTAGCTGAATCCATCTTTCAACATCATCCTCTAGTCTGGAGATGAGTCTACCATAATTGTCTTTTATTACCAAGGCTGAATCGGTGTGGACCCGGATTCCAAGGTACCTTATTGCCTCTGTTGACCACTGTAAAGGATAGCCCAGCTCAATCGGTGGCATAGTGGAAGTTAAGGGAAATATTGTCGACTTTGCCCAATTAATTTTTAAGCCCGATCTATCACCGTATCTTACCACTTCGTCAAGAATTGGGGAGAAATTAACCTCAGGGTCCCTGACATACAACAGCATGTCATCCGCGTATGCTGACACAATGAGATTATATTCAGGGAATCTGATCCCTCTATGGCTGTAGTATTCTCTAAGAGCACAGGCAAGCGGTTCGGCTACTAGGGCATAAAGTAGTGGGGATAAAGGGCATCCCTGTTGCGTGCCTCGCAATATTTTGATAGGGGCTGTGACTATGTCACCAACTCGTATTCGGGCCGTGGGAGAGCTGTATAAGACACTTACCAAGCGGATGAAGATGTCGCCCACCACCATGCGTCTCAGAACTGCATTCATGAACGACCACTCCACTGAATCAAAAGCCTTTTCGGCATCTAAGAAAATTGCTGCCGCCCTGATCTCAGGTCTGATGTGCTGTATTGCACCAAATAACGTTCGCAAATTGTGCGACAGGTTACGCTCTGGAACAAATCCAGCCTGCTCCGAACCGACCATCTGAGGGACCAGAGGGGCAAGGCGGTTAGCAAGGACTTTCGCGAATAATTTAGTGTCAACGTTGAGAAGCGATAATGGTCGGAAAGACGGGCATTAGTCCGCCGGCTTACCAGGTTTCAAGATAGTCACTATGAGCGCTTCTCTCATGGAAGCCGGCATCGTCCTCTCCTCACCCATCTGCTCAAATAGTGTGCACAAGTGTGGTATTAGGAGATCTTTAAATTCCTTATAGAATGCCACGGTGAGGCCGTCCGATCCCGGGGCACTCCCTGATCCCATCGAGCTCAATGCAACCGATATCGCATGTGCATCCAGTGGCCTCATAAGATATTCCCTGTGCATATTAGAGAGCCAGGGCATCTGTATATGTTCTAAATAGTCTGCGATGGGCGCCTCGTCCGAGGGGACCCTCTTGCTATATAGGTCCGAGTAGTATAGAGTGAATCTGTTTGCGATATCTGTGGTGTTAGTCAGTAACCCTCCATCCGTATTTCCATCACATTAGCCGCCTCTCTCCTACCACGGAGTAAAGCAGCCAGCACCGCGCCTGGTCTGTCACGCTCACCGTACGTTCTAGCCACAGCATACTTCCCCAAGTGCTTAATTTCGCAATCTGCAGCCTTGTGGTATTCAATCAACGTCTCTTTATCCTCTACGGTGGGGCAGTTCTTCTCTATAGCTTCCCTCTCCAGTTCAACTAGCCTATTTTCTAGATGTAACAGACGCTGGTGAATAGAGCGCAGTACCCCCGAATGTTTGGACATCACCATCCCCCTGATGTAGACTTTAAACACTTCCCAGATCGTGGAGAACTCCTGTACAGAACCTATGTTGGTATCAAAGAAGCTCTCTATAGTTTCAGCAAGTTAAGACCAGAAAACAGCATCCAGCAATGAATATGGTGGGAAGCGCCACGTAAAGGGTGCAGGTCTTCTCTTTAGAGTATCTATATCTAGCAATATTGGGGAATGATCTGAAAAAGAACGGGGAAGCACCCTACAGTCCTGCACGCTCTGAATCAGGCCTCTCGATATAAACCAGTAGTCTATTCTGGTGTGCAACTGATGTGGGGCAGAGTAATGTGTGAACCCTCCCACCCCTGGGGAACGCTCTCTCCAAACATCCAGTAGCCCCAACTGCACAGCTATATCCTTAACGACCTTGGCTGCAGCCGATGGACGTCTCGCCCGCCCCCCAGAGCGGTCCAGCAAGGGGTCCAACACACAGTCGAGATCCCCCCCATATAATAGGAAAGTCGCCCCCCGCTATCATGTGATCCAGCAAGTTTTGAAGAAACTGCGGGCAATCATAATTAGGCCCATAAACATTGACAGTGAGCCAATCTATTCCCCTGCCTGTGCACCTAGAGATAGCATATCTTCCAGAAGCATCAGCTTCAATCGCTTGTAATTTGATACCCGATTTGGGGTTAACCCATGTAAGCATTCCCCTGGCATGGGAGGTAAAACCAGCAGCGTGTATGTGACCAATCAGCCTCCTATGCTTAAGCATATTACTACCCACAGGTAGGTGGGACTCCTGAACTAATGCAATATTGATCTTATGCCTCACAAAATATGCGACCATCTTGCGTATCTTTCTATGGTCATTTAGACCCCTAATATTCCATGTCAATAATCGAATTTTATCACCCCTTCCCAACATCTATGATTGGTGTCACTGCCGCCTCCTGAGCAAACACATGTGAGGAGTTACACAAATTCCTGAACACAAACATCATTGACTGTAAAGCATCGAGCATACTCAGCTTGTATCTTGCACTGCAGTACAAACTATGAAAGAAAATATCCCCCCCACCCACGTCATGCCACTCCCAACTGGGCACGATCGGTTCCATCCCTCCCTCCCAAACACACAGAGCAATGCCATATCTACTTGAAAAGCAAACAAAACACTTATTTCCGATTTCAAAATAAGTAGTGGGTAACACTCAGGGGCGTATGTTACCGGCATAGCCTTCCAAAAAGTACTGTGTAACTTTGAGGTTAAAAAAAAACACAGCCATCAGCCTCTATTATGCAAGTCCCGCCCACTTGCCAGTAAGATAGAAAAGGAAATAGGTTCCCATAAAGCAATTCTCAAATTAACACACAGGGCATTGCAAACATAGTCCAGTTCCCCCCCGCCATTTTGTGCGATCAGGTTCATGAAGAGTCTCATTAGAGGACCCTGTAGACAGCAATAGTTCAGTCAGCGGGTATTGCCAGACTCTCAAAAGCAGACCCAGCTCTCCGGGCAGGCCCAGGGCACCTCTGTGTCCTCCGGGTCAGGAATTTAACTGTGACAAACCTTTTGTTACCTTTTACCAATCGTTCATCTCACCCAATCAGGATAGCTATTCTTCCAGGACTTCTCCTGTCGCCCCCGACTGCTCAGTGACCGTGGTCCTCTGTCCTCCAGGTTTTTTTACAGTCCTTTAGAGCCTTTTGTAGCGACTTAGGGTCAACAAATATTTTCGAAGTACCGTTCATCGTGACCCTGAGTCTGGCCGGATAGAGCATCGCATAGTCGAACCCAAGATCTCTCAATTTACGCTTCATCAGGGCAAACGGTCTCCTGGCTTCCTGAACTTTAATGGCAAAATCAGGAAAGAGAGAGATGGACGAACCCTCAGACTGCAAGTCTTTCAGCTCCCTGGATCGCTTCAGAGCAGTGTCTCTGTCTCTATAGTTCAATAGCTTCGGCAAACACTGGGCGAGGTGGAGCACCCGGATGCGGTCTACGGCCCAGTGACCGATGAGCACGCTCCACAATGAACATGTCTGAGAACGTTTCTCGGCCCAAGAATGTGATCAGTAGCTTTTCCGTGAAGACCTCCATATTACCCATCGGTGTAGTCTCAGGCAATCCAGTAATTCGTATATTGCTATGTCAGGACCTGGCTTCTAAGTCTTCCGCTTTATCCTGCAGGGTCGTAAGCAATTTCCCCATTTGCTTCTGTACGTTGTCGGTTTCCATTTGAGCTTCTTCGATATCTGCGACTCTCCTCTCTGTCATGTCTATACGTTCCGCATGCTTATCCATCTGCTCCGACATTCTGTCCATCCTGTAGGCCAGAGAGTCTATCTTAGCGTCTATGGTGGTCAGACTCTTTTGCATTGCTGCCAATATCTGTTGGAGGTCTCCCTCCGATTCTTCCCGGATGGGCTGCTGATCCGTCTCCGCCCGGTCCCCCTCCTCCTCCGTGGCGAGTCTTGCGCTGCTCAAACTGCAGCTTCTTTTGTGTTTTGTCCACTTTGCCCATGTTTGCAGGGGGGGAGGGGGGAGGGCAGGGTCTACACTTGCCTGCTGTGCACCAGCCCCGGCTCCGCAGTGGAGAAACCCTCTGCATTTCACATAAGCCCTGGCAGGGATAGTAGTCCCACAGTTAGTTCTGTATCACTGTGAAAAAGGGCGGTCAGTGCAAAGTCAAACTCCTTATGCGCAAGGCCAGGCCGGCCACCAACATCAAACCCTCTCTAGTAGGGAATAATAATATACAGTCACTGCAAGATATATGTCTCAGCAATGGGGACGGGGTGCAGGTGTAGCTGTAATCCGTGGGGATCGGAGAGAGTCTCTACGCTTTTCTAGTGCCCAGCACACGGGCCCTCCCCAACCTTCAGGCGATTTTATCTTGACCAGTAGGTAAGGTCACTGTGTTCTGGGCGCAGCATCAGGCAGCACTCTCCCGGGACCGACAGTGCACAACATGTATCCACCAGAAGGGCAGCACTGGCCCGCTCCAGAGAGTCCTTGGAAATGTAGCAGGGCCCCAGTGAGCCCGATGTAGCCTTGGGCCTGTCTCTCGTACCGCTGTGGGCCCGCCGCAGCACACGGCCTTCTTATCGCGCGTTCGCGCTATCCACTTCAGGGCTACAGGAGGTCCCCCGACCGCTCTGGTCCCCGCAGGCACTGTTCGCAATCAAAGCAGGGCAGGCGCCTCAGGACCGGTCACAACACGCTATCTGTGCCGCGTTACCTGCTGGCAGAGGTCGTTGTCTCCGTTCCAGTCAAAGGAGTGGCACCTCCCCGAGCAGTCCCGACCTCAGGTTATTCGCGCAGCCGGGCACTCAGGTAATGTGCGCGGCGCCCGCTCCTGCCGATCGTGCTCCTTCTCTGGGTGCGCAAGCGTTTTCAGGGCAGCATGCTCCAGATCCGCACAGGCTCCCCCACACCCGGGCGGCCCGATCCCCACCGATACGTGGTAGGGAGAGCCAAGCTGCAGGCCTCACGTCTCGAATCCCGAGGGCCGCGTGACGTCTCTCTTCGTAGCGGCAGTTAGGGTAGACCAATTTTTATCAGACTGGGCTCAAATGGTAGTCCATGTTTTCCCATTGCGGCGGCCACAGTAGCAGGAACTCCAGGGCGCAGAAGTGCAGGGATAACTGTCAGATATTTTTGATGGCTGACGAAGCTCTCTTACTCTGCGGCCATCTTTGAGCCAGGCAAGCTCCGCCCCCCTTTCAAAGCAGGTTTTAATATGCATCTTCGTTCCTTATCCAATTTCCTGCATATGCATAGGAGGTGTATCATATCCTCTTTTGAATCTCTGCATAGTCGGCATTTATTTGTTGTTTGTAGGAGTTTCCACGGGGGCAGATGAAACAGTGATGGGAGAATGCCCAACCTTAGATGAAGGTATTTCTCCTTTGTTGTCCGCGTGAAGCTGGCGCCTAGGTAGGGTTGAGGCGAGCCTCTGGTGTAACTCTGTGTGACTAACCAACCATGTGCCCTTTTCTTTAGCGCCACTTTGTCCTCCAATAATTTTTACTATTTTGTTTACCAGCTCTTTAAAAGTATTATGGGATCCAGTACTCTCCCAGAGATTTCGTAGAGCCAGGCTGTCTATTGAATTTTGTAGGTAGGTCATCGCCGCGCTGCCTTTTTTAGATTCAAGCTCATTCCAGAGGTAGGTGGTCAGAATCTTTGGATCCACTCCCTTTATTTTGTGCCAGCATTTGACATAGGCGCCCTTCTGCGCTGTTTGTTGGTTTCAAGGGCAGAATTCAAGTCTTATTTGTGCCGGAGATGCATATCTAGGAAGGTTAAATATGATTCTCATTGCCCTGGCTACTGTTCTGTCCAAGATCCGCGCATCACCTCCTCGTAGGCATTCGCTTCCGTAGGTGATGGTGGGTATGAGTTTGGCTTGGATTACCTGTAGCAAAGGGGTGAGGCTTGGACCCGCCATTTTGAGTTGGAGGCTTTTTAGGGCTACCGTCGTTTCAATGCCTCTCCTTGCTATTGCTGCTTTCTGTTGCTGGAACATGCCTTTACTTTCCACTATTACACCCAGGTACTTGTATTCTTCAACGGTTTCCAGTGGGGATCCTCCTAATAGCCAGCGGTATCTGTGTGTGGACCTCCTCGAGTTTATTCCCATCACCTTTGTTTTCTCTAAGTTTATGCTTAATCTATTTGTAGCCGAGTAGCTGTACGTTGTGTCAATCAGATGTTGTAGGCTAATCAGCGTGCGACTGATTAGGGCAATATCGTCGGCGTAAAGTACGTTTGAGAGGTTAAAACCTCCCAATTTAGGAGCATGGGAGTTGTAGTTATCTAACTCGGGGTGAGATCTGACATAAAGAGGTTGAATAGAGTCGGGCCAGAACACAGCCTCGTTTGAGGCCCTTGGTCATCTGAAGTTTTCTCGACAGACAGTCGCCGGCTCCCAGCTTAATTTGAACCCAAGTGTCCGTATGGAGTAATCAGCTGGGACAGTAAAGCCGATGGAATTTTTCTTTTCGATAACTTGTCCCATAATTAATTTCTATTAGTATTATCAACGGCAGATGAATAATCGATGAAGCAGATGAAGAGTGGATGGTTGGCAGTTTTGGCAGCGTCTATTAGAAGAGATAAGGCAAAGATATTTGTTGTTGTTCCAGTGTGTTTACAAAAGCCTGTTTGGTTAATAGGAATTACTGCCTTTTTGACAGCCCCGTCAGTAAGTTCATCCAATAAGAGGACAGCGTAATATTTGGCATCGTTGTCTATTAAGGCAACGAGCCTGTCGTTTTTTGCTTCGTTTTTGCTACCTTTCTTGTGGATTGGAGATATAATTGACCCCTTCCACAAGTTTGGTATTGTTTCCGCTTCTAAAATCTGTTTGTACAGTGGCAATAGTGCTGCTGCCCAATATTCTGGATCTTGCTTATACAGGATAGGTGGGATACCACTGGGACCCGGTGCACCCTCTGCCTTGCCTTTCGCTATCCTTTCCACGATCTGTTTATCCGTGAAGACCATGGGTTCGGACTCCGGTAATCTAGCCCGGTCTAATATACGGCTACTAGCTTCTTGTGAATCGTTCATAGTGTCCGATGGTGCTGTGTTAAAATGATGCCAGAGGTAGTTAGCCCATTCTTCTTCTATCAGGTGTGAGTTGATACAGGGTGCTCTTGAATTCTGAAGACCATTCACTGTGCGCCAAAACCTTGCACTGTTGTTTGATTTTGCATCGTGCAATAGTTTGGCCCACAGCTTATCCTCCGTCTCCTTTTTTCTGTGCCAGGTGAATTTCTTTTTGGTGATTTTTTAAGTTTCTTAATTCCTCTTGGCAGGCCTCGTCGGGGCCCGTTTGACGTAGCCGCCGCAGTGATCTATTTATATCTCTCTTGAGGAGCCTTAGACTGGTTTTTTGCTCGGTTGTCAAATCATTACCTTGCGCACTGTAAGATTCAGGGATTAGCCTCCTTTGTGGTTGTCCTTCAGTTGTGGCACGGGCATCTTCTCTTTTTGTGTGGGCTTCCCCGAGGCTGTTGACGAAGGTTTCACAGCGGCTTAAGATACCAATGTTCATCGTTTTACCTTCCTCCCAAAGTTTTTTTGCCTCAGCCTCGAAGCCTTCCAGGTTGCGGGTATTGCATTTTACTCTTTTGTGATTGACTGTGAGAATCACACTCGGATTCCCTACTGGCAGGGTCGGCATTACACCTTGTATATTTAGCGTAGTCTCTTGAGGTAAGTGGTCGCTAGCATCCATTGTTCCTATTCGGAAATCAGTGATTTTACTGACCAGCGGCAATGATGAGAATGTATAGTCTATTGTTGTACTAGCTGATGCGTTATGAAAAGTTGCTGCGGGTGGACAGTCCTTTGGAAAACGGCTGTTTAGTGCCACCAGGTTCAGATGTTCTAGGTCCTTTAAAAATTCCTTTGCCTGCCTTGATTGTTTACCCCATTTACTCCCTTCTTGGTGTGGGATTTCCCATGTCGAACACTGCTCTTGAAGTAAGGGGTCCCTAATCAGGGGCCCCAAGAGGTGCATGTTGAAATCCCCTGTTATGATTATGTTCGGGGTTGCCTCCTATGACATCATCCTTGTTAGTTCCGAAACCAAGAGTTTCAGCCCTGCTTTTTTCAACGAGGATGGATGTATATATTTAGTAGTATTAATTTATGATTGGGATTATTTCCTCCTAAGTCCAATTGTATAGCATTTATACCGTTATTTGTTGACTTTTTAATGTCCAATTCCTTTATTGCATTTATGCTCCTTATTGAAGTGTAGATTGTTTGTCCGCCTTTTAAATGCCCACATTTGGCATTTCTGACAGCCGGCAGATGATATGCTTTGAAGCCCTGTAGTTGATGCGGTTGATCTAGCCAGGTCTCTTGGAGAGCAATAGGATCAAATTTTTGAAAATACAATAATAGTTGTGTATCATTGATTTTGTTTCCTAGACCATTTATATTCCAGGAACATAGTTTTAGATGGTGCTTTAATGTAGCATTTTGTTGCAAGCCTTGTCAGGTTTTCTTGTCGCGTGTATTAATTGTCCTTGCTTTCCAAGTCCAGTCATTTGGATTTGTGTTTCCATGTGTTTTTGCCTGGAGTTCCAGGCTCTGATTTCCGTCTGCGGGATGGAGGTGCTTCGAGCCCCTTTGAGAACAGATGGGGTCTTTCCTGTTGTTAGCTTGTTTGGCGACCTGCAGCCTTCCTGCTCTTCTTGTGTTTTAGACAGAGACTCTGGGTATCCAATTTTTTGATAGAGTTTTAATCGGATCCCCCAGGCGTAGAATTGACTTTCCTCCTTCAAGATTCTCTGAGCTATTTCCTGCATGGTCCAGGTTGTCTTGGTTACCTCCTGATCAGACAGATGTTTTAAGTCTTTGAACTCAACAGATTCTAATTTGCTTGTGCTTATGTCTGTCAGATTGCTGATGAATGATAATAGTCGTAGTATGTTGCCTCGATTGAGAGTGTCTCCCCGACCTCTTGATTTATACTCTGGGATGAGCAGAATGGTGCGATTATTGGGCTCCTCCCGGTTACTACTCCTTGCCTTATTTTCTGCAATGGGCAGTTGTTCCTGGATCAGAGAAACTCTCTCTGTTCTGGTTGGCAATGCTTCCGCCTGCGGTGCCTTTGGGCAGCCGCTGGTGCTGCAGGTAGGCCTGGTTTCGGTCCCCTTTGTTGGGCTGGTGGGGTTGTTTGCCTGGGAGTTGCTCCCAATGTTTGCTCTAAGCCTTGTGCCTTCGTCGATATTTTGGGCCTTCCGAGTAGAGGGATTATCCATGGTCGGTGAGGTTGATGGTACCCAAGTTGACCTGTGTGTTTCTTCTCCCCTTTTTGGAGTCGCTGTTCCTGCTTTGAAGTATTCCCTTATATTGGTGATCTTTTTTCTCCCATTCCGCTTTGGCTCCCGGCATGGTTTAGTTTCTTGCCGTGTTTTTTTTCGGACTTCCTTTACCCCCCAGGCCGCCCCCGCGGACTGTGGCAGCTGATATATACTAATTCGCTTGCCTGCTGCTGCAAGACATTACCAAGCTGCAAGTTTGAGTGCCCGAAGCTTCCATCGTACTGTTTTCCGCTAGTCAGCTTCCGGCCTCTTCCTGCAGCTGCAGCATAGGTCTTTTCGTTGGTGTGGTCGGATAGATATCTGCTATTCCCTGAGGGATTTTGGACCAGTGATCCTTTGCCATCAGAGTCCTTGTTAGAGGTTTTTTGATTCTGACTCTGCTGCTTCCTTGTCCCCGTGCTACTAGAGGTTGAGCCTGACCTGTCTTTTCCTTCAGTGATGTAATGTTCATCTGTTGCGGCATATGGTCATTTCAATTGTGGAATCGAATTGCTTACTGCTATTCCCTAGTGATTTTTGAACTGTTGTCCATTTGCCATTGCAAGGTATATTAGAGGTTTCTTGTTCTTAGCTCTACTGCTTATTTCCCCCTGTGATGCTGGGATTTAGGACTCTCGAGTCTTCACCTCGGCCGAGATGGTGTTCGTTGCTTGCATTACTTGTTACTTTTTTCATGTCGGTCAAAAGGTCCCCCAATAATTATGGAATAGTTGTGAGTTTATCCACAATAGTATGGCAGGTACAACTCGGCTGAATTATTTTTGTTTCCGCTTGGAACCTCTTGATCATGCTGCTCATGTCCAATAGCTTGTTGTCAATGTTCGACACGTGTATTGCCAGAAAGTTTAGGAGAGATAGTTGGACATCCATTTTATCTGAATGATACTGCATGGCTTTTATTGAGAGTTGTAGAGTGTTTAATAAGGAGGACCAGAGATTTTCTGCTTCCGTTGGTGTCTACTCTGCCGCCCTATTTTGCTCAGGCTTACTGCTGTCCTCCTGGGATATAACTGGGGAGTATGATGCTACCAGCCTTTCCCACTCTTCTGTTGTGAGGTATGATGTATTTTCCAGTTTAGTAATTTCCATTAATTCATTCTCTGCCCCCTCTGTTTTTGCAATTTCTATCGGTTCTTTCTCTGTCCCCTCTGGGTATGAGTAGATCTGAACAAACAGCAGCTGGATTCTAAGTGTCACCATATTCACTTAACTTTAGATAAGCTCCTGAGGTTTCTGGTGCTACATTTTTCCAGGGCCAAATCACTAAGCTACATTTCTTCCTGGATAAGCATTCTTTAATGATTTAAGAGCAACCCATAATGGTTAGTTTACATATTGTAGGGAGATTTTCTAAAAGTGAGACAATCAAATCATTTTCATCTAATGTGTGTGTTGTACCAGTGGGAAGTGGACATAGCCACAGAGAAGGGAAACATTGGAACTGTTTTGTTTCAGAAAACTTAGGTTTATCAAGATGGATGTTAAAATCTCCTAAAGTTAGTACCTTGCCTGACATAATTTGTAATGAGGAGCTTGGGTCAATTTCCTTTAGCTATTTTTTTTGTGCCTTTAGAGGGCCGCATACCAATAAAAATTTCATAGTAGACTGTGGCATAATAGTAGCTTTGTTACACATTACCTCTAACCTTGAAAAGGTTTTAATATCAAAAATATGAATAGCAATCAAGTTGTTGTAAAGATTACGCATTTGTCCCCTCTCCCCTTGAATGGCCGAGCTCTCTCTAGTCTGTTTAGCAATTGGTCATTTCTCATTGAGTTTGGCACAAAGAGCCAGTGTTTCAGAAAATGCAAGAGTTGGCCTCCTCGAGCCTTGCCCTTTTAAGGCTGCTGGTCTCAAATGCTACACGCATTGGTGGGAAATTGACAGTAGAGGAAGAAGGCAGACAGCACTGTGTACATGTACACAATCTCACACCCTCCTGTGACTCTAGGATTAAGCGTGCATGTCAGTGTGCCTGCCTGTCCACCTGGCTGTGTGATTTTGTGTCTTGGGCATATGCTGCTGGTGCCTTCCTAACTTGATGCCTTGTCTGAATGATGTAATCGATGCATGTGTACTGTGTAGGCATAAACTGGTCACTGAGTGACTGTAGAAGTTGGGCAGACGTCAGCTTTATGGACTACTGTGCTAAGTAGTAATACATGTATACAGAGTCAAGGTGGACACTAAACATATAAGACCATTATTGGAGAAACGTGGAGAACCGCTGAATATGGTGGCGTTGGTGTTTTGTAGCAGGAAATGGGAATATAGGTTCACAAAACTATACATTTTGAAGAAAATGTACTTAATTAAAATATGCAGCATACATATTTAACACCTTACAGATTTCTAGAACGGACTTGTTCATGCACAGCATATTGAAAAGACGTTCTTTAAGAGGGAGTTGCTTCATCTAAATCATAACTATGTCCCAGGTACACTGGTGATGCTATCAGATTTGTCTTTCAGATCAATAAAAATAATGCATGCCAGGTGAGCAAACTGCTAACATTTGCACTTTTAATCAGCATTTTGAAGGATCTTTTGTACTTTTGAAAACTCAGAATGTTGCTTTTGTGTGAATACAAACATGTTACAGGTTGACTGGTGAGATTGTAAAAGTTTGTCAAATATGTAGATTCCAACAGTACAACGGAAAACAGTTACAAATGTTTACTTGGGCATTATATAAACTGACACGGTTTGCTGAAGGGCCTTATTTAGGATATTGCAATGCATGGAGATATGGTGATATTTTGCTTTGCTATGGAGGTTTGTATCTGCAATGGTTCTGTCCTGGCAGGGGCTATTAGGAACAAATTGACTCATGGAACTTTGCACGGATATTTGGATCTATTGGATTGTTCTGGTAGGAGATATATTGTTTACCCTGGGGCTATTAAGAGGGATGGGAATAATTTGCACAAAGCAATTTCTACAAAGCTTTTCTCCCACCCATAAGCAAATAAAAGTTCTCCCTTCCTCCAATAAAGTTCTTCCCTCTCCTACTATGACCCCATCTCCCTCACCCAGAAAGCTCATCTTGTCCTTCCTAGAGTTACTCCCTTGCTTTCTAAAAGCACCCCTGCACCTCCATCTTTAAAGCTTCTGCCCATCTTCCACAACACTCCTTCCAAAATATCCCCTCTACCCTTTAGATGATTTAATCCTCACATATATTTCTATATTCAAGTGAAGTCCTTCCTCTTCCTTTGGCCTAACCTTGCCCTTCTTCCAATCTATTCCCTGGATGAGAGGATCGCTCTGCACTGCGGTACACAGAGCAGCTGCACGTACCTTAAAAAGACCAATCCAGTCCTTGGGCCGCTGGACAGGGGTTTTGATCAGGCTATACTGACAGGGCAGATCAACACCTAGGGTATAGTAGTCTTTCACATTCTTGAACAGCACTTTGGAGTAACTGCATTCTTGGATGAACACAAGAGACTGAGGCTCCTCTTCTGTTGCCATAATGACCAATCTATAAGGAGGAGGGAAGATCATAAGACAAAGGGAAAGAAATGATAGAAAAAAAATCAGCAATTAAAAATTCCGATAAAGACTTCTTATGATGAAAGAGACAAATCTACTTCTAATAAAAATGAGTGGTACTTGAATGGCTTCTGTTAATCGTCTGTCCATTTTCACCTTTGAGTCCATGGTTGAGGAAATATCCTCGGGAACCGTGGATTTGGCCTGGCCTGTACCTGCTTTTACCCCAGGTCTCTACCCAGTTATTCTAAGTCCTTAGCAGATGCTGGAACCTTCAACTCTCTGTTCAGAGCTGCATTCTTCGTTCTCCTGCAGCAGTATTCACTTATTTATTCTTCACTATACCTCTTTCTATCTGGAAATATGTCAACGCATTTCCCCTGAAAACTCTTTTGTGCATTTTTAGGCCTGGCATTAACCAAGATAGTTTGAATTTTACTAACATTAGGTATATAATATACTTACATACAAGGACTTTTAGCCAGCCCTGTTTAGTCAGTGCCCTTGTGTCACATTTCTTCTGCCTTCCACAACATACTGCATAAGGCAGTGACCAGTCCACTTCAACCATTGGCTAACTTCATTGTGAGTGATGGCATTCTGCACTTTCATAAGGAGCACACCCACACACAAAGTAGTTCTCTTCAATGAAGGGACTATTATGTAATGTTTGCTCTTTGAGAACAGGAAAATATTTCACCTTTTAGCCAATGTTTATTGTTTATGTTGATGGGGGAGGGGGCGAAGGGGTGAGAAAGCCCACAGCTCTATCAACAATAAGGTTTTACAAAAGTTATAGCAAAACAAAACATGTAATGGCACAGCCAAAGGCTGTCAGCTAACACAAGACTTACTGGCTTTGCCAATGCATGTTTCTTGTACGTTTTCTCTTTTCTATTCAAATCAGCCTGCAAGTGTCAGATCCAACCTCACCTCTGCTTCCAGCTTTTATGGCCTGCCTCCTAATACCGGTGTCTCAAACTTCTTTAAGTCTCCATCGCCTCTCTTACATCAACTATGCCCTGTCACACGTCAGCACTCACATATGTGGCTGCTTGCAGCAAAGTGACAATCCGGTTTTCATCCCTTCCAGCAGTCATCGAAAAGTAAAAGGCTTCCTTTGGAGAATAATAGGATTAGGTGTTTGTAAGTCAGGCTTATTCATATAAATGAGACAAAAGGATTTGATATCCGACAAAACATTTGTAAAGTGCAAGCGCAATGCCACACAAAACATACACACTACCACGCCTACATGTACAGACCGAGCAACATATCTATAGAACCGACACAATTTGACAAGTCATTTTTTTTTTTTTTAACAATGGGACTTCCTATCATTTTGTGAAAAGGCGGAATCTATGAAGAAACAGCTGTACACCACTCATTACTCGCTAACTCTTCCTCCACAAGCAAGTATCATTCAGAGAAAATTCTGCCAAACTTTGCCCAATTTTTCTGTCAATCTGATCACCTATTCTTCTTGGGCACCACAGCACGGGCTCAAAATATATTTAGGTAGTGAACCACTAATGTAGAACGCTCAAAGCTGCTCTACAGACTTCACTTTTGCTTTTCATTTGATCACTAATTTAGTCCTAATCTGAATGCAGGCCAGGTAGAGAGAGTTGCCTTCTGCTCTGTGAGGTACAGAACTTGCCCCCACAGTTACCCATATGGCCAGTGGAGTTCTCCTTTCTGTAATCTTGAGTTTTGTGGCATATGAACTGCTATGACTTCTGGTGGCTCAGTGTTAACACTCAATGGTGTGCTGTAAGCAGCAATTGCCTCTGCAGTCCCCCAAGTCATGAAACACTGCAGCAATCGCCACAGACGAATGACCAACAGTGGTAAAGACAACTGTTGGACTTGGCCCTTTTTGGCTAAAGTTCCCTAAACTTTTTGCATTCCCCCTAGACCTTTTTTCTGACATGGTGTTGCCGACTTAGATGCTTTGGGCACTTTGCCGCTGCTGATCAGTGTCAAAGTGCAAGTGCTCCCTGTGTAAAGTGTAATGGTAATTGGTTGTCCATAATTGGTATGTTTGCCTTACTAGTAAAGTCCCTAGTAAAGTGCACTGTGTGTGCCAGGGCTGGTAAAGCAAATGCTACTGGTGGGCCTGCAGCACTAATTGTGCCACCCACACAAGTAGCCCTAAAGAGAGAACTCAGGCCTGCCACTGCAGTGCCTGCGCGCAGTTTGCTAACTGCCATGTTGTCCTGACAAGTGCACCCACTTTCCATGCCTTACCCTTCCCTTTCCATGCACATCAGACACCCCTATAGTAGGCCCAAGGTACCCCCCTGGGCAGGGTGCAGTGTCTGTTAAAGGTAGGACATGTACTGAGGTGTGGACCATGTCCTAACAGTGAAATACTCTCCATTTCGTTTTTCACTGTTGCAAGGCCATCTTGCCCATAGGACAGAATGGGGAAGGCTGTGTAATATGTTTTCAGCCTATCTTCCCATAGGTTTAAGATGGAGAGGTGAAGTTTAGTGTGCCTGAGCTCACAATTTAATAACACATCTTTTTGTGAAGGTGGTTTTTGAATTGTGTGTTTAGAAACCACGCTTTTAGAAATGGCTGTTTTTTTTGTTCTAACAATTCTGTGCGTCTCTGCCTGGTTGTGGATTGACTGTCTGGATTTGAATGCGATAGGATCTGGGAAATGTCTTGACCCAGGGAGGGGAGGTGAGACTGCAACATGCTGACCTGCATCTGGAGTGTAGGGGGAGGAGTAGCCCTTGGAGGTAAAGAGGCCTGGGCTGCTGCCATAAAACAAAGGCTCCATCTCCTGCTGAGTGATTGAAGATCCAGACCCCCACTATCAAAGAAAGAAGGTGTCACTGGCAGGGAGACACCCAGAACTGGTTCGGACAGGGGTCAGTGCCCCCTGAACACAAAGACAGCACCCCTCTGCCGCACATCTGAAACTTCTCCGTCAGGCCAGAAATGCCTACAATAGGAACATCCTCAACTCGAAAAAAGAATTTTTCAGATATGAACTTGATAACGCCAAGAATAGACCCCGCAAGCTCTTCGAACTGGTCAAACACCAATCCAATAAACTGGCCAAAACTTCGAAAGAAACCCCCAAGTCCTTAATTTCATCGGAGGAGTTCTCCTCCTATTTCGCCGACAAAGTCGCAACCTTAGGAAATGAACTTAGTGCCGCCACATTCGCTCTATCCCTCCCTGACCTGCTTCCTCCTCCTGCGATGCCCCCACAGATCTCACCTAAAAATCAAGCACTCTGGACCGACTTCAAACTCTATGACGAAGACTCCGTCTCCAAAATCCTATCATCTATAAACCCGAATAACCATTACAACGACCCGCTCCCCTCCAACTGCCTAGCGGCCGTCGCCCAGTCCATTATTCCCAGCTGGACTGCAATAATCAACGCCTCTCTCCGGCAGGGATCCATTCCTGACTCTCTGAAAGCCGGCCAAGTCCTCCCCATTTTGAAAAAGCTATCACTGGATCCAGCCTCTCCAGACAACTTCAGACCGATTTCCAACATCCCCCTCTTAGCAAAAGTGTTGGAGAAGTGTGTGCAACAGCAGCTAAGCCAACACATCAACAACTTCCACCTTCTCGATGACTTCCAATCTGGATTCAGACCTGGGCACAGTACTGAAACGACCATGCTCCACATCGTTGACGATGCCCTCCAAGCCCTTGACCAAGGGAAAACTTGCCTTCTAATCCTCCTAGATCTATCCTCGGCCTTCGACACGGTCAACCACGAAAAACTTCTCGAACGCCTCAAACTCAGGATGGGTTTGGATGGCTCTGTTCTAGACTGGTTTAGATCCTTTCTCCAAAACCGATCACAGCGATTCCTAATCAACGGCAACCTATCTGCTCCCTCTCCAGTCACGATCGGAGTCCCTCAAGGATCAACCCTGTCCCCTACCCTCTTCAACCTTTACCTTGAACCACTTGCCGAAGTACTTCGCTCAGCGAATATCTCCTACCATATGTATGCTGACGACACCCAGCTCTACATCAAAACCTCATCTCTCGAGGAGATTCTCTCCCTGAATGAGGCCCTGAAATCAACCGTCCACTGGCTCACCTCCAATCAACTCAAACTCAACGCAAAGAAAACAGAATTTCTCCTAATCTCCCTCCAAAACCAATCCTGAGATGCAGATATGGATCAAGGCTATCACAGCCTTAGATTGCCCACCAACCATCGTGGACTCAGCAAAATCGCTGGGAATAACCCTGGACAGCAAATTGAACATGCGGGACCACATCAAATCGATGGCCAAATCAGCCAGATTCCACTTGAGCTACCTCAGGAAACTGAAACCCTTCCTCGACGCTGCCGACCTAAAAAGTGCAGTCCAAGCGCTAGTAATCTCCAGATTGGAGTATGGCTGCTCCACCCTCTCGGGTCTACCCAAGATCTCCCTGGCACCTTTAAAAGCTTGCCTCAACGCTGCCGCCAGACTTCTTACAAGTTCAAGAAAATTCGACCATATCTCTCCACACTTGAAAGCCTTGAACTGGCTTCCCTGGAGGCTAGAATACAACTTAAACTGGCCTGCATCACACATAAGGCTTTATACTCAAACTCCCCGGCTTATCTTGCACAGAAACTTGTGGTATCCGGCAGAATCAGAAACTCCCGGTCCGCCAAAGACCTCTTACTCCAACCTGCACGTTTCCGGAAAAAAAAAAAACTTCCAATCGGGCTTTCTCTGAGGCTGCTCCAAGAATATGGAACTCTCTCCCGCCCGCCATCAGAAGAATCCCTTCTCTTGCACGTTTCAAAAAGGAGGCCAAAACTTTCCTTATGGGTAAATTCCTCTCCTAAATGTTGCCTCCTACCAACACAGAGACCCTGACCAACTACCGACCATCGCCACCCATCTGAGTATCGAGCTACCTCACCAAGAATCCTGGGGCCTTATCTCAAGTAATCATAAATGTAATCTGTACATACATGTCCTCTATCCCCTATGTACCCTGCACCCCCGCCCCCTCTTTATCCTTTGTATTTTGTGTTTCCATGCCCATTGTACACTCTTTGATCCATGTAAAGCGCTCTGATACCCTAACGGGTCAAGTTCGCGCTCTATAAAACAAAATAAATAAAATTAAATTAAAATAAAATACATTTAGGGGTATAACTATGAGAGCTGAAACCCCTGGACTTTAGACTGAAATCCCTATTGAAAAAGGATTGAACCTACTTGGTGCTCAAAAGGAACCTCTGCCAAAGAAGAACAGCTGAAGAGACTGAAGAGAAGGACTGACCCTTGCTGTGTGTTCTGGGGCTGGCCTGCAGTTAGCTGGTTTGACTAAGGAGAGGACAAGGGACTTTGCTGTGTGCTGTGTCCCCCTGCTTGTGAGGACTTTGCTGTGTGCTGTGTCCTGAAGTAGCGTGTCTCCAAGGG
This sequence comes from Calotriton arnoldi, assembly GCA_963921515.1. Lineage (NCBI taxonomy): Eukaryota > Metazoa > Chordata > Amphibia > Caudata > Salamandridae > Calotriton > Calotriton arnoldi. The sequence continues at coordinate 1,016,945 of CAWUFW010006066.1, forward strand.
CCCGAGGAGAGCTGGCTCCCTGTTGTGGAAACTCAGGAACATAAAAGTTTCCAAGTGAGTCTCAGCGACGCTGTGTGCGTGTGCTTTTTGCAGCCTGAGACCTTCGTAAGAACTGCCCTGTGATTGTGTGCACCGGGAGTCCAAGTGTGTCTCAGCGACTCTGTGTGCGTTTGCTTTTTGCAGCCTGAGACCTTCGTAAGAACTGCCCTGTGATCGTGTGCACCGGGGTCCAAGTGAGTCTCAGCGACGCTGTGTGCGTGTGCTTCGTGCAGCTTGAGACCTTCGTGAGGATTGCCCTGTGATCATGTGCACCCGGAGTTCAAGTGAGTCTCAGCGACGCTGTGTGCGTGTGCCCTGTGGCAGCCTGAGACCTTCGTGAGAAATTGCCCCGTGACTGTGTGTCCCGGAGCAGTCTTGTTCTCTGCTTCGATCGACAGCGTGGCCAGAACTGCTGCGATCGTCATTGCCATCGGCTCGGACCGGCATCCCCAGAGGACCTGTGAGAGTTCACCGCCGCCGGCCCGAGCCGCAAGGAGAAGAGAGGAGAGTGAGACCGCACCCCCCAGGTAACGCTCAGCGAGCTTGCGTGTGTCGCCGCCTGGGGCGGGGTGCGAGCTACGAGAGAAACGCTCTCGGCCTTTCCCATCCTTGCAGCGCGAGCCCCCGCTCAAGTCCGTATCACAGCCCGTACTTGCCGAGGAGTGGCAGTACCGGGTCCGGAGTGTGGAGCGGCACTTTGTTTTCCATCATAACAGTGTTGGGGGCATATTTTGGCAGTAGCTGACCGCGAGTCAGTAAGAGTGGAATAGAGACCGTCCAGAGCATCGCGATCGGTGGCAAATTGCATTATTTTTGCATTACGAACTGCCTGATTGTTGCATTACGAATTGCATTATTTTTGCATTATGAACTGCCTGATTGTTGCATTACGAATTGCATTATTTTTGCATTACAAACTGCCTGATTGTTGCATTACGCATTGCATTATTTTTGCATTACGAACTGCATTATTTTTGCATTACGAACTGCCGGACTGTTGCATTACGAATTGCATTACGAACTGCCTGATTGTTGCATTACGCATTGCATTATTTTTACATTACGAAGTGCCCGATTCTTGCATTACGAACTGCATAGCATTGCATTAGGACTGCATTGGATCATCGAGAATTGCTCATTAATACTGCAAGAACCTACCAGTGCGTGCTGGCCTAATAACCGGCAAGGTGAAATATTACAAATACGCATATGTTGGATTTTTATCGTGTGGTCTCATCGTATATCTTTTTTCTATAAACATATAATTGTTTTTATGAAACTCGTGTGGAGTCCATTTGTGGTGTTATCACTGTGTCACTGAGAGCGTGGATGCAAATACTTTACACATTTGCCTTGGAGATGAGCCTGCCTGCTCGTGCCAAGCTACCAGGGGGTGAGCAGGGGTTATCTAAAGGTGTGTCCCTCCTTACCCTGACGTAGAAGCAAGGGTCCCTATTTGGGCTAAGGTACATACCTCAGCCAACTAGAGACCCCCGTTTCTAACAACAACCAAATTACATTTGCCACCTTACACAGCCCTAAACTACGCCTAAACAAAAGCAGCACACACTAGTGCTTAAATACTCCAAACTTTACAAACTGTACTGCCATTTGGACATTGTCTCTTTACCTTCTCCCTGCTGTTACTTACATACCCTTCTGGTGCTGACCTTAGTGACCTACCGGTATTGACTCTTCCTGAGTCTGGCCTGCTGTTACTGGACTGGAGTACGACACTCTGACAGTCACACTGCCTTCTGTTCCAGAACTCTGTTCTGGGTTCCTGGAACTGACTGCCTGGCTGCACCCTGACTTGCTTGCAGTCTAATGTACTGTGGCCCACCCAAAAAAAAAACTCAATATACTATATCTACAGGTGTTTCAACTTCTTCAAAGCCTTTTAAAATTACCCACTCAAAATAGTTATAATGGCATCCTGTAGTAGTAACTCCTCTTTAATCAAATCTTTATAGACAACCATCAATTCACGATTAATAAGGATGTGTGTGTATAATATATATATATATATATATATACACACATCATACAACAACCTTAACTATATATATATATATATATATATATATACACACACACACACATATACACATATACACATATACACACACACACACACACACATAATTGTAGTTAAAGTAAGTGTTCCCAGAGATGAGAATTCCTCTGATTTTTAATTGGTAATAACTTTACAGCTGTTTGACGAATCACCACGAAACTTTGCCGACCTATTCCTTTTTAGGTCTCGCCTACGCAGTGCGCATGCGCTGAATAGGAGACCTTTAGCCGTCGTGTAGCTCTTTTTCAAAGCACATACTCGTGCTTCTGGCGGCATACGCCTTGCGTGAGTGCGCAGCGGCGCGCCACAAGCACGAGTATGTGCTTTGAAAAAAAGGAGACTGCTCTCCCCAGCCCGCGCGCACCACTCGCGGGCTCACCTCCTGCTCCCCCTCTCTCTCACAATTAACTTTCGCGGCCGCTCTCCTCGGCCCAGCCCCTCCTCCCTCCACTCCTCCCTCCTCTCACCCACCACCTCCCCAGACCCTTCCAACCCCCCTCTCTTCCTGCTCACACCCCCTCCTCCATCCCTTTACTCTTGCTGTTCACATCCACCCTCCGTTGTGGTACCCCCCTTCCTCCCTGCCTCTAGCCCTTCCTCTCCCCTGCTCTCCCACCCCCCCTTTCTCTATCCCCCCTCCGCCGGACACACGGACGTGTGGACTACCCCAGCAAGGGCATCCACCACCGTGCACCGATGGCCCACCGTACTACCAGGGACACCGTACGCCCCACCAAGACGGTGGCACATGACGCCCTCGGTCCTACCAGTGAGACCCCCCCCCGCATCTCCGCTGCACCCTACTCCTGCCCTGTGACACTATCTCTACGACACAGGTCCTCCTCCCCTTACCCTCCCCCCCATGCGGTGGCCTTCCCAGACCTACAACCCCTCTCTCCCCCTCTGAGCCACGGCCCAGGGGGCCTACCACCAATGATGCCAGGAGGATTGCTTGTTGTTTACCACCCTGGGGCCTCCGCCCGTGGTCCAGCGCATTGCACCGGGGCCAAAGTCTGGTAGCACAGACTCTGATGACGATATGTTGCTTACTACAACCTTTACTGCACTGTTCCCATGTTGTAAAATTTTGTCTAAAAAAAATGACGACACAAACAATAAATGCATCGGTGCATCTTTTGGAGTAACCCATCTGACTTCAATGACCTGTAACACAGATGTAGAGGGACAGCCACATACACGCACATGTACGCAGACATACAGATAATAGCACAGCTCTTGTCACTCCTCGACCCTTTTTAACGTTCCTTTATTGACATTGTTGTAGTTCACCCTCAGCTCTCTTCAACCAGCTCTAGAAAAAGAATAACTTTCTGCACTGTGCATATTTTCAAGCAGAGCTTTTCTTCAGGTTTCTTTATGTCTCACAGTGATGTTTTGAGAGCAGCAAAAATGAATGCTCTCATTTTATCTACCCTGGACAATATTTAATTATGGAGTTTTGCTACTATAAAGCAGCAGCACTAACGCTGCATAAAGAAATCGAGCAAATAAACACACCTTGCAAATCTGTACGGTATCATGGTGGTAAATAGCAAATTGGCAAAAATTAGCACTTACCAAAGGAAAACAAGCATTGGCATAGCCAATAGGTCTCGCTTTTGGGACCTTATAAGTATTTAGTTATGCAGCACAATATCCTTAGTGCAACAACACCAACTGTTGCATGGCTAAACACTTATAAGGTCCCAAAGGCGAGACCTATTGGCTATGCAACACTTGATGTTGTTGCACCAAGGATATTGTGCTGGATAACTAAACACTTATAAGGTTCCAAAGGCGAGACCTATTGGCTATGCCAATGCTTGTTTCTATATGAAAACAATCAACAATATTCATAGTAGGAGGGTGTGTATGGTCTTTCTTTCCTTTCATTAAAACAAGCAAAGTAATGTAGTCTCTTTTCAGTTGCTGTAGCTTGAGACATTCAAAATGGTCTCATCTGGGGAGACAAGCCATGTAAAATATATTGGTGGGTTATTTCTGGTTTATTGCCAGTGGGTTCTCCCCCTGTCCAAGTCTCCATGTAATAAAAATACAGGAATGACACTGAAGGCGTGGAGTTGGCGGTGTAATGACCCCTCCCTTGGCTTGGCCTGGTTATGTGAGCTGGAGCCAGAGAGGAGGGTGCACTGACTGCCAGCAGCAGCGACGAGGACAGTCCAACTGTCGGTTGCTCCCTTGCCTCCCCAACAGAGAATTCTGTCTGGACACTGACGGAACCTCCACCCGCCGTCTGCTGCTATGGAGACCCCGGGCCAGAAGCGCGGCACCCGGAAAGGAGGTACCCCGCTGCTGTCTCCCACCCGCATCACCCGGCTACAGGAGAAGGAGGAACTGCAGGACCTCAATGACAGACTTGTGATCTACATCGACAAGGTTTGCTCGCTCGAGTCAGAGAACGCTGGACTGCGACTGCGCATCACTAAATGCAAAGAGACAGTGAACCGTGAGGTGACGGGCATCAAGTCGGCTTATGAGGTGGAGCTTGGGGATGCGCGCAAGACCCTGGATTCTGTGGCCAAGACATTCCATAAAAGTACATGCATGTAACAATCAAAACATTAATACACACCACACACATCAAGTGTCAGACTCGGGCTCTCTATCCGGAAAATATCATGTGACGAAACACAGACACTGTCACCTTATCACACACCATCACACCGTTCAACATACCAACACCAAACGGACACCCTCGCATACGGTTACATTCTACAAACACCAACAGAAGCACAATCACTAGCACACAACCTGAGAGGACAGATTGCAGTGCCGCCGCCAGCGCGGTGAGTGGTCTGTCTGTTTTAGAGATGGTTATACAACAGTGGCGCATACACATACACTGTGTGTGTCAGTTTCTGTGAAGGTGCGTGCGTGTAAGGCTGCGCTGTAGCTGTCTGTGTTGTTAGAGTCCACGCATGTGAAGAAGGCTCAATAACGCAAATCATGCACATGGTTGTGTGCGTGCGTTTAAACTCTCTTCTGTCCCTGTGAAGGAACCGTGCACAACTGCTGCTCCTGCACTTACTAGCACCAATGAAGCACCAATGAAGGCTGCAGTGTTGCTGCCCACGCTTAACTACGTTGCTTGTTAGTGAACCTTGGTAAATCGTGCTCATTCCGCAATAGCCAGAACATTTAATGTGAAACGCAGGCTGGCTGGGGAGAGAGACAGCCATGCCGTGCCGTGCACAGCATCGCTGCAGGTGCTTCAGTCCTGCTGCCATCTGTGCTTTAGAGATAGCTGTTCGCGTAGTTTCTTGTCTTCGTGTCCAGCTGCTGCTGCGCCCTCTTCACTAAACACGAAATATCAGTGTGATCAGCAGCGTAGAAAAGAGGCCATGGGTTGTGGTGCCAGAAAAGAAAATGGCCCCTTGACTGCTGTTGGGGTAGTAAGACGCAGCACTGTCAGAGCTCGGTAGGCCACTCAAGGCTGTGGGACCCGGTGCTACTGCACCTGCTGCACCAATGAAAGCTATGCCCCTGAATGAGATTGCTTGGTTTACAGCCTTTCACACTTAGTAACACAACGGCATAGCGAGTACAATAGGTCACCACTTATTATGCCCAGGGTTTTAAGTGGGATGGAAAACTGGGGGTCTCTCAAAGGGGCGAGGCCGATGTAATTAAGGGCGTGGCTTAAAAACACATAAGCTAAAAGTTTGTGCTTAGCATATTGTCTGCCACCCGTCTGGTATTTCGCCGCTTCTATAATTGCATCTATATATATAATAAAAGTAACATTACACCTACAACAAGTCAGGACTATTGGCTTTGCCAATGGCTGTTAGCTGCATAAGATAAATAAGCAACAACTACGGCTTCGTTTTTTATAATATTGAAAATGCTTCCATTTGGAAATGAGGAGACAGTGAAAGAACTATCACCAGTGTCTTTGAAGTTACATCAAAGGCAATGAAGGGCGGTACTGCTGCAGAGTTAGGATTTTTTTTCACCCTGAGGGTGAGGGCAAAAATGGAGAGCCCAACAGGGACCCGTCTCAGCACCTGCTTTTTAGAAACTACCGGTGCTGAGGACCGGCAGGACCCGGCCCACTTAAAACCCTAATTATGCCACTCTTCTCCACGATATTTCATTTTCACACTATGTATCCCCAAACGACGTCCTCTCCCGGGGACTGCCGCGTGCTGGTTATTGCGAGTGAGGTAGGCAACGAATGCGCACTCTTGAGACACCGCTCTATCTCACCCCGGAGAACAAAAAGAGCGGGAACCTGTACAGCACCGACTTAAACACCGACGTGTGTGGTAGTCGGGGTGCAGCCAAACACAACAAGCCCGAGTCAGCGATGATGTCACAGCGGAAGCACCCCTCTGGGAAGCAGACACCAGACCTCAGTCCGCAACAGTGTGACACGCACCCCCTCAAAGAGGGGGCAGCCAGAGATAGATATCAACAGGGTGGGTCCGGGGTCTCCCTCTGCTTCACAGGGAGGTGCAGCTGCACTTTGTTGCCACTTAGCACTTGGAGTTGTCCATCACCACAGAAACAGCGACAACCAAATTTCCTCCATATTATATGCCGGGTGGTCTTTTTTTCCGTGCTTAAAAGGGCGCCTTTTCGCGTGCCTCATAAGTCCTGAGGAGTACAAATATCAGAGGCCAGTTACAAATAATTTCTTCTGGACCCAAGTGACGCACAGTATTTCAGGACGCTGGTCTATATGTGAGAATCAGAAAAAAAGCGTGGGGTGTTCCAATGGCTAGAAAATACAGACTAAGGGGTCGATTCCGATTCGGGCCGGAAATTTCTCCGACCGAGCCGGACCCGGAGAGATTTCCGACCGAATCGGACCCGTGCAGTCCGACCGAACAAGTACGATGCGTCCGTATGTTATCGGACTCGAGTCGGTCGGACTCCCATTGAAGTCAATGGGAGCCGGTCGTACAACGCGTACGCGGGCTCCCATTGACTCAATGGGTGCGAGTCGGACAAGGGCGCCCCTACAGCGGGTACGCGGCGAGCAATTCGCGCCGTACACGCACAGGTAGGGGGACCCATGGGTCCCCCTGTGCGCGGCTACGCGTACAGGGGGTCCGACACGGACCCCCAAAGTACGGCTCCGACAGCTCTTACGAGCCGGAGTGCGCGGCTCGGTCGGACTGCTCGCGGCGCGCATCGTACTTACCCGGCCGGGAAACGTCTCCATTGCGCGGTGCGAGTCGAGTCCGAGCGAGTCGGTCGGAGCGGTTCGAGCCGGGAGCGAGTCGGTCGGAGCGGTCGGGACGCCCGGACGAGTCGGTCGGAGATTTCGCGATCGTACTCGCCGGCCGGACCCGCGTACGGTTCGGTCGGGAAACAGGGCTCCGAATCGGATCCGGTAAAGCCGAATCCGATTCGGAGCCCTACCGGCCGAGATCGGAATCGGCCCCTTAGTCAGTAGACATAATCAACGAATGGCATATTTAATGAAAATTACAACACTTTGCCATTGAAACCATTTATTTCTCTAGTGAATCCAGAAGAGTCCCACGGTGGCTTCAACTGAGTTCTTTGCGATTTTTCTTTGCTCAGTGTTTTAAGATGGAATTCTTATAAATTAACTAAACTACAATATGTTTTCCCAAAATGTGGTTACAAACATGTTTAAACAAGAGAGGAGCGGGGGCGAGCGAGCGCGGCAGCCTGCAGAGCTGACCAGACGCTCGTGCGTCATGGCCTTTTGCCTGCGATTACACGCACGGCAGGCATGTGTTTCCAATTATCGCGCCCGCGTCTGGGCACGATAATGGGAAACAGATGTCGGCCCTGCGCGCGTAACCGCAGGAAAAAGGCAATGACGCACGAGCGTCTGGTCAGTTTTCTGAAGCCCCTTACTATAAGTCTCGCAAGCAGCGCATGCGCTGCTCTAGGCTCGACCTAAAAAACTAACGCCACCACACACGGTTTATTTATGATCACCCCTTTCATTGAAAAGCACCCTGTGAGTTGCGAACGGACTTGAAACAACCTGGCCCAGGTTTATTCAACACACACAAAAAATAGATAAGGAGGATGCGCCCCACACAATTAAGCGGTCGTTTAAAAATAACAGAAGGCCGAGGAGACCCCAAGCGATTTTGAAATGACCTGCGCTATCGCAAGATGGCGTCCAACAAGGGAAGCGTTTATTTTCCAGTGATTGCACATCTATTTACAAATGCATATGTTATTAGGAAGAAATACCCTTAATAGTTAATACGTACTCAAAAACTTCACGTTTAGTAAACAGTTCTAGCATTTACAAGTCAAATTCCGGCCCGTTACGCCAGTCCATCAGTCTATTTGTGGATTCATAGATAGCTACAATTATAAAAACACTCTGCTGCTATCGTGGCTTGACCGGTGCTATTTAAATACCATAGGCATTTTAAGTATTCAGCGGTTGTAGGTATGAACTTCTATTGACTGTGTGTAGTCTCAGACCTCTTTAATCAAACACCAGACACTCTCACTCTTTCAGGTTTCTGCTTTTCCCCTTTTCCGTCTTTCTCTTCCTCCGTCTATCTGCATTGTGTGTTTTTCCTCACCTACTATCAGCAAATGAAATGTGATGCGAGGAAAAAGAAGTGCCGGTGGCCTCCACCGGCAAGCAACTACCAGCTCAAATTAAGCACTGGCTGCAACTGACTTTCTTTTGTTATGCAGTAGATTTGCTCTTCTTTCCCTGTCTGCGCCCATGTCCGTGCACCCCCGGATTTGCTCCAACATTCTTTCTGCTTCGTTCTCCCCTTGTTTATTTCATATCTGTCCCCTTCTCTTCATCTCCATTTCCACCTCCCAGCCTAAGTGGCGTCGCCTGCTACATCATGTCCTTGGCGGTGCGTCCATTGGGGGCGCTGGGGCGTTGCCCCCCCGCCCGCAGCTCCCTCGGCGTCTCTAAACTTAAGTAAACTTCAAAGACACCGAGGGAGAACTGACAATTATGTCAGTCAACATGACGTTGGACCGCCCACCGGGTGGGCGGTCCGACGTCATGCTGACTGACATGATTGTCAGACCAGGGGAAGCAGGTAGCAGCACAAGTGAGTGCGCATGTCTGGTGAAGGTGGGCGAATTTTTCCGCCGTGCCCAGTCATGCGCACTAGTGTCTGCTCTGCCTGGCGCATGTCCATTAGGAGAGCGAGGGTTGAGCAAAGGCTCAAACCGCGGTCTCCTAATGGGCAGGCGGGCGCCGAGTAACTCCGCTCTCAGCCAATCCTGGCGCTCCAGCAGCGCCAGGATTGGCTGAGAGGGGTTGCCACTCCAGTGCCGTTCGTGAAGGCGCCAAGGGGAGCAGAGGTGGCGCGGACCGGCTGTCAGGTAAGTTTTAAGGTTAGTTTATTGTAATATTGCGGGTTAACGTTCTATACAGCAGGGTCAGGCTTGGATGGATTATATAACATTGTAATGATGGAAGAAACATTGTCCCTGGAAGAAATTGTTTGGGATAGATGTGAAAGTTTCTCTGTGTTGGCCATTGCGTCAGCTGGGCATTTAACGCAGGGAGTCTAGTCGATATGATCCGCATTTCAGAGATTTTTTTAATTGGTCCAATTGCTTGCAGGTATCGTGGGATCCAAGTATAAATGGGTTGTTTAAACAAATAAGTGTAATGTCTTTCTTGTTAATTTTTACAATTCAGTTTATGGCACGGGATGAGTTTGGTTGGTGACAGCAGCAATCTACTCGGGGGGGGGCACACACGGAAGATTGCAGCCCCTGCGGCAAGGCGCATAAATCACCTGCAGTGCTCCTGCAGTGCAGGGAGTCTGGCTGGTGACAGCGGCATTCTAGTCATGGGGCCCGTGCACGGAGGACTTCATCGCCCAGCAGCCCCTGCGGCAAGGCACATAAAACAGCTGCATGGCTCCCGTGGCGCAATAAATGTGCGGTACGCGCCCGGGTCCGTCTCCACTGAAGAAGGCTAGGTTGGCAGACTCAATTTGACCTCAGGTTTTGAAGGTAACATTGCCCTTTTTCGTTGCTGTCCTTTTTGGAATCAGATTTGCATATTTGAGCCAGCTATGGTTAAGAGAAAAGTATCCGGAGTGTCGTTAACTTCAGCCCCTTCCCTGAAATGTACTTCTATAGATCGGATGTTGTAGAGGGCAGTAGGGGTTATTACCACTGAAATAGCCCTGACTGAAAGGCGGCTATCTCTCAGCTCCGACGTCAACCCAGTGCTGGTAGATGAACCGTTATGGAGCCCCCGTTCAGCCCCCCCCCCTGGCAGCCTTCCTGCTGATTTCGCAATTCAAGGCCCTTCAGCAATTTCTCCAACGGTGGTAACGTCTGCTCCCTTCAAGGTATTTGGGTCCAAGGCGTACAGCAAGGAAAAAAGATTAAGCGGGGGCCTCGAGGGATTACGATTGATGTAGCAACCCAGACTGATGCCCTGCTACTTCAGTCAATGGCAGATGCATCTGTGACATTACAAGCTTTTTGTGACAGTGAGCGTTTACTGGCTGATTTATTTTAATTGCCTGGCCCCCACCCCCGCGCGACAATTCTACTTTCCGAGTGCTGTCTGGGACTGTCTAGCTGTCCTGTGCTCACCACGACCACCTACCAGCCAGTGCTCTCATTTTAAGTATTGTCTGCTGTGTCTTCCCCTCAAAGATTCCCTCTATCTGCTGCTCGGACAGACTGCATGTCCGCTGCCTTCAGTGGCTGCCTGTCTTTCTTCTGCCGTCAAGGCCGTCTGTATTCCTTTGGTCTGCACTCCACGATGGTCTGACTCTCCTCGGATCCCCAGAGATGTCTGCCCTCTGGTCTGCATGTCTGGCTGTCTCTCTGCATGTACTCTTCCACTGCCCTCTGCTCTCTAGGACTGTCTCTCTGTCTGACCTCTGCTCGTTATGTCTGTCTCTGTTCTCTACTCTCCGTGACCGTCTGTCTGAGAGCACTACGCACATCAGGGCTGCCTCTGTCTGTCTGTTTCTCTGTCTGTCTGTCCGACCTCTTCCTCTCCTCTCAGTGACCATCAGTCTGAGTGCCCTCTGCTCTCCACGACTGTCTCTCTGTCTGCCCTCTGCTCTTCGTGTCTGTCTCTTTGTCTGTCGTCTTCCTCTCCGTGACTGTTTGTTTGAGTGACCTCTGTACTCCTGGGCTGCCTCGCTGTCTGTCCTCTGCTCTTCATGCCTGGCTGTCTCTCTGCCTATCCTCTTCCTCGGTGACCGTCTGTCTGAGTGCCCTCTACTCACCAGTACGGTCTCTCTATTTTCCGTCTGCTACACATGTCTAGCTGTCTCTTTGTTTTTCTCCTTCCTCTCCTCAAAGTGACTGTCTGTCTGACAGCCTTCTGCTCTCCAGGGCTGTCTCTCTGCCTGCCCTCTGCTCTTCATATCTGGCTGTCTCTTTGTCTGTCCCCTATCTCTCCTCTCAGTGACCGTCTGTCAGAGTGCCTTCTGCTCTCAAATATCTCTGTCTGAACTCTGCTGTTCATACCTGGCTATCTCTCTGCCTGTCCATTTTGCTCTATTAACGTCCTGAAATGTTATGTGTCCGTATCCAGGGCTGCTTTGTGCAAAATAATGTTATTCTGAATCTGCAAAATGATGTTTAATAATTGCAAAATGTACTTGACGCACTGATGAGAGAGTGTTTGCCTGCAGTCTGTTTTAAGGAACCGAGCCTAAATGAATGTATGTGTATTATATTTAAAAATAGAACGTTATAGGCACTCCCTTCCAGGTTTCCAATGTACTGTTCATTATATTTCGGACAGTGTGATGACCGTTAACATTTAAGCGTGCACATTCTTTTGCTGGCCAAGTTTGACTGTCGCACAATATTGCCCTAGCGCTCAGCATTCAGACTGGGTGGGCTATGGTGTGGGATACACGGAGAACTTCTACATCATAGTTCCTACTTCAGTTCCCAGAAGAATGCGCTTACAATGATGGCTTCCTTAGTCTTCCGCCATTTTGGTTTGTTCAGCTCTGATAACATTACTTAGCATGCAATGCCGGTTTTACGTAGTACAGCGTTCACCAATCACGTCGTCATTAGGTGCTTTATGCGGCAGACTCTGGTCTGTCATTCCGAGTTTCGCAATAAAGGTGCGAAACTCGCATGGACATGAGAGGGGCAGTTTGACAGTGGGCAGTGCTGGTATATGGTACACTATGGTGTCAAAAGTAGGGCCAGGAGGGTGATAATGTCGGGGGTTATGTTTACATGGCACACGATAGGGTCAAATGCTAGAAGAATGTTGAGAAAACTGCTGGGGTTGATGCATGGTGACGTCAAAAGCTGTGGTTGAAAGATGACGAAGATGACGTTGAGGGAATGCATTTCAGCGATTTAGTTCCTCTCTTATTTACATGTTTACTTGATCTTGCATTCTCCACGAGTTAGCTATTTTATAATGTTGTTGTTTATCTGTATTTTTTCTGTGCATACTTTGAGGCTTGAGCCATGCCAGGTGTTTATGAGGGGCTTTGATTGAGCACGCAGGCGCTAAGGCTAAAGCCAAACAAAGTGCCTGTCAGTGGGTTGGCCTCTGCAGAGCACACAGAACAATATTTGTGTATTCCATTTGCAACTGAAATTCTGTGGAAATGTGTGTGAAGGGGGTACACTGATGTCAAAATATTTGCAAGGCAAAAGTAAGAGAAATTAAAGTGCTTATATTTGAGGGAGTGCAGTGCATGTTGGGGCGGTGAAGTGACAGAGATGTGGGAAGGGCATTCGGGGAAGAGTGAAAAGAGGATGCTGAAGAGGAAAGAGAGGGGGTTGAAGATGTGCAGATGGACAAGATATGCAGAGAAAAAGAGGATACATATCTAACATAAAGCACACATAATTGAAGGCCAAAACTCCTTCCACAAGCCTCAATGCTATTTAATTCACAGACTCACGATTTCAGAATTTAAACATTTTCAATGTTAATTATTTATAAGAAATCATTGTTGTTACTCATTTATCTTAAACAGCTAACACCCAGTGACAAAGCCAATCATACTGACAGGCTTTAGGCGTATGTCAGTTGCTGTGCCATTTATCTGGATAAAATTACATCTCGGAGAGAAACCAAAATACCGGTCTGATGGCACACTATGGGAATCACAGAAATGTATTTGGCATGTTCCTTTATAGGTAGCACCCACTTTTTTTCATCTCACTTAAAGACCTGTCTGCACATATTTATATATGACTGGTTACAGCCAGCAGCTGTGGGTGCTTCCCGAAGTGTGGTTAGAGCATATTTTTCCAAATTTAATGCTGCATGCAGTGCAAGACACTGGGCAAGCATACATTTTAAAGGGCTAAAGTTGTTGTCATGCAGAACAATTTACATATTACAGTAACTGTTGAACAAATTAATGCAAGAAGATACGGGGCAGTTTTTAATGTGTTTAATATTTCAAGACTATACGTTCCCACTGCTTAATAACCCTTGCTTTATCGCTGCATTCATTTGCTTTAAAATGCACCATTTGCCAATCTTTTTAAATTTCTTTCTCAGGAGAGTCACTCTCCCTAGACCCCAGGTTTGTCCATTGAACTTGTTCACATTGCTAACTAGTGTTTTCTATTGGAAAGGGTAGAGCCAAAGCAGTCTTGCTTAGTACCCTAGCCCCTTCAGAAGTTAGACTTGCTTGGCAACCCAGAAATTCTCTGAAATAATGAGTTTTATTTTATGAATGCCTAGAAGAACTGAATTTTTAGTCCATTAATCACAGAAATAGTGCTGAAAATCGCACCAAAAAGATGCCAATTTTTTTTAAATTTCTTCACGGGGGGAGAACCCCCCGAACTCCCCTTATTGCCGTCGGGCTCGCTCGCTGCAATCGCTCGCATACGTTGACTCATTCTGCATACGCCCCACCAGTTTAAAATTACACCAGTCGCCCCTGCTGCCTCTTTAAAAAATCGAAAGAAAATAAATACATAATAGACTGGAAAATCCGATAGCCTTAGCGGGTTAGAGAACAGTAACTTTTCAAATGTGATCTAAAAATTGGGGTGTGAAATCGTCGTACATCGGTGCAACCGCAATGGCTCCGATCAAAGCTTTCTTAGGAGTATAAAGGATTTAAAGCGTTATCAGCATTTAAAACCTTCCAACAAATATTCACAGTAAAATTTAATACTTTTACCGTGACTCCGTTAGACTTGTGTCACAAGTCATAGATGTATTCCAAAATCAACTGTTATTTAACGTGTGCAATCCCCAGAACATGTAATATAAAAAATAGCACATTCCTTTCTGGTGTCACGGTATGGTATGCTACATTTGCGGTGTTATTTTATGTTCATGTTGTGATACTGTTATGTGTTGGATTGTTCGTAACGTGCATGCTCTATGGTGCTAGCAAACAGAACTTAAAATAACACAAGGAAGCTAACACAATACAGCTGAAAGAGTAAGGAAATTTAGCTGAACCTTAACATTTTAATGAGCGTCTAAACTGCAGGTATTTTTCTGGGCTATGAATTCCTACTGGGAGAGCAATCTAGTTTCATGCAGGCAACTGAAAGAACACTCACCCCGAACTGCGCACATTTAAAAACACAATAACTTAAACAGGAAGGACGCTTACACCACCCACTAGCCCCAGTCAATGCACTCACTTACCACCATGCTGGGCACCCTGCAAGCCAGACATCCCAGATACCCCCTATGCACATCTGGAGTCCCCAGGCCACACCCAGAAAAACAAGCATTGGCATAGCCAATAGGTCTCGCCTTTGGGACCTTATAAGTATTTAGTTATGCAGCACAATATCTTTACTGCAACAACATTAACTGTTGCATGGCTAAACACTTATAAGGTCCCAAAGGCGAGACCGATTGGCTATGCCAATGCTTGATCTATATTGGCGGCTGATGCACGGTTTAGGAGTGACTAGTTAAAGGGGTGCAAAGAAAAAAAAGGGGGTCCCAAAACACGTTTTTACACCAATGCATTTGCCATAAACGTTTTTGACAGACAGATGCAAAACAGTTGAACGGATTTTCATGAAATTTGCAGGAATATAAATTATGGTCTGGAAAGGATCCTTTTTGCTATTTCATGAATATTCGTTCAGTAGTTTTGTGGTTATATGGCACAAAAGCTTAATATCATCTCAGGATGCTGTAGTTTAACAGTATACAGCGGTACTTGCTTATGACAAGGCAGTATATGATTGGCTAATGACTGCCATTACAAAAATAAAAGGCAGCCATCTTGTTCAGACCGCATTTTGGCTGTGTTCTGGGTTAGGGGCTTTGATGTAAGTAAGGAGTAAGATGTATTGCTGTTCACTACCTATTACCACTTTGCTAAAGTGGTAATAGGTAGGAAAAATTATTTATATTTCTCTATACATTTTTTAAAAAGGTAACAGTGTATCGCAGTACTACCTAGGAAGCACCACAGTACTTAAAAAGATTTTTCTTCAAATAAATATGTAAACAAAAAATAAACATTTAAAAAGACTCCTACATTATATTTATGTGGAAATATAGTGTAATAGTGTTTTTTAAACATTTTAACTTTTTTTTTATTTTACACTTAGTCTACATTCTGGATTTTAAGGGGAAATATAGTGTAATACAGTATACTTAAAAATAAAAAAATAAAATTGTAATTTTTTTTCAAAACACTGGACTAACTATGGGCCTGATTTTGATGTTGGATTGACCGACAGACAGCCCTTCGGTCCAACTGCCGCATTATGATGCAGGCGGTCGGACCAAAACCATCAGGGGGAAAGACCGCCGCATCTGACAGGATCTACGATACCATGGGGGCAGAAGCCGGAATCGTATCCCTTGAATGGCAGCGGTGCTGAGGCAGGCACCGCCGTCGGGATTACGATATCCCTTTCCAACAGCCTTTTAATTGCGGTCCGACCGCCATGAAAAGGCTGTCGGAAACAGACTTTGGGGGCCCCCGTCCCTCGCGGGTCACTGCAAAGTGGCCCTGGGGGCAAATGTAGTGCCCCCACACACATCAATGCATCGTGTACCATGCACATGGTGCATGGCAAACGGTGCATGAATGTGCACAAAGTGCTTTTTTTACACTGCGACTTGTGCTGCGGCCTTTTCCTGGGCCGCAGCACAAGCTGCCGAGTAAAAAAGCACTTTCCGACCGCCAGCATGGCGGTCCTATCGTAATTTGGCGGTCGACCGCCGCCTGCTTGTCGGGCGGTCTCCTGACCGCCGTGAAAGCAGGCGGCAGTCCAACCACCCGCTATCAAAATAAGGCCCTACATTTCCCCTTAAAACCCAGAACACAGAGCGTAGTCTAAGCTATATTTTGCACTTTCAAATTTGGAATTGTGAAGTATTGCTTAGGTCACATTTAGTCTGTGTTCTGAGTTTCATGGGGAAATATAGTGTAGTACAGTGTACTTAAAAAATGGTTAAAATAAATATGAAAAAATTTTAAACAAAAGTCTACTACACTATATTTACCATTAAAACCCAAAATGCATACTAAGTGCGGTATAAACAATATGGTACCCCCACAGTACTCTGCAAACTTTTTATAAAATATATAAAGTAATAAAACAACTTTTTACTTACCTTTACACACTTATATAAACTGACTCATCCCTTCTTATACACTTATAAAACAGTAAGACACCATATTTACACGTAAAAGTCAGAACACAGCCAAAGTGTGGCCTAAACAGTATGGCTGCCATTTACTTTTGTGAGGGCAGTCATTAGCCAAACATATACTGTTTTGTTATCGTCATGTACCACAGTAAACCACGGCCCAATATATTGCTACATTTCCGTGCCTATGGGCCTGATTCACAATAGTAAACTTACACTTTTCTGTAAGTTTACGATTGTTTGCTATTCACAAAGGCATTTTGCTAGTACTATCTTTATGACTGCAGAGTCTCCACACATAAAAAGATAGTACTGTTCTATCTTTTTATGTGTGGAGACTCCGCAGTTATAAAGATACTACACGTAAAATACCTTTGTGAATAGCAAACAATTGTAAACTTACGGAAAAGTATACGTTTACCTTTGTTAATCAGGCCCTATAACTTTAAAACTACTGAAATTATTTAGATTTACTACCAAAACGACCCTTTAAACCCCATAATTGATATTTCGGACACATTTCATCAAAATCAGTTAACCCATTTTCACTCTGTTTAAACAATACTGTATGCCACCCCACTGAACGACAAGCCATTTCACTCTATGACACAACACTACAGTCTACCACACGTCACTCCAATCGACAACATATCACAGTACACTATGACACTCCAGTTCACTCTACTAAATGCCACTCTACTCTAGGACATGTTACTACAATCTATGACAGAGGTCTTCAAACTTTTTTACTCTGAGCCCCCCCTAAGCAAAATATTTTGAGGTCGGGCCCCCCTCCAAAACTTTATGGCAAGGATTGGGGGAGCGGGAGGGACATGGCTGCGTGAAGGGAGCGGGGCTTATGAGATGATTTCAGGAATACTTTTTCTATAGCTTATTAACCGCACTGAATATGAGACTTATAAAACAGCAAATGCATCAAACAAAAACAGATATTATCCCAAACAAACTGCTCCCCATAATTGGGGTGTTGAGCCCCTCACACTCTTTGACCCCAATGCAACTACACCTGCTGAAGTAATAATAACTGCAGTCCTGAGTAGCAGGCTATCTCCCCTGCATCTTTTACCTCTTCCCCACCATGACGGATTATCACCTCGGTCCTAATGCTTGAAAGGAAAATAAGCTCTGATGCCCCTTTTTTAAAGGTAGACAGTCATAACTGTGATGCAGTGGGCCCCTCAAATCCCTGGGCCCCAATCCTGTTGCATCTGCTTCCTTAATGATAACCAGCAGTGCCACTTACACACTTGGCAGCAGTACCTGCATCACTAATGAATGCCCTTTAAAAAAAAAAAACACGTATATTGTCCCCTTCTTTGGGGTGTCTCTCTGAAGAAGCTGTCTCTGGCCATTTGTAAACATAAAAATAAGTCCCCATACAGTGCTCCCTATTCTGGGCCTTCTCTTTGACAATATCTATGAATCTTGCTCCTTTCTTTTGTCTCCTAGACCATTACTGCGAGGCCCCAGGGATCGAAGAGGATTCGGGCTCTGGATCTGAATGCAACCCTGCTGGCCTTCTACCTGCCACCCCATGGACACAGCTTTCACAAAAAAACTGCCCCTGAATGGTTAATACTGACTTTGAGGTGCCCCTGCCTGATATCGAAGGGTGTGGTGGTAGTGCAGAAAGTTAAAAAAGAAACCAGCCTTCTTACCAGCCATTAATTGATTGAGTCACTTAAAGCCAGGGCCACTGGAATTAGTAGTTTCCTCAGCAGCAGTGTTTTCCACATAATTATCAGTTTACTGCATTTGCTACATAATCTGCAGATTTCAACAAAAAATCTTGATTCTAGCTCAAACGGAACAATAGTTACTTAAAGCGTGACAAAGTGTTCCGGAGCAGTGGAAGGCCCTTTGCAAAGATTGACTGGTAATCTTGTAGTTGCTTACTGCTGTATTTGGGTGTTAAACTGGTACTAATGAGGTGAAATATTTCCCCTGACAGCGTTACCTTGAGTTAAAATGACAAAATAATGAAGTAATGCGAACCACAAAATGTGGCGCATTGTGCTGCATATTTTACCTTTTCTTGCTGCATAATTTAGTCAAACCTGCCGCATTATGTGGTCCTCTTCTGCTGAATAATTCCAGTGGCTCTGCTTAAAGCTTCATGGTTGCAAAGATTTATTCTTTTTGAGATGTAATGTAAGGGTGTTATCAGCCGAGATCTGGAAAAGTGGAGACACTTACAAAAATGTCTGCATTAGATACAGGTTGATTACTTATTACTAAAAAGTATATTTTGTAAGAACTTGTTTTATCTCAATCACTGCATCATTTTGCAGCAGCCTAGCTTAGAGTATGTAAATACTGTTTTAAAATAATGACTTACATATTCACAGTGCTTTCTGCCACAGGCTGGGATCTCATAGCACTATAAACAGGGCCACTGGAATTATGCGGCAGGAGAAGGCCATATTATGCAGCATGGTTGACTAAATTCTGCAGCAAGCAAAGATGAATTATGCTGCATAATGCTGCATATTTTGTAATAGCATTACTGCATTAGTTTGCAATTTTTACATTTGTTAACACTGTCCTGGCCTTTATTGCCTCTCATAAGTACCACATTAACACCCACATATAGCAATAAGCAACAGAAAGGTGACCAGTCATCCTTTAGAAAGGGCCTTCCACTGCGAGGTAACATGTGTTGCTGCATTTTTAGTAACTTTTGAACCATTTGAGCTAGAAGTAAGTTTTTTTTTTTTTTAAATCTGCAAATTATGCAGCAGATGATGGATTATGTGGCAAATGCGGGAAATCCATAACTATGCGCTGTGAGTGCAGGGTGAGCGTGAAATTGAAGGGTGAGAATGAGGAGTGAGTTGTCTGAATGCAGGGTGCATTCCCAGACACTTGAAGTAAATCAGCATGTTATTGACGGTGGCGTAGGGTTTCAGATATAAGTTAAACAATTGCTATTATGGCATTAATCAGGGATCGAGGGTGAAGGAAATAAACAATGTGCTGATCCTGCAACAAACTTCCAGTCTTACGATTAGGATTGTCAGCTCATTATTTTGATGTCGCAGACGGTACAAAAATAAACAGCTACCGAAAGCCGTATTTTCAGCACTTATCTCTGCATACTTCGAACAGAAAATATAAATAGAAAGCACTTTTAATTGTGTTCTAGGGTGGCCTGAATGATTCATGACTGATAATTAAAGGGAACAAAGACAGTAAAGTCACATTACAAATGAATACATACTTTTTTATTTATAACCCTATTTAGTGTCAAGACAAGGTCTTTGCAGGCTCTTCAAACAACACATGGCTTGCATTTTTCTATTGGCAACCCTACTTTATATTCCTTTTTATGAAATGCATTTTCACACTACAGCAGTAATGGTAAAACACAAATGTAAGGAATAGGCAGAGTGTGGGCCCAAGGGGTACTGCAACCAGAAAACAAACTAAGCCTTGGTAACCAGTTTACAAAGGTATGTAAATATGCAAATGGTCTTTAAAGACCTGTGAAAAACTCGGGCGTGCCAGAGATAAGACTCCAGACACTGCCCAGCCAAGCCCACAGCAGTACACTCACTGACCTCCGGCCCCACGTAAATGAAGACAGCCTGGAAATGCAGCAAATAAACACTGCCGCACTTCCAAGCCATCTACATTTACATATACTGTCAGAGGCATCTGCGCCCCCCTGGGAACCCATCCACGCCCCCCCCAGGGGGGCGCGCCCCACAGTTTGAAGACCTCTGCTCTAAGACATCCCAGTTCACTCAACTCCACTGCACTGCACAACACGCCACTCCAGTCTACCACACACCACTCCAGTCTACCACATCCCACTTCAGTCTACCACATCCCACTTCAGTCTACCACATCCCACTTCAGTCTACCACATCCCACTTCAGTCTACCACATCCCACTTCAGTCTACCACATCCCACTCAGTCTACCACATCCCACTCCAGTCCACATCACTACACGACATCCCACTTCAGTCTATGCTTCTCCAAACTAAGCCCCTCCATTCTAAGACACTGTATGACACGCCACTCTACTGTATGACACACCACTCCACTCCACTGTATGCCCCTCCACTGTATGCCACTTTACTCCACTATGACATGACACTCCACGATACGCCACGCCACTCTATGATACTGTACTCCTCTCTACTCTATGACACAATACTGCACTATATTCCATTATAGTACACTACTCCACATCACTGTACGACACTCTGTCACTCAACTCTACACACTGTACAACACGCCAGTCCACTCTATGCAACTCCACAACACTCTAATCCACTCTATGCCCCTCCACTATACGCTATTTTACTCAGTCTAACGCTCTACGACACAACACTCCACTGGACCACACGTCAATCGGTACACCACTTCAATGCATGCCACTCCAGTGTACTCCACTCCACACTATTCGACTTTACACCGCTCCATGCTTTTTTGACTCTATGCCACTCCACTGTATGCTATTCCACTATATGCCACTCAACTCCACTCTACGCCATTCCATTGTATGCCACTACACTGTATGCTATTCCAGGGTACTCCACTTTACGGCAGTCTACTCATTGACAGTCCATTGTATGCTGCTCCACTGTACACCACTACGCTCTATGCCATTCCACTGTATGACACTCCAGTGTACACTATTCCAGTGAACGCCACTTCACTCTACAATAGTCAACTTTACACCACTCTCATCTACACTATGCCACTCTACGCCACTACACTATTCCACTCTATGCTACTCTACGCCACCCCACTACACTCTTCGTCACTCCACTCTACTCATTTCCACTCTATGCCACTCCTTTCTATGCTATTCCACTATACGCCACTCCACAGTCTTCTACTCTACGCCACTCCACATGACTCTATGCCACTCCACTCTGCGGTAGTCCACTCTACACCACTCCACTCTAATCCGTTCTGCGACACTGTACTGTATAACACTACACTCTATGACACTCTAGTCCACTGTACTCTATGGCAGTCCATTTAACAACACTCCACTCGACGACATTCCATCCTACAATTTGAAAGACTTTTTTAATTAAAAAATAAAAACCATTGGAATTCAATTAACAAAACAAAGGTTACAGATTCGTTATAGTTAGGGGAACTCTATTTATTCTTTCTGTTCACATCAAACTTAAACTACACAAACATTAGAAATTCTAAAGTTATAATAATACCTTAAATTTATAATTTACGCATCACCTTCAAATTACTAGGACTTGCGCACCTCCGTATAAACGGTTATAACCGCACGGTTAGGTTCAAACAGTGGATAGCAGCTTCAAACCAGTTTAAATGGCCAGCCTAAATGTGAACATCTCCTGAGCTGCCATTCACGAGAAGTCAAACAATAGATCTTGAGGCACTCCAATCATACAATGCTCCAACACTGTGAATTAATCATGCATTTCGGTCTTGGTAGCCTCACTTGGAACAGCATTAGAGTAATCCTGCATACATTTTGGATGGTCAAAGATTTCACAACCCCCTTCCCAACAAAAGCACCATCTCGGTGCCGGCTACCTCCCGACTTGTGGGCAACTCCACTAATGATATAGTCAGTGACTGTTGGGAGATGAATGTCTCACCACACAAAAACAGAACTCTAACTGCTACCTTAATGATCTCTCCAGACATCTGTCCTGTCACAAATTGTCAGTTATATCCCGCCAAGAAAAATATTGTGAGCCTCTGGATGAGGCCTTGTAGTTCCACTAGGCTGACGGATTTACCCGTCTTCAGTTTCTTTGCAGCTGACTCTGGTCAGAGGTGGGAAAGTGTTGCTCCGGTGGTCCGCCAACCCACCGTTGAACTTTTGCTCAGATCCTCTGACATAGAAAGGGAGAGGAGGAAAACCACCACACAGACAACCATGCTCTGCAAAGGTGATAAATCTAGGTGGCCTATTGACATTTCCCACTCACCAGGCCCTAATACTGACTCCCCAAATGTGTATTGATCACTGGCTTTTTGCATCCTAGAGTCGGTCAGATTGGCCATTAGTGTTTTTAAACTGTAACTATTTAAACATTAATGGATGCAATGTTTATGCCTTTTTTCCATAAATTTAAATTACTGTTGGGAAATGTTGTATACTTTACTGTGGGAATTTTGTGCCTATCAGATTCACATTTTTTCTTTTAAAGAAATCTTTGAGAGGTAAATAAGGTGACTTTAACCCAATTGTAGTTTGTCTGCTTGTTGTTAAGTCATACAAGTCACGGAAATATATACATGTGTGTCACACGAGGAGTTGGGTAATTTGTTATTGTGTTATTTACAAAATGAAACTAAGGGCACAAACCTGCACTGTCTTTAACAAGCACAAGCTCTAATTCTTTTCTGGCCTTGGACACCCCGTTCTCTATAACAAATCATCTTATTAGTAAAAGCTATACTCACTCCAGCCAGCACATACATTGCCCTGCTCTGTCAAGTCCCTCACCCTCTCCCATGTCCCCACAGTCCCTCAACAGTAGACGTCTTGTCTGAATTGATCACATGTGAGCGTCAGGAACTGGCCAAGAAGAGCATCATGCTGAAAATACTGTTGTGCTATTAGTGAGTGAAAAAACAGAGCCAGTGAACCACTCTGGAAAGAGCTATCAGTAACATAATTTGTCACTCATGTCCTGGCTGGGAACAGGTGTAAAGCAGGGGGCTCCAAATTACCAAGTCCTTGACACCCATTTTCTGATAAAGTGGATATATTTACACTTTAGTGAAACCAGGCTGTCCATAGCATGTAATCATACGTTTGATTCCATTTTTTAAATCTATAACTGCAAATAACTGTGATGTTTGAATTGCTTAATAAGTTTAGATCTGATAATTTTGCCAAATAATTGTGATAAAAAATTGTTTTGCAATCTGACGGATCCAACATTGGTTTTTTTCTTAAGGGGCATGCATTAAAAAGCTTTAAGACCACTGCCATCCTTCACATCTACTAAGACCCCCGAGGATCTCAGTTCCAAAGTGCACAAAGTCTTCACATTGAAGCCTCACTCATTTTTCCAACATACAAAATGAATAAATTGACATATAAGAAATATGCAGTGCTCTAAGTAGGCCAGGGCCGAGTCCTGGCAAAGCCAAAAAATGGACACTTAACTAGGGCCCTTTGAGGCCCTCTATTCCTGTCATTCACCGCCAGAAGAAAAATAAACCCTACCTTCCTGCTTGTCAAATGCTAGAGCTGCAAAGCACTGTCACCAAAGTCTCTTTTGTGACACAGGCACTAAGTGACAGGTGGCTACTGTTGTTTATCATTGGTGTTCCAGGGTGTAAAGCTTTTTTTTTCATTCCAATGGAGTAACTAATGTATTGCCACTTACATTTAAAAACTTACCTTGGCAAGTATTTTTATTGCTTAGGCCCCGGATACAAGTGCTATATAAACTGTTACATAAAATATGCTGCTGATTTTAATTATGCTTTTTCCAGTAAGACCCCATATATTAATTTGCCAAATTCAGGGTACTGTTTCACATGTATTAATCACAGACAATGCCTCGTGTAAACGCTTCTCAAGCCACACCTGTTTTAAGGCCCACTATCTTTTCCATCCCACTTAAAGTACTGAGAATATGTATGATTTAGACCAATGGGCACTTGGTACAAAATACGGGGTCATTAAACCATAAAGTCTCCACATCAGAAGAGAATGTCCAAGTAGTTTGTTAACTTCTCCTTTAACCTCTCTTGCTTAACTGCTCCCACACCCATTCACCTTTCTAGCCTGATCTTTTCGGGCTGCCCCTTTTCATGCACTTACCCACACCAAACACTCATAACACCCAACACCCAACTCCCTCACACTCACACAGTCCTGCAATTACCCACACAACACTCTACACTGGCAAGCATGCTCCTCAACACCCGCTCACTCACCAAACACACCACAAAGATCTGGGACCTGCTCCATGACAACGGTCCAGGCCTACTTTTCCTCACACCCTGCATTAGCACCTGACCGCCAAAGCCATCCCCCAGCTACAAGATCACCAGGCAAGTCGTATTTCACAAGCCCGGAGGCAGAATCGCCATCATCCATAAAACTCCATCAGATTCATCACTTCCACAGACAAGTCATCCTCCAACAAGGAACACCAGTCATTCATGCTTCCATGTCACAGCCAACTTCACCCTAAGAAGCACTCTCATCTATAGACCACCGGGGCCAGGCACCAACTTCATCGAAACCATCTCGTACTTCGTTGCAGCACACAGCCTCTACGCTAGCAATTACATCTTATTTGGAGACCTGAACTTCCACCTGGAAGACCATGCTGACCCCAACTCAAGAGCACTCATCAAAGTCCTTGGACGCCCAGGTCTCACCCAACGAGTAAAGGGACATATCCACATCGCCAGACACCTCCTGGACCTTATACTCACCACCTTTGACAACATACAAGTCGACAAGCCCACACCAGTCTCCTGGACGGACCACGCCCTAGTCAAATTTAGCAGCCCTGCCACGGTCCAATGCCAATGCAAACAACTAGAGCGCAAATGGAGAATGAGCCAGGACAATACAGACAATTGCATATTCAGATTTGCCCTGAGATGCTACCACCAAATGATCCAGAGCACCAAAAGGGCCCCTCGGGTGGACTGCATCAACGCCAGCGCCAACAGATGCAAAGAAATATTTTCCATTGTGAAGAACTTCACCTCACCAGCAGCCACCTCTAACTAGATTACCCACTTGCAGGACCTCTGCAACAATCCATCTCAATTCTTTAGCGACAAAATTATTGCCATATACAGCAACTTTAACCCACAGCTGGATCTGACAAACCTCGCCAAACTTCTCCTGATCTCAATCAAAGAAC